>CM060912.1:129943992-131143992 GCA_030737875.1 Allium sativum | reverse complement strand
AGAAGAAGCACTAGTTATAGCTTAGCTTTCAACTGAGTAGCGACGCCGTTGATTTATTTTAATATGAATTAGGGCAGAGTATAGGTGAAATGAAGTTGTGTGTAGAGAAAGTGAGGTTTGGGGGTGTTTAAATAGCTTAGGAGCAACGAATCTGGTCAGAACGGGCATCTAAATGCAGAAAAATGGATCTATCCTCGGATCTGAAAAAGGGGGGAGGTTGACCTGTTCTACCCAGGTCGACCCCTAGGTCGACTCCCCGGTCGACCTGGGTCCTGGGCGGTAATTTTTCCACCCAGCCCGGGTGTGTGATTTGAATTTTGAAACTTTGAATTTGAATTCGGGCTGGTTTATATTTTAAATTCCCGAAACTTCTAAGTGTCATAACTTCTTCATACGGAGTCCGATTTACGCAAACTCGGACTCTATCTCAAGAAAAATTCTGAGATGAACGCAATGGCATAACCCGTTTTCCCTAATTCTTCTCTGAAAAATTAAGTATACTTTGTTTTGTTACTTTATGTTCACAGAAAATACGGGGTGTTACATTCTCCCCTTCTTAAAGGATTTCGTCCCCGAAATCTTCAAGTTAAGAAGAATGTGTCCTACCATCCACTCACCCATCTACTCAATCATCATCCACAAGCATCCATTATCCTTAGAAAACTTCTAATGTTGTATGAACATATGCAAAAGTGTGCGTATATGTCTCTTATCTAATGCAAAGATCAAGTGGTCTACTGATTCAGTTGACCTCCTTAATGCGAATTATGTTAGTGCCATGATTCTGCTTATGTATGCAAGAAATCCTATTTGATACACATCATCTTTATATGAGTGCACAACCATTCATCCAATGCAACATCCATGTGATGAGTCAATCATTTTGCATTCACAAAAATCAAAAATGCACACACATCCGTATGCAGTATGAGAGTGTTTTGAAGCCGATCTAGTGCCTAGTGTGTGTGTATATGTATCCACGAGCAACCACTAGCAACCACTTGCATCCACTTGCAAGCATCAAACATAACATAAACACATGTTTACACCCATTAGTTTCTACCTAAAGGTCTAAGAATCGATCGATAGGATACATCCGAGTGATAGAAGCAAGTACAAAGGTTCTATTCCCATTAGACATCGGTTAAGAGAATAAATCCCTAAGTATCAACCCCGAAGACTGAAATCAACATCCGGTTGACACTCAGAGAATTACTCCCATTAAACAATGTCAAAACTAGAAATCTACTTCACGCTTCGAGTAAAAAACCCTATCCTTTTCAGAAATATTCAGATGCTCATAGATTACTGGTACATATCAGATTATCAAATGATTCTCAGGAAACTAAGCATGATATATCCCACAAAAACCCAGAATGTATGCGTCATAGTCAACTTAATGCCCAAAACAGATGCCCTCAAACCCCAACTTATCACAAACAGATGAGTCGTAACCCTTATGGGGTTTGAGACTATAGCGGGATCAGAAACAAGACTAGTATTAAAGTGCAGAGTCTCAATTACAGAATCAAAATGCCAGAATCAAAGAGATTTTTAACTCAATAATCAGATAAGGAAATTAATCCTTCTACAGAAATTTTCCTATCTCTACCCTATCCACTAGTCACGAGAGCATTCGCCTACCCTCCAGAAGTAGGTTCTGCCCTCTGCCCTTGCCCACGTTTCTTCGGGTAGTCCCTAGTGAAGTGTCCCATTTCTCCGCAGTTGAAGCAAGCGCCCTTCCTCTTTATGCAATCCATGTTCAGATGAGTCAAGCTTCCACAAGTAAAGCACTTTTTCCCCTTCTTATCTTCAGACTTTTAATCCTTATTTTGTGTTTCCTTTCTGGGCCACGCTTTCTTGTTCTGTGGTCCTTCGAGCTTTTCCTCTTTCTTCTCACTTTTGGCCTCCTCTCCATGCATTAATGCCATGTCAACCAATTTCTCGAAGGTAGCCCCCATAGGAATGTGGGTCATAGCCAACCCATGTAGCGGCGCATTCAAACCTTTAACGAATCTCAGGGCCTTCTTCTCAGGTGTGTTCACATAGTCTAAGCCGAATCTCGCCAACTGATTGAACTTGTTAACGTACTCCTTCACTGATGAATTCCCTTGCTTCAATGCTAAGAACCTCTCCATATATAAATTCTCTTTCGCTCGTGAGAGGAATTTCATCTCGAACCTATGCCTGAAATCCATCCATGTCTCTAGCGAACGCTCTCTATTCGTGACCTCCCACCAAAACGAGGCTTCGTCCTTCATTGACGAAGCAGCTAATTGGACCTTCCTTCCATCTTCTATCTCGAAGATACCAAACAAATCTTCCACCTCCTCAAGCCAATTTCGAGCTTCAACAAACGTCTCTGATCCGTGAAAAGGTTTCCCGCCCATTGCCCGAAAGTCTTTGCATATCTTCGAAAAAGTATCAACGCGGGGAGGGGAAGGAGGAGGAGGAACGTCTGCTGGGCCTACGGCGGTGGCCCTAGCCTCCAGATACCTTCTGAACTAAATTGGTGTCGGTATGCCCTCGGGTATCTCGGGTAACCCAGACATGCTGAAAAGAAAATGAAGAGATTCAAAACGGAGAATTCGAAAGACAGATATATGGCTTTTGGGGATTATGTTTTTCAAAATAAACTTTACTTTTGAAAATTCTTCCTTTTCAAAACCTTTAGCTTTCAAAAACTTTTTATCAAATCTGGTAACCTTCAGCTATGATACCAAGTGTAACACCCCACTTACGTTAAGGTCAATCACAAAGGGAACCCCTTAACTTCGGTGGAACGTTATAAGAAAACAGAACATAAATTTACAAGACAGATATGTAAAGTAGTACTTGAAAATTTTATAACTTTATTATAGCAAAAGCAGAAATAAGTTTGGTTACATCACAATACCAAAACCCAAGTACACAAATATCAGTCTTATACAAAATCCATCAGAATGCATAATTTTAAAGCCATAATCCCCAACAGTGAATGCCATAAATAGGTAGAATCAAAGCCAAACAATATTTCAAGCACTTCTAGAACTTCAAGCAGATGGAACCTAAATCAATCTCCTAGTTTCCGCCCTGGTAACCTGGGGGGTGGGGAAACGGAAGAAAAGAGGCGAAACAAACTAGGTCAGACATAAGTCTGGTGAGTCCAGCGACTTTCAGCATATAAACAGATAACAATATCATGACATGTAAATAAAACTGGGTGAGAGATAACCATAACAGGAGTAGCAGGTTAACAGAAGAGACAGAATGATACAGGATAAACTAAGCTTCTTACTTGGTTTTCACTTCTCTACACTAATACTAATATAACAGAATTAGGTGTTGTCCTCATACCTAAACAGAAAACAGAACGATCTCTTCAGAAACACGATGTTAGTAATGGGCCTTTACCACCCGAACAAAGACAGATGGTTTCAGAAACAAAATGCTAGTTATGGGCTTTTACCACCCGAATAGAGACAGAAAGTATAGAAACAGAAGCAAAAACAGAAATCAGAGACGGGAACAGAATATTCCCTACGAAAACAAAATGTTAGAATTAGGTGTAAACTAGTAATGGGCCTTTACCACTCCAACAGACGGTACCACACAGAAACAGACACGTGTTACCACCCCAATAAAAACAGATGGTACCCCAGCAGAAACAGACAGAACTAAGTGTACCCTAAATTCTACCCCAAGCGATCGGCTCCCTAATACATAAATACGCTGTGCCGGCCCCACAAAAGGGTGCATCACTCCCTAAAGTGGCAACCTATAGACACAAACCTATTTACAGATGTCACGGTGTCTTACATCCTCAGAGAAGACTGGATCCATGCACGCACATGACCCAGTTGGAATGCGCCATCAACACCCCTCGCCATTATCAGAGCGAACCACTTACAATTAGTTCAGTAAGTGTGCCCTGGACCCCTACCTAGTGTTGGGTCATGGTTTTGTTACCAGAAAGGGTTACTGACTAATATGGGTCCCAAACAACAGATGACACAAGTAATTGACCCTCCTAACCTTGTGTCACCAGACTAACAGATTTCAGATTAACTTGCTTACAGATTTCAGATGTACAAAGTTCAGATTAACTAGCTCTCAGATCAGACATACAAGTTAACAAGTTTTCAGACTAACAGATTAAATATACAAATTAACAAGTTTTCAGGCTAACAGATCAGATATACAGATTAACAGACTTACAGATTGTTCCACCTAACCTTGTATTAGGCCTATAGATTTTCAAACGAGTTTATTAGATTCATCAGTCTAGTTGATTTAACCTTATCTATCCAATACGTTTTAGGCATCATATTTATCTTAGATTTGCATTAATTAAATATTAATGCACAGACCTCTCACATTAGGTCAGTTGCTTGTGGCCGCTGGATGTGTCGGGCGGTTCCGGGCAGACTTCTGCCACAAGCTAGACCTAACCTCGTGTCTAAGCATCTTTATGCCAACGACCTCTCACATTAGACTGATAGTTTGCAATTGCTGGTTGAGCCGGTTAGGTCCGGGCAGGCTTTTACCGCAAACAGAGTCTAACTTCTTGTCTCAGCATTCTTATTTTAGCTAAAGTATTCATTCATAGATTATGCCAATATCAAACTAATTATGCCAATTCAACAAATTAACTTCTTTACAAGTTACAACAGATTATCCAAAGTTCTATTAACATTTTTTGCTCAATTATTAGATCGAGCCTACAGATTTTCATACCCCAAATTACCGTATTCAGTTTCAACAGATTTAACAGGTTAGGCAATTTAACATATTAAGTCACCCCTTAAAATTCCATCGACATACCTCGCTTAATCATAAAATTAAGCCTAATTTTACATGCCTAAATTATGGTCATAATTCACGATATAGCACATGCCCGAAATTTCTGGTTAAATTTACATTGTACAGAATATTCTCCAAAAACCCCAAATCATGATATACAATATGAATTATGCCAAATTATAGACTTTGATTTCAGCGTATGTCAAATATCCAAAATCCCTATTTAGGCTTATTCACAATTAATAGTTATCATATTTTAATATAGATCTTTTACGCCTAAATTATATATAATTTTTCTTCTAAGTCATAGATTGTCATATAAAATATGCCCCCAAATTTTGATCTTAAATTACAACATACATTATGTCCTCAAAATCAAATCTTGAATTATAAAATGCATTATGTTCCCAAATTTCAAGTCATATGTTGTCATACAATAATTCTCCTTCTTCTAAATTATAAACCGTCATATATAGTATGCATAGATCTAGATCTTAAATTACAACATATGCCCTTTTCTTAAATCAGTCATATCCAATTATGCATCATTCATTATTTTCCCCAAATTTAGCGTTCGTTGTCAATCTCTTATGAGATTTGGCTTAGGCTCGTGGTAGCTTGGCTATAGAACAGAAGGAAGGAAGAGATACGGAATAGTTACAATAATAAGATAGATCTCCATAGAAAAACAGATCTGATAAACAAGAATATGCATAATCTCCAATTCAGATTTATAACCAAGTCAAGATCATAATTAAATTCAAAATCTGAAAATAACTGTACTCATAATTCGTGGTTCAAGAAAGAGAAGAACAATTCTGGGATCTGATTTTCTGGAGTTGATTTAGCTTTTCGTTGATGTAGGCGTTGATTTGTTATCTTTTAATCCTATTCAAATTGGAAGAAGAAGCACTAGTTCAAGCTTAAGTTTCAGCTGAGTAGTGACGCCATTGATTTATTTTAATATGAATTAGGGCAGAGTATAGGTGAAATGAAGTTGTGTGCAGAGAAAGTGAGGTTTGGGGGTGTTTAAATAGCTTAGGAGCAACGAATCTGGACAGAACAGACGTCTAAATACAGAAAAATGGATATGTCCTCGGATCTGAATGGGGGGAGGTCGACCCATAGGTCGTCCCCATCGTTGACCTGTTCTACCCTGGTCGACCCCCAGGTCGACCCCCAGGTCGACCCCCCGGTCGACCTGGGTCCTTGGCGGGAATTTTCCCGCTCAGCCCGGGTGTGTGATTTGTATTTTGAAACTTTGAATCTGAATTCGAGCTGGTTTATATTTTAAATTCCTGAAACTTCTAAGTGTCATAACTTCTTCATACGGAGTCCGATTTACGCAAACTCAGACTGTATCCCAAGAAGAATTCCGAGATGAACGCAATGGCGTAACCCATTTTCCCTAATTCTTCTCTTAAAAATTAAGTATGCTTTGTTTTGTTACTTTATGTTCACAGAAAATATGGATGCTACAACTGTGGTGGTCGAACCACCCTAAAAACCGATGGTGGACAGTCCACCTTAAAAAATGAATTTAGTTGGTTGGTAATATGCCACTCCTTTGTAATATTATACTTATTATTTGTTATAATAATAAGGGTTTGCGGTCACTTTAAAACCGATCGGCTCTGCCAAAAAAAATATTCATTAAAAATAAATATTAAATTTAAAATTGAAATTTTGAAATATTGTTTTGAAATAATCTTATATATGTTATAAATAGAATCCTAACCTATTTTGAAGTAAAACGGATTATTTTTAATATGAAGTTAAAATACAGTTAGAATAGTGTTTGTCGTGCTACGGTAGTTTGCGAATTTCGACCGTAGAATTCAAGCTGTTATAACATAATCATTTTAAATCGAATTTAACCTAGAAAAAAAACGTTTTCTTTCTAATAATAATAATTTCCAAATGGAAGAGTAATTTTCAAATTTCAATGTATAGTTTTCAAGATGTGTTCAAAGCGATTTTCAATAAAAATCGCCGTAGCGTAGTTTAATATCAAATTATGAAATCAGTTAAAATGGATATCTAAAAATTATTAAAAATATGGATTTTTTTTAATAAATCGTATTAGATGATTTAAAAGTGATTTGGATTGAAATTATGAACTTTTGAAGTTATTTTCATCAAACTAGTTAAATAAGCTATTTGTAACGCTTTGAGGGACCCTTTTATACCACTTTTTACTTAATAATAGGATTTGAAAGGTTTAAACATAATAATCTTTACCTGAACTATGTTAAACATTTTCAAATGAACAATGAATTGTTTTTAATGATAAATGGGAGTTTTCAAAGTATAAGTTAAGTTGAGACTTAATTGAGATCATATATATATATATATATATCCATATCGTTTTAAATGACGCTTATTATTCGGGAATTCCAAGATCAGAACTTATGTCCAAAAACAATTCTGAATAATAATACGACGTAATGGAGCATATGAGGATAGTAAAGAAACAATGATTGAAGAACGGGAACCTTTACATCCAATGGACTGCTCACTGATGGTCTCAAGTTGGTAGCTTCCATCTTGAGATTTACTTAAAGAAGGGATTCTAGAGATGAGTGATCTCATTGATTTACAGGCCATCCTAATCAAGAAGGGTTTTCCATTCCAAGAGAAACCATTGCCCGTGACAATCGGTAAAATTGTTGACCGCCTGTATCTTCTATCACGTCTTATTGACGAAAATGGGTGCTACTGAAGTCTGGAAGCAATAGACTTCTTTGTTTAGCATGGAGGAAGGAAGCCCGTAGAAAAAGTTTATCTATCAAGTTGGTCCAAAGTTTGCAGGCATAAGCCTTACAAAAGTGTAACGATCTAGAAATTTCGACTAGTTAAGTAAATAAACTACAACTTGGGAAAACATGCTTTTACTAGCTAAAACATACGATAACGTGGATTGGTAGCACTGGTGTTAAGTGTTATCTTTAGTTTTCATAGCATTTGGAAGAAATGCTACCAAAAATACACCTCTTATTCCATAGACAAGTGTCTAGGACACTTGTATACATGCATGCAACATTCCATGCATGAGTGACATATGTCGTATGTGTTGTCCTTCACTTATACCTCCTCTCTACTTATATAAGGAGGCCTCCCCCTCTTCGGTCATCCCATCTAGCTCCACCTCGTCCCCATACCCCACACCCCTTGTGCCACCTGGCACAACCAACCTCCACCCCTTGCGCCTAACCTACCATGATCCAAGTCTACATCCCCACGCCAACTACTCCGCTAGACGAGCACCCGTCCTTGTTATAATTTTTATTTAAGGTTATATATATATATATATATATATATATATATATATATATATGCACACAATTTGGTGGGAGAAAAGACAGTGCACAATTATGCTATCAGTGTCCGCTGTCTAGGTTCTGTCAGTTAAAGAATGAAGGAGTGGAATCCTCAATGAGAAACTCTTCACTTCTTTTGTTTAATATGGGTGATATGTTGATTGCTATGAATTTATAATTAATTAGTTATTAACTAAGTGTACGTGTTAATTATGAAATGCTATACGTATATGCTGTGATATGGTAGAATGGATGTTAATGTTGTGATGGTTGTTAGTAGTGATAATATGTCATACTGCACATGTTACACCCACTTATGTGGAATTATATGGATATTGGTTAAGTGTCATGCTTATCAGATAATATAAATGGATATTGTATTCGTTTAAATATAGTATAAAAATAAAAGTTGGAATTTTCTATCTAAAACCAGATAGAAATGAAATTAAAGTGATTATAAAACACTTTTGTATAGGTAGAATTTTATTTAAATAAGGTTTTGATATTAAACCGTATGTTTAAGTTTAAATCAGTTAATTTGATTTCGTTTTTGAAATTGAAGTTTGGTTTAACTATATAGTAGATGTTTAAACTCAAATCGAATGTCGTATTATGCTTATATAACGTTTAATTTCGGTTTTGGAAAGATAGGGTTTCAAAAGATTAATTTTTGAAAAATAATAATATAATAGTGGTAATTAGTCAACATCCCTATTTCACACTTTCTTTGAAAGCGGCTCCCCCCAAACTTTGGTTTTAAAGCGGGCCTCTATTCTTGTAGCAACACATATTTCAACTTTTTTCGCGCTGCTGTATAAAAAAATCAGAAAATAGTAAATATTCATGGAAGTATTTTGCAAAAAAAAAAAATTGAAATATCAGCAATTTTTGTAAACAATTGCTAATATTTCAGTAATTATTCTCACAGTGTATTGCTAGTGGAAAAATAAAGTAGAAAATTGCAGCAATGTCAGCAACTATTTTGAATAATTGCAGATATATCTTTAATTATTTTAGTGAACTGCTAGTGTAAAAAATAAAGTAAAAAATTGTAGCAATGTTTGCAACTATTCTGAATAATTGCAGACATATCTGCAATTATCTTTTAATTGTTGAAATATTAGCAATTTTATGCAAATAATTGGTGATTTTACTGCAAATTTCCTGAAAATGAAACATTTTACATTTGTTTGCCATTTTTCGTTTTTCTGTTGATTATTCTATAATACTTCGATGTTTAAATAAGTGTACGTTTTTAATTTAAAATTTTGAAGTAAACTAGCAAATATTGCATTAAAAACTATAATTTTTTTGAAATAATTGCTGAAATGTCTGCAATTATATGTAAATTTGCTAAAAGTTGCTCGGATGTGAAATTTTTTGATTTTTTTTTTGTGTTTGAATTATTATTTTGGTCTTTTTGCATGATACAATGACGATAATGTGTTGAATTAATATTCTAATTTAGCATTTTTTACGATTTTTTATTATATTCGAAAAACAAAGACCTAGTTTATATAGTTTTAAGACATGTACTGTGACGCCCCATATCACGAAATTAAGGATAATCGTTGGAATAGAACGCATTAATCATCATTAGCAGAGAGCAGATAACAAGCATAAACAGAAATTGGAATAATTTACATCAATATGACAACGGAATCATAATATGTAATTACATCAGAGTAGCACAGTGCAGGATACAACTTAGTGCAGAAAGGGAAATGATCAGTCTACATCAAGATCACTGGGACATATACATCATAGAGTACATAATAGAAGTAAATCTTTCTACATCGCGATAAGCGGAATCATATACATAAGATACTAATGGCGGAATATCAAATAGCCAAAATACTGAGAAATCTAGTCTTCGCCGTAAAGCCAAAAGGTGCACTACATGCTTCTGTGCAAAAGCCAAAATATAACCTGTCACCTATCATTAGGCTGCCCATGTAAAAATAAGGGCACCCGAGTTTGCAAAGTGAAACAAACTACGAGTCAGTCATGGGACTGGTATGAGAAATCTACTTAACTGGTTAAACAACAATAACAAGGCAAATCATAGGACCACGCCACTTTCGCGGAACGGGTTTACTCCAGTGATTGCCAGTGCATGAAATAAAGTAAATCTTTTGAACAATGCAATGCTTTTTATAAAAATGAAGCCATTATAAGACTCAAGTCACATCACACATTGCAACGCAAACCGGAGGATAAAGTTTTACCTTATAATGGTCAAAATATGCTTAATACATGTAAAGCAAAATCGTTTGATATTATTACTAGTGCATAAACATTTCGAAAGTTTCAATCATAAATATCAATCCTAGACGACATAGCTACCATCTACTATGTCGCCATATATAAGTTATAATCAAATCCGCAATTTCGTATTGAAAATTTGGACTCCATCATGAGTCTAGGCAAGAGATGTACTCCTTTCCGCTTTGAGACACTCCAACAAATGTCTCAGGACTGCACACTTTGGGCAACCCCTGGATCCTCCAAGGTCGGTCCACACTTACGTTAGTGGATTGGCAATTCCTGAACACACGTTTCCCGGTCCCATCAGACCTATCCATCGGCTCCGTAGAGACTGATATAATCGAGGCGCCTTGCATTTCAACATCCACAAAGGTATAATAATCAACAATGTCAGGGCTAGTAAAACGCTGACACCACCGATAGCTAGAAAGAAACGTCATCTCCTCCTTGGGTTCCCTTATCCCGTTTTTAACTCATACCGAGGTGTGAGGCTCGCGAATTAACGCCATACACAAAGCTACGCTATATCCAAGCCGTGCTTTGATCATCAACCACAAGACTCTGTTTTTCAACAAAAGCCTTGATCATTTGCATCTTTGCATGCCACGTTGTCAATCCACACCATACCACTAATGTCTACCGATATCCAACCTCTGAGCTCGTACGTCTCAGAGAAGGGCGTTAAGCAAGAGAATCCTTAATGAATTTCTAGTAATAACTAGCTAATCCAAGAAAATTTCGGATTCTGTAGGTGTAGTAGGCTGGTTCCAATCTTGAGATGCTGTAATTTTGCTTGGATCCACAGAAATTCCTTTCTTTGACACGACGTGGCCAAGGAACGTCACTTCAACTTGCTAGAAAATACATTTAGATAATTTAGTTTCAAAGACGTTCTTTCTCAGAATCCCCAACACTTGTTCTAAATGTTTTTCATGCTCGCTTTCTGACTTGGAGCAGATTAAAGTATCATCGATAAATACCAGAACAAATTTATTCAAGACTTCTCTGAACACTCTATTCATTAAATCGAACGAAGTAAGCTGGAGCGTTACATAAGCCGAACGACATTACTAACCACTCATAAAATATGTCTGGACCTCTAAAAGCCGTCAAAGGAAAACATTCTTCGGTAATTCTCAGTTGATGGAAACCTGTAGCTAGGTCCATTGTGGAAAATACTCGCACACCATTCAATTGATCCAACAAATCATCAATGCGGGGTAATTGATATTTGTTCTTGAGCGTCTGCTTGTTGAGGTCTTGGTAATCAACACACAATCGGAGAGTACCTTCTAACTTAGGAACAAACACTACAGCTGCACCCCAATTAGAAAAGCTAGGTCTGATCAGACCCTTCCATAGCAGTTGACGAGTTTGATCACCCAATTCTTCTTTTTCTTTTAGTGTCATTCTTCGAATTGAATGTACTACTGGCCTGGCATTCGGAATTAGATCGATTCTGAATTCAATTTCTCTTTGCGGAGGTAAGTTATCAACTTCTTCGAACACATCCACATAATGTTTAACGACAGGAATATTTTCAAGAGAAGTAGGAGTAACCTCCAGAGCGGACAAAAATTCTTTCTTGTCTGTCTCTGAGCCGTGGCAGGGTATAGAAATAATATCTCCAAATCCTGTCTTAATTTTCACTATTCTTTCGGCACATCTAACTTCGACTCCATATCTCGTTAACCAATCCAACCCAAGAATGATATCGGACTCTAAAAAATCCATAATGATCAGATCAAAAGAAAACGCAAGTAAGAATAAGATACGGGCACTCTATAATATAAGCTGAGAACAATAGATCCTCCTACCGGATTATGAACTCTAACTGATTCTTTAAGCTTTCTTAGTTTTAACTTTAACTTTTTGACAGTGTTACTTGCAATAAAACTCTGTGATGCACCAGTGTCAAATAGTACGGAAACAGGAATATTTTTAATAATAAGGGTACCTCCCAAAACATCGGGTTTACCTATCCCATCTAAAATAGATGGCGGATTCGCCCGGTCGTATACATGCGCAACCTATGAATTCTTCAGCAAATGACAGTTGCTTCTGATGTGCCCTATTTGGTGCAGTTGAAACACTCAAACGGGTTACGGGGGTTCTGCTCGAGCTGGGTTGGTTGGTCTTCTGCAGCTTTGGAGCGGTGCATACATTGGAGTAATGGCCATCTTGACCATAGTTGTAGCAACTTCCCCTGGGTGGCCTATTTGTTTACGGCTTGGCATTTGCTGCTGTGTTGCTGGATTCGGGCTGCCTTTCAGAAATCTTGTGCTTGTTTCCTACTTGACTCTTTGCGCGATCTACTTGCATGTTCCTCAAATCCAAGCTCTCATAATTACACACCATATCCACCATGTCGGCGAATGTAAGCATAACGTGGCCCATTGCCCTATTTTGGTACTTGCGCTGAAGTCCATGTATGAACCTCTTATTCTTCGCCTTAACAGTCATAATGAGCTATGGAGCATAGCAGGATAGCTGAGTAAACCTATTGAGATATTCTTGAACGGTGTTATCTCCTTGTTGGAGATTGGAAAACTCATCATGCAAGCGCTCCATCTCTTGCTCTGTAACGAACTTCTCTTTGAACAGTGTTTTGAATTCATTCCATGTCATCACTACCTCTTCCTCGTTCAATGTGATGGTGTCCCACAATAGTTGGGCCTCGTCTTGCAATAGCCAAGCACCCATAAATATTTTCCTATGATCCTCAAGACCCATGCCCCTGAAGATCTTCTCACATGTGTTCAACCAGCCCATGGCTTCAATTGCAGTACCGGTGCCCGAGAATGGCTTGCCTCCAAGATTATTATATGTCTTTCCCACTCGGTCTAAATCAAACTGTCGCAAGGGCTGGGGTGGCTGAATCAAAGGCTCTGGGACAACAGGGATATTCCCCCGCCCTCCACCTCGGCCTCCTCGGCCTTCTCTACCTCTAGCTGCAGCTGCTCGGGTAGCCATCTACGTCAAGTTCTGTACAAGCAAGAAAAGAGACAAGCTCGCACAAATGATAATTTTAAGATATAGTAAAAGCAGAAGAATATATGGAAAGGTAACGATGTACTGATCAAGTTATTTTGCTATTCTGCTTAGCTCATTCTAGGACATTACTAATCCTATCTCAAATGAGCTAATCGCCTCAGAACTCTACTGATTCTATTTTGACGAGGTGTTTAATTCCAGAACTAAGATTAACCAAAGCTCTGATACCACCTGTGACGATGTCAAAACCTCATATCATGGAATTAAGGATAATCATTGGAATATAACACATTAATCATCATTAGTAGAGAGAAGATAATAACATAAACAGAAAATAGCATAATTTACATCAATATAATAGCGGAATCATAATATGTAATAACATCAGATTAGCACAATGCAAGATACAACTTAGTGCAGAAAAGGAAATGATCAGTCGACATCAAGATCATTGGGAAATATACATCATAGAGTACATAATATAAGTAAATCTTCCTACATAGCGATAAGCGGAATCATATACATAAGATACTAATGGTGGAATATCAAATAGCCAAAATACTGAGAAATCTAGTCTTCGCCATAAAGCCAAAAGGTGCACTCCATGCTGCAGTGCAAAAGCCAAAATATAACCTGTCACCTGTCACTAGGCTGCCCGTGTGAAATTAAGAGCAC
The DNA here is from genome assembly GCA_030737875.1 of Allium sativum. Taxonomy (NCBI): domain Eukaryota; kingdom Viridiplantae; phylum Streptophyta; class Magnoliopsida; order Asparagales; family Amaryllidaceae; genus Allium; species Allium sativum. Next base: position 131,129,953 of record CM060912.1, on the reverse strand, counting down.
CCGAGTTTGCAAAGTGAAACGAACTACGAGTCAGTCATGGGATTGGTATAAAAAATCTACTTAACTGGTTAAACAACAATAACAAGGCAAATCATTGGACCACGCCACTTTCGCGGAACAGGTTTACTCCAGTGTTGCCAGTGCATGAAATAAAGTAAATCTTTTGAACAACGTAATGTTTTTTATAAAAATGAAGCCGTTATAAGACTCAAGTCCCATCACACAATGCAAAGCAAACCAGAGGATAGAGTATTACCTTATAATGGTCAAAATATGATTAATACGTGTAAAGCAAAATCATTTGATATTATTACTAGTGCATATATGTATCAAAAGCAAATTCAGTCATAAATATCAATCCTAGACGGCATAGCTACCATCTACTATGTCGCCATATATAAGTTACAATCAAATCCGTAATTTTGTATTGGAAATTTGGATTCCATCATGAGCCAAGGCAAGGGATGTACTCCTTTCTGCTTCGAGTCACTCTAGCAAATGTCTCGGGACTGCACACTCTGGGCAACCCCTGGATCCTCCAAGGTCGGTCCACCCTTACGTTAGTGGATTTGCAATTTCTGAACACACGTTTCCCGGTCCTATCAGACTTATCCATCGGCTCCGTAGAGACCGATATAATCGAGGCGCCTCGTATTCCAACAACCGCAAAGGTATAATAATCAACAATGTCAGGGTTAGTAAAACGCTGACACCACCCATAGCTAGAAAGAAACGTCATGTCCTCCTTGGGTTCCCTTATCCCATTTTTAACTCATATCGAGGTGTGAGGCTCGCGAATTAACGCCATACACAAAGCTACGTTATATCCAAGCCATGCTTTGATCATCAACCACAAGACTTCTTTTCAACAAAAGCCTTGATCATTTGCATCTTTGCATGGCATGTTGTCAATCCACACTGTACCACTGATTACTACCGATATACAACCTCTGAGCTCGTACGTCACAGAGAAGGGCATTAAGCAAGAGAATAAATTCTCCACCAACAAATAGATGTATATTTAGTAGAGATCAACGAATACAGCACAGAATACACGTCAGACACACATCCATTTTCAAGTCCGTTCTGGGTCTGAACGAAACCGGAGGAACCTTATTCCTCGTTTTTTAAGTCAATATGGAAGAGAGACCCTCGCACATCCGGAAGATCAACAAGTACGCCCAGACTACTAGCACTGTAACCTCGTCAAGGGAGCTACCAATCTCAAAGGCATCAATAGTAATCTACACGATGTGAAGATCACCGGTCTTGCACCGTCTTCATACCTTCGACCTTTATTCATCGATCAATTATTTGAAATGAGAATTAACTTGGCCTTTTCAAATAATTCACGTATATTAGAATTCCAATCAATTCTGTCCATGGTTAAATTATTCGACATCCACATTTCAGTTCTTTATATAATTTTCATGTCAAACACATTCAACCATCAAATATCAAACAAACCAAGTAGAATCGGTCTATTTCCATTCCATATCACCTATAATATTTTATAACGATATATCGCTATTTTTATTTATTTAAAAATAGCGCCATTTAACTAAACGACATTTCAGGCCATAATGTGGCCCTGGCGCTGTTTTTCTCTAATTTTGATTTACACATTTCTTAAAATCTAGCCGTCGGATCTTAACGAAGTTAAGTCCATTGGAAAGATCTCTCCAATGCGAACCCAACGGTTCCGGTTTCGGGAAAATCCGATGGTCGGATCTCTCGATATAATCCTTTAAAGTTACGATTTCAATACACGAACAACAGTGTCGTTATTCGTTTTATTTAATTTAAATTTATATATTTATATATATAAATATAATGCATTCGCTGATTTCCATATCGTTTTTCACTTCTAATATTTCACTAACACCTTTAAATTTCAGAAAATTTCGCCATAATCTCCTTTGTACGGGGAGGGATTTGGAAATTTATTGGGCCGTATTAGGCACCCAATAAATCCTAAAAAGCATGCACATATTTATAGTGATATATTTCAGTGTCCACAGGGGAGTGTGTATAGATCATAACTCAAGAGAATAAATTCTCGTCACCCTATAAATGGTTTTTGTGCCTTAATAACTGGAGAGACGTGTTTATTATCATCTCTAGACCTGTGTGGAGTTTTTATTAATCTGGAAATTTACCGTTATATTTTCTATAGTCAATATCAGTCTTCAGTTCAACCTGAAATATAGGCATCGCCATACAAGCCTCTCGCTTGAATGGTAAATTTTCAACCTCGTCACATAAGCTCCAAATGCTTATGTGGTATATGATAGGGTAAGCTATCTTCGAGAAGTATGCCATGTAGTGTAGTTCAAAATTAATTGTTACTATCCTATGGCGACGTTTATTATTTCACATAGAACAACCAGCCCTCCGCATCCAATGGCATTCACAGGAGTTTATATAATAACAATATCGCGCGGCCAACTCATTAAGGCTTACCTATTTGTTGGGCACGCAAATATATTCTTTACTCAACAGCTAATCCATTTTTCCTGTTCAACATATGTATATATATGCAGAACCAAGCTAAATATAATATTTCTATCGAACAAATGTTTATTTCAACATGCGGTTATTTTTAACACTTCATACATAAGATAAAAATGATATTATTGCCGAACTAAAATATGTTTCAATACGTGTATTTTTAGCGAGTCGCATACATGATAAAAATAATATTTTCATCGTTCAAAATATTTATTCTACACATGAATGTTTTTAACACTTCATATTCACAATAAAAATGTAAATTTTATTGTTCAATCTTTTTATTCAACACATGAATCCTTTTCAACACATGAATATTTTAAATAGTTCATACATATAACAAAAATGATATTTTTATCGTTAAAACAATTTATTTGAAACACGAATATTTTATATACTTCATACATAAGATAAAAATGTTATTTTTGGTGTTAAAACAATTTATTTCAAAACACTAGTATTTTATATAGTCCATATTTATGATAAAAATGTGATTTTTATCTTTCAAAGAATTTATTTAACACATGAATGTTATTCAACACACGAATATTTCATATACTTCATACGCATAATAAAAGTGTGATTTTTTATTATCTAAACAATTTATTCGACACATGAATATTATTCAACACATGAAAGTAATTCAAACATATAAATACTATTGAAAATTTCGGCAGCATAATGGTAGGGGGTTAAAAACCGGCACCGTCCCGAGTACGGCTCCTCGCACTACCTTAGGCCTCGCGGCATTCCATAAGGGGCTTATCTAAATGATCTAAGATCAATTTCATAGCATATGAATTTTCCACAACAATTCCCATTGTTTCAACCACAAACAATTATTTCCAACCATTCGCATTTCAACTAATTTTCAACCTTTCGCATTTCAACTAATTTCACGTCTATCACAATCAATTCATATCGTCTATGGTCTGTGGACGAGGGGAGTATATATATATATGTATACGTATATAAATATATTTCATTTCCTGCAATGACCCGCATTGGCAGAGGTATTATAATTAATTTATTTAATTATTGAAAAGGTGATTAGAAGGATTTCATGGTCATTGAATTAAATAATGGTAAATATTTAATTAAAATAATATATTAAATAATATATTTAATTCTGAAATAATCAGAATTGGCTGAAATGGCGATATGGTATGAACTGGATCATCTGTGATATTCAATTCAGTTTAGAATTGAATTTAAATAACGAATATATTATATAAAGGGCAGTTTGAACGAAGAGTTATAATATAATTAAAAATCGAGCTCGAAATGGCGCTGCAGTTCGTAAATTAGTGATTCGAACTTCAACTGAATATACAACATTCGTTTTAAGCCGGATTTCTGTGAAACAAGAAACATGTGGAGCTGGTGGAGTATATCTTTCTAGCAGAAGAGAAAGATCAAGATTTCGTCGTATAGATTTTTAGATATGTCCAAATCAAATTTTGAAATAGTCGTTATAGAAACGTTTATCAACCGTATCGGTTTATTCGATATAACTAGAGATCAGGTTTGAATTTAGACAAGGTTCTTTTGGAAAATAGTGATAATTTAATTTTTAGAATTTTTTGGAATTTTTTAGTTAATTTTATAAGCAACATTTTATTTGGAGTAATTTGCACCCCGAAATCAAAATTTTGAGGTTTCAAAATATGAGTTAATCTACCGGTATTATTATATTTTTGGGATCGTGGGGCATCACTGGTTACAACGGTATTTTTAATTTCGTTAATTGAGATCCGAAAACTAGTGGAGTTCTAAAAAGCCGGTATGCTAAACCAATATAAAGGAAACGGATATTTATTTCTTACGGCCCTAAGTAATGGAACGTGCTACCTTGTTCACCGCAGACAAGGAATGGCCGTGACTGAAACTTATAGCACACCCCACACGTAAGTGAGTTTTTCACCAAACCCAATACCTAACCCCTAACTCTTTCCACCCTATAAATACCTCACGATGCCTTCACTTGCCTTTGCCTTGCTTCAGGAATTAACTTCAACGTTAATGGCCTCACATATAATAATAATCTCCACTTCAAAACGCAAGGGAGTGGGTTTCATTTTCTGGAAGGAGTTGTGAGCGGGTGCAAGTCGTGAGATGTGGGAAGGAGTACGGTAAGATAGGAGAGGCGGCGTTGCCATGAGAGTTCGTTTGAATTTCTGCATCAATAACTTGCGGTTTTCACGTGAAGAATATATTATGGTATGGAGTTACTGCAAACTAAGGAGGGGGGTTGAGGTCTGTTGACATGGCGCGTGGAGGAAACTCATATGGGTGAGCAGTATTTAACAGTGGCAGTGAAAATAGTTGTACGGGGGGTACGGATGGGGTATGTTGCGGTAGTAGAAATAAACTATGGTGAGCAAAGTCTTGCTTGCGGGTTTATATTATAATGGAAGAATCTAGAAAGTGAACGTGAGAAGGCTTCTGGTTTCATAGTTTGGTATAAATTTTCATGAAGTATGGTAGAAGGAGAATCCGCAGTGGGTGTTAAAGCAAGCGGGCCATTTGAATGGGCCTTGGGCCAAAAGAAAAGAAAAGAAGTATAATAAAAAGAAAGGCCCAGATATTAGATGGGGAAGAAGCTTTTTGTAGTAAAAGAATTTCATGGGTATTCAAGGAGTATGGGGCAGCATGTATAACCGATCAGGGAGGAAGGATACACGGTGGATTCGGGTGCGATCAGTAGTTGGAGAAGTGGGTTGAGTTTTAACAGCCGTTGAGATCGTATGGACAGTGGCTACACGCTGGAACTGACCGGAAGTCCATCGGAGCTCGTTACAATTTATAGCAAAATAAATTGTCCGTCTGAATCAAATCGAGCGATGGTTACCGTTATCAACGATGATCGTCCAATGTGAATAAATCTCACCAACTCTAAACAGTTTATAATTTCATGTTGTATTTTTATAACTGTTAGAAATTGTCTGATTTACTGTGTGTTGACTGTTTGATTGAACTGCTAGTCAGTTAGTTGAATTTCTATATTGATTCTGTTCAACAGAATATATCATATGGAACTGAAAGTGATGTTATCTATATTGTTTAACATCTGTGATGCAGGGAAACAGGTTGGAGGAATCCAACTGGATTCCTCAACATTTATTTTACTGTTTTCATATATTGTGATATATGATGTGTTATATAATCTGTTATGGATTATGTGTGTTGGAATGATGTTGATCATTTTTATTCGATATTTTAAATATCATAAAAGACCCTGGGATGTAAAAAGAATTATTTCAATGTATATTGAAATAAAGGGAGTTTATAAAATCAACAGATTTTATAAAAGGAAATATTTCGAAAGTAAATAAAAAGGGAAATCATTTGTAAAGTGAAGAACTGTTACTAAAAGTAAATCTTTATAAATGAATAGTTTATTAGAGTTAAAGTAAAAGGAGCTAATCGATGTTAGTTTAATCGATTAGAGTTAAAGTAAAAGGAGCTAATCGATGTTAGTTTAATCGATTAGAGTTAAAGTAAAAGGAGCTAATCGATGTTAGTTTAATCGATTATAGTTAAAGAAAATGAGTTAATCGAATATAGTTGTTCGAATAGAAAGTAAAATGAGTTAATCGAATATAGTTATTCGAATAGAAAGTAAAATGAATTAATCGAATATAGTTTATTCGAAGAAAGTAAAAGGAGTTATCGAATATAGTTTATTCGAAAGGAGTTAAGTGAAATGAGTAAATCAATAGTGTTAGTCCAATAGAGTTAATTAATAAGGGTTAATCGAATAAAGTTAATTGATAAGGGTTAATCGAATAGAGATAAGTAAAAAGAGTCAATCGAATATAGCTATTCGAAGAGGGGTAAGAATGGAAGTTAGTAAAAGGGATATAAAGTGAACTTTGTCTATTTCAAAGTTAGAAATGTTGTTCAGTTAAGGTCTGAGAGGTAGTTCTACCCCAACTTGATTGGCTTCGTTTTTAACTAAGGAATAGTTAAGGTTCGGCAGTAAAGGAAATGGTTTGAGTTGGCATCGCGATGGTTTGTTTAAACATCTGTCTAAGTCCAATGAAGAAGCATGGAAATGTTTTCCAAATAAGAAACCAGAAATGTTTTCTAATAAAGAAAACAAGAAATGGAAATGTTTTCCATTGTTAATAACGAATATTTTCCAAATTTAGAAAATAAGAAAATATCGAATATAGGGAAACAGGAGATAAGTAAATTAATGAAATAAAGAGATAAATGTTGAATGATGTTTGATCGATATAAATTTCCATTTGGAAATGATATAGTTGTTTGCACACCTGTTTTCTTCGATAGTTAAATCACAGACTATCGAAGTTTTTGACCATTTTAACGTTGTTAATATGGAGAGACCGGTTGGATTATTATCCAAAGAACCACTCTGTATTGGCATAAGCGTTGCGAATCATATATGCCAAAGGAAATTGAAGAAGGAGAAAATGCAAGGGTTGTCCTGTTTACAGAATAGTGCCTTCGGTTCATCCTGTTCCTTGATGACTTGTACGGACGGATGTTTGACAGAGTAATTCCAGACGATCACGTATATTGATTTCTCCAACCGTACCAAGAGTGGAAGCGGAGAAGGAAACTTCTTTTAGCTAACACGTAATGTATGGTTGAGGACGTCAATCGGTGATTTGATGGATTTAACGATGTGGCATTCAAAGTGAATCTGGTGTGATGATAAAGCGTAGCTTCTAGCCTCACATCCGGTAAATGACAGAAATCGGGCAGGCAACATGACTAAGTCGGTCGCACCGAAGTAGGGTGTATAATCACCTGATCTAGAGTTTCATTTACTTCTAAAAATCTATTTTTGATGCTGTCCCATTCGGGAAACGGTTGCTGATCCCAACCGTTGGTGATATACATTCGATACACTCAAGCGAAATGAGTGGTCGGTCATGTGTGACCGGGTTGCAAGATGTTCTTGTTGAACCCAGTGTATTCCTCTCTAGAGGTACACTAGCGAAAGGTGGTTCCATACCTTGTCATAGTTGGAAATCCATTACCCAATACGTGCTTGCGGTTTGATTGTATACTATATATGTAGAACGTGAGATGAAAGCGTTTCTGCTAGATGATTATATATACTGTGGTTGATAGACATTATTATAATATCAAAAGGTTTTTGATATAAAGGTATTTTGGATTCTCATAAGGGAAAAACCCGTTCTGTTATGCGGCATGGTCTTATGAGATATCGTTTACTTGTTCGAACTATTTTTAAACTGTTTTACTCATACCAGTCCCATGACTGACCCGGAGTTTATTTTGTTGTTTTCCCTAAACTCTTGGGTGCCTAAATTTGTATGGGCAGTCAAGTAGTCGGGATTTTACAGATACACTTGAAGAGCTTGGAGCAGGAGGCTTCAGGATCATATAGCTATAGTTATTTCCGCTGTGTTGTAAGTGCTGTACTTTGATAATGATATGTATATTCAAGTACAGATTTGTATTTCGAAGTTATGTTGTGAAATATATATATTCGTTCCGCTGTGAGGTTCGTGTTACTCTGATGTTGTGTTCTTCTTCTTCTTCTTCTTCTATTCTAATTTTCTATCTTATCTTTCCTCACCCTCTAATTTCTTTCACTAATTTCCAGGATTTTTAGGTGTTTTGGTTATCGACATTGAGTTTATGTCGATAACCAAAGTCGCTCAAAATCCGGGTCTTTACAGTTGGTATCAGAGCTTAAGTTAAGTGAATTACCTTGTCTCTGTGGCGTGACTCGGTAGAGATAGGGTTAGTAATACCCTAGATTGAGTTTGAGTGTATATATACGAGTGAACGTTTTTGTAGATGATATAAAAATAATTTTATATTGTGGAGATTTATTGGTTGAGTAGTTTATGAGTTCTGGTCGATCAGTTTGATCCACTGTATTGGTAGGAATTTTGTAAATACGATGAACCATCATGGTATGTTTTGAAAAGAGGGTAAATAAAAATAATTTTACCCAAAGTATATTTTGATATATATTGGATATATTGGTTGTTATTATAATCGAGTAAGATTATAAATTAAACGGTTATGTAAATAACCAATCAGAATTCATATAAGTGAAATACGTGAAATCAGATGAGTTAAATCTGAAATGTAAACCAGAAATTGAATTAAAATTCTGGAGAATTGGATAAGTGTTTGTAAATGGATTTGGAATAAAAATAAGGGATATTTAAGATCCTGGGAGATTTTAAATTGTTTTACAAGCAGTTTGAATTATATTTTGAAATGAATTTCAAAGTGGAAAAGTTTAGAAATGGTTTTATAGTATTGAACTCACTTCGATCGCTGTAAAATAGATTCTGATGATGACAGCTGCATCATCAGTATTCATTTTCGAGTTGTAAGTGACAAATTACAACCAGAGATACTGTGTTGAATTTGTTTTGGGAAAGACAAGTTGTGTTGAATTTCAAAATGGGATTTATAATATAGAATTTGAATTTTGAAATAGATTGGAAATATTAACTTGTTTTAAAAGAAATAAAACGAGAAGTTCCTTTATAAACGAAGTTTATAATAAATGAAGTGAAGAGAATTATCATTGGATAATTCAGAAATTAAAATACAAGTGTGAAATGGAAAGGGAAATCTATTTTCCAAAGGTAGAAATATCAATTTCAAAAGGGAATTGAAATCGAGACTTATGTAAAGAATGAATAAAGAAAGTTTGAAAAGGAATTTGAATAAAGGAAGTTCAAACATAGAATTTAAATAAGAAAATTCAAAAGGGGATTTAAAAATAGAAAATTCAAAGGGGGTTTGAATATAGAAATTCAAATGAGATTTGAATAAAGAGGATTTAAATAAGGAAAAATTGAATATAGAATTCATATAGAGTAATAATAGGATTTGAATATAGAAATTCAAAGGGAGTTTGAATATATGAAATTCAATGGAATTGAAATAGAGTTTGAATATAGAAATTCAAAGGGAGTTTGAATATATAAAATTCAATGAAATTGAAATAGAGTTTGATATATAGATTTGAAAAATAGAAGTGATATAAAATTTGAATAGAAATTGAATAGAATTAACTAAGTCGAAGAGGAATTAGTTAATCAAATTTTGAATTTGAAGTTGAACTTTGAAAGATGAATTGGATTTGTAAATGGATATTCGAAATCGAATATAGAATTTAAATTTGAAATTTGGATTCAAATTATTTAATAAGCAAGTTAAATTATATTTGAACATATCATATTCAAATATAAAAGTGAAATAGACTAAAGAGTTAATTAACAAATTAATTAACGAGTTGAGTTAAAACGATCAGGTATAGTTAAAATAGATTGGGCAGGTATAAATATACAGGAGACGGGTTTGGAATGTAGTATAGAAGTGAAATAGATAAAATGCCCGACAAAAAGGTATGTATTTAATTCATATATGAGATTTTATGCGCCGTATCGGCTAGCCGCTTGGCTTTTTCTTTTTCTTTTGGATTGGTGAGGGCCATGGGAGGCTATTTGAAATATCCCGATGCTCCCAGTACAAAGGAGGTTATGGAAAAAAAAATTCTGAGAATTTAAGGAGTTAGAATATTTTTAAGATAATTTGATAGTTAGAAATCATCGTATCGATGTATATATATAGAAGTCGATAAGGAAACGAACTTAGAAATAGAATAGTAAAATCAAAAAGGAAGTATAAGAATAAAATCTAGTAAGAATAGAAAGAGAAAGTGTATACGTGTTTAAAAAGGGAATAAGAAGTTGTATGGTATTGATTATTCGAGTAAGTAGTCATATCTGTTTTGACGTTATAAATGTTATTCAGTCAAGGTTTGAGAGGTAGTTATACCCCAACTTGATTGATTTCATTATTAACAAATAAATAGTAAGATTTCAGGCTCGAAGATCAATGCTGAATAAGAGTTAGTTGAATATAGTATTTGGGTTGTCGTAACGATGTTTTACACAACATCAGTTTTAACCAAAACAAGTGTAAGCTTGGAAATATAATAAAGAATATTTCCTAAGTATAGAAATAAACGAGATCGGAAAAGAGATAAGTAATTGGAATATTTTCCAATTATAAATAGCATATATTTTCTAAAGTTTAGAAAATAAAGGAAGGCGATATTCGAAAATGTTTTCCAAATAACATAAAAGGATAATATGAGTATTGAAAATATTTGGTTAACAAATATTGATAAAGAAATAGAGAAGTGATTTAACTAATGGAATATTAATTAAGGGCCCAGTGACATGTTTAAAAGGAAAATTTGATTTTTGAAAAGAGTAAACTGTTTGAAAACTCCCAGGGAAAGACTGTTTGAATTAAAAACAAATTTAACAAAAATTTGTGAAAGAAAATTTTAATTAAAATAAATCCAGTAAAGTGGTAACTGAGATTGAATTAGAATAATATCAAGACAAATTGGATTGTGAGATTCAAATTTGAAGTGTAATGTGATAATCAAGTTAAGAGTTGGGAACCGAGAAGAAACTCGAGTTGAAATGACATTTGGCTCGGATATAAGTGAATGGTTGTGTCGTGGATAAAAGCAGATTGGATTTGATTGGGGTAACCCTTGTATAAGCTGAGTTGATAGCATATGGAAGTAATAGAGTTGATTTGCCCAACAAAAAGGTACAAGTTTATATTTCATATGATACGAGATTTTGATGAGCCGAATTGGCAAGCCGCTTGGCTGTTTGATTTTCTTTTGGGTTGGAGATGGCCCAAAGAGGCGAGTTGGAGTTGACGTATTGACTGGTACAAAGGAGGTGCTGACGAAATTTTTCGAAGAGTTAAGGAGTTAGAAAATTTTTAGGATTTTTGAAAATTTTCGATAATAAGAATTAATAATTTAATTGAAATTAAATTGGTTCAGTTGAAACTGAAGTTAAGAAGTGAACAAATATGTTCTAACCAGTCGATGGAGTCGTCCCTACCTTTTAGCAATTTCGAGGACGAAATTATTTTAAGTGGGAAAGATTGTAATGACCCGCATTAGCAGAGGTATTATAATTAATTTATTTAATTATTGAAAAGGTGATTAGAAGGATTTCATGGTCATCGAATTAAATAATGGTAAATATTTAATTAAAATAATAAATTAAATAATATATTTAATTCTGAAATAATCAGAATTGGCTGAAATGGCGATATGGTATGAACTGGATCATCTGTGATATTTAATTCAGTTTAGAATTGAATTTAAATAACGAATATATTATATAAACGGCAGTTTGAACGAAGAGTTATAATATAATTAAAAATCGAGCTCGAAATGGCACTGCAATTCGTAAATTGGTGATTCGAACTTCAACTGAATATACAACATTCGTTTTAAGCCGTATTTCTATGAAACAAGAAACGTGTGGAGCTGGTGGAGTATATCTTTCTAGCAGAAGAGAAAGATCAAGATTTCGTCGTATAAATTTTTAGATATGTCCAAATCAAATTTTGAAATAGTCGCTATAGAATCGTTTATCGACCGTATCGGTTTATTCGATATAACTAGAGATCGGGTTTGAATTTAGACAAGGTTCTTTTGGAAAATAGTGATAATTTAATTTTTAGAATTTTTTGGAAATTTTTAATTAATTTTATAAGCAACTTTTTATTTGGAGTATTTTGCACCCCGAAATCAAAATTTTAAGGTTTCAAAATATGAGTTAATCTACCGGTATTATTATATTTTTGGGATCGGGGGGCATCACTGGTTACAACGGTATTTTTAACTTCGTCAATTGAGATCCGAAAACTAGTGGAGTTCTAAAAAGCCGGTATGCTAAACCAATATAAAGGAAACAGATATTTATTTCTTATGGCCCTAAGTAATGGTACGTGCTTCCTTTTTCACCGCAGACAAGGAATGGCCGTGACTGAAACTTATAGCACACCCCACACGTAAGTGAGTTTTTCACCAAACCCAATACCTAACCCCTAACTCTTTCCACCCTATAAATACCTCACGATGCCTTCACTTGCCTTTGCCTTGCTTCAGGAATTAACTTCAATGTTAATGGCCTCACATATAATAATAATCTCCACTTCAAAACGCAAGGGAGTGGGTTTCATTTTCTGGAAGGAGTTGTGAGAGGGTGCAAGTCGTGAGATGTGGGAAGGAGTACGGTAAGATAGGAGAGGCGGCGTTGCCATGAGAGTTCGTTCGAATTTCTGCAGCAATAACTTGCGGTTTTCACGTGAAGAATATATTATGGTATGGAGTTACTGCAAACTAAGGAGGGGGGGGGGGGGTTGAGGTCTGTTGACATGGCGCGTGGAGGAAACTCATATGGGTGAGCAGTATTTAACAGTGGCAGTGAAAATAGTTGTGGGGGGGGGGGGGGTACGGATGGGGTATGTTGCGGTAGTAGAAATAAACTATGGTGAGCAAAGTCTTGCTTGCGGGTTTATATTATAATGGAAGAAACTAGAAAGAGAATGTGAGAAGGCTTCTGGTTTCATAGTTTGGTATAAATTTTCATGAAGTATGGTAGAAGGAGAATCCATAGTGGGTGTTAAAGCAAGCGGGACATTTGAGTGGGCCTTGGGCCAAAAGAAAAGAAAAGAAGTATAATAAAAAGAAAGGCCCAGATATTAGATGGGGAAGAAGCTTTTTGTAGTAAAGGAATTTCGTGGGTATTCAAGGAGTATGGGGCAGCATGTATAACCGATCAGGGAGGAAGGATACACGGTGGATTCGGGTGCGATCAGTAGTTGGAGAAGTGGGTCGAGTTTTAACAACTGTTGAGATCGTATGGACAGTGGCTACACGCTGGAACTGACTGGAAGTCCATCGGAGCTCGTTAAAATTTATAGCAAAATAAATTGTCCGTCTGAATCAAATCGAGCGATGGTTACCGTTATCAACGATGATCGTCCAATGTGAGTAAATCTCACCAACTCTAAACAGTTTATAATTTCATGTTGTATTTTTATAACTGTTAGAAATTGTCTGATTTTCTATGTGTTGACTGTTTGATTGAACTGCTAGTCAGTTAGTTGAATTTCTATATTGATTCTGTTTAACAGAATATATCATATGGAACTGAAAGTGATGTTATCTATATTGTTTAACATATGTGATGCAGGGAAACAGGTTGGAGGAATCCAACTGGATTCCTCAACATTTATTTTACTGTTATCATATATTGTGATATATGATGTGTTATATAATCTGTTATGGATTATGTGTGTTGGAATGATGTTGATCATTTTTATTCGATATTTTAAATATCATAAAAGACCCTGGGATGTAAAAAGAATTATTTCAAAGTATATTGAAATAAAGGGAGTTTATAAAATCAACAGATTTTATAAAAGGAAATATTTCGAAAGTAAATAAAAAGGGAAATCATTTGTAAAGTGAAGAACTGTTACTATAAGTAAATCTTTAAAAATGAATAGTTTATTAGAGTTAAAGTAAAAGGAGCTAATCGATGTTAGTTTACTCGATTAGAGTTAAAGTAAAAGGAGCTAAGCGATGTTAGTTTAATCGATTAGAGTTAAAGTAAAAGGAGCTAATCGATGTTAGTTTAATCGATTAGAGTTAAAGTAAAAGGAGCTAATCGATGTTAGTTTAATAGATTAGAGTTAAAGAAAATGAGTTAATCGAATATAGTTATTCGAATAGAAAGTAAAATGAGTTAATCGAATATAGTTATTCGAATAGAAAGTAAAATGAATTAATCGAATATAGTTTATTCGAAGAAAGTAAAAGGAGTTATCGAATATAGTTTATTCGAAAGGAGTTAAGTGAAATGAGTAAATCAATAGTGTTAGTCCAATAGAGTTAATTAATAAGGGTTAATCGAATAAAGTTAATTGATAAGGGTTAATAGAATGGAGTTAAGTAAAAAGAGTCAATCGAATATAGCTATTCGAAGAGGGGTAAGAAAGGAAGTTAGTAAAAGGGATATAAAGTGAACTTTGTCTATTTCAAAGTTAGAAATGTTGTTCAGTTAAGGTCTGAGAGGTAGTTCTACCCCAACTTGATTGGCTTCGTTTTTAACAAAGGAATAGTTAAGGTTCGGCAGTAAAGGAAATGGTTTGAGTTGGCATCGCGATGGTTTGTTTAAACATCTGTCTAAGTCCAATGAAGAAGCCTGGAAATGTTTTCCAAATAAGAAACCAGAAATGTTTTCTAATAAAGAAAACAAGAAATGGAAATGTTTTCCATTGTTAATAACGAATATTTTCCAAATTTAGAAAATAAGAAAATATTGAATATAGGGAAACAGGAGATAAGTAAATTAATGAAATAAAGAGATAAATGTTGAATGATGTTTGATCGATATAAATTTCCATTTGGAAATGATATCGTTGTTTGCACACCTGTTTTCTTCGATAGTTAAATCACAGACTATCGAAGTTTTTTACCATTTTAACGTTGTTAATATGGAGAGACCGCTTGGATTATTATCCAAAGAACCACTCTGTATTGGCATAAGCGTTGCGAATCATATATGCCAAAGGAAATTGAAGAAGGAGAAAATGCAAGGGCTGTCCTGTTTACAGAATAGTGCCTTCGGTTCATCCTGTTCCTGGATGACTTGTATGGACGGATGTTTGACAGAGTAATTCCAGACGATCACGTATATTGATTTCTCCAACCGTACCAAGAGTGGAAGCGGAGAAGGAAACTTCTTTTAGCTAACACGTAATGTATGGTTGAGGACGTCAATCGGTGATTTGATGGATTTAACGATGTGGCATTCAAAGTGAATCTGGTGTGATGATAAAGCGTAGCTTCTAGCCTCACATCCGGTAAATGACAGAAATCGGGCAGGCAACATGACTAAGTCGGTCGCACCGAAGTAGGGTGTATAATCACCTGATCTAGAGTTTCATTTACTTCTAAAAATCTATTTTTGATGCTGTCCCATTCGGGAAACGGTTGCTGATCCCAACCGTTGGTGATATACATTCGATACACTCAAGCGAAATGAGTGGTCGGTCATGTGTGACCGGGTTGCAAGATGTTCTTGTTGAACCCAGTGTATTCCTCTCTAGAGGTACACTAGCGAAAGGTGGTTCCATACCTTGTCATAGTTGGAAATCCATTACCCAATACGTGCTTGCGGTTTGATTGTATACTATATATGTAGAACGTGAGATGAAAGCGTTTCTGCTAGATGATTATATATACTGTGGTTGATAGACATTATTATAATATCAAAAGGTTTTTGATATAAAGGTATTTTGGATTCTCATAAGGGAAAAACCCGTTCTGTTATGCGGCATGGTCTTATGAGATATCGTTTACTTGTTCGAACTATTTTTAAACTGTTTTGCTCATACCAGTCCCATGACTGACCCGGAGTTTATTTTGTTGTTTTCCCTAAACTCTTGGGTGCCTAAATTTGTATGGGCAGTCAAGTAGTCGGGATTTTACAGATACACTTGAAGAGCTTGGAGCAGGAGGCTTCAGGATCATATAGCTATAGTTATTTCCGCTGTGTTGTAAGTGCTGTACTTTGATAATGATATGTATATTCAAGTACAGATTTGTATTTCGAAGTTATGTTGTGAAATATATTCATTCGTTCCGCTGTGAGGTTCGTGTTACTCTGATGTTGTGTTATTCTTCTTCTTATATTCTAATTTTCTATCTTATCTTTCCTCAGCCTCTAATTTCTTTCATTAATTACCAGGATTTTTCGAGGTTTTGGTTATCGACATCGAGTTTATGTCGATAACCAATGTCGCTCAAAATCCGGGTCATTACATTTCCATTTCAACACATATATGATTTTTACAATGCATGTATAATTTATGCATCGCTCATATAACTTATACAACGCCCATACATGAGGTGTACAATGCATATATAATTTATACTTCACTCATATAATTTATACAACACATTTCCATTCCATATTTGAATTTAGAAGTCTCACATTGATTTTAATCCTTCTGAAATTTGTAGCGAGCTCGGAACACATTCTAGCTTCTCCTAGAATGTAGATGATGTTGCTACGAGTTTGATGTTTCCTGTTTCATCGAATTTCGTCAACATAGCAAAAAGAAATGATTTTTATTTGAAAATCATGATTTGCAACACTTAGAAGTGTTATAATCAGTTTTAAAAACAAAGGCCGTAAACCTCACCTAAAGCTTCAAAACTAGGTTTTGCTTTTTCTTCCAAACCGTAGCCCGAGGTCTAGATCGGGTTGCACCACCTGAAAGGGCCTGGAGAGGCGCGCTAATCGAGGTGGGTGAGGGCTAACTTGGTGGAGGATCTGGGGCGTGGCAGCGAACAGAAGTCTGCAACTTCGTGGAGCTCGTGCTCGATGATGGAGCAATGATGAAGGATGACGTCAGTCTTGATTTGAGGAGGAGGAGGAGAAGGACTTCAAAAACCCTAACTGGATCGAAGGGTAATAGTGAGCGGTTTGGCTAGAAATTGGCCGGGAAGGTGGGAAAACTGCTTCGCGGTCAGTCGAGAAGAATAAACGGGTTTTTCTGAATATTTCTATAAATTTAATTAATGAATGAAATTATTCTATTCGTCGATATTTATATTAATTCAAAAATTAGTGTTTTTCCATACGAACTCCAATTCAAACCCAACAACTATCGCCCTTAGCTAAATACCCCAATCCCGGATACAATGTAATATGTTTCGTAGGCCCATTAGACTGTTACAGTCAGTTATTGTTCAAATTAAAATATAAAATATTCAAATTTGGATTTGAACGTACATATTGGTTCCAAAAATCCCCGAAAAATTAATCTGGCTACGTTGGCACGATACGGTCCCAACAAATCTGATTTTCGTCGAATTCTGAGACCGTTTGAAAAATGGACATTTTGTAGTCGATCCAATTTGACTAAAATCAACCAAACACGTTTTCATTTTCCACGCTCACATATTAATTCCAAAAATTATGGAATTTGAAACCTATCAATAGATTAGCATCCTTGATCCAACAAAATTGGTTTCGTTGAAAACGGAGGTCGTTTCCAAAATGTCAATTTTCAAGGGCTATATTTATTCCATAGCGACTATTCTGAACATTCAATTGGCCATAACTTTTGATTCTTGCTATGAAATTTCGATTTTTCAGATTCGTTAGAAAGATATTCTTAAACAGATTTAAATATTTTTGATTTTGCTAAAATCTGTTTTATTTTGCATCCTATACGTTCATTCAAATTTCAAATTCAAAATTTTAAACTACCGCGCTATTTCTAACTCGTTATTTAATTAAAATAAATTATTTCAATTACTCCAAATTCATTAAAATAGCCAAATTAAAAATTTTAAATTGGCTCGTATTTTCCGGGTTGTTACATGTAGTTTTTTTATATTTTGAAACCTAAACTAGACCTAAACAAAACTTACGCAATATAATATTCGTTAAAAATAAATATTAAATTTAAAATTGAAATTTTAAAATATTGTTTGAAATAATCTTACATGTGTTTTAAATAGACTTCTTACCTATTTTTAAGTAAAACGGAATATTTTTAATTAGAATTTAAAATACGGTTAGAATAGAGCTTGTTGCACTACGGTAGTTTGTGAATTTTGCCCGTAGACTTCAAGCTGTTATAACGGATTCATTTTAAATCAGATTTTGCTATAGCAAAAAAAAATTTCTTTCTAATAATAGTAGTTTCCTAATAAAAAAGGAATTTTCAAATTTCAATGTATAGTTTTCAAGAGGTGTTCAAAACGATTTTCAAAAAAATCGTGGTAATGAAGTTTAACGTCCAAATTTTGAAATCAATTAAAATGGCTATATAACAATTATTAAAAATATGGAATTTTTTTAATAAATCATATTAGATGATTTAGAATTAATGTGATTCAAAATTATGAACTTTGAAGTTATTTTCATCAAAGTAGTTAAATAAGCCATCTACAACGCTTAGCGATGCTTTTATGCCACTTTTTACTTAATAATGGGATCTAAAAGATTTAAACATAATAATCTCACCTGAACTTTGTTAAACCTTTCGTATAAATAGTGAATTATTATTAATTATAAATGTGTGTTTTCAAAGTATAAGTTAAGTTGAGATTTAATTGAGATTTTATATATATATATATATATCCATATCATTTTAAATGGCGCTAATTATTCGGGAAGTCCGGGATTAGAACTTATGTTTGAATATTATTCCAACTAATAATATGACGTAATGGAACCAATAAAGAAAGTAAAGAAACAGTGATTGAAGACTAAAACCTTCAAATTAGATGTTGTGCTCGTTGATGGTCTCAAGTGGGTAGTTTCCATCTTGTGATTTATTATTTATATTATAACAATGGTCCAGACATATTTAAAGAATTTTCTGATCTACAAGGGCTTCTCTCCTTTATTGTACGAGGAATAAAGTGCCTTCGGTTTCATTCAGACCTAGAACAAACATGTATGGATGTGTGTGTATGACATTGTATTTTGTAATGTATTAATTGATTTTACTGAACATATTTCTGTTTGGTGGCAGAGAATGTATTCTTTTAGATTAACACCCTCCTTTGAGACATATGAGTTCAAAGGTGATATGGTTAGTAATTATCAGCTATATATGATGAAATAACAATGTGGCATGCAAAGTGAATGAGCTGTAGATGATCCAAGCATGACTTAGTTAAGCGTAGCTTTGTTTTTAATGAGATCTCAAACATCACAACCCAGTAATGACCTAAAACAGGAGAAGTGTGGCAAGGATATGTGGGTCAATCACATTAGGATGTGGTCATTCCCTTCTAGATGAAAGTTATATCAAAGTATGGAGTCCCAATATATTATTTATGCAGATGATGGAAACCAGTGCTGTTAAAGGTTGGTTACAACCGGAGAATTCCATATTTGTATTGCCATCTAGCGAGTAGCATATAGAGATGGTTAGGCTTTCTGTTGGCAGAGCTTCGTCAGTTGTTTCTCAGAGAGCATCCCTTAAGATGTGTTTCCATCAGTTAAGGAAGATCCCTTGTCTTAGTCATTGATGGCATCCAATATTCCAATACGAACCTATGTTTTTAAAATTAAAGGAATAATAACCACCAAAATTTAATCAATGTAACAATTTCGGATAATTCATTTATGTTACTTGAAAGTGTTTTCAAAGTTTAGAAATTAATAAAAATATCAATGGTTTTTATAAAGTAAGTATTTTGGCTATCATAAAGGAAAAACCCGTTCCATGTTTGTACAACGTGGTGTTATGAGATACCTTTTCTTTCTTTTGTTTAAAAAAACCGTTTTAAGTTTCTCACACCAGTCCCATAATGTGAGGACCCGTAACTTCCCCGGTAAGGAAAGAGCGGATACTTTGAGAACAAGCCACAACAGAACGCAAACAGAAGAACATTTCATTGCTTATTACAACAATTCCATCAGAATACAAGAATATACAGAGCATGAATAAATATTACACAGAAAAATAACAGAGATTTAAATTACATTTAAATACATCGCAGCGGAAATAATGCAAAACAGAACTAGAAGAGATATACGGATACAGAGCTTTCCGGATATCGTTCCAGCTGTAGATCAGGATCCTGTGAATATAAATCTGCAAAACCAAAACTACTAGCTGCCCATGTGGAAAATAGGGGCACCCAGAGTTTAGGTTAAAACAATAAACTCCAGGTCAGTCATGGGACTGGTGTGAGAACTAAAACAGTTATTAATCTTTGTTTTTAAAGTTAGGTAAATCAAGGGAACTCGTCATATAACACGGAACGGGTTTCCTCCCAAGAATACCAGTGCATAAAACAAACAGCGCAATGCTAAATAAAGAACAATGAAGCTATTATAAGACCCAGGTCCCATCACACAATGCAACGCAAGCCGGAGGATAGGGTTTTCCCTTATAATAGCCAAATATGCTTGATACGCAGAATTTCACCTTATATTATTACTATAAGTGAAGAAAACAACTTCAAATATAAATGTATCAATCATAGACGGCATGGGTACCATATATCAGGTCGCCAATACTAGGCTCTACAATCAAAAGCGCAAAATGTCATATTTGGAAATTGAATTTCCATCATGGTGGCTCCTGATTCGAAAGATCGATTGCGTAGTGCCATCTCAACGGCTTACGTCTCAGCTAAAGAAAACACCGTAATGCACATCCGCACTTTTGGGAAATCAAGTATCACTGCGGCTTACGTCTCGGCGAGAGAAACCACCGCTTACCCTATCCCTCTGAGCACTGAGCTCAATCTCGGTCGACCGAATCCATGACACCATGAAGGTGCCCATCCACTAAAAAGCATACTGATCAAACCATCAGTTTACCACCATACCGGGGTGTGAGGCTCGCGAATCAACGCTATACACAAAGCCGTGCTATATTAAAGCTGCGCTTTGATCATCATCCACCAAACTTTGCTTTTCAACAAAAGTCTGGATCACTGCATCTCAGCATGCCACACTATCAGTCCATATCGTACCACTGATTTCTGCCAATATATAACCTCTGAGCTTGTATGTCTCAAAGAAGGGCGTTAAGCAAGAGAATAAATTCTCCGCCGCCAAACTTATATATATTTAGCAGAGATCAATGAATACAATTTAAAGGAATACAATGTCAGACACACCATCCATTTACAAGTCCGTTCTAGGTCTGAACGAAACCGGAGGCACTTTCCTCGCATATCCGTCGACCTCCAAGCACGTCCGGACGGCTACTACTTTAGCCCCCTTCAAGGTAGCTACTCCCATCGTGAGCATCAGTAGCACCCATCCATTCGATGTGAAGATCGTCGGTCTTGCACCGTCTTCAATCTCTTCGACTCGTCGTCGAATCGGTTATTCAGAATGGGTTATACCCGGACTTTCTGAATAACTCACGTATCTTAATCAACAAGTGCTATAAAACACAATATATGCCTCATTCCAATTTAGAATATTCACTCCTAGGGAAAGATTCCCATTAATTTTATCAAAGATAAATTCTTTTAAATTTATTCTTTAATCTTCCTTTGGATGTCATTTCAAACCATATTATGGTTTTCCAAACTAGTCGGGATTAGCGAACCACACCGAAGTAATTATTTATTTTATTTTCCATTCCCAACCTATTCATCCCATGGAGCGAAACTGGTGATACTCCATATCTAACACCACGGGGTTATCGGTAAATTTAATTACCATTTCACGTTCAAATCTAATTAAAGATTTAACTATCGCTAGGAGTAAAACTGGAGATACTCCCCTTTCGATCATTTCCCAATTTTGATAATTTAAATTATCAATCCACCTTTCAGTCTAATTAAAGATTCATTAAAACTCCTTTTACTGGGTTAAAGAGCTAATGTCATTTAAAACACAGTCGACGATAAACCCAAATCACATTCTGTTTCAATTCCAATTAAATACATTAGAAATTCTGGTTATTTAAAACCCATTTCAAATTCAATTTATTTGTTTCAAAAATAAATTGATTTTTATTCTAGTTCAAAACTAGTTCATTTCGATAAAAATCTATTTTTATCTTTTCAAATATGGAGTTTTTCATCCCAATTTTCCCAAATCATTTCTTTTGATTTTGCACAAATTATAGATATTTTTAATTATTTTATCAAGGCCCGTACAGTCGGTTTTCAATAACTGCCACCGAACTGTACTTACAGCGACCTTTTCCAAATTTGATTTGGACATAATTCCAAATCCAACCGTTAGATTTCAAATTTCTAATATTCATTGGAAAGCTCTATTCGATACGAACCCAATGGTTCTGGTTTGAGGAGAATTCGACGGTCGGATCTCCCGTAATGTCCGTTCGAAGTCAATGGTCGAAATTCGCGAACTGCCGCGGCGCGGCGCGTTCTATTCCGGCCATTATATATATATATATATAATATATAATATATACTTCGTCGATTTCTATTTAAAACGAATTTTATAAATCGTTTAAATTCGTTTTCAAAACGATTTCAACTTCATTTCAGATTCAAATCAAAATTGAATTTTTCCCAATATAAATTCGTTTTAAATTCATTTCAAATTGATTTCAATTCAAATTCGATTCTATTCAATTCCAATTCGAATTCATTTCTATTCAATTTTAATTCGAATTTGTTTTATATTCAATTCAATTCGAATTCACTTTATATTCAATTCAACTCGAATTCGTTTTATATTCAATTCAATTCGAATTCGTTTTATATTCAATTCAATTCGAATTTTTTTTCTATTCAATTCTATTCAAATTCAATTTCAGTTCAATTCTATTCGAATTCAATTTCAATTCTATTATATTCGAATTCAATTTCAATTCTATTCAATTTCAATTCTATTATATTCGAATTCAATTTCAATTCTATTATATTCGAATTCAATTTCAATTCTATTATATTCGAATTCAATTTCAATTCTATTATATTCGAATTCAATTTCTATTCTAAAAACGAATATAATCGATATTAATATCGTTCGCGTCAAAATTGCGCATCTCTAATCAATACGGCTTTATATTATTCAATCACTTCGTTATTTTATTCAACAAATGAATATTCATTCTATTCAACACATGAATCTTTATTTCTTTCACCACATGACTAATCTCAACAAATGAGTACTGTCATCACGTTAATCTTTATTTCAAAATATTCTTTATTTTCCCAATTGGAATGAGGCTCAATCAATTACCATATAATGTTAATTATATGGATTCCATACAACACGTATATATAATAGCAACGATAAACAATCAACCATCATCCAAAGTGCACCACACAACTGCATAAGCATCAAATATAATTAATCAACGCTTACACAGTCTGTCGACCAATCGATCGACATACAATTAAATAATTGGGATTAGTGTACTCAAATATCATCCCAACACCCGTGTGGGGTTTCAAATCAACAAACACAGATTTTTATTTGTGCAGTTGGGCGATGTGTAAAATTTATCGTCCCAATCAATATCAGTCAAATAAGTGTATATAAACAAATCGTCTGATTTGTTTATAAATATTTATTTATTCACACTCACGTTAAAAATTATATTTTTAACTATAAAATATTTTCCACTATAAAATATTTTATTTCGTTCCACATCCACATCACAAACAATTTTCACAACACATCAATCAATCAAACAAGCCATCCATGGTCTGTGGACGACGAGTGTCGGGTGCTGCTAAGCACCGTCTGCATCCTAGTATATATATATTAACTAGAAATTTAAAATAAAAGTGAGGAGTTCTCACCGAATAGCTAATCCAACGCCACGACTCTTCTTATGTAGAAATCTTCGCCGTTCTTGCCTCTTGTCACTTTCTTTGCCCGTATTCTCTACATATGTAAAAATCGAATTTTTACTTCGCTATTCACTATATAAAAATCGAATTTTTACTTCGCTATTCAATATATAAAAATTGAATTTTTACTTTGCTATTCAATATTTAAAAATCGAGTTTTTACTTTGCTTTTCAATATATAAAAATAGTTTTTTTACTTTGCTATTCAATATATAAAAATCGAATTTTTACTTTGCTATTCAATATATAAAAATCGAATTTTTACTTTGCTATTCAATATATAAAAATCGAATTTTTACTTTGCTATTCAGTATATAAAAATCGAATTTTTACTTCGCTATTACATAGATAAAAATCATATTTTTATTCTTCTTTTTCATAAATAAAAACTATATTTTTATTTCTCCAACTCCATGATAAAAATCATACCTTTGTTTAAAATAAAAATCAAATCTTTGTTTAAAATATCTCGACTTCCTTATGTTAAAAAAATCTTTTCTTTTCTAATTTTATATTTTCAAACCAAAGTCTAGTTTATATTTTCATCTAAGCAAAACCGTATTTTTAACTAAGAAAAGATCGTGTTTTTAACTATGTTTCATATTTTTAAAACTAATGGTAATTTCAGTTTTATTTACTTGTTATTTTCAGTTTTAAATAATAAATAAATAAAATAAAATAAAATAAAAAGAAGGGAAAGGAAAGGGGAAAAGCTCACTGTATTTTCTGGTTTTCACGCTCCAACCCAGTTACTGGAATCGAGCCCATTCTCCTTTACTACGCTGAAAACACGCTCCAAATCGAACTCACCGAGGACCTCAAAGTCAACGCCGCCACTGTTCGAATCGTCGGAGCTTCCTCCCTCGTCGCCACCAGCAGGGGGCGGACTCGATGATCGACGCGGCATTGGGGTGGGCTGGAGGCGGTTTCGATCTGAGAGGGGGTTCGGGGTTCTGGCATCGTCGAGTAGGCTGGAGGATAGCTAAGAGAGAGGGGAGAGGAGAGAGAACGAGGAGGAGAGGGCGATGGCCGATCGTCGCCGGCGGTTGAGGCTGGTATCGAGGGGCAATGGCTAGGGTTGATCGACGAGGCAAGCGGGTTTTTCTGAAAAGTGGGAAAAGTTTTGATCGAGGAAAATGAATCTGGGGGGGGGGGGGCGGGTGTTAAGGGAAATTTTTTATATATATTATATTAATTTATTTTAAATTTATTTCTAGTACGGTTGACATTATATTCGAACTCTAAACGAGACCCAACGACTATCGCCACTAGCTAATTACCCCCATTCCGAACACAATGGGATATGTTTCGTAAGCCAATTCGACCGTTATGATCAGTTTCCGTTGAATTTAAAATATAAATCTTTATATATTCAGTTTAACCGCACATTTCAATTTACCGGGGCCACATACAGTCTCTAAAAATTCCCGAAAAATTATTTCTAGCTTCGTATTAACGATACGGTCTTAACAAAACTAATTTCGTCAAATTCTTAGACCGTTTGTAAAATTACCATTTTCCAGTCGATTAAATTCAACTGAAACTGGTCAAACGCGTTTTCCTTTGCCACGCTCACATATTGATTCGAAAAATTATGAAATTTGGGATCTAGCAATAATTTGACATCACGGATCCAACAAAAGTGGTTTCTTCGAAATCCGAAGTCATTTGTAAAATCTCCATTTTTAAGGGCCTGAATTCCATAGCGACTATTCAGAAATTTCAACTGGACATATCTTTTGATTCCCGCTATGAAATTTTGATTTTTCGGATTCGTTAGAAAGATATTCACAATTAGATTCCATCTTTTTTGGTTTCACTAAAATCCGGTTTATTTTGTACCCGGTATGTTCAATTGAAGTTTTAAATCGAATTATCGAACTACCACGCCATTTTTAATACTATTTTATAATTTAAAATAAATATTTATATTCTAACGACGACGTATATAAACATATACGTTCGAATTCTATTCAAAAATAAATTTCTCGTCGTTATTATTTAAAATAATTCATTTTAAATATTCAAAATTCATTAAAATTGCAAAAATAAAAATTTTAAACTGGCCCCGATTTTACGGGTTGTTACAATCTCCCCCACTTAAAACTTTCCGTCCCCGAAAAGGAACGAAGCCCAAAGTTGTTTTAAAAACCAACTCAACTTTCATTATTTTCGCTACGGCTTAAGTTCTTCAACTTTTCAGTTTCTAAGAACTTTTCAAATTTTTCAAAAATTTGGCTAACACCCTAAATTTTCGAAAATTTTCGCCATAACCTCCCCTGCACCGGGAGCACCGGGAAAATCCCGAAATTGCCATATAGGCCCTCTGATCTCAAAAAGAAAAAGAAAAAGCCAAGCAGCTAGCCAATCGGCTCATAAAATCATCATCACCCAAACAAAACAGTAAATTATGGTAAACATGTACCTATTTGTCGGGCAAACAAATTTTATTCTTCGGCTCTAGCCTCCTTGCTATGACCTGTTCAATGTAAGTACATGTATATGCAAGCAAATTCGACTAATTTTCAATATAATTCACTATTTGGTACAATTAGGCACAATGTTTCAAAATTATCAAACAAATAAACAAACAACACAACCATCAATCAATTAGTGAATTAACGTTTCAAATTCATAATTTTGATACATATACAGAAAATCATGTTTTTGATGCCAAATCACGACAATAAATCTATCTAGTTTTGGTTCTCACACCAGCCTAATGGAAATATATAGATATCACACTTTCGAAACTCGAATATAAATTCTGATGATGTACGTACTATATAGCGATCATCAGAACCATCCCTGGGCGACTAGAATGTGATTCTATATCTATCCAGTATATTAAAACTTCGAATATACGTTCATGACGAGTACATGCAAAAACTTTATATACTAGATTGTCCAAATTCAAAATAAATAGATATTCAAATACGAATAAAACGATTTAAATTTCAAAACAAAATTGTTTTCATTTGAAATATATACTCTTCACACTCGTTCTAGGATACTACCGATCCTATCTTTAACGAGTCATTCTAATTGGATATTACTAATCCAATATCTGATGAATTCTTTCGTTTGGTTCTAATGTGTCTTGTTCTCTAGCTCTGTAAACCAGAGCTTTGATACCAACTGTGAGGACTCGTAACTTCCCCAGTAAGGAAAGAGCGGATACTTTGAGAACAAGCCACAACAGAACGCAAACAGAAGAACATTTCATTGCTTATTACAACAATTCCATCAGAATACAAGAATATACAGAGCATGAATAAATATTACACAGAAAAATAACAGAGATTTAAATTACATTTACATACATCGCAGCGGAAATAATGCAAAACAGAACTAGAAGAGATATACGGATACAAAGCTTTCTGGATATCGTTCCAGCTGTAGATCAGGATCCTGTGAATATAAATCCGCAAAACCAAAACTACTAGCTGCCCGTGTGGAAAATAGGGGCACCCAGAGTTTAGGTTAAAACAATAAACTCCAGGTCAGTCATGGGACTGGTGTGAGAACTAAAACAGTTATTAATCTTTGTTTTTAAAGTTAAGTAAATCAAGGGACCACGCCATATAACACGGAACGGGTTTCCTCCCAAGAATACCAGTGCATAAAACAAACAGCGCAATGCTAAATAAAGAACAATGAAGCTATTATAAGACCCAGGTCCCATCACACAATGCAACGCAAGCCGGAGGATAGGGTTTTCCCTTATAATAGCCAAATATGCTTGATACGCAAAATTTCATCTTATATTATTACTATAAGTGAAGAAAACAACTTCAAATATAAATGTATCAATCATAGACGGCATGGGTACCATATATCATGTCGCCAATACTAGGCTCTACATTCAAAACCGCAAAATGTCATATTTGGAAATTGAATTTCCATCATGGTGGCTCCTGATTCGAAAAATCGATTGCGTAGTGCCATCTCAACGGCTTACGTCTCAGCTGAAGAAAACACCGTAATGCACATCCGCACTTTTGGGAAATCGAGTATCACTGCAGCTTACGTCTCGGCGAGAGAAAATACCGCTTACCCTATCCCTCTGAGCACTGAGCTCAATCTCAGTCGACCGAATCCATGACACCACGAAGGTGCCCATCCACTAAAAAGCATACTGATCAAACCATCAGTTTACCACCATACCGGGGTGTGAGGCTCGCGAATCAACGCTATACACAAAGCCGTGCTATATTAAAGCTGCGCTTTGATCATCATCCACCAAACTTTGCTTTTCAACAAAAGTCTGGATCACTGCATCTCAGCATGCCACACTATCAATCCATATCGTACCACTGATTTCTGCCAATATATAACCTCTGAGCTCGTATGTCTCAGAGAAGGGCGTTAAGCAAGAGAATAAATTCTCCGCCGCCAAACAGATATATATTTAGCAGAGATCAACGAATACAATATAAAGGAATACAATGTCAGACACACCATCCATTTACAAGTCCGTTCTAGGTCTGAACGAAACCGGAGGCACTTTCCTCGCATATCCGTCGACCTCCAAGTACGTCTGGACGGCTACTACTTTAGCCCCCTTCAAGGTAGCTACTCCCATCGTGAGCATCAGTAGCACCCATCCATTCGATGTGAAGATCGTCGGTCTTGCACCGTCTTCAATCTCTTCGACTCGTCGTCGAATCAGTTATTCAGAATGGTTATACCCGGACTTTCTGAATAACTCACGTATCTTAATCAACAAGTGCTATAAAACACAATATACGCCTCATTCCAATTCAGAATATTCACTCATAGGGAAAGATTCCCATTAATTTTATCAAAGATAAATTCTTTTAAATTTATTCTTTAATCTTCCTTTGGATGTCATTTCAAACCATATTATGGTTTTCCAAACTAGTCGGGATTAGCGAACCACACCGAAGTAATTATTTATTTTATTTTCCAATCCCAACCTATTCATCCCATGAAGCGAAACTGGTGATACTCCATATCTAACACCACGGGGTTATCGGTAAATTTAATTACCATTTCACGTTCAAATCTAATTAAAGATTTAACTATCGCTAGGAGTAAAACTGGAGATACTCCCCTTCCGATCATTTCCCAATTTTGATAATTTAAATTATCAATCCACCTTTCAATCTAATTAAAGATTCATTAAAACTCCTTTTACTGGGTTAAAGAGCTAATGTCATTTAAAACACAGTCCACGATAAACCCAAATCACATTCTGTTTCAATTCCAATTAAATACATTAGAAATTCTGGTTATTTAAAACCCATTTCAAATTCAATTTATTTGTTTCAAAAATAAATTGATTTTTATTCTAGTTCAAAACTAGTTCATTTCAATAAAAATCTATTTTTATCTTTTCAAATATGGAGTTTTTCATCCCAATTTTTCCCAAATCACTTCTTTTGATTTTGCACAAATTATAGATATTTTTAATTATTTTATCAAGGCCCGTACAGTCGGTTTTCAATAACTGCCACCGAACTGCACTTACAGCGACCTTTTCCAAATTTGATTTGGACATAATTCCAAATCCAACTGTTAGATTTCAAATTTCTCATATTCATTGGAAATCTCTTTTCGATACGAACCCAAAGGTTCTGGTTTGAGGAGAATCCGACGGTCGGATCTCCCGTAATGTCCGTTCGAAGTCAATGGTCGAAATTCGAGAACTGCCGCGGCGTGGCGCGTTCTATTCAGGCCATTATATTATATATATATTATATATAATATATACTTCGTCGATTTCTATTTAAAACGAATTTTATAAATCGTTTAAATTCGTTTTCAAAACGAATTCAACTTCATTTCAGATTCAAATCAAAATTGATTTTTTCCCAATATAAATTCGTTTTAAATTCATTTCAAATTGATTTCAATTCAAATTCGATTCTATTCAATTCCAATTAGAATTCATTTCTATTCAATTTTAATTCGAATTTGTTTTGTATTCAATTCAATTCGAATTCACTTTATATTCCATTCAATTCGAATTCGTTTTATATTCAATTCAATTCGAATTCGTTTTATATTCAATTCAATTCGAATTCGTTTTCTATTCAATTCTATTCGAATTCAATTCAATTCTATTCGAATTCAATTTCAATTCTATTATATTCGAATTCAATTTCAATTCTATTATATTCGAATTCAATTTCTATTCAATTCTATTCGAATTCATTTTCTATTCTGAAAACGAATATAATCGATATCAATATCGTTCGCGTCAAAATAGCGCATCTCTAATCAACACGGCTTTATATTATTCAATAACTTCGTTATTTTATTCAACAAATGAATATTCATTCTATTCAACACATGAATCTTTATTTCTTTCACCACATGACTAATCTCAACAAATGAGTACTGTCAACACATTAATCTTTATTTCAAAATATTCTTTATTTCCCAATTGGAATGAGGTTCAATCAATTACCATATAATGTTAATTATATGGATTCCATACAACACGTATATATAATAGCAATGATAAACAATCAACCATCATCCAAAGTGCACCACACAACTGCATAAGCATCAAATATAATTAATCAACGCTTACACAGTCTGTCGACCAATCGATCGACATACAATTAAATAATTGGGATTAGTGTACTCAAATATCATCCCAACACCCGTGTGGGATTTCAAATCAACAAACACAGATTTTTATTTGTGCAGTTGGGCGATGTGTAAAATTTATCGTCCCAATCAATATCAGTCAAATAAGTGTATATAAACAAATCGTCTGATTTGTTTATAAATATTTATTTATTCACATTCACGTTAAAAATTATATTTTTAACTATAAAATATTTTCCACTATAAAATATTTTATTTCGTTCCACATCACAAACAAATTTCACAACACATCAATCAATCAAACAAGCCATCCATGGTCTGTGGACGACGAGTGTCGGGTGCTGCTAAGCACCGTCTGCATCCTAGTATATATATATATTAACTAGAAATTTAAAATAAAAGTGAGGAATTCTCACCGAATAGCTAATCCAACGCCATGACTCTTCTTATGTAGAAATCTTCGTCGTTCTTGCCTCTTGTCACTTTCTTTGCCTGTATTCTCTACATATGTAAAAATCGAATTTTTTACTTCGCTATTCACTATATAAAAATCGAATTTTTACTTCGCTATTCACTATATAAAAATCGAATTTTAACTTCGCTATTCAATATATAAAAATCGAATTTTTACTTTGCTATTCAATATATAAAAATCGAATTTTTACTTTGCTATTCAATATATAAAAATCGAATTTTTACTTTGCTATTCAATATATAAAAATCGAATTTTTACTTTGCTATTCAATATATAAAAATCGAATTTTTACTTCGCTATTACATAGATAAAAATCATATTTTTATTCTTCTTCTTCATAAATAAAAACTATATTTTTATTTTTCCAACTCCATGATAAAAATCATACCTTTGTTTAAAATAAAAATCAAATCTTTGTTTAAAATATCTCGACTTCCTTGTGTTAAAAAAATCTTTTCTTTTCTAATTTTATATTTTCAAACCAAAGTCTAGTTTATATTTTCATCTAAGCAAAACCGTATTTTTAACTAAGAAAAGATCATGTTTTTAACTATGTTTCATATATTTAAAACTAATGCTAATTTCAGTTTTATTTACTTGTTATTTTCAGTTTTAAATAATAAATAAATAAAATAAAATAAAATAAAATAAAAAGAAGGGAAAGGAAAGGGGAAAAGCTCACTGTATTTTCTGGTTTTCACGCTCCAACCCAGTTACTGGAATCGAGCCCATTCTCCTTTACTACGCTGAAAACACGCTCCAAATCGAACTCACCGAGGACCTCAAAGTCAACGCCGCCACTGTTCGAATCGTCGGAGCTTCCTCCCTCGTCGCCGCCAGCAGGGGCAGACTCGATGATCGACGCGACATTCGGGTGGGCTGGAGGCGGTTTCGATCTGAGAGTGGGTTCGGGGTTCTGGCATCGTCGAGTAGGCTGGAGGATAGCTTAGAGAGAGGGGAGAGGAGAGAGAACGAGGAGGAGTGGGCGATCGTCGGCGGCGGTGGAGGCTGGAATCGAGGGGCAATGGCTAGGGTTGATCGACGAGACAAGCGGGTTTTTCTGAAAAGAGGGAAAAGTTTTGATCGAGGAAAATGAATCGGGGGGGGGGGGGGGTGTTAAGGGAAAATATATATATATATTATATTAATTTATTTTTAATTTATTTCCAGTACGGTTGACTTTATATTCGAACTCTAAATGAGACCCAACGACTATCGCCTCTAGCTAATTACCCCCATTCCGAACACAATGGGATATGTTTCGTAAGCCAATTCGACCGTTACGATCAGTTTCCGTTGAATTTAAAATATAAATCTTTATATATTCAGTTTAACCGCACATTTCAATTTACCGGGGCCACATACAGTCTCTAAAAATTCCCAAAAATTATTTCTAACTTTGTATTGACGATACGGTCTTAACAAAACTAATTTCGTCAAATTCTGAGACTGTTTGTAAAATTACCATTTTCCAGTCGATTAAATTCAACTGAAACTGGTCAAACGCGTTTTCCTTTGCCACACTCACATATTGATTCGAAAAATTATGAAATTTGGGATCTAGCAATAATTTGACATCACGGATCCAACAAAAGTGGTTTCGTCGAAATCCGAAGTCATTTGCAAAATCTCCATTTTTAAGGGCCTGAATTCCATAGCGACTATTCAGAAATTTCAACTGGACATATCTTTTGATCCCCGCTATGAAATTTCGATTTTTCGGATTCGTTAGAAAGATATTCACAATTAGATTCCATCTTTTTTGGTTTCACTAAAATCCGGTTTATTTTGCACCCGGTATGTTCAATTGAAGTTTGAAATCGAATTATCGAACTACCGCGCCATTTTTAATTCTATTTTATAATTTAAAATAAATATTTATATTCTAACGATGACGTATATAAACATATACGTTCGAATTCTATTCAAAAATAAATTTCTCGTCGTTATTATTTAAAATAATTCATTTTAAATATTCAAAATTCAATAAAATTGCAAAAATAAAAATTTTAAATTGACCCTGATTTTACGGGTTGTTACACATAACCAACTCAGAGTTTATTGTTTTTCCATCTAAACTCTGGGTGCCCTTATTTTCCACACAGGAAGCATGTTAGTTAGTTAGTTATAGATCGGAGCTATATTTTGGAGCAATACTGGATTTAGCTAAAGCTGGATTGGAGAAACTTTGGACCCTCTGCAGATTAGTTATTCCACTTTGTACTCTGATATGTACTTTGATAAATCAATGTAACACGATGTAAATTATTTTGAAGTAATAAAAGTTCATTTGTTTCTGTCTTGAAGTTTTATTACCCCCTAACAATCTGTTTTTGAGAATATTTCGAGTTGGTTTAATTAACGACTTAAAGCGGACAAGAAGGAAGGTTGTTACAAGTTAGTATCAGAGCTTTGGATTATACAAAGCTATGGGGTATGACTCATTAGAGTTAGGGTTAGTAATGCCCTAAGGAAACATCAATTAACCTAGGAACTTAAAAAGTAAAATAAATATATCCCTATCTATATACTATTTTTCATATCCCTAAGATATATCATCTAAATACCAAAACCATTTTCTTACTATTTATAGATAGTGGAAGATAAGCGGAAGAAGGAGACGAGATAGGGGACGGGAAAGTACCACTCTAGTCGAAATCCCACTACAACAGTAAAATCAGTTATCCCAGTTCATTCTCAATCAGATTTGGCAATTCTCAACAAGAAGTTCATTAGTTTGGGTGGAAAACACATTAAAGGAACATAGTCTATTATTGAATTTCAAGGCTAGATTTGATCATGAAAAAAGATATTCAAAGGAAAAAATTGGACAATGAGAAGAAAAGACTTCTTCCATCATGGAAACTCTAGGATGAAGCTTTAATATGGTGGGAAAACATTACTCAGGAGAGGCCAGAAGAAGAAATATCATGGGAGCAGTTTCGGAAGGCTTTTCAGGAGCAGTGATTGCCTTCAGCTGGAATGTCTCGATTATTTCAACATTTTGTGGATTTGAAGCAGGAAGGAACAACTTTTGAAAAATATGTAAGGAAGTTTAATGAATTATCTCGTTTTGGGCTAGAGTCGATTAACTCACCAATAAAGTAAAGCAAGAGGTTCATTAGAGGTATGGATAAGAAGTACCAGGAAAGGGTGACCGCCCATGTAAAAGGATCTTTTGTAGAGTTGGTTGATATAGGGTATCGCTATGTGGATTCGGATGAGAAAATCCACTGGAGGGATAAGATGGAAACAATAGCAGCAATGGGAAGAAAAGGAAATTAGCAGAAGTAGAACCAATGCAATGCAAAGAAAAGAAAACTCTAGAGATTGCTTGTCACAACTGTAAAAAGAAGGGTCATTATGCAAATGAATGTAATATGAAGCCAAAGGAAAGGATTCTGGGGAATCCTTTAAAGAAAGCCACTTGTTTCAATTATCAAGAAAAAGGACATTGTGCAAATGAATGCCAGAAACCAAATAAGCACAGGAATACGTAGGGGTGAGCATAAACTTCACCGCAATACGGAAACCGCCCAGACCAGACCGTAAAAACGGTGCGGAAAACCGCACCGAATCCTCTCTTTAAAGCAAGTAATTTGTACCGAACCGACCCGCAATGACAAGGTTCGGTTGCGGTTTGAACTTTAGCCAAACTGTATTAAACTGAGCCAAACCGAATACCTACACCAATAATCTTATGAGAAAAATATAACTAATTCATATCTAATTTTATATTTTAATGATGCATAGTCTATTTTTAGTGTATGTTGCTGTTATATTAATAATAATCTTATCACAAAAGAAAATTTTAAAGTTTCAGTATAATAGTTTCCATATCATTTTTTTGGGTAATATTAGTAATAATATTATTTGAGTCATCTTATTTAATGTCTGTGCATTAATTGACGTTGATGCTTGGTTAATGTTTTTCATTATCGTAAAATTGAAGTATTCATGCGTGTAAAAACAAATCTTTCAATTCCGGATTACACTATGTGTTTTAACCTTTAAGTGACAGTGTCACATAATTATAAATTGATTATTGGTATAAGTAATTCTGTTATTTGATATATAATACGAGTTCAAACCGAACCAAACCGAAACCGATCCCAATTATAATAAAATTGAACCTTAATCGAACAGTTTGAAAGGTTAGTTTAATGGTTTGTATTTTTAATGAACCTTTTATGTGGTGCGGAAGCAGTTTGGGTTCCAAACCGAACCGCGCCCACCCTTAGGAATATGGGTGTGGAAAAAATATGTACAATCGAAGATGTTCCTTCAACTTTGAAGGAAGAAAGAGGAAAAGGAATAATAGAAGAAAGCATTTTCATTTAAGATAACCCAGTCAGAGTATTGTGTGATACAGGAGCCTCGCGCTGTTTTCTTTCAAGAAAATTTGCATATGAGTTAAACTCGAAACAAAATTCAGCAAACAACCACTTTGCGTAGAAAATCCAATAAGAGGTTACATTAATCTTTCCTATATTGTAAGAAAGTCCCTTTCTCCCGTTCTCTTCATAAATTTCTATTTAACCTTTCTATCTTACATTTTATCGGGTTCGATATTTTGCTTGGGATGAATTGGCTAGCGAAGTATGAAGCTACTCTAGACTGTGTGAAAAGACAGTAGTAGTAAAGACAAAATTAGGAAATTTTATAAAAGTACATTGCGAAGATCCTAATAAAAGGAGGGATAGTTTTCTATATGCCTTAGACTCTTCTGAATCAAATTTAGAAACTATTCGCGTGGTTAAAGATTTTAGATTTATTCAAAGAAGTTAAGTGCTTTCCTCTGCATAGAGGAATCGAATTTAGAATTGATCTTTTTCCAAATGCAAGACCGGTGGTGCACCCAAATAGAAGGATGACACCAAGAGAAAAGGAAGGACTAAGGAAGCAAACTCAAGAATTTTGGAAGAAGGGACTTATTAGACCAAGTCTCTTAAAATGGAGTTCTGCGGTAGTATTTTTTTCCAAAGTTAGATAGAGCATTAAGGTTGTGTGTGGATAAACAGGATTTGAACAAGAAAACAATTAAGAATAAGTATCCTTTGTTTAGAATTGACGACTTAATGACCAATTAAATGTAGCCTGTATCTTCTCTAAAATGAATTTAGCCACAGGTTTCCACTAGTTCAGAACTGCTGAAGATTGCAGTCACTTAAATGCTTTAAAGGACCCAATACTTTTACGAATGGTTGGTTATGCCATTTAGGCTAACCAATGCGCCCCTCTACTATGTGGATCTGATGAATAGAGTGTTTAGAGAAGTGCTGAATACATTAGTATTGGTTTTTACTAACGACGTCCTTATATATTCTAAAACTAAAGAGTTGCTTACTCAGCATTTGAAAATAGTTTTGGAAATATTGAGAAGCAATGTGCTGGAGGCGAAATTCTCAAAATGCCATTTTTTGGGGAAGGAAGTTAGATTTCTCGGGCATGTTTTCTCATAGGATGGAATATCAGTGGATCCAGAAAAAATTTCAGCTATTTGTTATTGGAAGCAGCCTACAACTCCTAAAGAAGTCCGAGTTTTCTAGGATTGGCTTGCTATAGCAGGAAGTTCGTTAAATATTTCTCTAAGATACCCTATCCCCTAACAAGGCTAATAAATAAAAATACTAAGTTTGTATGGACTTCCAAGTGCGAAGAAGCTTTCTAGGAGTTGAAGAAGAGGTTAACTATTGCTCCGGTTTTGACGATTATAAATGGAAATAAAGGATTAACAGTTTATACCAATGTCTGTAAAGAAGGAGCTAGTGCAATTCTGATGCAAGAAGAAAAGGTAGTTGCTTATGCAGGTAGACAATTAAAACCCCATGAAAAGAAGTATCCAACTCACGAATTGGAGCTTCTGGCAGTATTATTTGCTTAAAGATTTGGCGACATTATCTACTAAGTGAAAATTTTGAATTATATACCGACATAAATCTCTTAAGTATTTGTTTACTCAAAAGGATTTGAATTTAACACATAAAAGTTGTTTAGAATTTCTAGCATCCATATGATCTAGATATTATATATACTTCTTGGAAAGACAATGTTGTTGTCGATGCATTGAATAGAAAGCACACTATTATGGCTTATTTAGTGATCACTCCTACCTTTATTGACAAGATTGGTAGCAAGAAGAGAAGATAAATTTATTGAAGAGATCTTTGAAAAGATTCAACAAGGTAAGGATTGTAGTTTTAAAATTGATGATCAGGGAATTCTATAGCTAAAAGGAAGATTTTGTGTTCTGGATATAGAAGTGCTTAAGCGGGAAGTTCTGGATGAGTTCCATAAATCCAAACTTTGTATCCATCTAGTAATCAACAAAATATACCAAGATATTACGAGTATGTTTTGTTGGAGGTCTTTAAAGAAGGATATATCTGAATATGTCAGCAAATGTGCAATAAGTCACCAGATTCAGAGCGATCAACAAAAGATCGCCGGATTGCTTCAACCATTGGAGGTTCCGAGTTGGAAGTAGGATCAGATATCAACGGACTTCATTGATGTCTTGCCTCCAAGTAGAAATGGGAACGCAGCTATTTGGGTTGTAGTTGATTGACTAACCAAAAGCGTGCATTTTATTCCGGTTAAGGCAACTAGAACTTCAGCAAGTCTTGCGGAAATTTATATGAAGGAAATTGTTCATCTTCATGGAATTCCCAATAGTTTGTAAGTGACCATGATCCGATCCTCATTTGTCATTTCTAGGAAGCATTTCGAACAGCTTCGGGTACTAAATTAAATCTTAGCACCGCATACCATCCTCAGTCAGATGGGCAAACTGAAAGAGTTTATCGAATTATTAAAGATATGTTGCGAGCTTGAATTTTGGATTTCGGTGGATCAAGGAAAAACTATTTATGCTTGGTTAAGTTCTCCTACAGTCATAGTTATCAAGAAAGTATGGAAATGGCACCTTTTGAAGCTTTATATCGTCTCCCATGCAAAATTTTCTGCTTGTTGGATTGAATCCGGTGATAAGCCGCTACTAGTTCCAGACATTATTCGTGATGCAATAGAACAGGTTGAGTTGATTAAAAGGAAGTTGAAAGCTTCTCAAACTCTTCAGAAGAGTCAAGCAGGTAATCGAAGGAGAGATTTGGAGTTTTCAGTCGGAGATGCGGTATTCGTGAAAGTGTCTCCAATGTGAGGATTCTTGAGGTTAGGAAAAACTGGTAAGCTGGCGCCTCGATATACTGGACCATTCCCTATTCTCGAGATAATTGGACCGTTAGCTTATAGGGTGCAGTTTCCTAAATGGTTGTTTGGTGTTCACAATGTTTTCCATATATAACATTTGAGAAAGTATGTTCACGATCCCAATCAGATAATTGAAGAGGTTACTCAACAGGATTTCGAAATTGCCCCAAACTTGGCAGTAGAAAGGCAACCATTAATGATCATTGATCAGGATGAGAAGAGATTAAGAAGGAAAATCATAAAGCTAGTAAAAGTTCAGTGGAGCGGATATCCCAAAGATTGTACTTCGGAGACAGAGGAAAGCTTGCAGAAGCTCTATCCCGATTATAGGATTGATCTTCCGACTTAGTTTTTCTAATAAGATCTTATACCTTATATTCTAGTTGTTCTCTTGATTAAATTTCGAGGACGAAATTTTCTTAATGAGAATGTAACGATCTTAAAATTTTGACTAATTAAACTACAACTTGGAAAAACATATTTTTACAAGCTAAAACATACTATAGCATGGATTGGTAGCATTGGTGTTGAGCATTACCTTTAGTTTTCATAGCATTGGGAAGAGATGCCACCAAAAAACACCTATCCTTCCCAGGACAAGTGTCTATGACACTTGTCTACATGCATGCGACATTCCATGCAAGAAAGACACGTGTCCAATGTGTTGTCCTTCTCTTATACCTCCTTTCCACCTATATAAGCTGGCCTCACCTCTCATTTTTCTCATTCCACTCTCCTCTCTCATTTGTACATCTCTTCTTCCTCCTTTCCACCATTTTCTTCTCCTTCTTCCCTCTTGTTTTTGTCCTAAGTGCCCTCCTTTCCTCCCTCCTTACTTTTTTCGTGACCTCCTACTCCCTTCTCCGTCAATCCGCCCCTCCATCCTCCTGGAAAACCGAGCAAAATTCCCCACCAGCACCTCCTTCTCACGCCCAATATCCTCTCCTTCCTTGAACCTCGAACACTCCACACTTCGGTCATCCCATCCATCCCAAACTCGGCCTCTTACCCTACACCCCTTGCGCCAAATAGCACCACCAACCACCACCCCCTTGCGCCTACCCTACCTTGGCCCAAGCCCACATCTCCACGCCACCTACTGTCTTAGTCGAGCACCCACCCTCATTATAACTTTTTATATATTTAAGGTTATATATATATATACACACACACATTTTGGTGGAAGAAAAGACAATGCACAGTTATGTCATTTGAGCTCACTGTCTAGGTTCTATCAGTTAAAGATTGGTGCGATGGAACCCTCGATGAGAAACTCTTCACTTGTTTTGTTTAATATGGATGATATGTTGATTGCGGTGAAATTATAGTTAATTATTATTAACTAGGTGTAAGCATTAATTACCTAATGCTTATGCAAATATACTATGATATACATGTTGTGATAAGTTGAATGGATTTTGTGATGGTTGTTAGTAGTGATATTATGTTATACTGCACATGTTGCACCCACTTATGTGGAATTATATGGATATTGGCTAAGTTTTGTGCTTAACAGATAATATAAATGAATATTATATTCATTTAAATACAATATAAAAATAAAAGTTAGTTTTTTCTATCCGAAATCGAATAGAAATGAAATTGAAGTGATTATAAAACTCTTTTGTAAAGTCGGAATTTTATTTAAATAAGGTTTTGATATAAAATGGTATGTTCAAGTTTAAATCGGTTAAATCAATATCTATATCAAAATTGAAGTTTGGTTTAACTATATAGAAGATATTTAAACTCAAATCGAATGTCTCCTTTTGCATATGTAATGTTTAATTTGGGTTTTGGAAAAATTGGGTTTCAAAAGATTAATTTTTGAAAAATAATAATATTTTATTAATTAAATAATAATCTAATATTCATTAAATATAAATATTAAATTTGAAATTGAAATTTTGAAATAATATTATATACATTTTAAATAGAATTCTAATATATTTTTCAGTAAAATGGATTATTTTTAATATGAAGTTAAAATACGGTTAGAATAGGGCTTGTCGCGCTACGGTAGTTCGCAAATTTCAACCGTAGACTTCAAACTGTTTTAACGGATTCATTTTAAATTAAATTTTCTAGAACGAAAAACGTTTGCTTTATAATAATAATAGTTTCAAAATAAAAAAGGAATTTTGATATTTCAATGTATAGTTTTCAAGGTATGTTCAAAATATTTTTTAAATAAAAATAATTATAGATTAGTTAAATGAACAAATTTGAAAATCAATTAAAATGGCTATCTAAAAACTAATAAAAATATGGAATTTTTTTAATAAATCATATTAGATGATTTAAAAGTGATTTGGATTGAAATTATGAACTTTTAAAGTTATTTTCATCAAACTAGTAAAATAAGCCATTTATAGCGCTTTTGTAACAATTTTTACTTAATAATGGGATTTGAAAGATTTAAACATAATAATCTTCACCCAAACTTAGTTAAACCTTTTCAAATGAATAATGAATTGCTTTCAATGATAAACGATAGTTTTCAAAGTATGAGTTAAGTTGAGACTTAATTGAGATGCTGAATATACCCATATCGTTTTAAATGACGCTTATTATTCGGGAAGTCCGGGATAAGAATTTATGTTTGAAAACCATTCCAAATACTAGCATGATGTAATAGAGCATATGAGGATAGTTAAGAAACAGTGATTGAACACAAGGAACCTTTACATCAGATGGACTACTCGCTAATGGTCTCAAGTGGGTAACTTCCATCTTCAAATTTATTATTAATATTATAGCAGTGGTCCGGATGTATATGAAGAATTTTCGGATTTGCAAGGGCTTCTCTCCTTTATTGGACAAGGAATAAAGCACCTTCAGTTTTATTCAGACCCAGATAACTTGTATGAATGTGTGTCTGAGATTATATTCTGTGATAAATTGAATGATTTTACTAAACATGTTTCTATTTGGTGGCGAAGAATGTATTCTCTTAGCTTAACACCATTCTTTGAGACATACGAACTCAAAGGTGATATGGTTAATAATTAGTAATTATATGTGATGAAATGACAATGTGGCATGCGAAGTGAATGAGCTGAAGATAATCAAAGCATGGCTTAGTTAAGCATAATTTTGTATTTAACGAGACCTCAAACCTCACAATGCGGTAATGACCTAAAACAGGAGAACTGCAGCAAGGTTATGTGGGTCATTCCCTTCAAGATAAAAGTTATATCATGGTATGGAGCCCAGATATATTATTTATGTAGATGATGGAAACGAGTGTGCGGTTAAAGATTGGTTACAACCGGAGAACGTCATAGTCGTGTTGCCATCTAGCGAGTTGCATATAGAGATGGTCCGACCATATGTTGGCAGAGATTCATCAGATGTTTCTCAAGGATCATCCCGCTAGAGGTGTTTCCACCGGTTAAGGAAGATCTTTTGTCGTGGTCATTGTTGGCATCCAATATTCCAATAAAAACCTATAGTTTTTAAAATTAAAGGCACAGTAGCCACTGAAATTTAATCAATGTAACAGTTTTGGATAACTGGAAATTTACGTCAAGGGCGTACTACTTGGTCCCAAATATTTAGTAGGACACGCATTTTAAATAATTAGTTTCCAGGACAAAAATCAAAATGCGAGTCTTCGTCTTCTTAAATAACCATTGTATCTTCGGAAATAACGTGTTCGTGGAAATTAGGTCAAAATTAAGCCTTTTTTTGTGAAATTAAAGTGGTCGTTAGTTTTTTGGGAAAAAATTAGGCGCTAGTTTGTTCTGAAATCAAATTCGAATTTAATTGTGTGAAATATTGAGGCGATTTTGTTCATTTGGATAGGCTAATCGATTTTCTCTATTGGATATTGCTTGTTTTTTTGTGAGTCTCTATTTTATTTGTTATTTTTCATTGTAAATACGATATTTTATGTCTTTTTTCATGCTCTTGTATATTTCTTATAATGAACTATTCGATGTTATTTGAGAGCCAGTTTTGATCTATTAGAAAAATGTTTTGTTTTTTTAGGTCGAATAATGAACTCTGAAATGTATTCTTCTAATAAAATAAGCAATGTGTATTTAGTCTACTTTCATTATTCACTTTAGATTATGATTTTTGTATTTACACTATAACTTCAGATCTGTCTTCAGCAATCATACCAGTTTTTTTTGTCAGTCAATTATGTTTGTACTCACTTTGAGTATGAAATTGTATATTAATTAATATTAGTTGGCGACGCCTGTTATTTAGTTCATGGTGTTTTGTGATCCGTTAAAGATAAATGATTTTATCTTTTTTTTAAAAAGTAGGACAGAAATGATAAATAGGTGAGATTCTTTACAGAAAATTATTATTGAGACAGAAAATGATAAATGATTTCATTGATTACTGAATTTCAATGTATATTTACAAAAGAAGGTCAATGTTTTTATATTAAAAAAATAATGCATTTCAATGTATAGGTACAAATGTTGAATATACAGCCATGCCCCTTCGTAACATAAGATAACCCAAAAACGTTATGCATTGTTTTTACTGTTGTATGTATATTTGATCCTAAACAAACTATAAAATATTTGATGTTATTTAATTTAATGTATCTGATGTTACTGTATACAGGAGTTAAAAAAGTATATGCATATATCTTTTTATAAAAATAACAAAATAAAATATTAAGCAGTACTTACATATCATAGTTACTATAGAAAAAAAGATAAATACATTACAAGTTACTAGAGAAAACAAAGGTCAATCAATTGTTGTAATACATGAGCTATTTTTATTCCCTTATAGCGTAGATTTTGTGATCTTCAAGAATATTAACAGTATGTGATTGCATCTTTATATAGTCGTGATAATGTCTGTTCAAATAATATAACAGATGTTATTTGACTAAAAATAACAATTGATTTTATTTTTTTTCATATGTACGCCATAAATGGCCTAATGCAATGATTTTTTTTGTAATGTTGATTATATGGCCTAATGTATTTGATTTGTGCATC
The DNA here is from genome assembly GCA_030737875.1 of Allium sativum. Lineage (NCBI taxonomy): Eukaryota > Viridiplantae > Streptophyta > Magnoliopsida > Asparagales > Amaryllidaceae > Allium > Allium sativum. The sequence goes on along the minus strand of CM060912.1, from coordinate 131,087,004 downwards.
TTGAGTTCAATGACGACTCCTTCAATTTCTGCTTCAAATTCAACATCAGCAGCCGGAATTAAGCTTTGCCACCACAGAAACCCACCAAAGATAAGGACTGTGAAGTTAGGGGTGAATGTGGGGAAGAAGTTTTTTGGTTGCTACATGTGACCTGTAAGTATAAATTAAGTATTTTTTGTTGCTTTTTCGATTATCGTATTTTTTAGTGATGTTTTAGTTGAGATTCTAACATATGTGTAGAAAGACGATTGTGGGTATTTTATGTGGCGTGTAGAAGTGTATGAAATCAATAACAATACTAAAATAGAAGATACTATTGTTAAATTGATGGAAAAAGAAACACTATATCATAATTGCTCATGGAAAGGAGGACGCTTGAAGACAAGTTGCTGAAGCAGAAGCAAAAGAGGGCAAATACTGATGGGATTGTTGATAATATGAAGGTAGAGATGGCTTTAATGTGCGTTAAATGTGGAAATCACGAGAAAGGAAAAAAATTGCAAGAGCTTTAGCTATGTCATGGATCATGTTTGGGATTATTTTGTGTATGCTTATGGCAATGTAATGCACTGAAGTACACTTTTTCTTCATAATTTTTTTTTCATGTTTCATCTTTTGGGAGTTCATGAAATGTGATGTGTAATTTCGTATGTTTTGAAACAATTATACGAATGGTGTTTTATTATGGGTAATATGGTTATACTGATGTAGAAAAAAGATAAATGATTTTATCTTTTATTGATAATAATTTCAGTTTAACTGATTTTAGTGACGATATTGTGATGGCTAATGCTGAAAACTTTATGATGAATTTGATAATTAATTTCTTCTGTCTGATAATGTTATTCAAATAACTTAGCATGACTTTGTTATATGTAATATGATTATTTTGATTTTTGAAGAAAGATATATCATTATATCTTTTATTTATATTATATTTAAGGCTGTGACATAATATGTTATTAAAAGTATATTGTATCTATATGAGGATATTGTATATAATATTCCTTATTATTACGTTTGTAAGCCTTTATAATACTATGGTGTACTAATATATTTTCAACAAAATATAAAAGCATTTATCTTTCTTAGCTTAGTAGCAGAATAAAAATGAGTATTGAAAATTAATTATCATTAGCATAATTTATCTTAAAATTAACTTAAGTTGTAATATAGCTTGGTAGTTAATATTATATATAACATATTAACTGTTATATGGGACCACGATGAGACGACCCAAACTTACCCTTACGGGAAAGCCCAGATTGAATTGAGAACACGACAAATCAAAACACAAACATAAGAACATTTCATTGCTTATTACAGCAATTTACATCAGAGTACAAGAATATATCAAAGTATGAATAAATATTACATAGAAAAATATCAGATATTAAAATACAAAGCAGGGAAAATAAAATGTATAAATACACTGCGTAGCGGAAAATACAATAAATAGCACAACTGAAAGAAATACACGGATACAAAGCTTTCTGAATATAGTTCCAGCTATAATCCAGGATCCTGGAAAGAGAAATCCACAAAACCAAAACTACAAGCTGCCCGTGTGGAAAATACGGGCACCCAGAGTTTAGGTTAAAACAATAAACTCCAGGACAGTCATGAGAATGGTGTGATAACTAAAACAGTCATTTAAAACTTTACTTTTGAAATAAGGTAAATCAAGGAACCACGTCATATAACACGGAACAGATTTATCCCCAAGAATACCAGTGCCTAAAATAAACAGCGCAATGCCAAATAAATAAAAATGAAGCTATTATAAGACTCAGGTCCCATCACACAATGAACGCAGTCGAGGATAGAGTTTTACCTTATAATAGCCAAATATTCTTGGTACGTTTTAAAACAAATCTTTTATTATTACCATCAGTATGGAAATCCAAACTTCCAATACGACATTTTGCGATTTTCATTGTGTAGTATATATGGCGACATAGTGGGATGGGGCGCTCGTGCCGTCTATGATTAATACATTTATATTTGAAGTTATCAATCATAGATGGCATAGTATCCCATGCTACTATGTCGCCATACTAGTTTTACAACTAAAATCGAAATGTCGTATTGGAAGTTGGATTTCCACCTGTGAACTAAGGCAAAGGGATCATCCTGTGCAAATTCGAGACAATCTAGCCTACCATGTCTCAGGATCAGCCGCAACTGCACCTGGATCGTCAGGGGCGATCCACATTTTAAGTGGATTAATAATCCCTGAACATGTGTTTCCCTGCCCTATGGGGCAAAATGGTCAGTATGTCGACCATATAATCCATCGACCCGTAGTGACCGATATAACCGAGGCGCCTCGCTATCCATCATCCATATAAGTAAAAATGTCTGGGCTCCATACCATGACACCACTCCTAGCTAGAAGGAAACACGTGCCCTCCCTGAAGTCCCCCCGTTTCTGGTTCACACCGGGGTGTGAGGCTCGCGAATTGACGATATACACAAAGCTATGCTATATTAAAGCCGTGCTTTGATCATCAACCACAAGACTCTGCTTTTTAACAGAAGCCTTGATCATTTTCATCTCAGCAAGCCACATAGGCAATTCACGCCATGCGACTGATGTCTATCGATATATAACCTCTGAGCTCATTCGCCTCAGAGAAGGGTGTTAAGCAAGAGAATAAATTCTCCGCCACCAAACAGATATGTATTTAATAGAGATCAATCAACACAGAATAAAATCCAGTGTCAGACACACATCCATTTACAAGTTCATTCTGGGTCTGAACGAAACCAGAGGCACCTTATTCCTCGTCCCATATGTCCAATACAGGAGAGAGGTCCTCACATAGTTGGTCGATCTCCAAGTACATCTGGACGATCATCACTTATTACCTCGTCTTGGGTGTACAGGTCAATCTAGACATCAGTAATCATCCAAACGATGTGAGGATCTCCGGTCTTCAACCACCGTCTTCATCGTCGACTTATCGTCGATTCAGTTATTCAGAAAGGGATAAACCCGATCTTTCTGACTAACTCGTGTATCTTATAAACAAGTGTTATAAAAACCCAACATACGCCTCATTCCAATCCAGAATATTCTTTGGTATAAATATTCATATCCTTTGTGAAAGGTTCCCATTAATTTTATCAAAGATAAATTCTTTAATCTTCCTTTGGAGTGGATTAACGCACCTTACCAAAGTAATCATTTGTTTAATTTCCCAATCCCAACCTATTCATCCCATGGAGCATAACTGGTAATACTCCATATCTAACACCATGGTGTTATCGGTAAATTTAATTACCATTTCACATTCAAATCTAATTAAAGATTTAACTATTTCCTGGAGTAAAACTGGTGGTACTCCATTCTCGATCATTTCATGAATTCGAAAAATTTAATTATGCCATTCACATTCCAATCTAATTAAAGATTCATTAAAACTCAAATTCAGTTTTAATCTAAAAAATCATTACTTAATGATTATTCAAAGTTAAGAAATTAATCTTGTCTTTAACCGGGTTAAAGAAATAATGTCATTTAAAACATAGTTTACAGTAAACCCAAAATCCCATCCCATTAATTATGGAATCTTCATGGAAAATAGATCAATATATATAATCGATATAAACTTCCATATCCAACCGATAATATAAATGGAATAACGGCAAAGCCTTTTAAATTCAATGTACAATAACGGTCTTCCTCAATAGAAGTTCACTTTGATTATTACCAAACCGAATTCCATTCCATTCCAATTTATTTTATTAAATTGGAAAACTTTTCTTTGGAAAATTCCCCTAAATATTAATTACAAGATTTATAAATTCCAAATCATATTTCATTGTTAATCGAGTTAAAGAACGAATGTCGTTACAAACACAGTTCACGATATATACGATTCACATTCCATTTTATTCCAATTACCAAATGTAACTAGAAACTCTAATAATCTTAATTAAAAGATTTATTCTTTTCACACGGGGTTAAAGAACAGTGTTAATGAAGACACTATTCATGACCAACCCGAAATCCAATTCTTTTATTCAATTCCAATTAAATATTAATTAATTGGAAAACTTCCCTAAATCTTAATTAAAAGAATTATTATTTTCTCAACTGGGTTTAAGAACAGAGTTAATGAAGACATCATTCACGACAAATCTGAACCAACAAATATCGTATTGGAGATTACGATATAAATATATCTTCCAAATTTCCATAATAATATATGTATAATCACAGAATCCAAAATCGAAATATTCAGAAGATTATTTCCTTTCCAAATCCATTCCAATTTGTTCATTGGAAATTCCTAGTTATTTTAAAACTGTTAACAAATCCAATTTATTTTAATTAAAAATTATTGGATTTCAAATCTAGTTAATAACTAGTTCATTTTGGTAAAAGTATATTTTTATCTTTACAAACATGAAATTTTCATCCCAATTCTTTCTAAATCATTTATTATGATTTTACGCAAATTATTAATATTTTTAATAACTTTATTAAGGCCCTTTCAGTCGATTTCCATAAACGGTCATCGAACTGCACTTACAGCGACCTTTTCCAAATTTGATCTGGACAGAATTCCAAATCCAACTATTAGATTTCAAATCTCGTTTATTTGTTGGAAAGCTCTTTTCGATACGAACCCAATGGTTTCAGTTTTAGGAGAATTCGATGGTCGGATCTCCCGTAATATCAATTCGAAGTCCATGGTCGAAATTCGCGAACGGCTACGGAGCGGCGCATTCTATTCAGGCCATTATATTATATATATAATATATATAATATACATTTCATCGATTTCCATTTAAATTGTATTTTATAAATCGTTTTAAACTCGTTTTAAAAACGATTCCAACTTCCTTTTCAATTTTAAATCAAAATTGAATATTCTATATCATTATAATATTAAAATGATAATATTTCCAAAATATCAGATTTTGAAATTATTTCTTTTCGATATTCATTATAAATATTAATAAAATCAATATAAATATCGTTTGCGTCAAAATGACGCATATCTAATCAACACAGCTTCATATATTTCAATATTTTCGTGTCCATCCAAAATCGGACATCAAAATCATATTTTGATCTTTTACTGAACATTATTTTAAAATATTTCTTATTTTAAAACATTCGTTATTTTCTGAATTGGAATCAGACACAGTCAATTACCTATAATGTTATTTATATTGATTTCACACAACGCATATATACAACACCAATCAAAATCAATCAACCATCATCCATAGTGCATCGCACAACTTCATAAACATTAAATAAAAATAATTAACGCTTACAACAGTCTGTCAACCAATCGATTGACATACAACTAAATAATTGGGATTAGTGTACGTCAAATATCATCCCAATACCCATGTGGGGTTTCAACAAATAAATACTGAATATTGTTTGTGCGGTTGGGCGATGTGTAAAATTTATCTTCCCAATCCATATCAGATAAATTGGTGTACATAAACAAATTGTCTTGATTTGTAAATGAATATTTATTCTCATTTCAGTAGAATTTTATGCCGTTTATATATTCGTTAAAAATTATATTTTTAACAATCAAATATTTATTCAACACATGAATATTTTATACCGTTCATTTATACAATAAAAATGATATTTTTATTGTTTAAATATTTTATTCAACACATGAATGTTTTATACAGTTCACATATACAATAAAAATGATATTTTTATTGTTCAAATATTTTATTCAATACAAAAACATTTTGTACAGTTCATATATACAATAAAAATCATATTTTTATTGTTCAAATATTTTATTCAACATGATACAATCAACAATCACAATACAGTCTATTCCATCCAAACAAACAACCATGGTTTGTACAATCGTTGGTGTTGGGTGCTGCTAAGCACCTTTTGCATCCTAGTATGTATTTAACTGTAAATAAATTGAGTGAGAAAGAGTTCTCACATTGGTTTCCACTCCTCAGTTTTTTTTTCTGAATTTCTGAACGGTTTGGATTTGCCCGAAATTTTAACGTGCTCCAAATTTGACCGGGTCAGTTTTGTTGTGAAGCTCTCGGCCCCACGATCACAACGCAACTAAAATCGTTGCGTTTGGACCTCGTATGAAGGAGATACAGATTTTTAAACATTGAATGATTAAATAATTAATCATTTAATTAATTAAAATTTACAACGCTTAAAAAACATTACTTTCCTTTTATCTTCTTCTGGCCAATTAAACTCACAATTCGTTCAAAGTTAGGGTTCCACATTCCGACCACCACCCTCGCTGCGCCGTCGATCGGAGATCCCCACGCCCTTGGCCTCCGTGTTCTCCTCCACCACCTTGAACGACGTTCAATTCGATGCACCCTAGAGCCCCAAAAACACCATGAGCGGCGGCGACTTTGAGCCCAAATTTCTACCTATTCACGCCACCGTCGATGATCAAACTCATATGTTTTCAAAGATCTTTAAGAGTTCTTCTATTTTCATTTAATATGTTGTGTTAATCGATTCCTGGACCGTGAGGGAAAATCGAATTAAATTTGGAGCTTTATCGACCTTAGAACGAAAGTGGCAGCGGGTTTCTCTAATGTGAAGAGATAGGGTTTGATTTTTTTATTTATATATATTTTTTAATAATATTTTAATTCAACATTCCCTTGTTTATTGCCACGATCGCCAAATCAAACCCAACAACTGTAGTCCCCAGCTAAATACCCCCATTCCAGATACAATGGAATATGTTTCGTAAGCCAATTCGGCTATTTCGATCAGTATTTCTTTAAATTAAAATATAAATCAATACATATTGAATTTAAATATACATTTTAATTTACTGGGGCTACATACTGACTCCAAAAATTCCCAAAAAATAATTCTAGCTATGTTTTGATGATACAATCATAACAAAACTAATTTCGTCGAATTTGGAGGCCATTTAAAAAATGGCCATTTTCTGGTCAATCCAATTCAATTGAAATTGGCAAAACACGTTTAAATTTTCCACGCTCACATATTAATTCCAAAAATTGTGAAAATTGGAATCTAGCAATAATTTGACATTCGGTATCCAATAAAAGTGGTCTCGTAAAAAACAGAGGTAGTTTGCAAAGTGGCTATTTTCAAAGGGCTATATATTATATTAAATTCCATTGCGACTATTATAAATTTTCAACTGAACATAACTTTTTATTCCCATTATGAAATCTGGATTTTTCACATTCGTTGGAAAGATATTTTCAAACAGATTCAAATATTTCTGGTTTTACTGAAATCCGATTTATTTTGAATCCTGTACATTCATTTGAAATTTGAAATTGAATTTTCAAACAACTGCGCCATTTCAGGCTCGTTATTTAATTAAAATAAATTTATTCCTTCTAACTTCGATTTAAATAAATTTTTAGTCGTTATTATTTAAAACAGGCTGCGTTTTTTACAGGTCCCTATTGAAGTTTGAAATAAACACCACGTCCCTCCCATGTTTTAAATACATTTCTACCCCCTATTTTTGAATTGCCGCCTCCTGTTTTGTTGAATCCGCTTCCTGCTTTTTAAGTTCCACCTCTGGCTTTTTTAGTTATGCCTCCTTCAGTATGTGCTAGAAAAAAATGCGGCAATGGGTGAAAAAAAAATCTAGAAATAATCCTAGAAGTCCACGCCAATTAAAAAACAAAGTTGCATACATGTAAGCAACTATTGCCAAAAGTTGCATGCTTGTATGCAACTATTACATAAAGGAAATTCAGCTAACATTTTGCCAACAGATATGTTGTACACATGTGTGCATGTTTTCTGTTTTATTTGCACGCTTGAATGTAATAAAAATGAACTGAATTGCATTGGTACAAATTATTGCACATTTTTTATGCTGGAATTACGCAATAATTGCAATGAAATATGCAAGTAAATCAACGCAAATGCAAAACCTTGAATACATGCACATATGTATGCAAGAAAATTCATATATTTGCATAATATTATGCATTTTACTGCACTATTTCGCTGTTTCCTTGTTTTTACCATGTTTTTTGATGTTTTTTGGACTGATTTTTTTGTCCAACGCAGTTTTATTTTAATATTAGTTTATGTAATTTTTTATTTGATCTACTTTTGAAAAATAGGGACCTAATTTATAATAAGTTTATGACCGGATGTGAGCCTAATTAAGTTTGCTTTTAGGGATGTGTGCCTAATTTTCACTTTAAAATAAATCATTTTAAATATTTAAAAATCATTAAAACTGCCAAAATAAATTTTTTAATTTGGTTCCGATTTTCCGTGTTATTACAATCTCCCCCACTTAAAATTTTTTCGTCCTCGAAAAGGAACGGAGCCAAAAGTTGTTTAACTAATCAACTCAACTTTCATTCTGATGTTCATTCTTCAACTTTTCAGTTTCTAAGAATTTTCAAATTCTTCAAAAATTTGGCTAACACCCTAAATTTTTGAAAAATTTATTTTAAAGAAATTGTCAGACTACATGGAGTTCCCAGTAGTATAGTTAGTGATCGTGATCCGATATTCGCTAATAAATTATGGGAAGCATTCCAGGAAGAGCTGGGGACAAAGTTAAATCTGAGCACCGCATATCGTCCTCAAACAAACGGCCAAACTGAGAGGGTGAATAGTATACTAGAAGATTTATTGCGGACATATATTCTTGATTTCGGCAAATCGTGGGAAGATCACTTGCATTTGGCTGATTTCTTATATAATAACAGCTACCAAGCGAGCTTAGAAATGTCACCATTCGAAGCATTGTATGGTAGACCATATAGATCTCCTGCATGTTGGGTAGAAACTGGCAATCGACTAGTATTGGGTCCCGACATGATTTGTGAAGCTTCGGATAAAGTCGATTTCATTAAGAAGTGACTGCAAACAGCTCAGAGTCGACAGAAGAGTTATGCAGACTCTGGAAGGAGAGATTTGGAATTTTCTATTGGTGATTATGTATATTTGAGAATTTATCCAATGAGAGGAGTAGTCTGACTCTGCAAAACAGGGAAGTTGGCGCCTAGATTTATCGGTCCATTTCCTATACTTGAAAGGATTGGAACTCTTGCTTATAGGGTTCAATTGCCTGACTGGTTGCCAAGAGTGCATGATGTATTTCACGTGTCTCAACTTCGTAAGCATGTGCATGATCCAGATCAAATTGTAGAAGAAGCAACGCAACAAGATTTGGATATTACTTCAAATTTAGTAGTGAGAAGAGAGCCACTGAAAATTGTTGGCAAAGAAACCAAGGTCTGAGAAACAGGAAGGTTCACTTAGTCAAAGTCAATGGAGCGGAGATCCTAGAGACTGTACATGGTAGATAGAAAATAGCATCAAACAGGCTTATCCCAAGTGCAGAGTGGACATCTCTAATTAGCTCTGATACCTACTGTGAAAACCCCAAACTCCCGTGCCACGGAAGCAAGGATAATCATTCAGAATATAACACATTAATAAGCATTAGCAGATTACAAATGATAGCATAAACATAAAATAGAATAATTTACATCAATATGACAACGGAATCATAAAATGTAATAAACATCAGAGTGGCACAGTCATAGGATACAACTTAGTGCATAAAGGAAATGGTCAGTCTACATCAAGATCACTGGGACATATACATCAGATAATACACAGTAGAGATAATCAGTCTACATTGCGATCAGCGGTACATGTACATAAGATAATACAGGCGGTATATCAATAACCCAAAATATAGATACAGCTAGTCCTCTCCATCATCCAAAAATGCACTCCATGCTCTAGTGCAAAGCCAAAATACATCCTTTAACCTGTCGCTTGGTTGCCCATGTAAAAATAAGGGCACCCGAGTTTGCAAGTGAAACAAACTACGAGTCAGTCATGAGACTGTTATGAGAAATCTACTTAACTGATTTAACAATAATAATAAGCAAATCATAGGACCACGCCGCGTGTTCTCCAGTGATTGCTAGTGCATGAAATAAAGTAAATCTTTAAACAACGCAATGCTTTTTAGAAAAATGAAGCCACTATAAGACTCATGTCCCATCACACAATGCAACGCAAGCCGAAGGATAGAGTTTTACCTTAAAATGGCCAAAATATGCTTGATACATATAAAAAAATCATTTGATATTATTACTAGTGTATATATGTTTCAAAAGAAATTTCAATCATAATGTATCAATCATAGACGGCATAGTACCCCATCCTATTATGTCGCCATATATAGGTTTACAATCAAAACCGAAATTCGTACTGGAAATTGGATTCCATCATGATTCGAGGCAAGGGATGTACTCCTCACCGGCTTCGAGACACTATAGAAAATGCCTCAGGATTCCCCGCAGAGAATCCTTGGATCCTCCAAGGTCGGTCCTCCCTTACGTTTGAGGATTAATTATTCCTGAACACACGTTTTCTGGTCCTATAGGACCTATCCATCAGCTTCGTAGTAACCAATATAAGCAAGGCGCCACGCAATCCAACATCTACAGAGCTAAAAATAAATAAATGTCTAGACTCCATACCATGACACTACCTATAGCTAGAAAGAAACGTCATGTTCTCCCAATGGTCCGATCCCCTTTTTAACTCATATCGAGATGTGAGGCTCGCGAATTAACGCTATACACAAAGCTATGCCCATTAAGGCCGTGCTTTGATCATCAACCATAAGGCTCTGCTTTTCAAAAAAAGCCTTAATTATTTGCATCTTAGTTTGACACATTGACATTCCATGCCATGCGACTGATGTCTATCGATATATAACCTCTAAGCTCGTACGTCTTAGAAAAGGGTGTTAAGCAAGAGATTAAATTCTCTGCCACCAAATAGATATATATTTAATAGAGAACAATCAACACAGAACGAAATTCAACGTCAGACATACATCCATTTACTAGTTCGTTCTGGGTCTGAACGAAACCGGAGGCACCTTTTTCCTTGTTCCATATGTCCAATATAGAAGAGAGGCCCTCGCACATCCGGACGATCAACAAGTACGTCCAGACTACTACCACTATAAGTTCGTTAAGGGAGCTACCCATATCTAAGGCATCAGTAGTAATCCATACCATGTGAAGATCACCGGTCTTGCACTATCTTCATATCTTCGACTTTTTATCGTCGATCAATTGTTTGAAATGAGAATTAACTCGGCCTTTTCAAATAATTCACGTACATATATAATTCAAATCAATTGTTTTCATGATTAAATTATTTGACACTTACGTTTAACTCAATATAATAATTTCATGTCAAATATATCTAACCATCAGAATATCCAACAAACCATGTAAAATCGGTTTATTTCCATTTCATATCGTTTATAATGTTTTATAACGATTTATCGCTATTTTTATCTATATAAAAATAGGTCGAATTAATTAAATGACGCTTCAGGTCCTAACACGGTCCTGGTGCTGTTTTTCTCCAAATTTGATTCACACGTTTCTCAAAATCTAACCATTGGATCTTAACAAATCCTATATCGTTGGAAAGATCTTTCCAAAGCGAACCCAACGGTTCAGGTTTATGAAAAATCCGACGGTCGGATCTCTCAGTACAATCATTTAAAGTTACAATTTCAAAACGCGAACTACAGCGGCGTGATTCATTTTATTTTAATATATATATATAATTCATTTTGGTACTGTTTTTATTCAGATTTGAATTAAACATTTCTCCAAATCTTACCATTGGATCTCAACAAATTTTAAATCATTGAAAAAATCTTTCCAAAGCGAACCCAACAGTTTCAGTTTCGAGGAAATCCGATGGTCGGATTTCTCGGTATAATCGTTTAAAGTAACAATTTCAAAACGTGAACTACAGCGGCGCGATTCGTTTTATATATATGTATGTATGTATAATTCATTCTACGATTTCCAAACCGTTTTCATTTATAAAATTTGGCTAATGCCATTAAATTTCGAAAAAATTCGCCATAACCTCTTTTGTACGGAGAGGGGTTTGGAAATTTATTGGGCCGTGTTAGGAACCCAATAAATCCAGTATAAGCATACACAATTTTTAGTGACTAATCTAAGCCCAAGGGAGAGTGTAAAAATCTTTTCTCAAGAGAATAAATTCTCGTCACCTTGTATAGTGTTGGAAAATAAATAATCCATGTGTCGTATCTAAAAACAGGAGAGACATGATCATTGTCAACTCCATACCCGTGTGGGTTTTTATTTAATCTAGCAAATTACAGTTATATTTTATTTAGTCCATATTAGTCCTTAGTTCAACCTATAATTCAATCTTCGCCATATGAGTATCTTGCTCGTATGGTAATCTCAACCTCGTCATACAAGCTCCAAATGCTTATATGGAATATGATATGCTATGACATCAATAGTTCGTCTTTGGTTCAACCTGAAATGCAGTCATCGCCATATAAGCCTCTCGCTTGTATGGTAATTCCAACCTCGTCGTACAAGCTCCAAATGCTTATATGGAATATGATAGAGTATGATATCTTCACAAAGTATGCCATGTAGTGTAGTCCAAAATTAATAGTTACTATCCTATGGCGTTGTTTATAATCTCACACAGAACAACCAGCAAACCGCATCTAATGGCATTCACAACCAACTCATTAAGATTTACCTATTTGTCGGGCACGCAAATAAATTCTTTACTCAACAGCAAACCCATTTACCTGTTCAGCATATGTATATATATGCGTAATAAGCTAAAAATAATATTTTTAGCGAACAAATGTTTATTTGCATACATGACTATTTTTAACAGTTCATATACATGTTAAAATTAATATTTCTAATGAACAAGCATTTATTTCAACACATGATTATTTTTAACACTTCACATGTGATAAAAATAATAGTTTAGCGAACAAATTATTTTTCAACACATGACTATTTTTAACACTTCATATACATGCTAAAAATAATATTTTCAATGAACAAATATTTATTTCAACACATGGTTATTTTTAACACTTCATATACATGTTAAAAATATTAATTTCAATCACTAAAAATAATCATGTTTGAAATGAAATGCCTTAACAATAAAAATCACATTTTTATTGTATATATGAATCACTAAAAATATTCATGTTTGAAATAAAATGCCTTAACAATAAAAATCACATTTTTATTGTATATATGAATCACTAAAAATATTCATGTTTGAAATAAAATGCCTTAACAATACAAATCACATTTTCATTGTATGTAGGAACCTTTAAAAAATAACCATGTGTTGAAATAAATATTTGTTGGTTGAAAATATTATTTTTAACATGTATATGAAGTGTTAAAAATAAATATTTGTTGATTGAAAATAATATTTTTAACATGTATATGAAGTGTTAAAAATAACCATGAGTTAAAATAAATATTTGATGAAACGACCTAAACTCGCCCGCAAGGGATAGGCCGGATTGAGTTGAGAACACGGCAAATTAGAACACAAACAGAAGAACGTTTCATGGCTTATTACAACAATTACGTCAAAGTACAAGAATATAACAGAGTACGAATGAATATTAAACGTTGGAAAATATCAGAGATTGAAATACATTACATAGCAGCAGAAAAATAATACATAACACAACTGTAAGAAATACACATATACAAAGTGTTCTGAATATAACTCCAGTTGTAAACCCAGGATCCTGGAAAAGAAAAATCTGCAAAACCAAAACTACTAGCTGCCCGTGTGGAAAATAGGGGCACCTAGATTTTAGGTTAAAACAATAAACTCAAGGTCAGTCATGTGACTGGTGTGAGAACCAAAACAGTTATTTAAAACTTTACTTTAAAATGGAGTAAATCAAGGGACTACGCCGTATAACACGTAACGGGTTTCCTCCCAAGAATACTAGTGCATAAAACAAACCGCGCAATGCATTTTGAAAAAATGAAGCTATTATAAGACTCAGGTCCCATCACACAATGCAACGCAAGCCGAAGGATAGAGTTTTACCTTATAATAGCAAAACATGCTTGGTACGTTTAAAACAAATCATTTTGATACTATTATAGTGTAAACTGTATGAAAACAACTTCAAATATAAATGTATCAATCATAGACAACATAGTGCCCCCATCCCACTATGTCGTCATACTAGGCTCGACAAATTAAACTGAATGTCACATATTGGAAATTGGATTTCCGTCATGAGTCGAGGCAAGGGATGTACTCCTCACCGGCTTTGAGACACTCTATCAAATGCCTTAGGATCTCTCGCAGAAGACCCTTGGATCCTCCCTTACATTTGAGGATTAGTTATTCCTGAACACACGTTTCCCAGTCCTATAGGACCTATATCCATCGGCTCCATAGTAACCGATATATCTGAGGCGCCTCTCTATCCATCATTCACATATGTAAAAATATAATAAATGTCTAGGCTCCATACCATGACACCACCCATAGCTAGAAAGAAACGTCATATCCTCCTTGGGTCTCTTATCCCGTTTTTGACTCATACCGAGGTGTGAGGCTCGCGAATTAATGCTATACACAAAGATATTCCCTTCAAGGCCGTGCTTTGATCATCAACCACAAGACTATGCTTTTCAACAGATGCCTTGATCATATGCATCTCAGCATGCCACACTGACAATTCATGCCATGCAACTGATGTCTATCGATATATAACCTCTAAGCTCGTACGTCTCAGAGAAGGGTGTTAAGCAAGAGAATAAATTCTCCCCACCAAACAAATATATATTTAATAGAGATCAATCAACACAGAATAAAATCCAATGTTAGACACACATCCATTTAATAGTTCGTTCTGGGTCTGAACGAAACCGGAGGAACCTTATTCCTCGTCCCATATGTCCAATACAGGAGAGAGGACCTCGCATATCCGGTCAATCTCCAAGTACATCTAGACGAACACCACTTATTACCTTATCTTTTGGTGTACCTCCCAATCAAGGCATCAGTACTCATCCAAATGATGTAAAGACCTCCGGTCTTTAACCACCGTCTTCATCGTCGACTTATCGTCAAATTAGTTATTCATAATGGGTATAAACCTGGCCTTTTCGAATAACTCGTGTATATAATAAACAAGTGCCATAAAAACATAACATTCGCTTCATTCCAATCCATAATATTCCTTTATTCAAATATTCTTATACTTTGGGAAAGGTTTCCATTAATTTTATCGAAGATAAATTCTTTAAATTTATTCTTTAATCTTCCTGTGAATATCAATTCAAACCAATTTAAGGTTTATCCAAACTAGTCGGGATTAATGCACCTTACCGATGTAATCATTACTTTTATTTCCCAATCCCAGCCTATTCATCCCATGGAGCAAAACTGGTAATACTCCATATCTAATACTACAGTGTTATCGGTAAATTTAATTACCATTTCCCGTTCAAATCTAATTAAAGATTTAACTATCGCTTGGAGTAAAACTGGTGCTACTCCATTCTCGATCATTTCCCGAATTTTAAATTTTAAATTATCACATTCTCTTTTCAATCTAATTAAAGATTCATTAAAACTCCACTAAGTTTTAATCTTCCCAAAAATCAATATTAATGATTATTTAACTTTGGAAACACAAACATGCCGCATCGACAATCTACACCGTACTATTGATTTCTACCGATATATAACCTCTAAGCTCGTACGTCTTAGAGAAGGGGGTTAAGAAAGAGAATAAATTCTCCACCACCAAACAGATATATATTTAGCAGAGATCAAGCATACAGTTCGAAATACAATGTTAGACATGTAATCCTGTCTTTAACTGGGTTAAAGAACTAATGTCATTTAAAACACAGTTCACGCTAAACCCAAATCACATTCCATTAATAATGGAATCTTCACGGGAATCAGATCAATATATAATCGATATCAATTTCCGTACCCGACTAATAATATAAATGGAAAAGCGACAAAGCCTTTTAAATTCCATATATATTAATGGTTTTCCTCCACAGAAGTTCACTTCGATAATTACCAAATCGAATTCAATTCAATTCCAATTTTATATATAAAATTTGAAAACTTTAATTTGGAAAATTCGCGTTAAATCTTAATAAAAAGATTTATAAATTCCAAATCACATTTAATTGTAAATTGGGTTAAAGAACGAATGTCGCTAAAAACACAGTTCGCAATAAACCCAATTCACATTCTATTTTATTTCAATTATTAAATATAACCGGAAACTCTAATAATCTTAATTAAATGATTTATTCTTTTCACACGGGGTTCGAGAACAGTGTTATTGAAAACACCATTCAGCACAAACCCAAAATCCAATTCTTTATTCTATTCCAATTAAATATTAATTAATTGGAAAACTTCACTAAATATTAATTAAAAGATTTATTCTTTCCTCAACTGGGTTTAAGAACAGTGTTAATGAAGACACCATTCATCACCAACCGAAAATCCAATTCAATATTAAATACAAGGCTCTGAATAGAAATTATATCGTCGTATTTTCAATATCAAATACTGAAATCAACAAATATCGTATCAGAAATAACGATATAAATATATCTTCCAAATTTCCATAACAATATCCGATAATCACGAAATCCAATATCGAAATATTCCGAAGATGATTTCCATTCAAATCCACTCCAATTCATATATTGGAAATTCTAGTTATATTCAAACCCATTCTCAATCCAATTTATTTTATTTAAAATAATTGGTTTTCAAATCTAGTTAATAACCAATTCATTTTGATAAAAATATATTTTTATATTTACAAACGTGGAATTTTTCATCCTAGTTCTTTCCAAATCATTTATTACGAACTTACACAAATTATCAATATTTTTAATAATTTTATTAAGGTCCTTTCAGTCGATTTCCATAAACGGTCATCGAACTGCACTTACAACGACCTTTTCCAAATTTGATTTGGACATAATTCCAAATCCAACCGTTAGATTTCAAATCTCTTGTATTCTTTGGAAAGCTCTTTTTTATAGGAACCCAACGATTCCAGTTTTAGGAGAATTGACAGTCGGATCTCGTGTATTGTCCATTCGAAGTCAATGGTCGAAACTTGCGAGCGGTCGCAGCGCGTTCTATTCAGGCCATTAAATGTATATATTATATATATTTCATCGATTTCCATTTAAAACATATTTTATAAATCGTTTATAAATTCAGTTTAAAATGATATCAACTTCATTTTCTATTTTGAATCAAAATTGAATTTTCGTTATCATTATGATATATAAATGATAATATTTTCCAAATATCAGATTTTGAAATCATTTCCTTTTTGATATTCATTATAAAAATGAATAAAATCGATATAAATATCATTCATGTCAAAATGGCGTTAATCTAATCAACACGGCTTTATATATTTAAATATTTTCGTGTCCATCCCAATTCGGACATCAAAATCACCTTTTAATCCTTTACAGAATATTTATTTTAAAATATTCATTATTTTAAAATATTCTTTGTTTTAAAATATTCGTGCCTTCTGAATTGGAATCAGACATAATCAATTACCATATAATGTTAGTTATATGGATTTTATACAACACATGTATAAAACGACAATGATAAACAATCAACCATCATCCAGAGTGCACTACACAACTGCATAAGCATTAATTATGAATAATTAAAGCTTACAACAGTCTGTCAACCAATCAATTGACATATCACTAAACAATGGGGATTAGTGTATGTCAAATATCATCCCAATACCCATGTGGGGTTTCAATCAACACACATAGAGAAATTATTTGTGCAGTTGGGCGATGTGTAAAATATATCGTCCCAATCAATATCAGTCAAATGAGTATACATAAACAAATCGTCCGATTTGTAAATGAATATTTATTCTCATTCCTATACACGTTAACAATTATATTTTTAACAATAAAATATTTATTTCAACACATGAATAACTTATTTAGTTCATTTATACCATAAAAATGATATTTTTATTGTTCTAACATATTTCTGAAAATTTCGACAGCATAACGGCGCGATACTAGAACCGGAATAAGGTCTAGCCTTATCCCTCGCCTAATACTGGCTCGGACATACACAAACCAAATTCAATCAATTCCATTGTCATCCCAAACCAAATTCAAACAAATGAATCAATCAAAACAAACAACCAAACATCCATGTTTTCAAACAAAGGTGCCGAGTGCTACTAAGCACCGTCTGCATCCTAGTATATATTTAACTGTAAACAAAATAAGAGTGAGAAGTTCTCACCTTCGGTTTCCACTCCGCCATGCTTTATTATTGAACAGTTTGGATTTGGATTTGATTCCAGTCGGTTCCATCGCAATCTGTTTCACGCGGTTTTATATTAAAACTCATATTTTTAATAATGCTATATAAAAATCACATCTTCACAATGCCATGTATACATTAAAAATCGTATCTTTACAATGCTATTATATATATATATATATAAATCATATTTTTACATTGTTATTCATATAATAAAAATCATATTTTTAAACCGCTATTATATTATAAAAGTCATATTTTTATAATGCTACTTCATATATAAAAATTATATTTTTATAACGCTACTTTATGTATAAATATCATATTTTTATAATGCTACTTTATATATAAAAATCATATTTTTGTAATGCTATTTTATATTTAAAAATCATATTTTTATAATGCTACTTTATGTATAAAAATTATATTTTTTATAATGCTTTATATATAATAAAAATCAAATTCTTATAACTCTTTATATATAATAAAAATAATTTTTTATAACTCTTTATATATAATAAAAATCAAAATTTTATAACTCTATATATATTTAAAACTGAAATAAAAATCAATAGTATAAAAACACACCTTTGTTTGTATAAAAAATCAATTTTTGGATGGAGGAGGGGATGCTCGCGTTGACTGGAGGAAAGGGGGGAGGAGCTTGCGCAGGAGGTCAGGGAGGTGGCGGGGGAGGCGCTACAGGCCGACGGTGGGCCAATGTAGTGGTGGCAACACATTTTCTAGGGTTTAGGGGGGGTCTAAATCGGAGAGAGGGGGTTCACCAGGGACGAGGAGGGAGAGGTGGTGCTACGGCGGCGCGATGACGGTGGCGCGGTGAAGCGATCGACGATTTGGGGAGAGCTCCGTCGATGTTTGGTTTTTTTCTTAATTCTATCTGAAGATGTCGGGGGAGAGAAAGGGGATATTAGGGTTTTATAATAATTTAATTATATCATTTAATTCCTCCAAAGTTGACTTTTAATTTCGACCTCCAAACGAGACCCAACGACTAACTCCCCTAACTAATTACCCCCATTCTAGACACAATGGGATATGTCCGGTAAGCCAATTCTATCGTTTCGACCAGTTTCTATCAAAATAAAAATATAAGTCAATATATATTTAATTTGAACTACTGACCCAAAAATTCTCGAAAAATAAATCTAGCTATGTTTTGATGATACGATCCTAACAAAACTAATTTCGTCAAATTTGGAGACCGTTTGAAAAATGATCATTTTCCAGTCGATTAAATTCAAACTAAATTGAACAAACTTGCTTAAACTTACCACGCTCACATATTAATTCCAAAAATTATGAAAATTGGAATCTAGCAATAATTTGATATTCCGGATCCAACAAAAGTGGTTTCGTCAAAAATGGAGGTCGTTTGCAAAATAGCTATTTTTAAGTTAATATATATATATATATATATTATATAGTGACTATTCTGAATTTTAAACTGGACATAACTTTTTAATTCCGTTATGAGATCTGGATTTTTCATATTCGTTGGAAAGATATTTTCAAACAGATTCAAATATTTCTGGTTTTACTGAAATCGGATTTATTTTGAATCATGTACATTCATTTGAAATTTGAAATCGAATTTTCAACCTACCACGCCATTTCAGGCTCGTTATATAATTAAAATAAATTTATTCGTTCTAACTTCGATTTAAATATATTTTTAGTCATTATTATTTAAAATAAATCATTTTGAATATACAAAATACATTAAAATAGCTAAAATAAAAAATTTAAGTTGGTTCTGATTTTCCGGGTTGTTAAATTGTTGGTAATTATTTTAAAAAAGATAACATGATATTTTTTTATTTAAAATGCAACACGGATTACATAATTTAATAAGTAAACGAATATCGATTATATCATTTTAGTAGTAAATCAGTTTTATATATTATACTAATTCATTTTAAATGCAACTCATGTTACAGTTGAATTATATCGTAAGATAAGTGAACTTTGTTTTCGGTTATGGGGACGTTCAATTCATAATGGAAATTTAAAAAATGCAATCTCTTATTTTGGATCTTATTTCTTTAATTAAATTTCTTTATCACAAGATGAAAAGCAAAGGTGTGGAAAAAACTGTTCCATATTCGTATAGGGATGCTATTTTGAAGATAGGTATAAAGTGGTATGCATATTTGAATGAACTCAAAATTTTCTCCTGTCAACCGTCGCCTCGAAATTATAATCGTTGTTCTGAAAATATTAATTACATCAAATCTACCAATGGGTGCTTCATGTGCGGCTCTTCAGATAATTGGGGTGTCAAAATCCAATTTTATGTTTCATATTTAACAAAATAAGGCATAACGCTTTTTATTTTATATCTTATATCAAATACCCCAAAAAAAATGGTTAACCCTAAAAAAAATACTTATATTTCAGCCGAGACATTTCCCGATGATTTTAATTAGGCTACACCTATGGTGATGGTCTCCATAGCTCATGGAGCTTTCTCTATCATCGAACTTGAAGATCTCATCATATCCAAGTTCGGCAAGAGTTTGCCTTATTGGAACTGGACTGTTCGAAGAATGGGCGATAATTTTATTTTGAAATTCCCTTCTTCTCTGTTAACCGATAATTTCTACTATTCCTTTGTTATAACGAAGGGGGTTGTGAATCTAAAGAGGTGGATTCCACAGGTTGGTAGTATAGCCAAGAGGAAGGTTGAAGAATGGGTTAGCTTGAAGAACTTGCCGGTTGTTTGCAGACGTTTGGAAGTGCTCAAAGCAGCGCTGGTGGATTTGGGGGATGTGAAGAGATTTTGGTACGGATCTTTGCATGCTGCAGATTATACTTGGTTGAGGGCCCTGATACTGATAGATGAAGATTTGGTACTCCCGCCTTTGATTATCATTCCCATCGAAAACTATGATCACGAGGTAATAATTATGAAATTTGATGGAGAGTCTTCTGAGGAGTTTGACATAAGAGAGCTTAGAAGAACTGTTTTTGCGAGGGGTGATGATGGTAGGCTGATGGCTCTGAACTGTAGGAGAGAGAGGGATGGCTCTACTAGCGCTCCAATTGTTCCACCTATAAATGTCCCAAGTGCTAGTGTGCCTAATGTTCTTTCGTCAGAAGAAGTGGATAAGATTATGTTGAACAAGGAGGGTATGTTGATAATGCTTTTGTGAATTATGAAGGGGGAGCTCATGTACAAGTTGATGCAGGTGGAAACATTATGGGAGTTGGTAATGCGTAGCCAAATAATGATAATGCAGTAGGTTTGGATGATATTGTTGATGATCTGAGTGATAGCAATGAGCTTTTTGAGGGCAACAAATATAATTATCAGGACATGGATCTTGGTGGCGGCAATGATTTGGCTGTTACTGATTCAGGAGAGTGCTTTGAGATCACTAGCAAAAGGAAGGGCAAAAGACCTCTTGACAACTCTGTGGTTGTGATGCTTAGGCGTAGTGAAAGAGGCCTACCTCATACTACTAAAGGCACTGATAGGAACATATATGTTGAAAGAATTGCTTAAAAAGTGCGTGCAAGGGTAAGAAAGATTGCTGGACCTTCTGTTTGAAAATGTTGTTGAAGAATTTATGGTACTTTGTTATTTTGGGGGCTATAATATGTAGTACATGCTGATGTTTTTTTTTTGTGGGATGTAATATGTTGACAACTATTATCACTAGCTTTTTGGTTCCAAAAAATTATATTATAAGATCAACGTTTGTTAATATGTATGTGATGAAAGTTGCTTTTTAATAGTGATAAGTGTTAAGAACTGATTAAAATTAAGCAATATTATGTTTTGTAATATGTTGTGGTTTAGATGATTAAACAGATATTTAATTTTATCTTTTTTTATATTATGCATTTATTTCTTTTGTTGAATGATTATTTGGTTATTTGGTCTTATGAATTTTATGCTATGTTTAGTTGAATGGTTAATTTTATTATTTGGATTTTTTCGATAGCAAAGGTTTTAAAAGATAATTTTAATTATCTTGTCATCATCTGGCGGTACGGTTCGTCTTGCAGTATTAATACCAAACACAAAATTAACTCTTAATTTGTCCATATGTTATTCAGAATTGCTTGCTATCATAGGTCTTCTATGCGTAAAATTTGTCAAGTCTATAATGATATACATTCCATAGTCATATCCTTGTCAAGTTCATAACATTAAATAACATATTTTCAACCATTAATTATCAGCTGTGTTGCATAAAAAGATAAACCCATTTATCTTTTTTGTGAAATGATTTTTATTTTGTTTGTAAAAAGCATACCTATAATATTAAACATATTATACACACATTAAAATATATTAACAAAATCATTTAACAATATTTTTTATTACAAAACTAATCTTTCAATGTTTTTGTACAGAAATACATAAGTTATATAAAAGATAAAATTGCTTATCTTTTTTGTCATTAGCTTTCATATTACAAAAACACTAACAAGGATAGATGTATTAAAACATCTTAGCTATTTGCTAATATAAATGTGCTAAATCATCTAATTCATGGAAATTATTTAATATTTTTTTTAAAATCTATTACGCAAATATTATATTAATAATAAATTATTGTTTACAAAGACAGATATATTTATCTTTTTTGTCTACTTGTCTTATATCTTTTACAGTGATGATTCGCATACTGTTATCTTTTTCAAAAAAGTAAAGGCAGTGTATACAAAATAACAAATATATATTAAAATTTGTTTTATATAAAAAAAATACATTTAAACATTTATAACAATTAGAGTAACAAATAAACATGTTTATCTTTTTTGTGTTTGTTTGTTATAAAAATAAATGTTAATCATTTGCAAAAATAAATGTGTTAAATCATATAATGTAGGAAAATTATTGAATTTTAATTAAGATCTAATATGCAAATCTTCTAATAAAAAACATTATCGTCTAAAAAGATAGATATATTTATCTTTTTAGTCTAATTGTCTTATATCTTTTATAGTGATGATTTACATACATTTATCTTTTTCAAAAAACTGAAAGCGATGTATATCAAATAATAAATAAACATTAAAATTTGTTTGTTGTAAAAAAAATACATCTAAACAATTATAACAATTACAGTAACTGATAAATGTGTTTTTTTGTGTTTGTTTGTTATAAAAAAATGTTAATCATTTGCTAAAATAAATGTGTTAAATCATCTAATGCACGGAAATTATGGATTTTTTTTTAATTAAAATCTAATATGAAAATATTGTAACAAAAACATTTTTGTTTAAAAAGATAGGTATATTTATCTTTTTTGTGCAATTGTCTTACATCATTTACCGTGATGATTTACATATATTTATCTTTTTCAAAAAACTGATAGTAGTGTATATGAAAAAACAAATAAAAATTACAATTTGTTTTTCATAAAAAAATATACAACTAAACATTTTCTGCAATTACAGTAAAAGATAATGTGTTTATCTTTTTACATGTATTAGTAATTTTGAAATATTGTTAAATTTTAATATGTAATGAAATAATTCAAAATAAAGGATAAACACGATTATATTTGTAAGTTGTCAATCATAATAAAATATACAACTGAATATATATGTCCTAATTTATTGCTGCTATAATCTGTAATCGAACAAAACTTATTTTCAAACTTTAAAAGATGAAAATGTATATCATACCTGTCGATTCTTAGCGACTTTCCGATTTTAGCTTGTTTGAGAACATCGACTTGTTTGAGAAGATCAATTTTTTTGAGAAGTTCAACTTAGGGATTTAGGGTTTTATGAATCGATTTAGATTTTAGGGATTTACTGATTCACGAATTGTCTTAAGTCTTATTTTTGAAGATCGACTGTATTGAGAAATAGGAGACGATCGTCAAAAAAATAAGAAATCAGCCCAATTTTTTTTATGGAGGATCGTTAAAAAAAAGGAGATGATCATCAAAAAGAAGAAGATGGTACAAATGGAAGCGGCTGTGGAAATTTATCCTGAAAAATAATTGTTCCGAACTTGTGTCCTAGAAAGTAATTGTTTAACTAAAGGAAGCCCTTATTGTATAATCCCCCTTCGGATAATTCAACCATGTTGCTTGAAAGGGTCTTCAAATATTAGAGATTAATAAAAATATCATTAGTTCTGATAAAGTAAGTATTTTGGTTATCATAAGGGAAAAAACTGTTTTGCACTTGCGGTGTGGACTTATGAGATATCTTTCCATTCTTTTGTTTTCAAAACAACTATTTTAAGTTTCTCACACCAGTCCCACGATTGACTCTAAGTTTATTGTTTTTCCATCTAAACTCTTCACGTCCTTATTTTCCACATGGCTATCCTAGTAGTTAGGTAGTTATAGATTGGAGCTATAAATTGGAGCAATACTAGATTTAGCTAGAGCTAGATTGGAGCATTTTTGAACCCCCTGTAGATTAGTTATTCCACTTTGTACTTTGATATGTACTCTGATAAATCAATATAATATGATATAAATAATTGTGAAGTAATAAAAGTTCATTTTTTTCGGTTCTGATGTGTTATTACCCTTAACAATTTGTCTTTGAAAACGTTTCGAGTTGGTTTAATTACCGAATTATAGCGGCCAAAAAGGCAGGTCGTTACAAAATGTCTTGGGGCTTCCTCAATTTTAGGAGGCAGACAGTGTCTCAAGACACCAAGTGATTCTTTCATTCATTATCCTTAATTCCCCAATAAAAATAAGAAATTAATTATTGATAAGACGAAAGAAAGAGGTTGTTGGCGTCATGGCTGTAAAGATGTAGGAGTCCGTGGAGTCAAGAAAAAATTTGATAATAACCCTGTTTATTTTATAAAACATGGTTGGAAATCCCGTTTAAATCAAAAATAAGGTTAAGAACCCTGTTTATGAATCGCCGCTGAAACAAATGAGTAGAGCATTGCTCCATTTGAAGCGTTTCCGAAAGCTCGAACCTACGCTACTCGAGCGTGAGGAGAATATTTCAAATGGGACAATATCCCATTTTGGTATCGCTAACTACTGCTAGAGATGCGCTTATGTTCAATATACAGCCAACATTCTTGCTTTACTTCTTTCGTTGGCTTCTTCCGAGTCACCCTTGATTACTGCTATTCCAACATTAGTTGAGAATTCCATCCTCGAACACCAAGGGTTAAAGTTATTCTAAAAATAGTAAAGGTGTTTGATCTAATAATCCATTGTATGTTGAAAATCCTTTGATTGCAACAAACTTCTCTATGTGCACAACCGTACCGGGTCTCTCTCTTTTCTTTCTATCATAATTATGCATCCAATAAAGGAGATTGCCACCCAAATAAATCTTTCAATACGAGAATTGTATGGAAAAATTATCTTTTCATTCAGACTATTTAACCGATCAAAGCTTGTTTAAATTAAATGTCGACAATATTTCCTCATCAATCAATGCTCAACGAATAGTAGCAGACACAATTTTTGTAACAACCCAGAAAATCAGAACCAATTTAAATTTTTTTATTTTGGCAATTTTAATGAATTTTGAATATTTAAAATGAATTATTTTAAATAATAATGACTAGAAATTTATTTTGAATAGAATTAGAATGTATATATTTATTCGAATCGATGTTAGAATATAAATATTATTTTTAATTATAAAAGTAATTGAAAATGGCGCGGTAGTTTGAAAATTCGATTTCAAATTTCAAATGAATATATAGGATTCAAAATAAACCGGATTTTAGCGAAACCAAAAATATTAGAATATATTTGAAAATATCTTTCTAATGAATCCGAAAAATTGAAATTTCATAGCAGGGATAAAAAGTTATGCCCAGTTGAAAATTCAGAATAGTCGCTATGGAAATATAGCCCTTAAAAATGGAAATGTTGCAAACGACCTCCGTTTTCGACGAAACCACTTTAATTGGATCCGGGATATTTAATTATTGCTAGATTCCAAAATTTAGAATTTTTCGGATTAATATGTGAGCGTGGCAAAGGAAAACGTGTTTTAACAGTTTTAGTCAATTTCGATCGACTAAAAAATGGCCATTTTTCAAACGGTCTCAGAATTTGACGAAATTAGTTTTGTTAGGACCGTATCTTCAATACGAAGCTAGAAATAAATTTTCTAGAATTTTTAGAGTCGGTATGTGGCCCCGGTAAATTGAAATGTACGTTTAAAATTCAATATATATATTTATATTTTAATTTCAATGGAAACTGATCGAAACAATGGAATTGGCTTACGAAACATATCCCATCGTGTTTGGAATAGGAGAAATTAGCTAGGGATGACAGTCGATGGTTTCGATTTAGGGTTCAAATTAAAAATTACTTTTTGGAAATAAAAATAAATTATTATACAAATTCAAAGACCCCCCTTATCTTCTCCTATTCCAAGTCAACGCTCCCCTTTTACAGATCATTTAGATCAAAATTGATAAAAGAAAAAAAAAACCGCACGCTCGATCCCTCCTCTCCGCCGTAGTCCTCCAAGCCGCAAGCTCCCTCCCCCCTCCGTCCACCGCCTCGCCGGACTTCCGCCCCTCCTCGTCGATGGAGCAGCCCCGCCTCCTCTTCCATTCGAACACACATACCTCCCCAAGCCCAACCTCGGCCCAAAACTACCCAAGCCGACACCCCACCACCTGCGCCATCTTCAGCCTACCCCATCTCGGACGATGAAGCCCTCCTCCATTCGAAAAGGTGAGCTTTTTATTTTATTTTACTTATCTATTTAGTTTAAATAGATTTTAGTAGTTAAATGAAAGCGGTTTTATGGATATTAGGATATTGATAAACATATATGATTTTTATTTATATAGTTAGGGTATAAAGAAATGATTTTTATAATAAAGATATGATTTTTTATAATAAAAATGTGATTTTTATAATGTAAACATCGCTTTAAAAATATAATTTTTATATATAAAATAACTATATGAAGATACGATTTTTATATGTTTAGATATGAAATAAAAACATAATCATTCTTGTATATAAAGTGTTTTAAAAGTAGAAAGATGTGATTTTTAATTAAGTAAAAATATGATTTTTATATTATAAAGATAATAAAAATATGATTTTATATTATAGAGATAATAAAAATATGATTTTTATATAGATATGATAATAAAAATATGACTTTTATATTATAGAAATAATAAAAATATGATTGTTATATTATAAAGATAATAAAAATATGATTTTGATATATGTATGATAATAAAAATTCGATTTATATATATATATTAGAAATAAGAATATGATTTTTACGTAAACGAAGGCGAGATAAAGATGTGATCTTTATATAAGTAGCGATATAAAAATATATCTTTATATAGAAAGTAGCGTTATAAAAATATAATTTTTATAATGAAGTAGCGACATAAAAATATAATTTTTATATATAAAACCGAATAGTAAAAATGTGGTTTTTACTATGAACAGAGTGAAATAGATTGCGATGGAACGGACTGAAATCAAAACAAATCCGAACCGTTCAGAAATAAAGAATGACGAAGTGGAACCCCAAGGTGTGAAATTCTCACTTTAATTTTATTTCTAGTTAAAATATATACTAGGATGCAGACGGTGCTTAGCAGCACCCGACACCCATCGTCCAGAGACCATGGATGACTTGTTTGATTAATATGTTGCGAAAATTGATTGTGTAATGTGGAATGGAATAAAATATTTTATGGTTACAAATTATAATTTTTAACATGTATATGAATGAAATAAGTATTCATAAACAAATCAGACGATTTGTTTATGTACACTGATTTGACAGATATTGATTGGATGATAAATTTTACACATCGCCCAACTGCATAAATAAAATTCATTATTTGTTGATTGAAACCCCACACGGGTATTGGGATGATACATGACATACACTATTCCCAATATTTAGTTGTATGTCGATCGATCGATTGAGAGGCTGTTGTAAGCATTGAATATTTATATTTGATGCTTATGCAGTGTAGAATGCACTTTGGATGATGATTGACTGTGTTTGATTATTGTTGTATACATGTGTTGTATGAAATACATATAAATAAAATTATACGGTAGTTGAATGTGTCTGATTCAAGATAAAAAAGAATGAATATTTTAAAATAACGAATATTTTAAAATAATGAATATTTTAAAATAATATTCAGTAAAAGATCGAAATCTGATTTTGATGTCCGATTTGGGATGGACATGAATATATATAAATATATAAAGCCGTGTTGATTAGATTAATGTCATTTTGACGTGAACGTTATTTATATCGATTTTATTCATTGTTATAATGAATATCCAAAAGGAAATGATTTTGAAATATAATGTTTTGAAAGTATTATCATTAATATATTCATGATATTGAATATTCAATTTTGATTTGAAATTGAATATGAAGTTGAAATCGTTTTGAAAACGAATTTTAAACGATTTATAAAATACGTTTTGTATGGAAATCGACGAAATATATATTATATAATGGCCTGAATAGAACGCGTCGCGCCACGGTAGTTCGCGAATTTCAACCATTGACTTCGAACGGAAATTACGGGAGATCCGACCGTCGGATTCTCCTAAAACCGGAACTGTTGGGTTCGTATCGAAAAGAGCTTTCTAACGAATATTAGAGATTTGAAATCTAACGGTTGGATTTGGAATTATGTCCAAATCAAATTTGGAAAAGGTCGTTGTAAGTGCAGTTCGATGACCGTTTTTGGAAATCGACTGTACGGGCCTTGATAAAATTATTAAAAATATTAATAATTAGTGTAAAATCATAAGAAATGATTTGGAAAGAATTAGGATGAAAAATTCCATATTTGAAAAGATAAAAATATATTTTATCGAAATGAACTAGTCATGAACTAGAATTATAATCCAATATTTTTAAATAAATAAATTGGATTTGAAATGGTTTTGAAAATAACCAGAATTTACAATATATAAATTGGGAATGGATTTGAATCGAAATTGTCTTCAGGTTATTTCGATGTTGGATTTCGTGATTATACATATATTGTAATGGAAGTTTGAAAGACATGTTTATATCGTTATTTCCAGTACGATATTTGTTGGTTGTAGTATTTGATATTGAATATAAGCCAATATATTTTCTATTCAGAGCCTTGTATTTAATATCAAATGGGATTTTGGGTTTGTCGTGAACAGTGTCTTCAGTAACACTGTTCTTGAACCCCATGTGAAGAGAATAAAACTTTTAATTAAGACTGTTAGAGTTTCCAATTATATTTAATAATTGGAATAAAATGGAATGTGAATTGGGTTTATCGTGAACTATGTTTTTAACGACATTCGTTCTTTAACTCAATTTACAATGAAATGTGATTTGGAATTTATAAATCTTTTGTTAAGATTTAAAGGAGATTTTCCAAAGTAAAGCTTTCCAATTTAACGTATTAAATTGGAATTTAATGGAACTCGATTTGGTAATAATCGAAGTAAGCTTCTATAGAGGAAGACGGTTAATATATATGAAATTTAAAAGGCCTTGTCGTTATTCCATTTATATTATCTGTTGGATATGGAAGTTTATATCGATTATATATATAGCGTTTTGTTTTCCATGAAGATTTCATTGTTAATGGAATGTGATTTTGGGTTGTCGTGAATGGTATCTTTAATAATACTATTCTTAGACCTAATGGAGTAAAGAAAATCAGAAACTGACTGGAGATTAGTTAAGTTGAATGGTTTCCCGGGTATTGATCTGATGTTGGTTTCGGCCTTTGGGGTTAATACTTAAGGAATTGTTCACTTGCTAATTTACGATTAGAGGCTGATTCGTGAACCGTGTTTTAAAGGACATTGGTTCTTTAACCCAGTTAAAGACAGGAATAAGATTTTGGGTTGTCGTGAATGGTATCTTTAATAATACTGTTCTTAGACCAACGGAGTTAAGAAAATCAGAAACTAACTGGAGATTAGTTAAGTTGAATGGTTTCCTGGGTATTGATCTGATGTTGGTTTCGGCCATCGGGGTTAATACTTTGGGAATTGTCTACTTGCTAATTTACGGTCAAAGGCTGATGGAATGGTATGTGATTTTGGGTTTATCGTGAACCGTGTTTTAAGTGACATTGTTTCTTTAACCCAGTTAAAGACAGGATATGATTTCCCAAGTTAAACAATCATTAATATTGATTTTTGGGTAGATTAAAACCAAGTGGAGTTTTAATGCATCTTTAATTAGATTGAATTGATATCCAAAGGAAGATTAAAGAATTTATCTTTGATAAAATTAATGGGAACCTTTCCTAAAGTATATTAATATTTGGATAAAGAAATATTCTGGATTGGAATGAGACGTATGTTGTGTTTTTATAGCACATATTTATTATATACGCGAGTTATTCAGAAAGACCTTGTTTATCCCATTCTGAATAACTGATTCGACGATGTTTCGAGGATGAAGATGGTGGTTGAAGACTGGAGGTCTTCACTTTGTTTCGATGATTACTGATGTCTTGATTGGGCTGTACACCCAAAACAAGGTAATAAGTGGTGACCGTCCAGACGTACTTGGAGATCAACCGGATATGCGAGGACCTCTCCCCTGTATTGGACATATGGGGAAGGATTAAGGTGCCTCCGGTTTCATTCAGTCCCAGAACGAACTTGTAAATGGATGTGTGTCTGACATCGGATTTCATTCTCTGTGATTGATAGACATCGGTTGCATAGCGTGAATTGCCTGTGTGGCATGCTGAGATGCAAATGTTCAACGCTTCTGTTGAAATCAGAGTCTTGTGGTTGATGATAAAAGTACGACCTTTGTGGCATAGCTTTGTGCACCGTTAATTCGCGAGCCTCACACCCCGGTGTGAACCAGAAACGGGAGAGGACTTCAGGGAGGGCATGCGTTTTCTTCTAGCTAGGAGTTGTGTTTTGAGTTTTACACGTCTGGACATTTTACTTATGTGGATGATGGATAGCGAGGCGCCTCGGTTATATCGGTCGTTCCGGGGCCGATAGTTTGGTCGAGATATGAACACTTGACGCCCCATAGGGCGGGGAAACGCAGTGTTCAGGCAGTTTACTCCACATCGAGTTGACCGGCCCTGACGACCCCAGGGACGAGTCGTTCTGTTCCTGAGACACGGGCTAGAGCATCTCGAAGCGGTAAGGACTATCTATTGCCTTGGTTCACAGATGGAAACCCAACTTCCAATACGACATTTTGCGGTTTTGATTGTGGAGCCTAGTTTGGCGACATAGTGGGATGGGGCACTCATGCCGTCAATGATTGATACTTATGATTGAAATTGTTTTGACATTATACACTTATAGTATAGTAAAATATGAAATTTCACGTACCAAGCATTTTTGGCTATTATAAGATAAAAACTCAATCCTCCGGCTTGCGTTGCATTGTGTGATGGGACCTAAGTCTTATAATAGCTTCATTGTTCTTTATTTAGCATTGCACCGTTTGTTTTATGCACTGGTATTCTTGGAAGGAAACCCGTTCTTTGTTATACAACGTGGTCCCTTGATTTACCGAACTATAAAATAAAGATTAGTAACTGTTTTAGTTTTCACACTAGTCACATGACTATCCTGGAGTTCATTGTTTTAACCTAAACTCTCGGTGCCCTATTTTCCACACGGGCAACTAGTAGTTGGGTTTTGCAGATTTACATTATAGGATCCTGGTATACAGGTAGAATGATATTCGGAATGCCCTGTATCTGTATATTATTTTCAGTTGTGTTTTGTATTATTTTTCCGCTGCATTGTAATTGCAAATCTCTGATATTTATCGAATGTATGATATTTATTTACACTCTGTTATATTCTTGTATTCTGGTGGAATTGTTGTAATAAGCAATGAAATGATCTTCTTTTTGTGTTTTGATTAGTCTTGTTCTCAAAGCAATCCGGGCTTTCCTTCACGGGGAAGTTTCGGGTAGTTTCATTTTGGTATCAGAGCTTTGGTTTACAGAGCTCGGAGAACAAGGCACGTTAGAACCAAACGAAAGAATTCATCAGAGATTGGATTAGTAATATCCTATGGGGATGACTCATTAGAGATTGGATCAGTAGTATCCTAGAACGAGTGTGAAGATCGATATTTTTAAAATAAAATTTAAAACAAGTTTTGTTTTGAAAATTTAAACTTTATTTTTCGTATTTGAATATTTATTTTAAATTGATTTGGACAATCAAGCATATAAAGATTTTAATGTACGTCCGATCTATGTGTATTGGAGGTCTCAAATATACTGGATGGATATAGAATCACACTATAGTCGCCCGGAGATGACTCTGATGATACTGGTGATTGACATGTCAGCATCAGTAGTTTATGTTCGAGTTCCGAAAGTGGGATATCTGTATATTTCCATTAGACTGGTGTGAGAACCAAAACTAGATAGGGCTTATTGTTGTGATTTGGCATCAAAAATCTGATTTTTGTACTATGTATCAAAGTTATGAATTTGAAAAGCTAATCAACTAATTGATTGATGATTGTGTTGTGTGATTATTCATTTAAATCATTATGTGAATGTAAGGTAAATTTAGCCAAATTGCCTCAAACGTTGAACTGAATTGAAAATTGTATGAAGTTGCATGCATATACATGTATATACATTGAACAGATCATAGCACTGGAGCTAAGCAGAGGAATAAAATTGTTTGCCCGACAAATAAGTACATGTTTATTGTATTTTTTAGGTTTTTGATGATTTTATGAGCCGCTTGGCTGTTTCTTTTTCTTTTTGATTGAAGAAGCTTGTGTGGTGGTTTGGGGATTTTCCCGGTGCTCCCGTACAAACGAGGTTATGGCGAATTTTTTCAAAAATTTAGGGTGTTAGCCAAATTTTTGAAAAATTTGAAAAATTCTCAGAAACTGAAATGTTAAAGAACTTAAGCCATAATTAAAATAATGAAAGTTGAGTTGATTAGTTAAACAACTTTTAGCTCCGTTCCTTTTTGGGGCTGAAAAGATTTTAAGTGGGGGAGATTGTAACAACCCGGAAAATCAGAACCAAATTAAAAAATTTATTTCGGCAATTTTAATGGATTTTGAATATTTAAAATGAATTATTTTAAATAATAACGACTAGAAATTTATTTTTAATAGAATTAGAATGTATATATTTATTTGAATCGACGTTAGAATATAAATATTTATTTTTAATTATAAAAGGAATTGAAAATGGCGCGGTAGTTTGAAAATTCGATTTCGAATTTCAAATGAATGTACAGGATTCAAAATAAACCGGATTTTAGCGAAACAAAAAATATTAGAATCTATTTGAAAATATCTTTCCAAGAATCTGAAAAATTGAAATTTCATAGCGGGGATAAAAAGTTATGCCCAGTTGAAAATTCAAAATAATCGCTATGGAAATATAGCCCTTAAAAATGGAAATGTTGCAAATGACCTCCGTTTTCGACGAAACGACTCTTGTTGGATCCGGGATGTCAAATTATTGCTAGATTCCAAAATTCAGAATTTTTGGAATTAATATGTGAGCGTGGCAAAGGAAAACGTGTTTTAACAGTTTTGATCAATTTCGATCGACTAAAAAATGGCCATTTTTCAAACGGTCTCAGAATTTGACGAAATTAGATTTTTTAGGACCGTATTGTCAATACGAAGCTAGAAATATTTTTCTAGAATTTTTAGAGTCAGTATGTGACCCCGATTAATTGAAATTTATGTTAAAAATTCAATATATAGATTTATATTTTAATTTCGATGGAAAATGATCGAAATGATGGAATTGGTTTACAAAACATATCCCATCGTGTTCGGAATGAGGGCAATTAGCGAGGGACAATAGTCAGTGGGTTCGATTTGGGGTTCGAATTAAAAAGTTACTTTTTGGAAATAAAAATAAATTATTATATAAATTCAAAGACCCCCCTTATCTTCTCCTATTCCAAGTCAACGCCCCCCTTTACAGATCGTTTAGATCGAAATTGATAAAAGAAAAACAAAAACAACCGCACGCTCGATCCCTCCTCCCAGCCGTCATCCCCCAAGTCGCAACCCCCCCCCCCCCCCCCCCCGTCCAAACGCCTCGCCGGACATCCGCCCCTCCTCGTCGATGGAGCAGCCCCTCCTCTTCTTCCATTCGAACCCACATACCTCCCCAAGCCCTACCTTGTCCCAAAATCGCCCAGGCTGACGCCGCGCCACCTGCGCCGTATTCAGCCAACCCCATTTCCGACGATGAAGCCCTCCCCTGCCGCCAAGCCCTCCTCCATTCGAAAAGGTGAGCTTTTTATTTTATTTTACTTATCTATTAGTTTAAATAGATTTTAGTAGTTTAATAAAATCAGTTTTATGGGTATTAGGACATTGATAAACATATATGATTTTTATTTACATAGTTAGAGTATAAAGGAATGATTTTTATAATAAAGATATGATTTTTATAATAAAAATGTGATTTTTATAAAGTAAACATCGCTTTAAAAATATAATTTTTATATATAAAATAATGATATGAAGATAAAAAAATTATATGTTTAGGTATGAAATAAAAACATAATTTTATTGTATATAAAGCATTTTAAAAGTAGAAAGATGTGATTTTTAATCAAGTAAAAATATGATTTCTATATTATAAAGATAATAAAAATATGAATATTATATTATAGAGATAACAAAAATATGATTTTTATATAGGTATGATAATAAAAATATGATTTTTATATAGATATGATAATAAAAATATGATTTTTATATTATAGAGATAATAAAAATATGATTTTTATATATGTATGAAAATAAAAATTCGATTTATATATATATATATATTAGAAATAAGTATATGATTTTAACATAAATGAAGGCGAGATAAAGATGTGATCCTTATATAAGTAGCGATATAAAAATATATTATTTAAATAGAAAGTAGCGTTATAAAAATATAATTTTTATAACGAAGTAGCTATGTAAAAATATAATTTTTATATATAAAACTAAATAGTAAAAATGTGGTTTTTACTATGAACAGAGTGAAATAGATTGCGATGGAACGGATTGAAATCAAAACAAAATCCGAACCGTTCAGAAATAAAGAATGACGGAGTGGAACCCCAAGGTGAAAACTTCTCACTTTAATTTTATTTCTAGTTAAAATATATAATAGGATGCAGACGGTGCTTAGCAGCACCCGACACCCATCGTCCAGAGACCATGGATGACTTGTTTGTTTGATTGATGTATTTTGAAAATTGATTGTGTGATGTGGAATGGAATAAAATATTTAATAGTTAAAAATATAATTTTTAATGTGTATATGAATGAAATAAATATTCATAAACAAATCGGACGATTTGTTTATGTACACTGATTTGACTGATATTGATTGGGATGATAAATTTTAGACATCACCCAACTGCACAAATAATATTCATTATTTGTTGATTGAAACCCCACACGGGTATTGGGATGATATATGACATACACTAATCCCAATGTTTAGTTGTATGTCGATCGATTGATTGACAGCCTGTTGTAAGCGTTGAATATTTATATTTGATGCTTATGCAGTGTAGAATGCACTTTGGATGATGATTGACTGTGTTTGATTATTGTTGCATACATGTGTTGTATGAAATCCATATAAAAAAATTATATGGTAATTGACTATGTCTGATTCCAGTTCAGAAAGAATGAATATTTTAAAATAATGAATAATTTAAAATAATATTCAATAAAAGATCGAAATCTGATTTTGATGTCCGATTTGGGATGGATACGAATATATATAAATATATAAAGTTGTGTTGTTTAGATTAACGCAATTTTGACGTGAACGTATATTTTATCGATTTTATTCATTGTTATTATAAATATCGAAAAGAAAATGATTTTGAAATATAATGTTTTGAAAATATTATCATTTATATATTCATGATATGGAATATTCAATTTTGATTTGAAATTGAATTTGAAGTTGAAATCGTTTTGAAAACGAATTTAAAATGATTTATAAAATACGTTTTAAATGGAAATCGACGAAATATATATTATATAATGGCCTGAATAGAACACATCGCGCCGCGGCAGCTCGCGAATTTTGACCATTGGCTTCGAACGGAAATTACGGGAGATCCGACTGTCGGATTCTCCTAAAACCGGAACCGTTGGGTTCGTATCGAAAATATCTTTCTAATGGATATTAGAGATTTGAAATCTAATGGTTGGATTTGGAATTATGTCCCAATCAAATTTGGAAAAGGTTGTTGTAAGTGCAGTTTGATGACCGTTTATGGAAATCGACTGTACGGGCCTTGATAA
Source organism: Allium sativum (assembly GCA_030737875.1). Taxonomy (NCBI): domain Eukaryota; kingdom Viridiplantae; phylum Streptophyta; class Magnoliopsida; order Asparagales; family Amaryllidaceae; genus Allium; species Allium sativum. Next base: position 131,050,541 of record CM060912.1, on the reverse strand, counting down.
AATTATTAAAAATATTAATAATTAGTGTAGAATCATAAGAAATGATTTGGAAAGAATTGGGATGAAAAATTCCATATTTGAAAAGATAAAAATATATTTTATCGAAATGAACTAGTTATGAACTAGAATTATAATCTAATATTTTCAAATAAATAAATTGGATTTGAAATGGTTTTAATAATAACCAGAATTTCCATTATATAAATTGGAAATGGATTTGAATCGAAATTGTCTTCGGAATATTTCGATGTTGGATTTCGTGATTATACAGATATTGTTATGGAAATTTGAAAGATATGTTTATATCGTTATTTCCAATACGATATTTGTTGGTTGTAGTATTTGATAATGAATATAAGCCAATATATTTTCTATTCAGAGCCTTGTATTTAATATCAAATGGGATTTTAGGTTTGTCGTGAACGGTGTCTTCAGTAACACTATTCTTGAACCCCATGTGAAGAACATAAATCTTTTAATTAAAATTGTTAGAGTTTCCAATTATATTTAACAATTGGAATAAAATGGAGTGTGATTTGGGTTTATCGTGAACTGCGTTTTTAACGTCATTCGTTCTTTAACTCGATTTACAGTGAAATGTGATTTGGAATTTATAAATCTTTTGTTAAGATTTAAAGGAGATTTTCTAAAGTAAAGTTTTCCAATTTAACATATTAAATTGGAATTGAATGGAATTCGATTTGGTAATAATCGAAGTAAGCATCTGTAGAGGAAGACGGTTATTATATATGGAATTTAAAAGGCCTTGTCGTTATTCCATTTATATTATCGGTTGGATATGGAAGTTTATATCGATTATATATATCGATTTGTTTTCCATGAAGATTCCAGTGTTAATGGAATGTGATTTTGGGTTGTCGTGAATGGTATCTTTAATAATACTGTTCTTAGACCCAATGGAGTTAAGAAAATCAGAAACTAACTGGAGATTAGTTAAGTTGAATGGTTTACTAGGTATTAGTCTGATGTTGGTTTCGGCCTTCGGGGCTAATACTTAGGGAATTGTTCACTTGCTAATTTACGGTTAGAGGCTGATGGAATGGAATGTGATTTTGGGTTTATCGTGAACTGTGTTTTAAAGGACATTGGTTCTTTAACCTAGTTAAATATAGGAATAAGATTTTGGGTTGTCGTGAATGGTATCTTTAATAATACTGTTCTTAGACCCAAACGGAGTTAAGAAAATCAGAAACTAACTGGAGATTAGTTAAGTTGAATGGTTTCCTGGGTATTGATCTGATGTTGGTTTTGGCCTTCGGGGTTAATACTTAGGGAATTGTCCACTTGCTAATTTACAGTCAAAGGCTGAAGGAATGGTATGTGATTTTGGGTTAATCGTGAACCGTGTTTTTAATGACATTGGTTCTTTAACCCAGTTAAAGACAGGATATGATTTCCCAGGTTAAACAATCATTAATATTGATTTTTGGGAAGATTAAAACCAAGTGGAGTTTTAATGCATCTTTAATTAGATTGAATTGGTATCCAAAGGAAGATTAAAGAATAAATTTAAAAAATCTATCTTTGATAAAATTAATAGGAACCTTTCCCAAAGTATTTGAATATTTGGATAAAGAAATATTCTGGATTGGAATGAGGCGTATGTTGTGTTTTTATAACACTTGTTTATTATATACGCGAGTTATTCAGAAAAACCGGGTTTATCCCATTCTGAATAACCAATTCGACGATGTGTCGAGGATGAAGACGGTGGTTGAAGACCGTAGGTCTTCACATCGTTTGAATGATTACTAATGTCTTGATTGGGCTGTACACCCAAGACAAGGTAATAAGTGGTGATCGTCCAGACGTACTTGGAGATCGACTGGATATGTGAGGGCCTCTCCCCTGTATTGAACATATGAGAGAGGGATAAGGTGCCTCCGGTTTCGTTCAGACCCAGAACGAATTTGTAAATGGATGTGTGTCTGACATCGGATTTCATTCTCTGTGATTGATAGACATCAGTTGCATAGCGTGAATTGCCTGTGTGGCATGCTAAGATGCAAATGATCAAGGCTTCTGTTGAAAAGCAGAGTCATGTGGTTGATGATCGAAGCATGGCCTTTGTGGCATAGCTTTGTGTAGCATTAATTCGCGAGCCTCACACCCCGATGTGAACCAGAAACGGGAGAGGACTTCAGGGAGGACATGCGTTTTCTTCTAGCTAGGAGTGGTGTTTTGGGTTTTACACGTCCGGACATTTTACTTATGTGGTAGATGGATAGCGAGGCGCCTCGGTTATATCGGTTGTTACGGGGCTGATAGTTTGGTCTGGATATGATCAGTTGTCGCCCCATAGGGCGGGGAAACGCATTGTTCAAGCATTTTAATCCACATCGAGTGGACCGGCCCTGACGATCCAAGGGACGATGCGTTCTGTTCCTGAGACACGGGCTAGAACGTCTCGAAGCGGTAAGGATGATCTCTTGCCTTGGTTCACAGATGGAAACCCAACTTCCAATATGACATTTTGCGGTTTTGATTGTAGAGCCTAGTATGGCGACATAATGGGATGGGGCGCTCATGCCGTCCATGATTGATACTCATGATTGAAATTGTTTTGACACTATACACTTATAGTAATAGTAAAATATGAAATTTCACGTACCAAGCATTTTTGGCTATTATAAGGTAAAAACTCTATCCTCCGGCTTACGTTGCATTGTGTGATGGGACCTGAGTCTTATAATAGCTTCATTATTCATTATTTAGCATTGCGTCGTTCTTTTATGCACTGATATTCTTGGAAGGAAACCCGTTCCATTTTATACGGCGTGGTGGCTTGATTTACAAAACTTTAAAATAAAGATTAATAACTGTTTAAGTTCTCACACCAGTCACATGACTGACCTAGAGTTTATTGTTTTAACCTAAACTCTGGGTGCCCCTATTTTCCATACGGGCAGCTAGTAGTTGGATTTTGCAGATTTATATTCACAGGATCCTGGTATCAGCTGGAATGATATTTGGAAAGCTGTGTATCCTTATATTCTTTTCAATTGTGTTTTATATTATTTTTCCGCTGCATTTTAAATTGTAAATCTATGATATTTATCGAATGTATGATATTTATCTATACTCTGTTATATTTTTGTATTCTGATGGAATTGTTGTAATAAGCAATGAAATTTTCTTATGTTTGTGTTCTGATTGGTCTTGTTCTCAAAGCAATCCGGACTTTCCTTCACGGGGAAGTTTCGGGTCATTTCAATTTTGGTTGTTATTACCATTGGGTCAGTCACTGGATCTTCAATCCCATTTGTATTCCTATCTATGAATATAATCACACCACTCATCCCATGAGATTAGCTAAGTGGAGCTACAGGTAAATATTTACTAATCTCGAGACAAAATCAGACTAACTAGATTATATGCTTAAGGTTTGAAAATGCATCTCTATTGAAATCGCATCTCAATTTGATTTAACAAATTGAAAGATATGATTATTTTAAATTAGTCCACTGGCTAATAAATTTAGTCCAACATTGGAAATCTACAATATACATGATCCAACTAAAATATTGGAGTGTAAACTTGCATGAAGAAGTTTTTTAATTTAGTTTTTGTTGATGACAAAAGGGGAGAAAAATATAAAATATCCAAGCATAAATTAAGGTGGAGTCATGTAACTGAGGAAGAGTAATATCATATTTAACATACATGGTTGCCATCACAAAAAATAAGGGTGTAACACCCCACCTCCGTTAAGGACACTCACAAAGGGAATGCCTTAACTTTGGTGGAGCGTTTTAGTAGACAGAACAGAAATTTACAAGACAGATAAACAATACTTGATAAATTATAACTTTATTACAGCGGAAAACAGAAATCAGTTTGGTTACATCTTTCCCAAAACTAAAGTACATAAATATCAGTCTTGTTCAGAAAATCATCAGAGTACAAAATTTTAAAATCATAATCCCCACAGAAGCTGCCGTAAGGAGTCAAGCCATACTTTAAGCACTCTAAGTACTTCAAGCAGAAGAAATCCAGATTAAGCTAAAGTGTTCCCTCCTTGGAAAACCTGGGGGGATGGAAGAAAAAGAGGCGAAAACAAGCAAGGTCAGACATAAAGTCTGGCAAGTCCAGTGACTTTCAGCATATGAACAGATAATAATAATCATGAAATGAAAATAAGCTGGATAAGAGATAACAGTAACAGGAGCAACAGATGTACTTAGGTTAAACAGAAGAAACAGAATAATATTACTTTTCATTTCTCTGCACTAATACTAGTATAACAGGATTAGGTGTCACCCCAATGTCTAAATTGGAACAGAAACGGGAACAAAATAATTTCCACAAAAGAGAATGCTAGTAGTGGGCCTTTACCACCCCAACAGAAACAGACAGAAACAGAATGCTAATAATGGGCCTTTACCACCAGAACAGAAGGTACAGAAACAGAAACAGATTAATCCCTACGGAAACAGAATGTAGAATTAGGTGTACACTAGTAAATGGGCCTTTACCACCCGAACTGACGGTACCACGCAGAAACAGATAGGTGTTGCCACCCAACAGAAACATACGGTACCAACAGAAACAGACAGAACTAAGTGTACCCTAAACCCCTACCCCAAGCGATCGGCTCCCTAAAACATAAATACCCTGTGTCGGCTCCACAGTAGGGTGTATCACTCCCTAAAGTGACAAAAAATTGGCATAGACCTATTTACAGGTGTCACGGTGTCTTACATCCTCATAGGCAGACCGGGATCCATGCACGCACATGACCTGGTTGGAACGCACTATCAACACCCCTCGCCATCATCAGAATGAACCGCTTATAATTAGTTCAGTAAGCGTGCCCGGACCCTACCTACTGTTGGGTCAAAGTTTTGTTACCAGAAATGGTTACTGACTAATATGGGTCCCAAACAACAGATGACACAAGTAATTTCCCTCCTAACCTTGTGTCCCCAGACTAACAGATTTCAGATTAACTTGTTTACAAGTTCAGACATACAGAGTTCAGATCAACTAGTTCACAGATCAGACAAGTTTTTAGACTAACGGATCAGATATACGGATTTAACAGATTTACGGATTTGTCTAACTTTGTAATTGGGCCTAGAGATTCACGAAACGGGTTTGTTAAATTCATTAGTCCAACTGGTTTAACCCTATCCACTCAACACGTTTTAGACATCATATTTATCCCATATTTGCATTAATTACATATTAATGCACAGACCTCTCACATTAGGTCGGTAGCTTGTGGCCGCTGGATATGCCAGGCGGTTCCGAGCAGACTTCTGCCACAAGCCAGACCTAACCTAGTGTCTAAGCATATTTTAGTTATGCCTACGACCTCTCACATTAGGCTGACAGTTTGCGGTCGCTGGTTAATCCGGTTGGTTCCGGGCAGGCTTCTACCACAACAGAGTCTAACCTCGTGTCATAGCCAATTCATTTCAATACAGTTTTTTCAGATATCAGACTAATTCTGTTTATTTAACAGATTAAACTTCTTCATAGGATATAACAGATTAATCAAATTTCCATGTTCTACTAAATCTTAGGTCGAGCCTACGGATTTCCATACCCAGATTACCATTATCTAGTTTCAACAGATCAGAAAATTCAACAGGTAGCAGATCTAGCAGTTTAAGCGATTCAACAGATTTAGCAGATAACAGATTCAGCAGTTTAGGCAATTCAACAGATTTAGCAGATAACGGATTAGGCAATTTAACAGATTTAGCAGATAATAGATTTAGCAGATTATATATATTTAAAACTCTATTTACATATCCTGCCTAATCATAAATTTAGCCTAAACTTACATGCCCAAATCAAGGTCATAATTCATAATACAATATATGCCCCAAATCTTAGCCTTAATATTCCCATTTACAGTTCATGTCAAAACTAGATCTAATATTCTAGTTCACCATTTATGTCCAAGACTACTATACATGTTGATCATTCACTATTATAGCCAATCCAGATTATGCCAACATATTTATTATGCCAAATTAACTTAATTAAGCTACGCCCAATCCACGTATAACATGTTTCCACAAGTTCTCTAAATACTCATGAAATGGCCCTAGCAAAAGGAATAGGAGATAAACACAAGAAAGAATAGGCATGCAATAATAAACCAAATACAATGATAATGGCCCCTCTAGGCTTGATGTACATAACAGTGAATGGGAATAAACTAGCAAAGTTACATACTAAATATGAGATCTGACATCATTAAGGGAATAGGCATAAGAAACTAACTACAATAGTTATAGGCAACTAACCACAATAGTCATGGGCGACTAATTACAATAGTTTCTTATTCAATGTCATAGGCAATAGTCTCATAGTCATGATTCATTGTCATAGGCAATAGTCTCATAGTCAATGAATCATAGTCATAGGCAACAGTTTCATGTCCAATTATGCATTATTATTTGTCCCAAAATTTAGCGTTCGTGCGTTAATCTCTTATGAGATGAGGCGCAGGCTCGTGGTAGCCTGGCTATAGAACAGAAAGAAGAAAGAGATACAGAATAAAATATATCAGAACAGAACGTACACAACCTCAAATTCAGATTTACAATCATGTCACAATTATAATTACAGTTTATAGCGGAAAATAACTGTACTTGCCTTTCGTGGTTTTAAGAAAGGATAATAAACTGTTGTTTATGCAGAAATGCTGAATTATTCCTCTTTAATTGTTGTGTAGCTCTAAACTTGGATTTGAGATTTGATTTAGCTTTTAATTCTATTCAGGTTGGAAGAAGATGCATTAGTCCAAGTTTTGATTCCAGTAGGGTAGCGACGCCATTTTTATTTTTAATTAGAACAGAGGCAGAATATAGACAGAATGAAATTGTGTAGAGAAAATGAGGCTAGGGGGCTGTTTATATAGGATTAGGTGGACGAATCTAGACAGAAACGAGACCAGATACATCAGAATGAACCAGGTTCAAAAACTGGGTTTCGGGAGCAGGTCGACCCTCAGGTCGACCTGGTCATAAGGAGGTCGACACCCCAGTCGACCTGGTTGGGGGGGGGGGGGTCGACTCCCCAGTCGACCTGGGTACATGGGCGGGAATTTTCCCGCCAGCCTTCTCTGGGTTTGAATTTCGAATTTCTGGCTTTATTTTCGAGCTGTTTTATTTTATTTAAATTCCTGAAACTTCGGAGGGTCATAACTTGGTCATACGGACTCCGTTTTTCGAAAGCTCGGACTCTTTTTCAAGCAGAATTTCGAGATGAACGCAATGGCGCAACCCGTTTCCCTTGATTCTTATTTGAAAAATTAATTATTCTCTGATTTGTTACTTATACGTTCACAGAAAATACGGGGTGTTACAAAGGGACTATTAGTACCTTAGGTATTAGTTTTGATAACAACAACCATGTTTGATTGTATTGTTTTATCAATATATATAGTACTTAGCGCATGATATTAGATACTGAATGGAAGACTATACGTTATAAAGACTCAAGAATACTGAGGCCGAAGAGGTGAACATATAGTTCCAAGATATAACCATAAAACTCATGAGTTCAACGATCAAGACGTGGAGTTATCAAGACTATAATATTATATACAGAGTCATAGTTTAATTTGTTAAAGTCCCCAGTAGCACCCTTTGATCTATATTTCACTTTTGAGTTATTTTTATCGAGTATATTTTTAAATACTCATTTTTGACAACATATAAAAGTTTTTATTTTCAAATAAATATATTTTTAGTTTTATATACTAAAAGATTGTAAAGTTTACATATGATTTAAGATTTTTTACGCACTTTTATATTCAATTAAAATTTGTAATTTCGTACCTTTTAAATTTTTATACTTCGATCAAATATATTTTAAAGACTTTACTTTAATCTATATACAATCTTAAGCCTCTCTCATTTTTCCCAAGACATGGTTTTAAGGCCTTTGTAGAATCAAAATATATTTTAAATCTTTAAAACATTTGAGAAATATTTTATATGTTTAAAATATTTATAAACTATGTTTAACTATTTTTTAAAGCAATAATATATTTTTGGAAAGTACAAGTTTTTCAAATTAATTTAAAAATAAAATGTTTTCAATTTTCTGAAGGATAGTCAACATATTTGTAGCACCTATGGTGAAATACATGTCACGATTTTGAAACTTGATTTTTGAAAAGAAGTGTTATTCGTTGTAACGCTTCACGAATAGACATTTTCGTTATTATCTATAAATATGGGATTTCAAACAAAAAATTTAACAACTAATTATTCAAATTCCTTTATTCTCTTACTTTGTCTAAATTTCAAAGAAATTTGTTTATTCAAATCTTTTCGATTTCAAACAAAATCAATTCAAAGTCTATTGATTTGGTTCTCTATTTTCTGTTCCTCAGTTTCAATCATCTCTCATTCAAACCAAGATCAAAGTGCAATTCTAGGGCTATATGATCATTTATATTCAAGATCAAGAAATTAATTTTGTAAAAATCATCAGACTATAGCCAAATACTCTAAGGTGTAATTGCCTATGAAATTAAATGAGTATGCTTATAGCATAAAAAAATATAAAGAGTGTATTTCTAAGTTAAATTCGAGCAAGTACAAAAATATCTAATATGATCTCCCTAATTCTATATTTTCCTTTAATGCATTTATCTATGTATTTGTGCTTGTTATCATATATATATATATATATATATATATATATATATATATATATATATATATAGAGAGAGAGAGAGAGAGAAGTCTAAATGGACAAAAACCGGTGACACAAAATTTTGTACATAAATTTTGAACCACGAGATATCCCATGAATTCCACGTTCCGTATAAAGACAAACAAATATTGTGGTCCACAACTTGTGTATCTTAATTTGTGTCACAAATTGTGTCCATATAGATGCCCCCCTATATATATAAAATCTTAAAGGAATTTAGAAGATTCGTATAAATTAGAAAACACTAGCCACATTTATCACTGCAGTTAAATTAACATTAAAATTCTTGCTTTTGCAACCAATAATGTAAGGTGCTCATCAGCTTGCACTTACAAACCTTTTCCCCATCCTCTTTTCTTGGATTCACTTTATAGTGATCCCCACTAGTGGATATGAGATGGGTATTAATTGACATTGCTATGCACTCTTAGGGTGCGTTTTCGGTAAGCGAAAACGGGGTATTTAAGTAGGGAATTTTAGCATAACTCCTAAGCGGACCATTGTTAACTTTGTTTTTTAATTTAATTAATTTATGTTTAAAACAAAACAATATCATTAAAGCAGAATAATGAAGTAACCCAAACAGAATAGTCCACTAAATAATAATAATATAGAAACTGAAATAATTCTGAAATACAACACACTACTAACGATGATGGAAATTTCTCACCTGATAACTTAGATAAACAAGCATGTCTTCATCAGATAGTACCTCCACCATATCCAAGACTAATATATCAGTGCGGAAAATCTCCATAATCTCTCACCTCTCAACGTCAGTAACAGCAGACTAGACAGAAAATCTATGCATCACCGCGTCTGTGAAACACTCTATTTGAACTGACGAGCGTTCGGTAGTATGTTTGCTAGAAGTACTGTGCGACATCTGTCTGCGTCTAGACTGAACTGATGGTAGGCTCCCTCCACTCTGAATATCACGATACATAGCTATATCAACCACAATAAAGGGCTGTGATGGTGCTGGAATCTTATACCTACAGGTGTCTTTCCCTATGCAACTCTCGAAAATCTCATAAGCTCTTGAAACATCAAAGGTGGATTTCTCCTAAACGTTTGATATAAGCGGGCATAACAGCACAACTATTTGTCTAAGCCGTCAAGGAGGTCATTAACAACATCTTTCACCACTAGGAATATGCAGCAATTCGTTCCAAGATGTTCACACCCTCTTTAGATTGTCCCATTTGTTTTTCATCATTTTCGAACCACTCATTGGATTCCCAATAAACAACGGTCAAAAATCTTCCAATGCCACGGTCCAAGTAGCGATGGGTGTGAACGATGATCTAGCAATACTACATGTAGAAAAGTGTGTCATTTAGCCGAAAAAATAACCAAAATATTATGAAAAAATATATGTTATATATATGAACGTTTAAAATATATTAGTAGAGAAAATTATCTAAAAATAAGCTTGAACTAACTGGAAAAAAAGTGAGAATGAAGAGAAGGCGAATGAATTTGATGAATAAATGAAGGGGGTAGAGTTGAATTTATAGGGAAGATGCGAATTTTAGCCGTTGGGAATCGACGCGTCAGACGGATCAGTCCCTAACAACTAAAATTTGGTCGTTAGGATAGCTGTCCAAGTAGACCATTACAGGCTTCGACGTGTTGGCGCCGGTAATGGTCCAATTTTATGCTTCGAATGCACCCTTAGACCTAATATACAATCAACCATCTTTCCCTTCTCTTTTCAGAGGGTTTATTCGATACCTAACATGTTACACTCTTTACCTGTATTTTGGTCACCTTTGACTACTTCTACTCGAATGTTAGTTTAGGATTCCATCGTCGAACACCAAGATATCAAAGTTATCAATGTTTGATGGATAATAGCAGACCAAATTTTGGTTTTTATTACAACTGGGTCAGACGTTGGAATTACAGTCTCAACCCATCACGACATCTTTCGATTTAATATAACGTTGAAGCGTAGATAGTGTTTGGTTTATTTTATGCTTTCAGATTTCAGTGTTAATTTCGAAAGGTGAGAAGATTTAACGAATAGTAGAGCAGACAACCAAAAATGAAGGGAATGATGGTGGGGACGGAGAAACGATGAATGGATGAATTTGTCATTGTTCTTCCATTGTTTCTAAAAATATAGGAAAAAAAATAAAAGGTTGTTTTTGTTTTATGTCTTAACTTTGTTTTATAAAATATTATTTTTACGATATGCGTGTGTCGTTCATACTTGTATAATTATGAAAATCCAAAATTAAAAATTAGAAATCAAAACACACCCTACAATGTACTTGATCCAAATGGAAAATCCATAGGCATTGGAGCGTATACTTAAAAATATGAAGTTATCAATAATTCCAAATGTGTAACACCCCACCTCCGCTAGGGTCACTCACAAAGGGAATGCACTAGTTTTGGAGGGGTATTATCGAGATAACATCACAGAATTATCACAAGACAGAACATAAATAAATAATTAAGTAAACAGCGGAAGAATTTATGAGCAAAACAGAACTTCATTTTATTCCAAAGTAAACCATGTCTCTTACAAACATTTCGAATAACAACTTCATTACAACTGTCTTGTAATAATAGCCAAAGAAGCAATAACTTAAAACAGAAAAACAGCTTATTCCCCAAGTGCAGTAAAAAGAAGCAGCCATAGCAAACCGTACATGCTGAGCCAAAGCAAGTGATATCCAAGCTAAGAGCTAGTGTTTCCTCCCTGAGAACCTGGGGGGGACGAAAGAAAAAGAGGCGAAAGGAAAAGGGTCAGTCATAAAGACTGAGTAAGTCCTAGTGACTTCCAGTGTAAAAACGGTTTTAAAACAACCTGTCATGTATGAACTGGAACTAAACTTAAGAATGGTGTCAAGATGAACAAGATAGACTAAGGTGATCAGGATAAGTCAAGACAAGTCAAGTAAAGCATCACATGTTCGAGATTCGTTGCATCGACTGTACTAGTATACTAAGCCCATGTCACAAGTTAATCACGAAATAAATCCCACGACCCAATATTATGAAATGACCCTGAAACGGGGTCTGACCCAAGTACGGGGTCCTACGGAGCGATTATCTAGTCGATCGGCTCCCTACAAGTTCTAGCTCGTCAAGTGTCCGTGTCATACGGCTAATCACGAATGTAGTCACCTGTGCTGGGTCCACCTTCGGGTGTATCAGCCCTAGGGTGTCAACCCCTGACACGATTCAAGATGCACAGATAAATCTAAGGATACCCAGTGTCTGCCCCGGAATACGTGCACGACCGTAGTCCACCGAACCCACACCGGCGTACCCCACCGCCGTCGTTCACCTCTTACAATCATCCCAGTAATCGTGCCCCACCCGGCCTAGCCCCAGGGTACGTTGATACATCTAGAGGGTTACTGCTGAAAAGGGTCGTGTCTAGGGTTTCGCCTAACAGATTAGGTCATGTAATTCGTGACCTAACCCGCCTAACCGATTAAGTCATGTAATTCGTGACTTAATCCTTTTCCAGTCTAGTCATGTCAAGATGGTTAAGAATGTCATTTAAATTCGTGACTTAACCCGCCTACATGTCATGTCAAGTTGGCTAAGTGTTCTCATTTCAAGTTCATGACTTAGCCCTACAAATCGTGTTCAAGTTGGTTAAGTTGTCTTTTCATGTTCATGACTTAACCCTAATTGGCATTAATTGATTCGTTAATGCACTGAACCACTCACATTGGATCCTATTGTTCGTAGCCACTGGATTTGCCGGGCGGTTCCGGGCAGGTTTACGCTACGAACTCAACCCAACCTCGGGTTTCAAGCGCGATGTGACCAACTACCCACATTGGATCCTATTGTTTGTAGCAACTGGATTTGCCGGGCGGTTCCGGGCAGATTTACACTACAAACGCAACCCAACCTCGAGTTGGCCACTTTCTTGTTTTCTAAAGTCATGCCCATGTTCTTATCAGATTCGTGCTATTTTCATAGCATGCTCATATGTCAATTTCGTGCCCAACTAAGGCATGTTTCAAGTCAAGTTATGGCATGTTCAAGTCAAGTTTTCGTGCCATATTTCATGTTCTACTTATGCCAAATTTCATGGTTTATGATTATAACCAATTCAAGTTTTGCCTATTCTACCCAATCGTATCCCCAACGCATATAAACGTACTTCGTTCGCAAGCATAAACAATTCAAGAGATAAAGGGGAATAACACCAAACATGTGACAGGCATACGTGACAATTCCAACATCACTTGCATAATAAACAGGTTATAACATATCACATGGTTTCAATACTAGCATGATGATAACTTGGCATAGTAATGTTTCCAACTTAGTTTAACATGATGATTTCAACTTTACATCATAGGCATAATAATCATTGCGGGCATAATAATAATTTTATTACAAACATGAAACATTAAAGGCGTGGTAATTCTAATAGGCATAGTGGATTCCAATTTAGTATTTTTAACATAATGATTCTCATCTAGCATTATAAACATAATGATTCCAACTTTTCATCATGACCTAGCAATTCCCAATTTGTCATTAGCATGATAGGTATATTAACATCACATGCATAGTTTCACTAATATCATAGACATGGTTTAATTAGCATCATAGGCATGGTTTAATCAACATGAGGATTTCAATGAACATAATTATTCCATGGACATGTATTTGTTCAACTTGCAATAAAATTAAGCCCAAGTGATTCATAACAACATCAACATCATGATAAGTTTAACTTGCAACATTAACATAGCAATATTCCCAAATTTTGATTCAAAGTTAAACAATATAAACATGGATTAATAATAGTTCCTAAATCCGGTTTCAATTCATAGCATGTCCATGTTATTTCAGCGTTTTTGCCTAAAAAGTGACATAGAACTTACAATATGAAGCAAGCAATCCAAATCAAAACTTTAAATCAAATAGCCCCAAATCCGTTGTCTAAAGCGTCGTAGTTTTTGTAGCTTCTAGTCGTAGCCTTCAAGAATCATCCTTCGTCTTCTTTAATTTTGTTCTTTGTATTTTTAATTTAGAGTTCTAGGTTTAATGGCGGCTGCATGAGGCTAAAATGAAATAGTATGATTTAAGCTAGGTCTTAGGGTCTTTTTATAGTGTTTAGGATTTGTTTTAGCCATAGGATAAACCCTAGGATAGATCTGAGCCATCTAAAATCGTCACAAGCCCCCAAAACAAGACCCAGGAGCCAAAACAGGTGCACCAGGCCGACCTGGCCGACCAAGGAGGTCGACCCCCAGGTCGACACCCAGGTCGACACCCAGGTCGACTCCCCAGTCGACCTGGGGGGAGGTCGACCCCCAGGTCGACTCTAGTGTCGACCTGGTTGGGAGGAGGTCGACCCTAGTGTCGACCCCCCCGTCGACCTGTCTGGGCGGGATTTTTCCCTCCTACCCTGAATGCTGAAAATTTGAATCTGTTTTTGAATTTGAATTTTTCGTGAAACTTTGCGAGGCCATATCTTGATCATACGGACTCCGATTTACGAAATTTCGGACTCTATTTTGCGTATTTTTCCGAGACGAACGCAATGGCGCAACCTGTTTTTCCCTGATTCAGATTTTAACATTTAATTCTGCCTTGATTCTTGTCTTAACATGTTGTTAAAATTCGGGTTGTTACATTCTCCCCTCCTTTAAGGATTTCGCCCTCGAAATCTCCAAGTTAGGAAGAACGCATCCTACCATCCATCATCCATCTACTCAAAACATCATCCATAAGCAACCATGGTCCTTAAAGGACTTCTAATGTTTTATGAACACATGCAAAGAGTGTGTGTATATGTTCCTTAGCTAATGTTAATGATCAGGCCTGATTGATTTTCTAAATGCAAAATATGTTTAGTGAAATGAATCCAATATGTATGCAAAATTTTCCTATTATAATTCATAATTTCTACATGAGTGCACAAACATTCAATCATATGCAACAACCAAATGATAGCACAACCAAGTTTCCAAAATAAACACTCATGCATATGCAAGTATGAAACTGTGACTGAGCCGATCTAGTGCCTAATGTGTATTCATGCATCCACGAGCAACCACTTGCGACCACTTGCAACCATTTTGCAATCATAACATGTTTCAATTACATGTTTACATCCAAAAAGATTCTACCTATGGTTCTCAAGATAGGATCGAGGAGATAACAAGATAAAACAAAGAATCTAGAAAAAGAAGTTAAAGATGTACCCCCGGAAGGTCCGGTCTGCTTCTTAGGGCAGTCCTTGCTGATGTGTCCAGTCTCCCCACAATGAAAACATTCACCTTGCTTTCTTTTCCTCTTTCTACAATCCTTGGCTATGTGCCCTTCCGTACCATAGAAATTGCATTTCCTTTTATCACGTGAGTTGTCGTTCTTGCCTCCTTTCTCAGAGTCTACCTTCTTATTTGAGAATCATTGGGCTTGACCTCTTTCTTGCCCTTCTTATCTTCCTCATACAGTAGGGCCATATCCACCAAGCTTTCAAAGGTCGCCCCCATGGGCACATGAGTCATGGCCAAACCATGTAGTGGCTCGTTCAAGCCTCGTACAAAACGTAGCGCCTTTTTCTGAGGAGTGTTGACTAACTCCAATCCGAAGCGAGCAAGCTGATTGAAACGGTTCACGTATTCTTTAACTGTCATATTTCCTTGTTTAAGGGCCAGAAACCGTTCCATTTGGAGACTCTCCTCTGCCGATGACAAGAACTTAAGCCCAAATCTCCCTCTAAAGTCCGCCCAAGTCTCAATGGGCCTAGTAGCGTTGGTGACTTCCCACCAATAAGAAGCTTCCTCTTTCATGAGCCACACCGCCAACTATACTTTCCTATTGTCCTCTACCTCAAAGATAACAAACAAGTCTTCGGTTTCCTTCAACCAATTCCGTGCCTCAACAAAAGTCTCAGTTCCTTGGAAATCCTTTCCGCCCATGGCCTTAAAGTCCTTGCATATCTTTGAAAAAGCAGTTTCCCGCGGAGGTTGAGGAGGATGAGGATTGGCTGGGCCTGTCACATTAGCCCGAGCCTCGAGGAAACGACGGAACCAAGTGGGTATATTGACACCCTCGGGAAGATTAAGATCGTCGGCCATGATAAGCTGAAAACGAAAAAGATTCAAATGAGGAAACAAAGATTGTGCTAATGGCTTTTTGGGGAATAGCCTTTTAAAATAAACCAAATTTTCTTGAAAATTGCTTCTTTGTAAATGGTTTTTCAAAAGGTTTTCAAAACTCTTGCCCAGCCTTAGTAACCTTCTGCTCTGATACCAAGTGTAACACCCCACCACCGCTAGGGTCACTCACAAAGGGAATGCACTAGTTTTGGAGGGGTATTATCGAGATAACATCACAAAATTATCACAAGACAGAACATAAATAAATAATTAAGTAAACAGCGGAAGAATTTATGAGCAAAACAGAACTTCATTTTATTCCAAAGTAAACCATGTCTCTTACAAACATTTCGAATAACAACTTCATTACAACTGTCTTGTAATAATAGCCAAAGAAGCAATAACTTAAAACAGAATAACAGCTTATTCCCCAAGTGCAGTAAAAAGAAGCAGCCATAGCAAACCGTACATGCTGAGCCAAAGCAAGTGATATCCAAGCTAAGAGCTAGTGTTTCCTCCCTGAGAACCTGGGGAGGGAAACGAAAGAAAAAGAGGCGAAAGGAAAAGGGTCAGTCATAAAGACTGAGTAAGTCCTAGTGACTTTCAGTGTAAAAACGGTTAAAACAACCTGTCATGTATGAACTGGAACTAAACTTAAGAATGGTGTCAAGGTGAACAAGATAGACTAAGGTGATCAGGATAAGTCAAGACAAGTCAAGTAAAGCATCACATGTTCGAGATTCGTTGCATCGACTGTACTAGTATACTAAGCCCATGTCACAAGTTAATCATTAAATAAATCCCACGGCCCAATATTATGAAATGACCCTGAAACGGGGTCTGACCCAAGTACGGGGTCCTACGGAGCGATTATCTAGTCGATCGGCTCCCTACAAGTTCTAGCTCGTCAAGTGTCCGTGTCATACGGCTAATCACGAATGTAGTCACCTGTGTTGGGTCCACCTTCGGGTGTATCATCCCTAGGGTGTCAACCCCTGACACGATTCAAGATGCACAGATAAATCTACTGATACCCAGTGTCTGCCCCGGAATACGTGCACGACCGTAGTCCACCGAACCGACACTGGTGTACCCCACTGCCATCGTTCACCTCTTACAATCAGCCCAGTAATCGTGCCCCACCCGGCCTAGCCCCAGGGAACCTTGATACATCTAGAGGGTTACTGCTGAAAAGGGTCGTGTCTAGGGTTTCGCCTAACAGATTAGGTCATGTAATTCGTGACCTAACCCGCCTAACCGATTAAGTCATGTAATTCGTGACTTAATCCTTTTCCAGTCTAGTCATGTCAAGATGGTTAAGTATGTCATTTAAATTCGTGACTTAACCCGCCTACGTGTCATGTCAAGTTGGCTAAGTGTTGTCGTTTCAAGTTCATGACTTAGCCCTACAAATCGTGTTCAAGTTGGTTAAGTTGTCTTTTCATGTTCATGACTTAACCCTAATTGGCATTAATTGATTCGTTAATGCACTGAACCACTCACATTGGATCCTATTGTTCGTAGCCACTGGATTTGCCGGGCGGTTCCGGTCAGGTTTACGCTACGAACTCAACCCAACCTCGGGTTTCAAGCGCGATGTGACCAACTACCCACATTGGATCCTATTGTTTGTAGCAACTGGATTTGCCGGGCGGT
Source organism: Allium sativum (assembly GCA_030737875.1). Taxonomy (NCBI): domain Eukaryota; kingdom Viridiplantae; phylum Streptophyta; class Magnoliopsida; order Asparagales; family Amaryllidaceae; genus Allium; species Allium sativum. The sequence goes on along the minus strand of CM060912.1, from coordinate 131,033,082 downwards.
TCCGGGCAGATTTACACTACAAACTCAACCCAACCTCGAGTTGGCCACTTTCTTGTTTTCTAAAGTCATGCCCATGTTCTTATCAGATTCGTGCTATTTTCATAGCATGCTCATATGTCAATTTCGTGCCCAACTAAGGCATGTTTTAAGTCAAGTTATGGCATGTTCAAGTCAAGTTTTCGTGCCATATTTCATGTTCTACTTATGCCAAATTTAATGGTTTATGATTATAACCAATTCAAGTTTTGCCTATTCTACCCAATCGTATCCCCAACGCATATAAACGTACTTCGTTCGCAAGCATAAACAATTCAAGAGATAAAGGGGAATAACACCAAACATGTGACAGGCATACGTGACAATTCCAACATCACTTGCATAATAAACAGGTTATAACATATCACATGGTTTCAATACTAGCATGATGATAACTTGGCATAGTAATGTTTCCAACTTAGTTTAACATGATGATTTCAACTTTACATCATAGGCATAATAATCATTGCGGGCATAATAATAATTTTATTACAAACATGAAACATTAAAGGCATGGTAATTCTAATAGGCATAGTGGATTCCAATTTAGTATTTTTAACATAATGATTCTCATCTAGCATTATAAACATAATGATTCCAACTTTTCATCATGACCTAGCAATTCCCAATTTGTCATTAGCATGATAGGTATATTAACATCACAGGCATAGTTTCATTAATATCATAGACATGGTTTAATTAGCATCATAGGCATGGTTTAATCAACATGAGGATTTCAATGAACATAATGATTCCATGGACATGTATTTGTTCAACTTGCAATAAAATTAAGCCCAAGTGATTCATAACAACATCAACATCATGATAAGTTTAACTTGCAACATTAACATAGCAATATTCCCAAATTTTGATTCAAAGTTAAACAATATAAACATGGATTAATAATAGTTCCTAAATCCGGTTTCAATTCATAGCATGTCCATGTTATTTCAGCGTTTTTGCCTAAAAAGTGACATAGAACTTACAATATGAAGCAAGCAATCCAAATCAAAACTTTAAATCAAATAGCCCCAAATCTGTTGTCTAAAGCGTCGTAGTTGTTGTAGCTTCTAGTTGTAGCCTTCAAGAATCATCCTTCGTCTTCTTTAATTTTGTTCTTTGTATTTTTAATTTAGAGTTCTAGGTTTAATGGCGGCTGCATGAGGCTAAAATGAAATAGTATGATTTAAGCTAGGTCTTAGGGTCTTTTTATAGTGTTTAGGATTAGTTTTAGCCATAAGATAAACCCTAGGATAGATCTGAGCCATCTACAATCGTCACAAGCCCCCAAAACAAGACCCAGGAGCCAAAACAGGTGCACCAGGCCGACCTGGCCACCAGGGAGGTCGACCCCCAAGTCGACACCCAGGTCGACTCCCCAGTCGACCTGGGGGGGAGGTCGACCCCCAGGTCGACTCTAGTGTCGACCTGGTTGGGGGGAGGTCGACCCTAGTGTCGACCCCCCTGTCGACCTGTCTGGGCGGGATTTTTCCTGCCTACCCTAAATTCTGAAAATTTGAATCTATTTTTGAATTTGAATTTTTCGTGAAACTTTGCGAGGCCATATCTTGATCATACGGACTCCGATTTACGAAATTTCGGACTCTATTTCGCGTATTTTTCCCAGACAAACGCAATGGCGCAACCCCTTTTTCCCTGATTCAGATTTTAACATTTATTTCTGCCTTGATTCTTGTCTTAACATGTTGTTAAAATTCGGGTTGTTTCAAAATGTACTTTCATCCTCGTATCAGTTTAATTGCTTACATTTCGAATATGAGTTTGTTAATGGTAGTGTGAACAAACTCAATATCCTCTTCTTCTATATTGTACTACTACTGAACAATGATATTTTAGTAAAATCTTTAAGGATTCGAGGACTATACCTCTGCTATTTGAAATATCCAAGATATCTTGGATATTAGGAAAATTAAATTTGATGATTGTCTCCGATTTTGAATAGCAGAGAATTTTTGTATTGTAATTGAGAGGCAAACTGATTATATTGAAGAGAAGTAATGTAATAATCGATACAGATTGATTTACATAGCCTATGGTATATATAGCCACAAAATATAATAAATGGGCTTATTTGGTTAAGACCTAGATTACAGAACAGAAATAAAACAGCGGCATACAATAATATATAACAGATTACACAACATACTTTATTTCTTATTTGCCCCCTTCGAAATTAGGTTTCTCTAAACCCTAGTTTCGATATTCATGGCGGCTTCACAAATTTCTCTGATAAAATGCTTGATAGTGAGCAATAACACTTATAAAGTGTTAAATCTGTGAAGCTTCAATACATCTGTCTCTGATTTGAGTGAATAGCAGAAACCTAATGTTACGACCCGCATTCTACGCATCGAATGATCGTAAAATATTTATTTCTTTCACATACGAAGTCGTATGGTCATGTAGCTTCGGAAGGCGAATAGTGGGGTCATTTCTCATGTTCATGATTTTTTGCCGGTTTTTAAATGACCATCTTGCCCCTAGCTGATCTTATTTTGGCCATAACTTTTGATTGGAAAGGATTTTTGACCTGAAACCACTTCCATTGGCTTCGGATGATAGTTTACCTTTCCGTAGAGTGGTCACATGTGAAAAACGGACTTACCGTTTGGGAGATATGGCTGAAATAAGGTTTGGAAGGTGAAAAACTGCTTAACCAGGCCAAAGAGCGTGATTAGTTTATGGGCCCATAACCAATTTCGGGATTAGGGTTATGGGGAGGCTGAAATGAGTTAGGTTTTCATTCTATTTCAGTTTTCTAGCCGCCACTTACCTCTTAGAAACCCTAACAATGGCCTCCAACCTCTAAAACACCTCCAAATCACTTTCTAATCAAGGATTAGGCTTAGCAACATCAAATCAAGGAGGATTAACACAAGAATCGAGGTAGAGCTGCTGTGTTGCATTGGTATTCGCGCCCAAACAGTAGAGTTTTAGTTCTAAAGGTTTTATTTGTGGCCAAGGTGAGTGATTTGCATAGTTTTGCACTAATTACAGTTAATTAAGGGTGATTAGTGAAGATTAACGAAATTAGACATGGTAAAACTATGGAAAAATATTCATAAATTTGAAATATTGTTTTAGACCTCTGTTAGAAAATTTGGCTAATTTGGTTAAGTTTTGTTAATCCTATCATTAGTTTTGCTTAATCACGCTTAAGGGAAAATATGGGGTTTTGGCTATGTTTGATCTATTTTAACCTATCAAGTTATTGTTTCGATGTTTGTGGTTGATGTTATATGTTCCTATGACTGTTTGGTATGAATTGTGATTGTTTAGAATAGTTGGATTGGTCGAAAATGCCTTCGAATGGCGTAAACAGTCGCTGGAAAGAAGTGCAGGAATTTGGCCGATCCGGATCGGATCGGAGGAAGGAGCCCGAACCGAACCGACCAGGAGACCTCTACGCGAACCGAACCTCCCCTCCAAGCTGTTGTATCCACGAGACGATCTGGACTCGAACCCACGACCCGATCCGCCTCTCGTGTGCCACTCCGACCCGAACCGATGCACCATAGAGAAGCTTGAGGGACCCGACCCGATCTGGAGTGCTTGGGAAGAAGGACCGAACCAGAGGAGTTTTCCACGAAGCCAGGAGGTGTGGACCTCGATCCGAACCGTTGGAGGAACGTCAGCCCGATCTGAACCGCTGGAGGAAGGTCACTACGATCCGAACCGATCTGGAGAGGGTGCTACAAACTGATATGAACCCGAGCCTAGATGATGATCACGAACTGAATGAAGACCGATCCGGAGATGATGACCAAAACCCGAGATGCAAAGGTAGTCCAAATGAGTAATTTTGACTCCGGATCCAGATGGGAACCAACGAGTGAACTTCATGATTGGGCTTTGCTGCGGGACCTGTGCTAAGGGGTTGTCGATGTCCATAAATTTGGATCACTATGCATAGGGGGTACGTGAACGGATTCAGGGCCATAATGGCTTAGGTATGACTAAAGAGCTATAGACCAATGAAGTGGGGTCATTTGTAAAGATTTGGTCATGACTCCATGTGGTGAGCTTGGTAGTAGCAGTAGTTGTACAAGTCGAACTCCGTCACTACTTCGATGGGTCTAGTGATCGAAGCAGTAGATATCGTATACTTTACACACTGAGTGAGAGACGTGAGGATGGTTGCTATGCTTGACTTGTTTGCCTTCATTATGACATACACACCCCACTCCCGTATCTTTACACCATTTTTTTGTGGCACCTTAGAGTATTGTATGGTATGTAGTGCTAATTCTTTGGTTGCAGGTCCAGGTTCAGGTATGGTTTAGTATACCTGTTATTGTTCTGTTTAGCTGCTTATCGCTCATACTAGACTTTTTGTCTGACCCAGAGTTTTATGTCTCTTCTTATTACTCTGGGTGCTCTCACGAGCAGACTAGAGACAGGTTACCTGGTGATGCACGAGTAGCTGTACCAAAGACGAACAGGAGGCTTCCCCGTATGATACATATATAGATATTCTCCCTGTGTCGCTGCTGGTCACTACTTTGGGCATTGGTAGTGCACTCTTCTTTTCTTTTGTTTAGAGACAGTAATTTGAAAAGTTGTAATAAGCTGTATTTAGACTTTCGCTACTCTGATGTTGATGTTGGTTTTATTTATCAGCTTATGCACTGTCTCGCCTGTTTTATGTCAAGTACATTATTATTATATTTTGTTCCATGCGCTGTGAGACATTCTACAGGTCTGTGTTAGTTCTTTATCTTCCTTCTTTTCTTCTGACGACCGTTCTGTGCTAGTTGGACATGTGTACAGCGCACTTTCGGAGGAAATGTCGGCTGGTGCGAAGCGGGCCGTCACACTTGGTATCAGAGCTCTAGGTTCCGTAGTTAACCTAGGGAAGTCATCAGGAAGAGGTAGTATACGTATATGGGAGCGCGTATTTGTGATTATTTTGGTTTTCAAAAGCTATATATATATACTATTAGTATAGCTAAGGATGAAGTCGCACTGCACTAGCACCATTATGGAGATGGTTAATCGTTTTCTCTTTACATATTGAACGATGAGCCGATACGCAAGGGGTACAGGTAGAGGAGCCAATAATGGGAATGTTGCTGATATGAGGACGATGTTTACTGACCTCATGAGGGAGATGCTTAGGGATGTACAGAGGGCAGCTCCCAATGCTGGTAATGGTGGTGGTCCAATAGTGCAGGCGCCGAGGGCCGATTCTGCCAAGCTGAATAAGGATTATACAAGTCTTGGTGGGAAGTCGTTCCACGGAACGAAGTCGGCTACGGATGTTCAGGATTGGTTGGATAATTGCGAGCATATCTTCGAAGATTTGGGTATCGAGGATGCGATGAAGAGAAGGCTGGTAATGGTGGTGGTCCAATGGTTCTCAGAATAAGAGGAAGCAGAACCATAAGGATGGCCAAAAGAAGAAGAAAGATGTTGAGTGCTTCAGCTGTGGTAAGAAGGGCCATTATACTAGTAATTGTCGGGCCAAGCCAGCGGATAGGAAGTGCTTCAACTGTGGCCAAGTGGGACATCACAAGAACAAGTGTATGCAACTCCCTAAAGAAAAGCAGATGGTGAAAGCATATGCCCTTAATGCCATTCCTTCTTCGTCGAATGCCCCAACTGCGGCGGAGAAGGGAAAGAAAGTCGTTATTCAAGGTATGCTTTCTGTTTATGATGTTCCTGTTAGAGTTTTGTTTGATACCAGAGCTTCCAGTTCTTTCATATCTAGTGACCTGATAGATAGGTTGGGATTGGAGGCCGAGATTGTCGATAGACCTTTAGTAATGACGAACCTGATTGGTGGTTCGACTAACCTTAACATGATTTGTCGTAATGTGGTCTTATCGAGTCATGGATGCATGTTTATTTGTGATTTCTTTATTTTGGGCTTTACTGGGTTTGGCATTATTTTGGGAGTCGATTGGCTCCAAAGATACGGGGTGGTGGTAGACTGTGAGGGCTTTTTGGTGACAGCTAGAGCGGATGATGGGCGGAGGGTAGTGTTTGGTGGTCTACTCAGTGATAGGGTAATGGCTAGTTTTCTAAATTCCCTCGACATCCCGCATAGTGAGTTGTCAGGTTTGCCCGTGGTTGGCCAGTATCCGGACGTCTTCGAAGAAGTGACCGGGCTTCCACCACACCGAGAGATTGAGTTCCGTATTGATTTAGTGAAAGATGCCAGACCTATAGTGATGCCACTTCGTCGTATGGCACCAAGGGAGCAGCGAGAGCTTGGGGTGCAAGTCAGCGATCTTTTGAAGAAGGGATTTATCAGAAGGAGTGTTTCTGAATGCGGAGCGCCAGTTGTGTTTGCTACCAAGGCCGATGGTTCCCTTCGTTTGTGTGTAGACTACCGCGAGTTGAATAAGGTGACGAGGAAGAACAAGTATCCTCTACCGCGGATAGATGATTTGTTTGATCAGTTGAGTGGCGCGAGAGTATTCTCTCAGTAGGATCTCGCGACAGGTTTTCATCAGCATAGAGTGGAAGTTGAGAGTATAGCTAAAACGACATTTCGGACGCCTTCTGGATTTTATGAGTGGTTGGTCATGCCATTCAGGCTGACCAATGCCCCAGCATATTTTGTGGATCTCATGAATAGGGTATTCAGAGATCGGTTGAATAAGTTTGTCTTTGTGTTCGTGGATGATATTTTGGTCTATTCGAGGACAGAGGAAGAACACAAGGAACATTTGAGAATAGTGATGGAGGTGTTGAGAAAACACCAATTGAAAGCAAAGTTTTATAAGTGTCACTTCTGGAGGAGGGAAGTGAGATTCTTGGGCCATGTTGTTTTAGAGAATGGTATTGCCGTGGATCCTGCGAAGGTGGCTACGGTACAAGATTGGTCTACGCCCAAGAATGCGACAGACATAAGAAGTTTCTTGGGATTAGCTGGATATTATCGTAAGTTTATCCAAGACTTCTCCAAGGTCGCAGCAACGTTGACTCAGTTGACCAAGAAGAATCAAGCTTTCGTCTGGGACGAAAAGTGCGAGAATGCATTCAAGAGTCTAAAGGAAAAGTTGACATGTGCACCAGTGTTAATCATTCCTAAGGGGAATGAAGAGATGACGGTATATACGGATGCATGTGGTACCGGACTAGGTGTTGTATTGATGCAAGGAGGTAGGGTTGTAGCTTATGCAAGCCGGCAACTGAAACCGCATGAGAAAAGATACCCTACCCATGACTTGGAATTGGCTGTGATCGTATTCGCGTTGAAGATGTGGAGACATTATCTCTTGGGAGAAAGATTCGAGTAGTTTACCGATCATAAATCGTTAAAGTATCTCTTCTCTCATAAGGATCTAAATCTCCGACAGCAAAGATGGTTAGAATTCTTGGCTTCCTATGATTTCGACATCGCATATACACCAGGAAAGGGCAATGCAGTGGCTGATGCATTGATTAGAAGACATGCCAGTTTAGGGGCTATGTTTCTAGAATGGAAGCAACTTGAGTACATCGCGGGGTATGATTTCAGACCAAAGTGCGAATTGGATCTAGAAATGTTAGCAAGTTTGACGATCAGACCCACTTTTGATGGAGCAGATTGGTTCTAGTCAGAAGAATGATCCTAACCTATTGGAAATCATCTCAAAGTTAGAGATGGGAATCGACGGAGAGATGAACAAGTATGGGCTTAATCGAGATGGATGGCTTAGAAAGAATGGAAGACTAGTTGTACCCAATGTCAATGGATTGAAAGATGAAGTGCTTAGAGAATGTCATCACTCAAAACTGACTATACACCCCGGTGGTAACAAGATGTTCCGAGACATGAAGCAGACCTACTACTGGGAAGGGATGAAAAGAGACGTTGGGAAATTTATATCCAAATGCATGAATTGCTAGCTAGTTAAAGCTGAGCAAAAGAAGCTTAGTGGTTTGTTGCAACCATTAGAAATTCCAGAATGGAAATGGGAACAAGTGTCAATGGATTTCATTGATGGGTTACCAAGGACTAGATCGGGCCACGATAGCATTTGGGTGATTGTGGACCGATTGATTAAGAGTGCAAGGTTTATACCCATCAAGTCAAACAGGACGACAGCAAGATTAGCGGAACTGTATATAATGTGGGTAGTGAGATTTCATAGGATACCCAAAGGCATTGTGAGTGACCGAGATCTATTGTTCACTAGTGGATTTTGGAAGAGCTTACAAGAGGCGTTAGGATCAGAACTACATCTCAGTACCGCGTATCATCCTCAGACCGATGGTTAAACAGAGAGGGTGAATCGTATATTAGAAGACCTCTCGAGAGCCTGCGTATTGGATTTTGGTGGATCATGGGATGACCATTTGCATCTAGTAGAGTTTGCATATAATAATAGTTATCAATCCAGTATCGGTATGGCTCTGTTTGAAGCTTTGTATGGAAGACCGTGCAACTAACAGTCATGTTGGGTAGAAACTGGTGAGAAGTTTGTGCTTGGACCCGATGTAATAAGAGAAACTTCAGCTAAGATTAAGATTATCCAACAGCGAATGAAGGCTGCCCAAGATAGGTAGAAGAGTTATGCTGATAAGAGGAGAAGAGAATTAAAGTTATCCATTGGCGACTTGGTGTTTGTCAAGATTTCTCCGTTGAAGAGTGTGATACGATTTGGCAGGAGAGGCAAGTTAGCACCAAGATTTGTTGGTCCATTCCCAGTTCTTGAGCAAATTGGGAATTTGGCATACAAAGTTGAATTACCGGAGAAGATGGCAAGAGTTCACAACGTATTTCATGTTTCCCAGTTAAGAAAGTTCGTACACGACCCAGATGTGACTATTTCACCTGATCAGTTGGATGATATCGAAGTTGAACCCGAGGCGGTGGGGAACCGCAGGCCTATGCGTATTGTTGGGAAAGATACGAAGCAACTTCGAAGGAAAGTGGTGAATCTAGTCAAAGTTCAGTGGGGCGGGAATGAGAATGATTGTATTTGGGAGACAGAGGAGAGCATTAGGAAGGCGTATCCAGAACTCTTCGCCTAGTAAGATTTCAATTTCGATTTAGTCTTTCCGGATAGGCTTGTTTGTTTGTTTTGCATGTTTGATTGTTGTATATGATTGGTAGGCATGCGGGATTCTTTGTATGTTTTGGGTTAAGGAATTTCGGGGACGAAATTTCTTAAGGGGGGGAGAGTGTAACGACCCGCATTCTACGCATCGAATGATCGTAGAATATTTATTTCTTTCACATACGAAGTCGTATGGTCATGTAGCTTTGGGAGGCGACTAGTGGGTCATTTCCGATGTTCATGATTTTTGCCGGTTTTTAAATGACCATTGTGCCCCTAGCTGATCTTGTTTTGACCATAACTTTTGATTGGAAGGGAGTTTTGACCTAAAACCACTTCCATTGGCTTCGGATGATGGTTTACCTTTCCGTAGATTGGTCACATGTGAAAAACGGACTTATCGTTTGGGAGATATGGCTGAAATAAGGTTTGGAAGGTGAAAAAACTGCTTAACTGGGCCAAATAGGTTGATTAGTGAATGGGCCCATAACCCATTTCGGGATTAGGGTTATGGGGAGGCTGAAATGAGTTTGGTTTACATTCTATTTCAGTTTTCTAGCCGCCACATACTTCTTAGAAACTCTAACAATGGCCTCCAACCTCTAAAACACCTCCAAATCACTTGAAAATCAAGGATTAGGCTTAGCAACATCAAATCAAGGCGGATTAGCACAAGAATCGAGGTAGAGTTGTTGTGTTGCATTGGTATTCGCGCCCAAACAATAGAGTTTCAGTTCTAAAGGTTTTATTTATGGCCAAGGTGAGTGATTTGCATAGTTTTGCACTAATTACGGTTAATTAAGGGTGATTAGTGAAGATTAACGAAATTAGACATGGTAAAATTCTGGAAAAATATTCATAAATTCGGAAATATTGTTTTAGACATCTGTTAGAAAATTTGGCTAATTTGGTTAAGTTTTGTTAATCCTATCATTAGTTTTGCTTAAGCACGCTTAAGGGAAAATATGGGGTTTTGGCTATGTTTGATCTATTTTAACCTATCAAGTTATTGTTTTGATGTTTGTGGTTGATGTTATATGTTCCTATGACTGTTTGGTATGAATTGTGATTGTTTAGAATAGTTATATTGGTCGAAAACGCTGTCGAATGGTGTAAACAGTCGCTGGAAAGAAGTGCAGGAATTTGGCCGATCCGGATCGGATCGGAGGAAGGAGCCCGAACTGAACCGACCAGGAGACCTCTACGCGAACCGAACCGCCCCTCCAAGTTGTTGTATCCACGAGACGATCGGGACTCGAACCCACGACCCGATCCGCCTCTCGTGTGCCACTCCGACCCGAACCGATGCACCATAGAGAAGCTTGAGGGACCCGACCCGATCCGGAGTGCTTGGGAAGAAGGACTGAACCAGAGGAGTTTTCCATGAAGCCAGGAGGTGTGGACCCCGATCCGTACCGCTGGAGGAAGGTCACCCCGATCCGAACTGCTGGAGGAAGGTCACTACGATCCGAACCGATCTGGAGAGGGTGCTACAAACTGATATGAACCCGAGCCTAGATGATGATCACGAATTGAATGAAGACCAATCCGGAGATGATGACCAAAACCCGAGATGCAAAGGTAGTCCAAATGAGTAGTTTTGACTCAAGATCCAGATGGGAACCAATGAGTGAACTTCATGATTGGGCTTTGTTGCGGGACGTGTGCTAAGGGGTTGTCGATGTCTATAACTTTGGATCACTATGTGTAGGGGGGTACGTGAACGGATTCAGGGCCATAGTGGCCTAGGTACGACTAAAGAGCTATAGACCAATGAAGTGGGGTCATTCGTAAAGATTTGGTCGTGACTTCATGTGGTGAGCTTGGAAGTAGAAGTAGTAGTACAAGTCGAACTCCGTCACTACTTCGATGGGTCTAGTGATCGAAGCAGTAGATATCGTATGCTTTACGCATTGAGTGAGAGACGTGAGGATGGTTGCAATGCTTGACTTGTTTGCCTTCACTATGACATACACACTCCACCCCCGTATCTTTACACCATTTGTTTTGTGGCACCTTAGAGTATTATATGGTATGTTGTGCTAACTCTTTGGTTGCAGGTCCAGGTTCAGGTATGGTTTAGTATACCTGTTATTGTTCTGTTTAGCCGCTTATCGCTCATACCAGACTTTTTGTCTGACCCAGAGTTTTATGTCTCTTCTTATTACTCTGGGTGCTCTCACAAGCAGACTAGAGACAGGTTAGCTAGTGATGCACGAGTAGTTGTACCGAAGACGAGCAGGAGGCTTCCACGTATGATACATATATAGATATTCTCCCTGTGTCGCTGCTGGTCACTACTTTGGGCATTAGTAGTGCACTCTTCTTTTCTTTTGTTTAGAGACAGTAATTTGAAAAGTTGTAATAAGCTGTATTTAGACTTCCGCTACTCTGATGTTGATGTTGGTTTTAGTTATCAGCTTACGCACTGTCTCGCCTGTTTTATGTCAAGTGATTATTATTATATTTTGTTCCATGCACTGTGAGACATTCTACAGGTTCTGTGTTAGTTCTTTATCTTCCTTCTTTTTTTCTGACGATCGTTCTGTGCTAGTTGGACATGTGTACAACGCACTTTCGGAGGAAATGTTGGCTGGTGCGGAGCAGGCCGTCACACCTAATTAATCAAATCATCGATGTCAGGGTTTTTGTGATTTTTCAAATGATTTCTTCTTCTTACCTTTAGAGATGGCTGTAGGGATCTTGCTTCATTGCTTGGTCTGTTCATCTTTTTTGTTGATGTTCAGATCTAACTGTAGCTTTTCTCTTTGGATGACTTGTTCATCCTTGCTTCTGACAGTCAACTTTAACCGAAATCTGGTAAAATTTATCTTAGATATAGCTTTGGTCAGAATATTAGCTCTTTGGTAAGTGCCTGGTATGTGATTCACTTGAACTTCTTCCTTTTGTACCATTTCTCTAACAAAATGCAAGTCGATTTCTGTGTGCTTTGTTCTCGCATGTTGAATAGGATTCTCTGACATGTAAACAATTTATCACACCAAATAGTTGGTTTAATGTTAGACTTCGAATTGAGTTCATATGGGATAGATTGTAGCCACTTGATTTTAGCATCATTTGGGCTATACTTCGGTACTTAGCTTCAGTACTGGATCTTGAAATCGTTGGTTGCTTTTTAAAGCACCATGAGATTAAACTTTGTCCAATGTAAATACATTATCCAGTTGCAGATCTTCTATATCTGGATCCGAGGCCTAGTCAATGTCTGCATAAGCATTTATGTTTAGATGTTGACTATTCTTCAGTGTTAAGCTATGATTAATAGTTCCCTTCAAATACCTGAGAATTCTTTTGACTGCTTTCTAGTGAGTGTCCACAAGGTTTTTCATAAATTATGATACTTTATTAATACTGTATGCAATATCTGGTCGTGTTATAGTTGCATGTTGTAATGCTCCTACAACACTTCTATATTCAATGATATTTGAATTGCTGAGGCTTGTATCTTGATTAGCTTGTGCTATATTTGCACTAGGGTTGTTGTTCTGAATATGGTTGCCTGAGTAGTTGCTCTTATACCTAAAATAACATTTTAGAGCAGTGTGACATATTTTCTCACAGATTTGGCATTTAGGCTAGTTATTGTTGTTTCATCGACCTCTGCCCCTTCCTCTATTGGAAACGTTTACTCTTTGGTATGAACTTTCTAGTTTATTACCTACTTGATTTTTGGACTTGAAGCATGTAGCTATATTCACATTATATGAACTTTCTTAAATCTTTTGCTACTAATTCTTGCCTCATGATCTTTTGTTACTAATTCTTGCCTTATGAGTTAACAAGATTGAGTGAACATCATCTATAAGAGGAACTATTTGTTGTGACGTTATAAGCAAATACTGCGTCATATTCGTCATTTAGTCCACTAAGTAAATACAGAACCTAATCTGAATTCTATATAATATCCTTGTAACATTAAGCAAATCACATAGTTTCTTGACTTTCGCAATGTACTCCCTCATGCTAAAAAATTTCATTTGAATGTTTTGAAGTTGTCTTTTGTAGTGAAGTACCTTTGCTGATGACTGGTTGCTGAATTATTTTTCAGCAGCAATCAAAATATCATTGAATGAATTACAACCAATTACAAGTGGTAAAAATTGGCACTAATAGATGAAAGAAGCCAAAAAATTATTAAACGATCTTTCCTATGATATTGATTATACTCTTCGTTAGCAACAGTTCTATCAATTGCTTTGATCAATGACAAATTTTGCAGTCACTGGTGTGGCTCAAAGAAAGAACCCTTCAACACCTTATCCTTGAGCTGCAGTTTCAGTTTGTTATTTCCATAACATATAATTATATTCTTCGAGATGAATAATAATTAATAGTTGACTCTTTGGACTAATTATTGTTTTAACGAACAGTTGAACATTGTTGGAACAAGATTCTCTGGGCTTACCCCAGTTGTGGATTCTGAAACCCTTGATTGATCTCCCATGATAAACGAGATCTAAAGATGGGAAACTGATGAAACACAATATATACAATGTAGATTGAATGCCGAATATGATCAGAAGGGAAAGAATCAACGAAATTAGGTAACATCAACCAGAAATGATTGATGAAGAGGTAATTTCCAATACTTGATGCTTTTTGAATGATTTTCTGATGAGGTTTTATCTGATTTTGATATTTTCTTGATTTTCTTGAAACTGTTCATAGAGATCAATTGCACCGTATATAGAATGTTGTATAGATTATCAATTGCAGCCCAATTCAAAGAATTGCAGGCACATGGCACTAATCAATTTGTACAGCATTCAATCTCAAATGATGAGTATATAACTCATATGAGAGTATACCCAAATGATGAAATCTTTCTGATGGGTAAAAACACCACACACTTCACAGTGAATGGATCTTTGATGCCGTTAGGCGTGAATCACTCCGGTACCAAATTAAATTTGATTATTATCTTTGACTTGTATTGTAACCGGGAGGCAAACTGATTGTATTGAAGAGAAGGTTTACATAGCCTATGCTATACATTGCCGCAAAATATTGTAAATGGGCTTATTGGGTTAAGGCTCAAATTACATAACAGAAATAAAACAACGGCATATAATAATATAAAACTGGTAATTTTTATTCTAATCCACGGTTTTAATAAGTTAATACACCATTTTACCTTAATAAGTTAACTCACGACTATTTTGTAAGTTAATCCACGAGTGGATTAACTTAAATATTTTACCTATTATATAGCTAACAATAGATTTTGTGCTTCTTCTTTCACAATTCTGCATTATTTCACAATTATTTATGCTGAATCGTCCCTCCCGTTTGATAAAGGAGCAACAAATAAATATGTGTTAAAAATAGAGTTGATAGCACTTGAATTCAGCAAAAAAGCAATCAATTAGATACATTTAGTTCACTAATTATCTTTAAACATGATCAGACATGATATGGCAGTAGATGATTATGAAAATAAAAACTAAGATGAATACTCCAGTATGGGAGTTCGCATCAAATGTTTTCAAATAGCTTAATAGTTTGAAGATTTTGCAAAAGAAGCATTTATCAAATAGGTTGACATGAAGCATTACAAACAAAACAGTTCATGTTCATTTTTTCAATGTATATACATGGCAGATGGTGGAACTCTTTTTTTGCTTTTTTCTTAGGACTTACTTTTTGTATTACACTGCAACGTATTACACATAAGTGCAAAAGTTAATGTTATTAGAGTGTGGATAAAAATTAAAATTACCTTTTTTATATCATGCATATCATATAATCTACAGTACAAACATACATTTATATCATATAATTTACTTCATGTCTTCACATTTTCACTCGTGGTGCTTTGCATTTGTCTGATGCTCCTTCCAAATGGTCAATGCATGTCCTTGTAACTGAGGAAAAAAACAACACTATTTATGTTATAAAATTATTTGTAGAATAGTGGAAACGTAAGAAGCAACGGTCCGAGATTTCCTGCAATTTTCTTATTACTGCAACAACTGTCTTCCTCATCAAGATGTAAACGGCTTTTTTTCTCAGATATGTTTCTATTAATTTTTAAAAATTTCAGAAAATAGCTAAATACAATTATATGTGAAAATGGTGGGATTAAAAAAAAATACATTTTTGTATACAATTAATCAACTTCAAAAAAATAAAAAAATAAAATAAACAAAGTACTTGCTGTTATTATGTTGAATTATTCCGCTTAAGCTTGGATTTAAATGCTAGGATTCTAGAAACAAGAAGACGACGGAAAACACACAGAAGTAGACCGAGAAGAAGAGAAAATAAGAACATTTTTTTTTGTGGATACACTGATTAAAATTTAAATTTTAGTAAAAGTCAACGATTCTATAAAATAGGGTGGATTAACTTAATAATATCGTGGATTAGAATAAAAATTACCATATACAACATACTTTATTTCTTATTTAGGAATCTCTATGCATTTATTTCATATTTTAGAAGACCGAGCAATTAAACTTGTAATAAACTTTAGAAAAGTTTGCGTGAAAAAATAAAATAAATATAAAAGTAAGCTCCTTCACCCTAATGGTTGTTAATTTGTTTTCGAATCATTTGAATATCAACTTTATTCAACAATTACTTTAGTGAAGAATGTTGTCTAATAACTGATTTGTGGTGGTGTATTTATCAGGGAAATGGGGATATATGATGGAAAAACGCGAATAATCAATCATATATATGATGACCAAACAGCGTGCAGTGTAAATACGGGTTTGTTGACATCATTTTAACGTATGTCACTATGACACCACCAATGGTGTTAGTGATGTGTGGCTGAGATTGCCCCCTGAATTTCTTTTGTTAAATCTCAGCCACACACCACTAATATCGTTAGTGGTGTCATGGTGACACACGTTAAATAGTGTTATCAAACTAGTTCTCTTGCAGTGTGCTATTTTGATTGTAAGCGTACAAAGGATGACGAATGCAATGATGAAAATTTAAATAATGAGTACAGAAGAAGATAAAAGAGGGAAATGTATTATATAATAGAAACCATACAATATAGGGATGCTGCGGAATCCTCGTCTTATACGGACAATATGTGTTGCGTCTTTATCTGTGTATAGATATAACAGCAAGGTTTTCTTTGTGTGATTTGTGATTTGCTTCCCGTATTATTTCTCTTTAAAAAAACAAAAAGAAAAAGATAAAATCAGCTGTCCTGTTATCACACAGGTACGCATGATGCATGGCATTACGATAGATAGATGGACGTTAGGACCAAAAGTCGTGTAACGTGGAGTGGAGACCGGATGACTTGATGGAAAACATCATCTTGTGATCGCATGCAAATATAGATATGAAATATAAAACCAGCAAATCACGTTTATTTGTGACCAAACAACGCTTGATTTGCAGTGTTCTATTTTGGTTGTAACACAGGGAATGACGAATGCAATGATCCCTTCAACTGACTGCTACTTGACCAAAGATCGACTTTGCACGTAAGTTTAAATTATTTGGTTATAATGTAGCCGTCCTCTGGAGTTTTGTTGTTATTCTTGCACTGGTCAACCTTAAAACGATGTAAATGACTACTAACTATAAATTTTGAAACCAAGAAATATTAATCACAATACTGTATTGTATGATGTACTAATAAAACTCTATTATTAATTATATTCACACTGCTATGAATGACACTGGCAAACCCAGCAAAGTACTCCACAATCACCAATGATCAATGCAAATAATTAATAGAACATTAGACAATAATAAAATAAGAACACACACGAATTTTTAATGTGGAAAACCTCTTCGATGTGAAGAGTAAAAAACCACAGAAACAATGGCGGTGGTCCTTCCAAATTTCTCTTACTATGATAATGGTGTGATACACAAATCCAAATCCAAGTCACAAAGTGGATACACATATTATTCAACAATAGCTAGCAATAACAGAATCAAAACAAAAGCGAGAAAAGTGAAAAATATCACCGGGAAACAGAGCTCAGAAAAGCTGAGGGATCTCGCAAAAGCATTCCAGTAAAAAGCAATCTCAAAGTAGTAGAAGCATCCCACAAAATCTTGGAGAAACTGACAAAGTTTCGATATTGTTGTGTGTATTATTTGCTATCAAAAAATGGATGTGTATATTGCCACCTCGAAATCTTATTCAACCACCATATTTAATAAAATGACAATTCCCATAACGGGGCAATTATCAAAGCACATCAAAAATAAAATAGTCACCTTTTTAAATAAAAACACGAAATATCGTAGCACCTAATGGGTCGTTCGGTACGCCTAAAGTGCTAATGAAATGTGGTCAATCACCGACTTATGGGTCGTTCGGTACGCCTAAAGTGATAATGGCAACTTATCGATCCATTTGCCTCTAGCTTTCTCCAACCATTTCTTCAGGATATACTATATAATATTGTTTATAGCTTCAACCTATCCATTTGATTATGGATGAGTAACTACAGTATATCTCTTCTCAGTATGATGATATTGATAGAAGTTTTCAAACTCTAAACTATCGAATTGGATCCCATTATTAGTTATGATGGTTCTGGGGATTCCAAATCTTACATATAATGTTCCTGACGATGATGTTGATCTCCACATCATTGAGATCGTGGTCCAACTTCGTCCACTTCATGAAATAATCGACTGCCATGATCACATACTTTTCTCCACCCTTGGATATCAGAAGGCTACCAATGATGTCTACTCCCCATCTTAAGCGGTAAGTAACTAACCATTTAGGTAAGTTGTGTTGGTAGAGCTCTTGAAATTTTAGTGAATCATTGGCATTTGTCGTAGCATCATGAATAATCAGCCGCATCTTACTTGATGGTGGGCTAAAAATAGCCATACCAAAGTATCTTCTTCGCAAAAGTTTGCCCCTGTTATGATCGTCGCACCCGCCTTCATGCACTACTTGCAATACTCACTTGGTAATGTCATGAGCTACACACCGAAGCATAGGGACAGAGAAACCCTTTTGATGTAATGTATCTCTTTGAATGATATATCTTTAAGCTTTACATAAGAGAGCATGCTTCTTACTGTTCTGCTCAGGCAGGGTTCCGTGCAGGAGGAAGTTCATAGTCTTATTTATGTAACAACCCGCATTTTACGTATCGGAAGATCGTAAAATATTTTTATTTTATTCTCTGAAGCTTAGATCATTCTCATATTTTAATATTTTGCTTATGGAGATGTGAGACATGTCCATAATTTTTACCAATTTTGTTTGTGACCATTTTGCCTTTGTCAGTCTTGTACAGGGCACAACTTTTGACTCAGATTGAATCAGGTGTTGAGACCTATGCCATTAGAAAGGAAATAATGATTCCCTTTCCTAGAGTGGTCACATTAAAGATTTGGCTTAGCAGTTGGGAGAAATCGTTGTTTTAAGGTTTTGAAGTTGGTTGTCCATGTTTTGAGAGCCATACTGGGTTGATTTGGAGAGACCCATTATTGGGTCGGTGGAAGACTATAAACAGAGGATAAGAGGCATGAGAAAGAGTTTACTTTCTCTATTCCTTCATTTGGAAGGGCTAGAGTTCCTCCATTCTCTCCACCTTTCCACCATCACAACAAGAAAACACTGATTTAGCGTCGGAAATTTGCGTCGCTAATTTGCGATGGATTTCCAAGTGATCTGCAAGGGATAATTTTTTGTTTTTTCTACTTTTTTTTCTTTTATTTATTACCGTCGTCTCCTGTCATCCCTCACTAAGCCGTCACAAATTGCGTCAAATTACCGACAGAATATTTCTATTGCTATTTTCTGCTGCAAATCCAGGCAGAATACTGACGAATATATATTGAAGCTATTTTGCAGTAGAATTCCAATAGATTTGCAAGAGATGAAAATATATGTCTAATATAATAATTTTTAGTAAGTAATAATTAATACTTATGAAATGATATATACCATTCAATAATTAATTTTAAATGATTGTATTTAATAATTACAGTTGATAATTATAGTTGATACTTATATTTTATAATTATAGTTGGTAATTATATTTTGAAAAATTTAAAATTTTGTAATCATCTTGAATAAATTTGAAATAAATCATAAACATTATACTGGTTATAAAATATTTGTTTTAACTGATGCAAACTTTACAATGATCATAAAATGTCTATTGTGATAAATGGCTGTTATCAATTTTCGATAATCAATAATTAATAATTACAATACTTTCTTAAAATTAGTATTGATTATTTCTCAATATTTGATAATTAATCATTAATATTTAAGATATAATAAATTTTAATTATAATATATTTAAGATTTTTAGTGTAAGGTTTAACTATGTAACACCACTTAAATTGTAATATTACTATTTAAAATATTTATAGTATTAAATTAAATTAATTTTATATTAAACTATTTAATAGTTTAAATTTTAATGTTATTCAAAACTTTAATTTTGTTATAGCATTCAACAAAGTAGAACACAGTTTTTCTTCTCAGCAATCCGCATCAACAATCAAGAATGAACAGGGACTGTTGATCTGAAATCCAAGCAGGGAAACAATGTAATCTGCGGATTACTCCAACAATCAGATTTCCACCGCACAGGTCTTCCTCCTAAAATCGAAATAAAATCTCAAATGTTTCTTAACTTCTTCCAGCACTAAACCTAATTTACTTTACCCCATCGTTCATCATGTCTGTCCATCAAATTAATAACCAAAATTCAAAACTGTTTTGCCTTTCTCAAAGCAAGTAGATTCAGATTAATCCAACTTTCCAAATTTATGGCTTCAGATTTGTGAATCTACAAACTGCAAGGTTGATGTGTTAACAATTTTGGGGCGTTTATCTTCATCCTAGCTCTCATATAACAAATTAGGTATGTCACTCTATTTGCATCACTGTTTATATTTGGTCTTTAGGTTCCTATTTGAATTTGATTTCGATTTCAACTATAATAGTAGATCTGAAAGCAGTCGAGCAAAACCTAGCCTGCGATATTATTTTCTCTTGCCCCTTATTTGATACTTTCCACACTTAATTCCTGAAATGATAACACTCAATTTGTAAACTCAAATTCAAAATCAATTTAATTTTTAAAACCAACTCAAAATTCAAAACTTAATTCGATTATGAAACCAGTCAGTAAAGACTGTAAATATTGCTTTTAGGATATACAAGACACAGTGGCCAGAATTAAGCCAAAAAACCTTTTAAAACAACTAAAAAAGCTGCTTCTATTACAAGCAAAAACACCCCAAACTTTTACTATAGCATATAGTCAACTTATTCAAGTAACGAGATTGACTTAGTTTATTGGCATTTTGCACAACGAGAATGAATGCCATGAGTTCATCCATGAAAACGAAACTTGTTGGCATTAAAGTACAAAGTTCGAAAAGGTAAAAACACAAATATAATAAGTTGTTCTCTAAACACATGTATTACACATTGAATATATAAACATATGTTTCAAATTTCTTTGGCATTGGAAATGAATAGCCCTATACAGTGCTTTGCGTTGCATGCAGCGAAGGGGTATTAAAGAACAAGCACACGCCGATATTTATATTTTTGTTTTTTGGGTTTTACATCCTATGTGTACTTCTTGATTCACTCAGTTGTCTTGGTAGGCATCTGTCTTGTGCAACATGTTAAGGGGCTTTTTTGTAGTTTATTTCAGGGTTTGTATTTTAGTTTTTCTGCTTGCCTATATTGCACCTTACATGGTGTTATTGACAGCCTCACGCGACTTGATTGTATTTTACCTTGCATTAGACAACATCGTACGTGATATTTCCAAGTAGTTGGTAGCCAAAACAAAAAATATTAGAGTCGCCAAGATTGCATCTCCACTTCAATTCGATTAGGCATCACCTCTTATATTTAGATTTGCACTAGATCCAAACAATTCATTTGATTTATAGATTGTTGAATGTGTTCACCACGATCAATGTCGAGGACGTTTTTTGTGGATTTCATATTTTTGGCTATTTGGTTGTTAGGGATTTTCTATTTGGATTTCTAGTTTGATTTGTTGGGTTTCAATCATTTGATTTTGTTTTTGTTTTTGTTTTTTTATTTAGGATTTGGATTGGTTGCTACAATTTGGCAACATAATTATGATGTTTTGCTACTGTAGCTGAGATTCATGGGATGTATTCTAAGAAAGAGCTTGAATAATGGGCTGGTGATGCTACAAGCACTGGCATGGTTGGTAGTCTTTACAACGTTCCTTCAATGCTTAGAATTTTGAATTCTTATAAAATTGCCTAGAACTGTGAAAGATCTCAAAAGAATATATTACAGGTATCAATGTTTTCTTTTATGAAAAGCCTGGTTATAATAGAAGTGTTACATAGATATGTTGTTAGACGCTGATGCCAATTTCATAGGTTTAAAGTTAATGGTTGATAAAAAGACATGATATTGACAAACGAACACAGTGCTGAGATTAATCCATTGAAGTAAGGGAAATTTTATTTACATCCACTTAACCTATCATTTAATCCACCCTATACTTTAGGAGTAATACCTTCTTTTAAGTTTTCTTTAATTATTTAAAATCGATTAGTTAATCCATACAACTTATATATTTCATTCTTTCATTGTCTAGCATAGATACATTACCCACTTTTATCTTTCAGCTAATCTTCATGGACTGATAAACCCTAATCAAAAAATTCGACCATAACAAGAATTATAACATGCACGCATTTAAAAACAGATGAGCAGACAATATAGCGTCCATTCTCACATATACATATTTAGTACCATTGATTGGGCACTGATGAAAATAAACCCTTTAAACAAAAATTAATACTCACGTAGGCATCATTGTGTAAAATAAAACATTATCAGTAAGTGCATCATGTAATGTTCAAGTCCAGATGAAATACAACCTGTAATAATATGACAAGTTTCTTGCAAGTGATTTACTTGGCCTTTGCTACTGTTAGTCTGTGCTTCTCAAAACTATTGTACTGATGCCTTATGAGAGTTGGACAACCCTCTAATTTTAGAAGAGAGATAGAAATTTGCTCGGTTAATAACTTGCATAAGTGCTGGTTTAAATCTGGCAACAAGCAGCACCTCATAAATAACGTAAACATTTACTATACTATAAAAATTTAATTAGTTGTTTATAATTTAATATACTGTAAAATTTAAATTTAATTTTGTACTGGTCCAGTTGCTGGACTGTCCTCAAAGCCGTCTTGATCATCACGTCTCTTTGTAACATTGCAGTGCACATTAACCTCAAAATCAGTCTTGATCATGAATTATTCTACCATTATATTACATTTCCAGTAATAGTTTGTATAGGTGGCTGATATTGAAAAGTAATAGTTTACATAGATATTGTGTTTTTATTTCAGTTTTTATACATGTAATCTTACCTATTGTCTCTTATCTATCCACCTATTAGTTAACTACTGCATATCTATCCAGGTAGTTTCTTATATTATTTCATTTTAAATTTGGATAGGGCTTTAGTAATCCTTCTGTTAGAAGAATGAATGAATGAAAAATAAAAGTAGGTGATGTATATGTGCC
Organism: Allium sativum; assembly: GCA_030737875.1. Classification (NCBI taxonomy): domain Eukaryota; kingdom Viridiplantae; phylum Streptophyta; class Magnoliopsida; order Asparagales; family Amaryllidaceae; genus Allium; species Allium sativum. The sequence continues at coordinate 131,010,507 of CM060912.1, read as the reverse complement.
CGACAATGAAAGTAAGAAAGATATAAGTTGTGTGGATTAACTAATTGATTTTAAATAATTAAAGAGAACATAAAAGTAGGTAGTACACCTAAAATCTAGGGTGGATTAACTAATAAGTTAAGTGGATGGAAATAAAATTTCCCTTCAAGTAATAGGGGAAACTGAATAATAATATATTGTTGCATGAGGCTAAATGAACAATAACATTATAAGACGCAACGATTATTAATGCACAAATAAGCTCAGTTTGATTATATTTTTTACTTGTGAGATATTGTCGTCCTGTTAGAAAACAACACTAGCAGCTTCTCTCTTAAAGGGATGTACCAACTCCAATTCCAGTCGGAAATATTAAGACGAATCGAGGAAAAGCTCTAAGAACTGAAGGGGGTAAGCATACATGTATATTTTGTTTGGTTGAGTATTACTGAGCTCAATAGGAGAGGCAATAACTTAGGTTTTATTTGTGATTGCTTTCTGCTATTTTTCCTGTCGATAACTTCAGTTTGGCGCCCCTTTGTGGATGCGGGTTGATTTTTCTGACTGAGGATATGAATTCAAGTGATAGTTCAAATCACTCCATTCGAGATACCGTTAAATCGATTTGTGTCGCGTGTAATAACACTGACCATTGTCAATTTTAACCTTGCTTAGTTATAAATTATAATACAACCGAGTTGATCCTATATGATTTTTTATTTTATTTATTTTATAATTTTTTTTAATGTTCAGATGGCAATTGAAGCTGGAAACAGTTGGTTTAGCATTTGGTTTAGTTGGAAACATATGTTGCGCCTTCTTATTTTTGCCAGTGCAGTAGTTGCATGGAATAAGAAGAAAAGCATGATGGAATCAAAGCAGGCCCTAGGCACAGACGAAGTGACTCCTGGCAGTTCACCGCGTAACTGGCTCTGTGATGGAGATCTAGAGCTTGAGAGTTTGTTGGACGAGTTGATTCAAATGGTTAGGAGTGTTGAGTTTGGTAGAAGTCCCGACCTTAAGAGTAAGTTTTCTTGTAGTGAATTTGTATATAAAACATGTTCAGGCAATTTTCTATGTATAACGCACAATGGTCTGTGTTGATTTTGCTTATGGGGAGATTTTGTATTTTTCATTGACTGTACTGGCAGTCCTTTTGTTTGGTGGCTTCATTATCCCATATCGTAAGCACATCAATTTTCTATTTTTTAATACATAGCATAATACATGCAGGTCATGCATTTTATAATATATATGCAGCATCTATACTTGGTTGGTTGAAGTGGGGATTCTGGAGTTCTCCATTAACATATACAGAAATTGGTTTGGTAGTAAATGAGTTTCTTGCACCAAGATGGCAAAAGGTGATGCACTGAACTATCTGTTTCTGATATTATGTTTTCAATTATCTTATTTTATTTCTAAAAACTGAAATTTATCAATTAACAGGTTTCTTCAGCTATTTTATTTCTTATTCTGATGATAACACTTATATTATGTTCAATTATCTTATTTTATTTCTTGAAACTGAAATTTACCAAGATAGCAGAAGGTGATGCATTGAACTATCTTTGATGCAAAAAAGCGGGAACATGCCACCACGAGTTATGAACTTGAAATGCTAGAACTATATTTTGTTTTGTACTTTTTAATATTGTTTATGAATATTATGGATGTATTATGTATTTTTGATGTAAGAATGTTTAGTATGTATATTATGTAATGTTGAATGTTGATTATGAGATGAGTGATTAATATAATACATTGATTATGAGATGTGTGTGTTGATATTAATTGTGCTGCATTTAAATTAGAATTGTATATTGAATGGAACACAAGTTATGTGTGTGATGAGTGTGTGTGTCTATATATACATACATACATACAGATCAGAAGGGGAATAACAGCGGATTACCAACAAAAAAATGGAGGTTAAGTTTACCTCAATTTAATTTTCGTCACTAATTCCTTGGTAGTTAGTAAGGATTTACCAACGCCTTTTAAAAATAATATTTTATTATAAATTAATTATTCGTCGGTAAATAGTCGGTATTTAAATTAAAATTAAATTAATAAATAAAATTTTGTTTTTATTAGAAAATTAGTAAAATGACAGAAAAATATCGGAAAACTCACGTTAAATTCCGTCGCAAAATATGACACACATACCGTCATGGGTTTTACCAACCATACCGTTATATAGGAAATCCGTCGCTAAGGCCTGTTTAGCAATGGATTACAAGCGGATTCTACTGCTGCTATCTGCAGTTTTTCTTGTAGTGCATTAAAGCTTAGAAACCAAAGATCTACAACATTTGAGGTTAGATCTACACAAATCGAAGAGAGTGATCATCGAATTGAAGAGTTTGTATCAAAGTCTTCGATGTCCAGAATCATAATTCATTACTTTTAGGTTATTTTAGAGAACTGGTGAGTAATATGCATCTTTCACACGGATTCAATCAAGTATATGAGTGTTTGATCTTGTTTTCCATCAAATTCAAGTCGTTTTCCTTAGATCTACATCATGGTAAGTCTATTTTCATATGAATCACCATAGGATCTAATTTAGCAACTTAAAACCAGTCATTTCTACGCTATATCATACGTTTATGCAAGTTAGATCCATAATTTAGTTCATATGTTCATTTATCATGATTTTGGTGAAATTTGAGTAATTTTAGTGATAACGTTATATTCTTGTTATTAGTGATATCATAACATGCCTATGGTTGTATCCAATGAAGTAGATGAGCATATTTCTTCGATTGTGTCAATTGACGACGTTTTGGACGATGTTAGACTTGAATCGGGGCTCTATATGCCTTGGGTCGGCCATGTAGTATAGTGTAGTATGGGTGTAGTACAAGTGGTTGTACACATCTCCGGGTCGGTCGGCATGCCATGGTTCGGGTGGGTCCGAAGTGGTTGGTTCGAGTAGGTCCGAAGTGGTTGGGTCGGTCATGCTGTGAAGCGAGTGGGTCGAGCTCAAAGCGATGGGTCGGTCACACTTGGGTCGTCCACTCCGAGTTGGTTGAGCACACATGGGGGGCCGGGTCGGTCAGGAAAGCCTGGTCGGTCACACTTGGGTCGTCCACTCCGAGTTGGTTGAGCACACATGGGGGGCCGGGTCGGTCAGGAAAGCCTGGTCGGTCTGTTTGTTTTGGGTCGGTCGGCTCCAAGAGGATGGCTCAGGAAAGCCTAACACTAGCCGTAGCGCAGTGATGTAATTTGGCTCAGTGATGTTGTGACTTCGAAGTAAATTAAAGAGGGAATATCAGAGTGTTGTATGTGTTCATTGATCGGTGCAGAATAACGAATGAGGTGGCAACTCAAAGGTCGTGAGTTGGTGGATAACGATTGCTCGAGAAGGTTTGCTAGAGCTATGAAAAGTCATCGGGTTGGATGATTAGAGATGTGAAGGCTAAGAGATTTTCATTGTCGTTAGATCTAGCAGGCTCGAAGCCAGGGTACAATAGGGGCACCTAAAAGAACGGAACGTTGCTGGCCGAGTATCTTAGATATCGTTGAAATGCCTAGTTGTTAAGGTTGGACAAACATACGTATCGTTGAAAGGTGTGTGGACTTTATGCTAGAACTAGGGTTACCATTAGCCTTGACATATGGCAAGGTTGAACATCATACGATTAACGATGGTTTCATAGCAGGATCGGCAATGATAGCCAAAGTCAGTCATGGATGATTGGTTTCTCTGCTTGTATCATCTCATGTAGGTTGTCCAACGTCGAAGGAGACGTTCCTTGGGTGCTTGTCTGATATTGTTTTAGGCCTCTGGGGCTTGTATCTGAGGGATGTTGAGTTCGATTAGGGTGATTTACACAAGATACATATAATTTGGATGTCATCGGTACTTTGCCATGATTGAATGGGTATTCTGCTTTCCATTGATGTATGGTTGAAATGTTATTACAAAGACTATTACTGTCTGTGACGACCCCAAACTTCCGTGATATGAAAGTAAGGATAATCATAGGAGAATAACATAATTACAATAATAATAGATCTCAGATAATAGCATATCATATAAATCATTGCAGCGGAAATGTAAATGTCATCACAACGTAATATCACAGACATCAAAGTACGCAGTACAGGATACATTTAGCAAAATAGAAGTCTAAAACAAGGAAAGAAATAATGTCACAATCTCCACCAAAATACATTTGAAACACCCCACCCTCCATTAAGGTCACTCACAAGGGACTGCCTTAACTTTGGTGGAGGTTTGTAAGTAAAAGTCACAGATAAAACACAAGACAAATATAAACACATATATATAAGCAACGGAAAACATCAGACTTTTATTTCATAAAATACTTGTTCATACAAAACATTTCCATAATTGTCTCATAACAACTCCCAAAACATTACAACATCATTTCTGTCTTGGTTATTAAATAAAGAAGCATAAAACATGATTGAAACTGCATAAATCCCCATGATTGTGTCCAACTGCCATAGCCAAAGCAAGAGAGTCCAAAACATACATCTACTATCTCGAAGCTTGCAAAGAGTCTGACTAAGCTGGGTTGTTTCCTCCCTGTGGACCTAGGGGGAAACGGAAGAAAAGAAGATGAAAGAAAATAGGGTCAGACATAAATCCTGGTAAGTCTAGTGACTCTTCAGTACGAGAATAAGAATAAGGGCATGATAGGTATAAACTAGAAACAGGAAAGTATCATAAACTAAGATAAAGTAGTTTTGAAACGAATATACTATCGCACCCCACACTATATCTCTACACCTACATGCATTAGTTCTAAACTGGGACCCCGTGATGAGGGTGAAGTGATCCCCTTTTTCTAAAGATCGGCTCCTACTCGCATAATCATCTGTGTCTTACGTCCCCCAAAGATTGTATATACCTATGCTGGTCCCACCATGGGGTGTATCAAGTCCCATGGTGGTGGCCCGACACAATACTAGAATGCATAGGTTATACTACTAGTGCCCCCAGTGCCCTGTTTGTCTGCTCCGAAGTGTGTGCACGCCTGCATTCCGTTAGAACCCACACTGTTGCACCCACCGCCGTCGCTTTGACCGCTTACAATCAGTCCAGTAATCGTGCCCTACCCTGCCTAGTTTCAGGGTACCATGATAACTAATTGGGTTACTGCTGAAATGGGTCCCCATCACTAGGGTTTTCTAGTCAAACATGTTAAGTGGTTAAGTGTCTGTATTTACCTAACCCCACCCATCAGTTTAATTAACAAGTTGAATTGGTTAAGTGTTTTAGTTAACTTAACCCTACCATCCTGACTTGTCTGTCCTTAGCTTCTTAAAGCATCGACCACTCACATTAGACAGATATTGTTACGGTTACTTGATGTGACGGTCGGTTCCGGGCAGATTTACACCGTAACTCAGTCTAACCTCGGGTCCTTATTGGGCTCCATGCTTAACCACCCACATTGGATAGGTATTGTTGTGACTACTGGATAGCCGGGCGGGTCCGGGCAGGTTTACATCACAACTCAATCCAACCACGTGTTAAGCATATTCGTATTTTATAAATTTACATATTTGTCTTTATTACTTAATATATGTAAATTTGTCAACAATTAAATGTTATGGCCCACATTCCAAGTTTAACATTTTTGGTATAAGAATTTATCCCGTTTAAATGCCACTAATTTTGGCATGTGACAAACATGCCAATTTTCATATATTTTTATGTCAAGTTTTACCAATATTCCCAACGTTACCCCATTTAAATATTAGGCTAACAACCTTAGCCTAATTTTCGTTCGCATGGTTTTTAACATATAATATTAGGATAAAAACTTAGCCTAATTTAGCGCACACAAAAATTGGTATAAGGGAATTCATACACATAAACATGACATAGGTGTAAACTTTGGCATTTTTGGCAAAGTCAATATGAACATCATAGGTGTGAACTTGCAAAATAGCCAACATGGATGTCATAGGTGTGAACTTGCAAAATAATCAATATACATATATGTGAATTTGCAACATAGCCTTACATATATGTGAATTTGCATTGAAATAAGGGTCTAACCAAATAGGTGTCACATGAATTAGCATATGATTTAGACAACATATGCCTAAACATGTTTTGGATCTAGGCATAACATCGAACATCACTAGCATATGACAAGAATATGACATTTTCATAAGTATGTATAACTTTATGACAAGGGTGTGAACTAGATCCAATCGCATATCTAATTACAACATGAAACATGTACTAAAGTGGATCTTGACATGGATCCAATTAGGAACTTGCAACTTTTGTATAAACATAGGAGCATGTATATGAACATAACCATTTAGGCATAAAGATTCTATCATAAAGTATATACAGGAGGTTCTAATCACAAACAACCTATATAATCACATAAACATGAAGTATACAACTTGCTTGTGATGTTGTTGTCATTCTAAAAGTACAATAGGATCAACATCAATCTTAATTATGCCACAAACATCCCAATTGCATTCACAACACAATCATTTCAATACATAGATATGAATTAACATCGTCATTACATAATAGCACAATTCCACTTCCAATTTACATCGAATCAAGTCTTGGTTTTATTCTCATCGGAAAAATCACTATACTTACAACGAACGACGAACTTGAATTCTGGATTTTGAGTTCTGAATTTGATATGCTTTCCTTTGGGTAGACTAACGTTGTTTAGATTCGTGTTTTGCTTTAGTATTGCCTTGTCTCTAAGCTTTCTAACTGACGGCCACTCCTAGTTTCTTTCCAGCAGCATGGCGGCTCTAGCACTATATTATTTGTGTGAATTTAGGTTTAGACTTGAGTTATATTTATAGAATTTTAAACTGATTAGAGCCGTCGATGAAGCTAGAGTGAATCCAGACCATCCATCTCAAGAGAAACCAATTAGAAAGCGACATGTAAGCTCTAGTGACACAGCCAAGCCTCATAAATCGACCAGAACCCGACCAGGCCAGCCAGGGCCTGACCAAGCAGGTTTTTGGCCTGGGCGCACTTGGCAGGTGCGCCAGTGCAAATTTGTACTGACGCACTTCCCAAGTGCGCCAGTGCAATTTTGTTCTGGCGCACTTCCCAAGTGCGCCAGTGCATTCTGACCCGTTTCTGGTTTTTCCACCCAACTTCATTCGTCCATATCTTCTTCATATGGTATCCATTTTACGCAAACTTGGCCTATGTCTCAAGCAGAATTTCAAGACGAACGCAATGGCGTAACCCGTTTCACTTAATTCCATCATTTAGAATTAATTATACTTTAATTTGTTAAGTTACAGTTATTAGAAAATTCAGGGTGTTACAACATCAATACTCAAAAATGTATAAATGTCTCAAGAAGTAAATAAAAAGATAAAAAGAAAAGGTTCTTCATCTTCTCCATAAGAAAGCTCCAGCCCAGAATGTGTCCATACCTAAAACCTGTCATTTGGCTGCCCGTGTGTAAAGAGGGCGCCCGAGTTTGCAAAGTGAAACAAACTACGAGTCAGTCATGAGACTGGTTTGAAAAATCTTACCTAACTAACAATGTGGCTAATCACCGGACCACACCGCTAACGTGGAATGGGTTTACTCCATTCGATTACCAGTGCGTATGTTTAATAAATTTTATTTAAAACAACGCAATGCTTTTTACAAAATGAAATTATTGTAAGACTCAAGTCCCATCACACAATGCAACGCAAACCGAAGGATAGAGTTTTATCTTATAATGATCAAAAATGCTTGATACGTTGAAAATAATATTTTTAATATTATTCCTAGTGTCTAATATGTTTCAAAAATACTTCAAAGTAAATGTATCAATGCTAGACGGCATAGCTACCATATACTATGTCACCATATATAGGTTTACAATAAAAACCGTAATGTCGTATTGGAGATTGGATTTCCATCACGAGTCAAGGCTAGGAACGATCTCCTAACTGATTCGAGACACTCTAGCAATGTCTCAAGATTTGGACGCTGGTGAACCCTTAGATATTGCAGCGTCGGTCCACAAATACTTTAGTGGATTAGTTATGCCTGAACACACATTTCCCGGTTCTATTAAACCTATAAAATGGTCACAATCGACCAATAAAAACCGAGGCGCCTCAGTCCATCAAACACATAAGTAAAAATGTCCAGCCTTGTAAAAACCCAAACACCACTTCTAGCTAGAAAGAAATGTGACCATTCCCTGCATTCCCCCTTGTTCCGTTTCTGACTCAACCGGGGTGTGAGGCTCGCGAGGTAACGTTAACACAAAGCTATGCCAAAAGTAGGCTATGCTTTGATCATCATCCACAAGGCTCTGCTTTACAACAAAAGCCTCGATCAATTGCATCTTGGCATGTCACATTGACAATTCACGCCATCCGATCGGTAACTACCAATATATAACCTTCAAGCTCATGCGTCTCAAAGAAGGGTGTTAAGCAAGAGAATAAATTCTCTGCCACCATAGATATATATTAATAGAAATCAATTTAATTACACAGAACGAAATTCAATGTCGGACACACATCCATTTATAACTTCGTTCTGGGCCTGAACGAAACTGGAGTCACCTTATTCCTCGTCCCGTATGTCCAATACGGAAGAGAGGTGCTCACATATCCGGACAATCAACAAGTACGTCCGGACAACTACCACTTTAACCCTTTATTGATAGCTAGCCAATGCCAGGCATCAGTAGTTATCATTTCGATGTGAAGATCGCCGGTCTTCAATTGCCGTCTTTAAGATCTTTAATTTAGATCATCGTTCAATCATTTGAAATGAGATTTAACTTGGTCTTTTCAAATGATTCTCGCATATATATAGTGTAAAATCATTTAATATTACTAATAGTACTTAATAATGATTTATCGCTATGTTTATTTATTAAAAAATAGCTAAATTTATTTAACGACGCTTCGGGTCAATAGGTAGCCCTAGCGCTATTTTTATCGAAATCTGATTTACACTTATCTCGAAATCTTACCGTTGGATTTTAACAAAATTTATATCGATGGAAAGATCTTCCCAAAGCGGTCCCAACGGTTCCAGTTTTGGAAAAATCCGACGGTTGGATCTTTTGGTATAATCGTTTAAAGTTACGATTTCGAAACGTGAACTACCGTGTGCGATTCGTTAATTTTAATTTATATTATATATATATATATATATATATATATATATATATATATATATATATACCATCCGACGAATTCACTATCGTCTTTAATATATCAAATAAAATAATGTTTTTATTGGCAAATCATATTTATGTACTGTCAAACAGAATATGTATCATTTATATGAAAATTTATTCATTGACGAGTCTACTTTGCATATGAATCCTAACATATGCAAATGTAAATATAAATGTAATTTTGACAGTGCGTATAACTCTAATATATACAATGTAATTGTAAATGTTATTTTAACAGCGCATATAAATTCTAATATATGCGATGTAATTATAAATATGATTTTAACAACGCACATAAATTCTAATATACGCGGTGTAATATAAATGTGATTTTAGCAACGCATATAAATTCTAATATATGCGATGTAATTAAAAATGTAATTTTAACAACACATATGAATTCTAATATATGCGATGTAATATAAATGTGATTTTAACCATTATTAAAAACAAAGTTTTAATGTAAACATGTTTTATTTTGAAAACTTGCATGTTTGTCTTTTTACAAATAAAATGCATATTTTAATGAAATCATGTTTTCTATTTAAAACATGAATAACTTTCATATTTTTAACGTTCCTATTATTACATAAAAGCTGAATTTTCTAATGTAGAACCAATTTTCATTTTAAAACATATTTCTTTTCTGCATTTCTATAATTACATTAAAAAGTGAAATTTTAATGTATAACATGTTTTGCAATTAAAACATGTACCTTTTCTTTATTTTAACATTACATTAAAAATGTATATTTTTAATAAAATCATGATTTTAATTTTAATGAAATCATGTTCATGTTTTTAATGAAATGGTGTTTTCTTTTTAAAACATGTGCATTTTCTATTTTATTTAACATTATATTAAAAACATGAACTTTTTACATGGAATCATGTTGGATTGAAAACATGTGCATTAAAAATGTATATTTTTAAATTAATAATGTTTTGACTTAAAAACATAAACACTTTTCTTATTTTTAACTTTACATTAAAAATGTATATTTTTAATAAAATCATATTTTGGTCAAAAGCATGAACATTTTCATTACTTATATCCTTAACATTAAAAATGTATATTTTAATGAATTCATGTTTTGGTTCAAAACATGAACACTATCTTTATTTTTAACCTTACGTTAAAAATGTAATTTTTTTAATGTAATCTCCTTATTTTTATCTAAAACATGAGCATTTCTATTTCTATAATAGTTCCATATAATGATAGAAATTTATATTTCATTTTTGTTGAATATTCTAGTTCAAAAAAATGAAAAAATATAATATTTCCTTTTTGACTGAAAATTTTAACTCAGTCAAATAATAAACAAAAGTGATATTTTGTTTTGATTGAAAATTCTAAGAACAAAAGTGATATTTTTATTTTGATTGAAAATTCTAGTTCAATCCAAACAAATAAACAAAGGTTATATTTTTGTTGAATTGAAAATTCTAATGCAATCAACAAATAAACAAGGTGATATCTTTATTGGTTGAAAATTCTAATTCAATCAATAAATAAACAAGGTGATATTTTTATTGATCGAGAATTCTAATTCAATCCAATAAATAAACAAGGTGACATTTTTATTGATTTGAAAATTCTAATTCAATCCAATAATAAACAAAGGTGAAATTTTTATTGAATTGAAAATTCTTATTCAATCCAATAAATAAACAAAGGTGAAATTTTTATTGAATTGAAATTTCTAATTCAATCCAATTAATAAACAAAGATGAAATTTTTATTGATTTGAAAATTCTACTTCAATCCAATAAATAAACAAAGGTGAAATTTTTATTGAATTGATTCTAATTGAATCCAATAAATAAACAAAGGTGAAATTTGTATTGAATTGAAAATTCTAATTCAATCCAATAAATAAACAAAGGTGAAATTTTTATTGAATTGAAAATTATAATTCAATCCAACAAATAAACAAAGGTGAATTTTTTATTGAATTGAAAATTCTAATACAGTCCAGTAAATTAACAAAGGTGATATTCCATTTCTGTTGAATATATTTGATTCAACAAAATAACAACCAAAATGTTGATTCATTTTTATGGCAATTGTAATTCCATCCAAATATAATAAAAGTGGTGCTCTATTTTTGTTGAATATTTTGATTCAATAAAAATAAAAATAAAATATTTGATTTAATTTTATGGCAATTTCAATTATAACATAATATCACCCAAATGAACAGATCTACATTAACACATCACGTACAAATCAAATCACGTAGCATAGCATATACAACGAATAAATGAGAATACAATTATAATTTATTCTAATTATTTTAAAATAAATAATAATAAAAATAAAATAGGATTTCTCACTGTCATTTGAAACTGAGTGGTTCAGATCTGCAATTTTTGGCCAAAATCCAATAAGCTCAGAATCAGTTCCAGTCAGTCTAGAAATGTAGATCTCGTCTCTACGATCGCAACGCTTCGAAAATCGTGCTATTCTGAGTCAGTATGGATGAGTTATAATTTTTTTAAGGTTGATAACAATTTAAATTAATAATTAAATAATATAATTTAAAAGTTAACCTTCTTCTTGTCTACTTAGACAAGGGCCGCAACTATTTCAACTTTGTTCGATTCTAGGTTTAAACTTTTTGATCGAATGGAGCAGTGGTTTGAAGATCAAATGGTGGCACCTCGAGGGGGGAGAAACAACGCGCAGGGGTGCCCACTGCGGTTGAACTCAATCGTGGTCAGGGGGCTGGGCAGAGCTTCGAACGCAGTGGGTTAGTGGCGTCTGTCCTCGGGCTATGTGCTGTTTCAGGGTATGTTAGCCGTATGGATGTGAAGGCGATGAAAATATCTTCGAAATTGCCTAAAGGACTGATGGGTTTTGGTGAGTGGATCGGTGGAAATTAGTGGGGGAAGGTTGGAGTAACATCGGCCATGGAAAAGTGGTTGGCGGCTACAGGAAACTAGGGTTTGAAGAAGACAAAGTGTATTTTTATAATATTTTATTGCTAATTTTACAAATAAATCCATAAATTCTAAACAACTCCAATTTCAGTCCAACATGAGTTGTTTTACCTAATTGCCTATATTCTGAAACTAATGGGCTACGTCCCATCATCCCAAACAATTGTTTGTAGCCTGATTTCTATAATTTAAAATTTAAATTCTTTATTAAATTAATTCGATCGTATATTTAAATTCACCGGGGCTACATACGGACTCTGAAAATTCCAGAAAAATCATTTCTGGCTTTGTTTTGACGATATGGTCCTAACAAAATTAATTTCGTTGAATTCGGAGACCATTTGAAAAATAACCATTTTTAAGTCGATTAAATTTGACTAACATTGGCAAAACACATTTTCTTTTGCCATGCTCACATATTAATTCCAAAAATTCTAGAAAATTAAACTTAGCAATACTTTGACATTCCTGATCCGACAAAAGTGGTTTCATCGAAAACGGAGGTCGTTTGAAAAATGGCCTTTTATACGGGATATAAATTATACTATAGCGACTTTTTTGAATATTCAACTGGCCATAACTTTTGATTCCCGCTATGAAATATCGATTTTTCAAATTCATTGTAAAGATATTTTCAATCAGATTTAGATATTTTTGGTTTCAATAAAATCCGTTAAATTTTGAATCCTGTACATCCTGTCAAAGTTCAAGTTTGACTTTTCAAACTACCGTACCGTTTTTAATTCCTTTTGAAATTAAATTAAATATATTCACTCCAACTTCGATTAAAATAGATTTTTAATTGTTATCATTTAAAATAAATTATTTTAACTATTTAAAATTCACTGAAATAGCAAAAATAAAAATTTCAAATTGGTCCAGATTTTCCGGTTGTTACAATCCTCCCCACTTAAAAGCTTTTCGTCCCCGAAAAGGAAACAATAGTAAAGTAGGAAACAAAACGGAAAATGCAAGTTATTGTAAATGTACCTCGACACAAGAGTCACTTGGAGATGTCCACTCTACACTTGGGATAAGCCTGTTTGATGCTATCCTCAGTCTCCCATGTACAATCTCTAGGATCCCCGCTCCACTGCACCTTGACCAAGTGGATCCTCTTGTTCTGAGGAACTCGGGTTTCTTTGCCAACTATTTTCACTGGCTCCCTTCTCACTGCCAAGCTCGGTGTAATCTCCAAATCTTGTTGTGCTGCTTCTTCCACAACTAAGTCTGGATCACGAACATGCTTCCGAAGTTGGGAAACGTGGAATACATCGTGAACCCCTGGAAACCAGTCAGGCAACTGCACCCTATAAGCAAGAGTCCCAATCCTTTCGAGAATAGGAAATGGACCAATGAATCTCAGTTCCAAATTTCCAGTCTTTCCAAATTGAATTACACCTATCAGTGGGGAAACCTTCAAGTATACCAGATCACCAATAGAGAATTCTAAATCCCTTCTTCGAGCACCGGCATAGCTCTTCTGTCTGCTTTGAGCAGTCTGTAATCGCTTCTTAATAAAATCAACTTTATCTATTGCTTCACGAATCATGTCGGGACCCAACACTAATCGATTGCTGGGTTCCACCCAACATGCTGGAGATCTGCATAGTCTGCCATATAATGCTTCAAATGGCGACATCTACAAGCTTGCTTGGTAGCTGTTATTATAAGAGAATTCAAGCAAGTGCGAATGATCTTCCCATGACCCACCAAAATCTAGAATGCATGCTTGCAACAAGTCTTCCAATATGCGGTTCACCCTCTCAGTCTGGCCATCTGTCTGAGGATGATAAGGGATGCTCATATTCAACTTGATCCCCGGATCTTCTTGGAAAGCTTCCCAGAATTTGCTAGCAAATATCGGATCACGGTCACTGGCAAGGCTACTAGGAACTCCATGTAGTATGGCAATCTCTCTCTGAAATAGAGCTGTGCCAAATTTCGAGCTGTTCTATTAAATTTGACAGGGATGAAATGGGCAGTCTTTGTGAAGCGATCTACAATCACCCATATACTGTCATTGCCTTTCCTAGTCCGTGGCAAGCCATCAATAAAGTCCATAGAAATTTCGTCCCACTTCCAACTTGGAACCCCTAGCGGTTGCAACAAACATGCTAGCTTTTGCTGATCGCTTTTGACTTGCTGGCAGGTGGGGCATCTAGCAACATATATAGAAATGTCTCTCTTTATAGATCTCCACCAAAAAGTGTGTTTGAGGTCATGATACTTCTTGCTCACTCCCAGATGAGTGTTGAGCTTAGATTTGAGACATTCATCCACCACTTCTTTTCTGAGCTCAGGAAGATTCGGAACACAAATTCGACCCAATAGCCTTAGAACCCCTTTGTCATCATTCTGGAAACTCGTGGGTTCGCCTTCCCTAACTCTTTTGCTAATTCTCTGAATAAATTCATCATTCTTCTGAAGAGCAGAGATCTTATCGACCAAGGAAGGTGTAATAATGAGATTGGCGAGAACAAGATTGGTGTTGGCCGTATTCTTCCTGCTGAGTGCATCTGCCACTACATTGGCTTTCCTTAGAGCATATAAGATGTCCAGGTCATAGGGTGCAAGGAATTCAACCCAACGTTGCGGCCTCAAGTTCAAATCTCTTTGGATGAACAGATATTTTAAGGATTTGTGATCAGTATACAGCTCGAATTTCTCGCCCAAGAGAATTGCTTCTATATCTTTAGAGCAAATACTATGGCTATTAGTTCAAGATCATGAGTGGCGTAATTCTTCTCATGCGGTTTTAATTGGCGGCTAGCATATGCGACAACTTTGTCTCCTTGCATTAGCACCGCTCCAATACCTTAAATATATAAAAGGATAACATGTTAAAATAAGATTTGACATTAGAAAAATGTCATTTCAAACATGTTTATTTAGAATAAAAAGAGTAACCTTCTCTAGAAGCATCCGTCCAGACTTTCAAATCCTGATTTCCATCAATAATGGTCAAACAGGAGCATTGATCAACCTCCGTTTCAGCTTTTGGAAAGCTACCTTACATTCGGGTGTCCAAATGAACTTTGTATGCTTCTTTTTCAGCTTCGTCAATGGACAAGATAATATCGAAAAATCCTTAATGAATTTCCAATAATAGCCGACCAGACCTAAGAAAGTTCCGACTTTTGTGGGCGTTCTAGGCTGCTTCCAAACTTGGATGGCTGAGATCTTTCTTGGATCTACTGAGATGGCTTCCTTTGATACAACATGGCTGAAGAATTTCACCTCTTCTTGCCAGAATATGCACTTGGAGAATTTGGCTTTCAACACATTTCATCGCAAAATCTCCATGACTTCTTTCAGATGCTTTTCGTGTTCAGTAGTGGATTTAGAAAAGAATAGGAAATCATCGATGAACACCAGCACGAATTTATATAAAACATCGCGGAATACTCTATTCATCAGATCAACGAAGCATGCTAGGGCGTTGCATAAGCCGAAGGGCATTACTAGCCATTCATAAAATAAGTTTGGTCCTCTGAAAGCTGTCAAAGGCACACATTGTTCGACAATGCGTAATTGGTGGAAACCTGTAGCTAGGTCCATCCTAGAGAATACTGTGCTCCATTCGAGCGGTCTAGCAGATCATCAATGCGTGGAAGTGGGTATTTATTTTTCAGAGTCTGCTTATTGAGGTCACAGTAGTCCACACATAGCCTGAGGGTACCGTCTGACTTTGGGGAAAACACCACTGCTGCACCCCAACTCGACAAGCTAGGCCTGATCAGACCCTTCCACAAAAGTTGCTTAGTTTGATTGCTTAGCTCCTCTTTTTCTTTCAGTGTCATTCTCCGAATAGGGTGTACAATAGGCCTTGCATTCGGAACTAAGTCAATTCTGAAATTGATTTCTCTGCGCGGAGGTAAGCTGTCAACTTCTTCAAACACATCCGCATAGTCCCTGACAATAGGAAATCCTCAATAGAAGTAGGAGTGACTTCTAAAGAAGGCCAAATTCTTCCCTATCTGTGGCTGAATCGTGGCATGGTATAGTCATTATATTTCTGAATTTAGTTTTAATTCTGACAACTCTTTCGGCGCATAGTAACCCAGCCTCATATTTTGTTAGCCAGTCCATTCCAAGTATGATATCATACCCGGAGAAAATCATGATGATCAGATTAATAGGAAATTGGAAGTAGAACTAAGAAACAGGCACTCTACAATACTGATCGAGAATGAGTGAACCTCCTATAGGACTACGGGCTCTAATCGGTTCTTTAAGTTTTCTTGATTTCAATTTCAACTTTTTAATCATGTCATTAGATATGAAACTTCTAGATGCACCAGTGTCAAACAAAACTGCAATAAGAATGTTCTTAATATTAAGAGTACCTCCTAAATCATCAGGCTTACCTGCTCCTTCAGAAGAAGCCGGTGCAGCCGCTCCGTCATAGACTTGTGCTACTTCAGATTTCTTGAGCAGAAGACAATTCTTGATAAGGTGTCCAGGCTTATGGCAGTTAAAGCATTCCCTTGGGCCACGGGGATTCTGTCCGTTGATCTGACTTGGTCCAGACTCATTCCTTCTTGGTCTCTTCGGGGCTCGGCACTCATAGTCGAAATGCCCCATCTTCTGGAAATTGAAGCATTTGACCTTAGATTTTTCCCTCTTCTTTTTCCCCTGGCGCTTAGCAGTGGAGGAATCGTTCGCCTTTTCTTTCCTATCAGCTTGCTTTCTTTTGTTGTTGTTTTGATTCTTTTCACGATCCTGTTGTGCATTCCTATCATTATTCTCATAACGGGTAGCCATCTCGATCGCTTTATTGAAGGGGAGTTTGATGTGAGTAGTAACCCTATTCAGGTACTTCTTGGAGAGGCCATTGATAAACCTCTTGTTCTTATGCACTGGTTCCTGTACTAGCTCTGGAGTGTAGCGGGAATGTTCCTCGAACTTCCACACATATTCTGAAATGGTCATCTCTTCCTGCTGCAGGTTTGCAAATTGATCATGGAGTCTCTCAACTTCCTGCGGAGGGATATACTTATCATTGAAAAGCTCTTTGAACCTGGCCCAAGACATGTTGGCGACATCATTGCCTATTTTGACGGTGTCCCACCAAATTTCATCTTAGTCCTTCAGTAGCCATGTTGCTAAGAAGCGCTTGCGTTGATCCTCCAATTCCAAATCTTCAAAGATTTTCTCACAGTTCTTCAGCCACGCCTGCGCCTCTATCACATTATCTCGGCCAGTAAAAGATACACCCCCTAAGTTTCTGTACTTCTTGGACACTTTGTCCAAATCAAATGGCTGCAGGGGAGGAGGTGGTGTCACGATCTCTGGAGAGGACTGTCTCTGAGCAACAGAAGTCTCATCTCTTACGGGTCTCCTAGCCCCACCTTGGCCTTGGGCTCTAGTACATGCTCTGGTGCTCATTTCTTAGTTAGTTTTGTACCATCAAGGAAAGAGTCAAACTAACAGAAATTATAAATTTAAAGGAAAGGTTAAAAGTAGAGACATATGTTAAGATGATAATGATGTAATGACTGATTAATATGTGCTATTCTGCTGTGCTCATTCTAGGATATTACTAATCCTATCTATAATGAACTACTCGTCTTAGAATACTACTGATTCTATCTAGACAAGTTGTTCTAAAAATGTTATACTCTGAAGATAAGGTTAACCTTTAGCTCTGATATCAACTGTGATGACCCTAAACTTTCATGATACGAAAGTAAGGATAATCATAGGAGCATAATATAATTACAGCAATAACAGATCTCAGATAATAGCATATCATATAAATCATTGCAGCGGAAAATTAAATGTCATCACAACATAACATCACAGACATTAGAGTACGCAGTACAGGATACACTTAGCAAAATAGAAGTCTAAAACAAGGAAAGAAATAATTTCATAATCTCCACCAAAATACATCAATACTCAAAAATGTCTAAATGTCTCAAGAAGTAAATAAAAAGATAAAAAGAAAAGGTTCTTCATCTTCTCCATAAGAAAGCTCTAGCCTAGAATTTGTCCATACCTAAAACCTGTCATTTGGCTGCCCGTGTGGAAAGAGAGCACCCGAGTTTGCAAAGTGAAACAAACTATGAGTCAGTCATGGGACTGGTATGAAAAATCTTACCTAACTAACAATGTGGCTAATCACTGGACCACGCCGATAATGCGGAACAACTTTACTCCATTCGATTGCCAGTGCATATGTTTAATAAATTTTATTTAAAATAACGCAATGCTTTTTAGAAAATGAAATCATTATAAGACTCAAGTCCCATCACACAATGCAACGCAAAACGGAGGATAGAGTTTTACCTTATAATGATCAAAAATGCTTGATGCATAGAAAATAATATTTTTAATATTATTATTAGTGTCTAATATGTTTCAAAAATACTTCAAAGTAAATATATCAATGCTAGACGGCATAGCAACCATATACTATGTCGCCATATATAGGTTTATAATCAAAACCGTAATGTCGTATTGGAGACTGGATTTCCATCATGAGTCAAGGCTAGGGATGATCTCCTAACCGATTCGAGACACTTTAGCAATGTCTCAGGATTTAGACGTTGGCGAACCCTTGGATACTGCAGGGCCAGTCCACAAATACTTTAGTGGATTAGTTATGCCTGAACACACGCTTCCCGCTCCTATTGAAGCTATAAAATGGTCACAATCGACCAATAAAAACCAAGGTGCCTCATTCCATCAACCACGTAAGTAAAAATGTCGGGCCTTGTAAAAACCCAAACACCACTTCTAGCTAGAAATAACCGTGTGCACTCCCTCCATTCCCTTGTCCCGTTTCTGACTCAACCGGGGTGTGAGGCTCGCGAGGTAACGTTATACACAAAGCTATGCCAAAATAGGCTATGCTTTGATCATCATCCACAAGTCTCTGCTTTTCAATAAAAGCCTCGATCAATTGCATCTTGGCATGTCACATTGACAATTTACGCCATGCGATCGATAACTACCAATATATAACCTTCGAGCTCATACGTCTCAAAGTAGGGTGTTAAGCAAGAGAATAAATTCCCCGCCACCACAGATATATATTAATAAAAATCAATTTAATTACACAAAATAAAATTCAATGTCGAACACACATCCATTTATAAGTCCGCTCTGGGCCTGAACGAAATCGGAGTCACCTTATTCCTCGTACCGTATGTCCAATGCAGAATAGTGGTGCTCGCATATCTGGACAATCAACAAGTACGTCTGGACAACTACCACTTTATCCCTTTACTGGTAGCTAGCCAATCCTAGACATCAGTAGTTATCCTTTCGATGTGAAGATCGTCGGTCTTCAATCATTGTCTTTAAGATCTTCAATTTAGTTTGTCGTTCAATCATTTGAAATGAGATTTAACTCGGTCTTTTCAAATGATTCTCGCATATATATAGTGTAAAATCATTTCATATCGCTAATAGTATTTAATAATGATTTATCGCTATTTTTATTTATTTAAAAATAGCTAAATTTATTTAACGACGCTTCGGGTCAATGGGCGGCCCTGGCGCTATTTTTATCGAAATTTGATTTACACTTATCTCAAAATCTATCCATTAGATTTTAACAAAATTTATATTGTTGGAAAGATCTTCCCAAAGAGGTCCTAACAGTTTCAGTTTTGGCAAAATCCGATGGTTGGATCTTTCGGTATAATCGTTTAAAGTTACGATTTCGAAACGCAAACTACCGCGCGCGATTTCTTAGTTTTAATTTATATTTATATATATATAACTATATATATATAAACCATTCAACGAATTCACTATCATCTTTAATATACCAAATAAAATAATGTTTTTATTGGCAAATCATATGTATGTACTGTCAAACAGAATATGTATCATTTATATGAAAATTTATCTAATGACAAGTCTACTTCGCATATAAATCCTAACATATGCAAATTTAAATATAAATGTAATTTTGACAGTGCATATAACTCTGATATATACAATGTAATTATAAATGTTATTTTAACAGCGCATGTAAATTATAATATATGCGATATAATTATAAATATGATTTTAACAACGCACATACATCCTAATATATGCGGTGTATTATAAATGTGATTTTAGCAACTCATATAAATTCTAATATATGCGATGTAATTAAAAATATAATTTTGACAATGCATATAAATTCTAATATATGTGATGTAATATAAATGTGATTTTAACCATTTTATTAAAAACAAAGTTTTCAATATAAACATGTTTTATTTTGAAAACTTGCATGTTTGTCTTTTTACATTAAAAATGCCTATTTTTAATGAAATCATGTTTTCTATTTAAAACATGAATAACTTTCATATTTTTAACATTCCTATTATTACATAAAAAATGATTTTTTTATGTAGAACCTATTTTCATTTTAAAACATGTTTCTTTTCTACATTTCTATAATTACATTAAAAAGTGAAATTTTAATGTATAACATGTTTTGCATTTAAAACATGTACCTTTTCTTTACTTTTACATTACGTTAAAAATGTATTTTTTTTAATAAAATCATGTTTTTAATTTTAATGAAATCATGTTCATGTTTTTAATGAAATGATGTTTTCTTTTTAAAACATGTACATTTTCTATTTTATTTAACATTATATTAAAAATGTGAACTTTTAACATGGAATCATGTTGGATTGAAAATATGTACATTGAAAATGGATATTTTTAATTTAATAATGTTTCAACTTTAAAACATAAACACTTTTCTTATTTTTAACTTTACATTAAAAATGTATATTTTTAATAAAATCATGTTTTGGTTAAAAACATGAACGTTTTCATTACTTATATCCTTAACATTAAAAAAGTATATTTTAATGAATTCATGTTTTGGTTAGAAACATGAACACTTTCTTTATTTTTAACACTACATTAAAAATGTAAACTTTTTAATGTAATGTCCTTATTTTTATTTAAAACATGAGCATTTCTTTTTCTATAATAGTTCCATATAATGATAGAAATTTATATTTCATTCTTGTCGAATATTCCAATTCAACAAAATGACTAAATCTGATATTTCCATTTTTATTGAAAATTTTAACTCAATCAAATAACAAACAAAAGTGATATTTTGTTTTGATTGAAAATTCTAATTCAATCAAACAAAAACAAAAGTGATATTTTTATTTTGATTGAAAATTCTAGTTCAATCCAAACAAATAAACAAAGATTATATTTTTGTTGAATTGTAAATTCTAATGTAATCAACAAATAAACAAGGTGATATCTTTATTGGTTGAAAATTCTTATTCAATCAACAAATAAACAAGGTGATATTTTTATTGATTGAGAATTCTAATTCAATCCAATAAATAAACAAGGTGATATTTTTATTGATTTGAAAATTCTAATTCAATCCACTAAATAAACAAAGGTGAAACTTTTATTGACTTGAAAATTCTAATTCAATCCAATAAATAAGCAAAGGTGAATTTTTTATTGAATTAAAAATTCTAATTCAATCCAATAAACAAACAATGGCTAATAAAAATTCTAATTCAATCCAATAAATGAACAAAGGTGAAATTTTTAATGAATTGAAAATTCTAGTTCAATCCAATAAATAAACAAAGGTGATATTCCATTTTTGTTGAATATATTTGATTCAACAAAATAACAACCTAAATGTATATTCATTTTTATGGCAATTATAATTCCATCCAAATATAATAAAAGTGATACTCTATTTTTGTTGAATATTTTGATTCAACAAAAATAACAACAAAATATTTGATTCAATTTTATGGCAATTTCAATTATAACATAATATCACCCAAATGAATAGATCTACATTAACACATCACATACAAATCAAATCACGTAGCATAACATATACAGCGAATAAATGAGAATACAATTATGATTTATTCTAATTATTTTAAAATAAATAATAATAAAAATAAAATAGGATTTCTCACTGTCGTTTGAAACTGAGTGGTTCAGATCTGCTATTTTTGGCCAAAATCCAATCAGCTCAGAATCCGATCCAATCAGTCTAGTAACGTAGATCTCGTGTCTACGATCGCAACGCTTCGAAAATCGTGCTATTCTGAATTAGTATGGATGAGTTATGATTTGTTTTAGGTTGATAACAATTTATATTAATTAATTAAATAATGTAATTTAAAACTTAACCTTCTTCTCTACTCAGACAAGGGCTGCAACTATTTCAACTTTGTTCGATTCTAGGTTTAAATTTTTCGATCGAACGGAGCAGTGGTTTGAAGATCGGATGGTGGCACCTCGACAGGGGAGTAACGGCGCGTAGGGGGCCCACTGCGGTTGAACTCGATCGTGGGTAGGGGGCTGGGCGGAGCTTCAAACGCGGCGGGTTGGTGGCGTATATCCTCGGGCTATGTGCAGTTTCAGGGTATGTTAGCCGTATGGATGTGAAGGTGATGAAAATCTCTTCGAAATTGCTTAAAGGACTGATAGGTTTTGGAGAGTGAATCGGTGGAAATTAGTGGGGGAAGGTTGGAGTAACGTCGAAATAACGTCGGCCACGGAAAAGGGGGGTAGCGGCTACTAGAAACTAGGGTTTGAAGAAGACCAAGTGTATTTTTATAATATTTTATTGCTAATTTTACAAAAAAATCCATAAATTCTAAACAACTCCAATTTCAGTCCAACAAGAGTTATTTTTACCTAATTGCCTATATTCCAGAACTGATGGGCTAGGTCCCGTAAGCCCAAATGACAGTTTGTGGCCTGATTTCTTCAATTTAAAATTTAAATTCTTTATTAAATTAATTCAATCGTATATTTAAATTCACTGGGGCCGCATACGGACTCTGAAAATTCCAGAAAAATTATTTCTGGCTTTGTTTCGACGATACAGTCCTAACAAAATTAATTTCATCAAATTTGGAGACCGTTTGAAAAATGATCATTTTTAAGTTGATTAAATTTGATTGAAATTAACAAAACACATTTTCTTTTGCCACGCTCACATATTAATTCCAAAAATTGTGAAAAATTAAATTTAGAAATAATTTGACATTCTGGATCCAACAAAATTGGTTACATTGAAAATTGAGGTCGTTTGAAAAGTGGACTTCTATACGGGCTATAAATTATACTATAGCGACTATTCTGAATATTCAACTAGCCATAACTTTTGATTCCCGCTATGAAATTTCGATTTTTTGGATTCATTGGAAAGATATTTTCAAACAGATTTAGATATTTTTGGTTTCACTAAAATCCGTCAAATTTTGAATCTTGTACATCCAGTCGAAATTCAGGTTTGACTTTTCAAACTACCGTGTTGTTTTTAATTCCTTTTGAAATTAAAATATATATATTCACTCCAACTTCGATTAAAATAAATTTTTAATCGTTATCATTTAAAATAAATTATTTTAACTATTCAAAATTCACTGAAATAGCGAAAATAAAAAATTAAAATTGGTCAAGATTTTCCATGTTGTTACACTGTTCGACACTACACCAAAACACAGATTCCCAACAAATATAAGTGTTATAAATAATTCCTGTAACACTTTTAAGTGTTATCAACAGCCTGTGTGGAATTGTCCAGCCATATTTGTAACACTTGTAAGTGTTACAAACTGAGTAATTGCTAACACTTATAAATGTTGGAACCAGAAGATATGGTAACACTTATAAGTGTAACAAACATATTCATTGCTAACACCTATAAATGTTGGAACCATAAGATATGGTAACATTTATAATTGTAATAGACATATTCATTGCTAACACTTATAAATGTTGGAACCATAAGATATAGTAACACTTATAAATGTCAGTATCATAATCCTACTAACACTTATAAATATTGGCGTACATAAATTGCTAATACTTATAAATGAGTATAACATGTCTTTATGATTTCCAATCACGTATATAATTCAACATATTAATTCAACATAAGATTTAGTGCACTTCCATATTTCAAATTCAACAATGTCAAATTCGCATAATGCTCAATTATTTGTTACATGCTTCCAATTTCAAAATACCATAATATGATGTTCAAAAAATAAAAAGCAATACAAAGTTTTACTAAAGATACATAGAATTTTAGATATTGCGAAGGCGAAAATCGACACTTGATTCGCCACTTTACTTGCAACTTGATTTTGTAATTCCATTGACCATTGACAAAAATCATCCTTTTTATTCTTGTCGGCAATTGCTTTAGAAGCTTGTATCATCTTTGTTTGCTTTATGGAAGAAGTGGTGCTAATTGCACGACAGAAGTGGTGCTAATTGCACGACAATAATTGTTATGTTTATCAGAACCAAATTTTTTGGAGATAGGATAATTGTCAAGATCAGACATATTTGCTTTCTCGTTGCCATTACATTCCAAATTCTGTTTTTTTACTCCTCTACAAGTGCCTATAAAATATAAATGCACTCATTTTTACAGAAATAACAAATTGCAAAACTGATAAATAACAAGTGTATTAATAAACAACAAAACTGAGTATATTTATAACAAGTGCATTGCAAAAACTGATAAATAACAAGTGTATATATAACAAATGCATTACAAAAACGGAGGCTCGACTCAGTTTGCAAACCATGCCGAGCCTCAGTATTTACAAACTGAGGCAGCTCAGCTTGCAAAAACTGAGTCGAGACTCGGTTTTTGCAAAAACTGTGTCAAACTGAGGCGGCTCAATTTTTGCAAACTGATGCCCGACTCAGTTTGCAAAAACATCTTCATAATGATATATGCAGAAATATTCATGAAAAATGTAATAAGCATGATAGTTCGGTGCCAATGGCCTAAATGGATAACATTCACACCTTTGCTCTCCTGGGTTCTTCAAACTCTTTACTGATCTACTCGTCGTCGTCGTCGTCATTGTTACTATTTTGATTCCATGTTTTCTTCTTCTTCAGCATCTCAGTGCCTATTAAACACTTCAAAGTTGAAGAATGTCCAAGTTGATAAATTTAAGAAGAACCGATGTTTGGTTTGGACCTATAAAAAGTTTAGTATCATTGGAAGCAGCAATAACAAAACCATAATCCTCCTCAACCAGTATGTATAAAACTTCAGATACCAATATTCTTCTCAGTGATTCGCCAAATTTGCTCCAGTCTGCTTCAAGTAAGGCTCCTTTAGTGGAGGCACTAAAATCTTGTGCAGAACAAGATGTTGCATGTTTGCATTTTCCCGAACACAACTGAGGCAAGGCCACTTCTCATTCACTCTCTCAACCATCAATCCATTCATTCATGACTTACGTGAACTCATTGAATTGGATGATCTGTTCTATCCACATGGTGTAATCTTAGATGCACAAAATCAAGCTGCGAAACTATTTGGTTCATCAAACACTTGGTTTCTTGTAGGTGTCACTACATGTGGCATTTAAGCTTCAATAATGGCCACTTGTTCCCTAGATCAAACTCTAGTTCTCCTAAGAAATTCTCATATTTTTGCAATATCAGGTCTTGTTCTGTCAGGTGCCTAACCAAAATATATCGTGCCAGAATACGACTCGAATTGGGATGTTATAGGTGGAATGACAAAATCATAAGTTGAAAATGCTCTGAATGAATTGGATGCAACCGGTAAAAAGCACTAGAGAAAGGATCTGATTTAGTAGTTTAGTCGACACTTAAAGTACTTTCTTCGTTAACTCAGTCTTCAATGCTGCACTTGTCTGGAAATATGGTTGATAAGGAGATAGTGAGCAAATGCCAACAAATGCATCAAAGCTCAAGCTCGAGTTACCTTCTATTGGCCTCTGTAGATGCAGCTAGAGCTCAGCTAAGTGAAAACCCAAAAACAATTTTCGAAAAAGCCATGAAGTTAGCAGCTACCGTTAGGCTTGAGATTAGTAAAATACCTGGTATATCACTTTTGGATGCATGAAAGATTATGTCTGATTTTCATTGTATGTATCCTCTTTGCATCACTATAGGTGTATCTTAGCTTGGTATTTCCGGTTGTGAAGCAGATGACATACTCTCTCAAGAGAGGAAAGTCATAGTTGAGCTGGCAAGAAGTCGGTTTTTAACATTTGCATTTAATTTGGGTACTCGTAGTAATGATGTGAAAAGGATTACAACAAGTATAAAATATTTGTCAAACTGTTATTTTAAGGCAAATGATATGGGTAATAACATGAAAAGTAGAGTACTTGATTATGAACCTTTTGATGGCTTTGTTTATCAGTTGAGTCCTAGAGAGGCATTCTTTGCAAAGAAGCGGGAAGTCAACATTGATGAAAGCACTGGGAAGAAATGTGGTGAGTTGATCTCACCTTATCCACTAGGTATACCTGTGCTTATTCCTGGAGAAGTCGTTACGGAGAAGGCTTTGTCTTATTTAATTGATGTAAAAGAAATGGGTGCTTCAATCAGCGGGGCAGCTAATCACCAACTTTCTTCTATGCTTGTTTATGATGTTTAGCCACAATGCATATTACAGTGCTCCTCAGTGTTGAATTACTTTTGACATGAATTCTTTTTTTTTTTTTTTTTGACTTTGTAACTTTTCTGCTCCCATGTTTATTTGTTACTTAAATGTACATTTTTACACAAGATTTCATCCAATCGTCGTTTGGATTAGGAGGATGAACAAGTTGTAGGATTAAGAGGGATCTCAAGAGTTATATCTGGTACAAATTTCACATTTAATTTTAATATCCTAATTATTTCTAAAGAAAAAAGGAACATATTCATGATATTAAAGGGTAACTTCAAGCAGTTGTGTCTACGCTATATGTAGAAACATATTCATATGTTATTAATGGGTAACTTCATGTAGTTTTTTTGGGTTCATTTTACCTTCCATTGCATATATAGTCTTCTTCACGGGAGAAAGTGGCAAGTCATCATGATAAAACGAGGGATCAAGAACAGAAATAGGACCATGCTGCTCCACCAAATTGATTGCTGAAACATCCTCATTATGGATCTGTATGGCAATAATGACAACAAATAAAACACAACAATATAACATCTTATCTGTGTCATTAAGATATATCATTATGCATAATTGTTCAACTTGATAAGTAAAGTTTTACTCTTGGAGATCGAGCTTCTCCATTAATAGAATCAACTACCACATCTCTAAAATCATTTTCGATTATTTTTTCTCTGTTAATGGTTCAACTTGACTTCTTTGGTCATTTTCTTGTGAATCACATCGTATCCTTATAATAAACTATAAACATTGATTATTATGAGAGAATTCTTTTATTGTTATAGTGGAGCATACCATAACAATTTTTAGTGAACTTGGAAGGCCCTCCTCTTTGCAAGTACTTTAACTATAGACAATAATAGTACAATTAGACCAAGTTATCACTAGATTTTGAGGATTTTATGCATTTGGAGAGAAAAATCCACAAAAATGAACTTTAAAATTGCTATTACACTACTTGTTTTCTAGAGTACCCGTCTAAAATATCAAAATCCCTTATGAAAATGAATTTTGAAATTCACGTGAACCATTTGGTAAATAGTAAATGAATTCTGAAATTCATATGAACCATTTAGGATAAAAGAGGAACATTGCTTTTGGGTGATGAGCTAATCAGCATGTTACGAAAGTGAAATCAATTTTTTTACCTATTATCATGATTCCCAGAAGCCCCAATTCGAAGTTGATGATTGAGAAATGGGTGGAGAAAGGATTTGAGAGATTTATACCGATTTGAGAAATCCAAAATTCTTAGATTGGAGAGAGGGATCACTGATATCAATTCTTCAAAGCCAATTTTTTTTATTAGCTTATGACGGGGCCTTCGGAGGAATAAGCGTTGAGGGAGAAAGGATTGAGGTACAAATTAGGTTATGGGTGAGAACTTACCCTTTTTCCCTCAGAATATGAGGGTTGACAAGGCACATCAACACAAATAAGTGTTGGCACATTTTTGATGACACATTTTTACTATAGCAACACATATTAGTGTCACTGGTCTACAATACATATAAGTGTTGGCAGTTGAAAAAAAATAAGAGTTTCCAAATGGCCATTATTGTAACACACCGAAATTAGATATACTATACCGTAAAGATAATTAATTAAAAGATTAATTAACTAATGAAGAAAAATAAAAAAAATGAATATATATATATATATGCAATTATGTTAAGAAGGTACAAGTTTAAAAATGTGCATTGAAAAAAATGCATGCGAATTAATTATGCTACAGTAAAAGAAAAATTAATGCAATTAATACAAAAAGCGGAAGGAAATGTGTGGATGCATGCAGTAAAAAGTAAGAAAAGAAGAAGATAAACACAATCAATTTATTTGGGAAGGAAAGATTTATGCATGTATAAATAAATATATATGTATGTAAGTAACTTCATTATGCATTGACTTTGTATGTTATGAGGAAAGTAGAAAAAAGGGGAATTAAATTATATACTCAATTTCCACTTTTTTAAATAGGTAAGAAATCAATTTGTAGTAGTTGTCAATATCAGAATTTATGAATAGGTAGGTGTGTGTGTGTGTGTGTATATATATATATATATATTTATATATATGGGCAATTAATGTATACAGTAAAGGAAGAATATGTAAACATGAATAGATTGAAATTAATTTGTCGATGTGTGTAAATATGGCGTTGATTGAAAAACATGTAATTGACCTTAGTTTATATATGTGTTTGTGCTAGTTTGTCATTCATATCAATTGATATTAATTAAATAAAATATGTTAATTGGGCATCTATGTTCAATTGTAAAATCATGTTATGTGACATCAAATTGTAAACATGTTAATAGGGTATTGTTAGGAAACCATGTAATTATCTTAATTTGTATAAATGTTTATGCTAATTTGTCACTTATGTCAATTAACATTAACCAGAATATGTTAATTTGAGGAATATAGTAAAATTGTTATTCAATGTTAATTGACATCAATTAAGAAGAATACGCTAATCGAAGAAAACATGCAATTAGATGTTTAAGTTCAATTCATATTAATTACGGGAAGAAAAATAGAAGGTTATTAATATATATAAAATACATTTGCTGACTCAGCACTAGGTGTACGATGCGGATTAAAAACCTATTATCTAAAGGCTAGAATTTATCTAAACTTATATATAAGCATACATAAACCCAAGCTCTAAACCTAAACTAAATTAGTCTCATGGCCTCCATGCTGCTGCTGGAATAATTCACCTTCTTCTTAAAGCTTAGGAATTGCAGGTCAGAATTCTTATACAAACGACGAACGAATTATTCTCTTTTCTAATCCATCTTTGTGAGTACAATTTCTTTCAAAAAATAATTAATAAATTAATTATGATGAGTTATAATTGGGATTATGAGAACATGCCTGTTGAATCATGTGACGTTACTTGATTTTGTTATCATCTGTTTGTGAACATATGACAGTTTTGTTAACTTATGTTAGTAGATCTATTTCATATGTCCAATCACGTATGTTTAACTTGATTTATTTTATGACATCAGTTTATATGCAAGTTTGTATGCGAATTATACACATGTTTATATGTGAATCAAGTATATATATATATATATATATATATATATATATATATATATACACACACACACACACATGCGAGTTTATATGTAAAACGTGTGATATTAGTTTATATGTTTAAATTCATGATGTTGGTTCATATGTCTAAACACATATGCTAGATCTGATTCATTTTGTGACATTAATTTACATGTGTAAATCATATGCAAGTGTAAATGAAAATCTTGATTTACATGTCTAAATAATATATGCAAGTTTATATATAAGTTTGGATGTGAATCATATGATAGTAAGATTGTATGCGAATCATATGTAAGTCTTAGTTTACATGTCTAAATTGCATATGCAAGTTTAATACAAGTTTGTATGTAGATCATATGCCATGCTCATATATACAAGTTCACCTTTATGTGTATAGATCTATGCAAATCACGTCTTATATAATTAGATCCATGCTAATTTGTAGTTCATGCAAATTACACCTATTGTCTATGCAAGTTATTGATTATGCAAATTTATGATTATGTAAATTATAATCATGCAAGTTTTGATCCATGCTAGCCTATTCTTATTTGCAAGTTAGATCTATTTTATGTGTTATGCAAGTTGTGATGTTTCTTTTCTTTTTATGATTAGACTATTTGCGGGTCTAACATATTTCATATTAAACGTGTGAACGACGTGGGGGCAATGGGAAAATATTAAATATTAATATTGTGAATCGTCATAAAAATGGCTTAAAAGCATATGATAAATTTGAGACATTAATTAGCCTAATTTATATGCATAGAAATAATGGACATAATTCAGGTGACAATTATGGACACAGATTAATTTGGAAGGTATTAATAATTTGAAATAGGGATATTAATTCAAATTGGGGTTGAATAATAATGTGTAATAATAACTACCTAAGACACGAGGTTAGACTCGTTTGTGGTATAAGACTGCCCGGACCCGCCCGACAAATCCAACAACCACAAACGGTAGTCTAATGTGAGAGGTCAATGGCATAAATTAAATGCGTAATAAATGCCTAAGACGCGAGGTTAGACTTGTTTGTGGTATAAGACTGCTCGGACCCGCCCGACACATTCAGCAACCGCAAATGACAGTCTAATGTGAGAGGTCGTAGGCATAATTAAAAGATGCTTAGACACGAGGTTAAGTCTGGCTTGTGCAGGAAGTCTGCCCGGAACCGCCCTGCATATCCAGTGGCCACAAGTAATCGACTTAATGTTAGAGGTCTGTGCATTAATAATTAATTAATGCTGATCAAAGACAAATATGAATGACAAACAGAAGTTTGGTTGAGTTGAGTAATTCTCTGAGTACCAATCTGATGTTGATTTCGGTCTTCGGGGTTGATACTTAGGGAGTTATTCTCTTAACACTACAAGAAAATGTACGTTTAGATGCATTTATAGCAGCGTTTGAAAGTTAAATGCATCTAATTCATCGGTCCTATGTGATTGTAGCATTTTAGTATAGGCGGGCTTTGATTTTTCGTTCCCGCTTGTGATATTTAGATTTCATTCATCGTCAGCGCCAAAATGAAAAGGGTCAAATTCCAAATCCTCCACTTAAGTCTCGACAGCTACAGCCCGAAGACGTCACCACCATTGCAAAATAAACCAGATTGTTATTTACCAAATTCATAATCGATCCAAAATTCAATTCTTTTCCTTTCTCTAATTTAATTTTGTTGTTCAATCCATTTTGGTACCCAATTATTTTCCTTTCCCTAAATCGAAATT
Source organism: Allium sativum (assembly GCA_030737875.1). NCBI lineage: Eukaryota > Viridiplantae > Streptophyta > Magnoliopsida > Asparagales > Amaryllidaceae > Allium > Allium sativum. The sequence continues at coordinate 130,979,158 of CM060912.1, read as the reverse complement.
GATTACTGGTGACTACATCTTGTGAGGCGAGTATGCTTGAGACAGCAGCAGACAAACGAATCATTCAGACATGAGTTCAGATGGGAATTAGATATAGGAGGTGCTTAAGAAGAATGGACATAGAGGTGATGAGATGTAAGGTGGTCGATCATCAGGGGCTTAGGTCACTATACGGGGCAATGGGACCAGGTTGAATGTTGTCTCAAAGAGGGTCGATTTGTGGTCAAAGGAAGGCTTTTGGAGGATGGTTTTGGGACATGAATAGGTAATCTTTCTTAATTTCCTCCAGAGACATTTTTTTTCCGTTGACTATTTGGAATAATTAGCAAATAGGTTACCTATCATCCTTGAATTTTCAATCCTTTCTCTGTTATTGACATTTGACAAACCAAAGAGGTGACATGGGTTTTGGTGTAAATATGATTTTTTAAGCAGAGCATTTCTTTTTTGGGTTATGTTTATGATAAAATGATCTTTTCAAACAAAAATCCTAGCTTCATCGATGAAATACTGATAAAATTAGTGAAAAATTGGCTTGTCATAAAAACAAGCAGGGAATTTATCATTTTACTCACAAATTCTAATGGAAATTACGAAAAATGAAATATTGGCATTTCTGGACTACATCATCGCATTCTCTTAATGAAAAGTATATTGCAATTTGATATTTGACTTTTATCTTACAGTTCAAATCTGTATTAATTATGGATCCATATCGATATTTTTGTTGAGGCATGTCTATTTATTGATTTCACAATGTCTTTACTAGTTGAGTTTGGGAGGTATTTCTGACAAGTTTATAATTTATTAGAGGTGAACTAGTATACTTCGACTATTAAGATATGCATGTATGCACATTTGACATGTTAATTTTTGTCTAGTACGAGGCTACTTCAAAGTCATAAGTGATTGAGTATTATTCTACTTTACTGGGAAATCTACTCCCAATAATTCAAAGTCTACAGGCATCCGTGCACGCTTTTTTGATGCTGCTTGATCTTAGAGTAGTGGCACTAGAAAATAAAAAATTACTTTTAAATTTTATGATGTCTGGACTATTTTAAGCATGTACGCCCATTGTTGAGAACTGCTGGAGGCAACATATCTTTGGTAATCACATGTATGTACTGCAACAAAAGCGTAAGGCTACTAAGTTGACTCTTAAAGGAGAAGTTTTTTTTTTTTGATTCAAATAGTTTTACCATCTAATAAATTAAGGCATGGCATCTTTAGTGTTCAACAAGGTTTATTTATTCATCATGATAATTAGCAAATGCCAAAATGTCGGCCTTGATCCTCTGAATCCCCCAGGTCTTCAAGCTCTATCATTGTCTTTGTTTCTTCTTGGATGGCTTGACAGCATCTGTAGCTCCTTTTTCGTCCTATGTGGAGCCTGGAGTTTTCAGCATCGCCGTTCGCTTCGCCGATTGTCTGCTGCGACCTCTGTGGCCTTGTCCGCAGTTGAGCTATCCTTTTGCACTAGCCTGTCTTCTATTTTAGATGAACATAACAAATCTTGAGAAAGCACAAGAAGAGATCCGACTGGTTGCAGGAATCATCATCAATATATGTTGCGCTGATGTCAGGGATACAGCTGCGCTAACAAAAATCATAGAGAATGCAGCTCCTATAGATGTGTTAATTTGCAACCAAGTGATTTTCATTCCAAAAGAACTGGAGGAACAAGAGATTGAGAATGTCAAGGCCACATTTGATATTAATGTTATAGGAACTTTCAATTTAATCAAGGCTGCATTGCCAGGGATGAAGAAGAAGATTAAAGAAACTGGTGTTCCTGGATCAATCGCCAATATGTCCTCTCAAGCTGGACAAGTGGGTCTTTAAGGATGCACAGCTTACTCTGCTAGCAAGTTTGCTCTTAGAGGCTTAGCCGAGGCTTTGCAGCAAGAAGTCATTAACGATAGCATTTATGTGACTTCAATCTTTCCTCATACTACGGATACACCTAGATTAGCAGGAGTGAATAAGATAGTCCTAGAGGTCACAAATCTGATGATAGCACCGGCAACTCCAGCAATGAAGACGGATGATGTTGCAAAAAATTCTTGAAAGGAATCAGGGCAGGATCATTCATTGTTCCATGCAATTTTCTTGGATTTGTTGTAGCTATTGCAACTGCAGGATTGTCTCCGCATCCTTCAGTTTTATCTGCATTTTTCAAGGTGTGTTTTGCTGGCTTGACGCGCTTTCTGGGCTTGTGTATGCAGTGGCATTGGTATACCATTTTGGAGAAGTGGCGTTCCAGGAACAACAAGAAATGAGGTGATTCAGGCCTAAATGCATTGGGAGTCATGGTTTAGGAATGAATTCAGACAATGAAGCTTTTTAGTCCAGTAAGAGTGATTCCCTGTATACGTTGATTTTGATAAATGTTTGAATAATATGCATATGCTGCTTGGTGTAAAAAAAAGCAACATAAAAAAGGATTTAACTTTTCAACTAAACCAGGCTTTAATTCTTTAAATAAAAATGACTAGACAAAAAGCGAGGGGTAAATGGGATGATTTAGGAGATTAGAACACTGAATATTTCCATAGAATTTTGAAGTTTAAAAACTTAAAAGAAAACAATCTCCACATTACTGACCATAATGCAAATTCATTTGACAATCATGATGATATAAAGGTTTTCTTTGTTGACTATTATAAGAAGCTTTTAGGAGAAGAATGGGAGGAGAAAAATTTAGTGCCCCTTAATGATCATAACTGATTAAGGATGTCAGATGATCAGGGCCTGAGTATCATTATTAACATCTCAGTAGAGGAAATCACTTCGGTGTGGTTTTATCCATGGCATGAATGTTCAAGATAATATTATTTTGTCTCATGAAGTATATAGGAATCTTTTGAGATCTTTTGTTTCCATGAGATGTCTCACGAAGATTTATCTGAAGAAGGCCTTCGATTTGATTCATTGGGCCACCATAATACTTATCTTTAATAAGATGAATTTTCCTATGAGGTTTACTAACTGGATAACGACTTGTATTTCCTCAGTTTACTTAACCATAGGCATTAATGGTCAAACCTGTGGTTACTTCCCAATAAGAGATAGCAAAGATAAGGAGATCCCTTCTCTTTTTCACTGTTTGTCACTGTAAAGTAAGTATTGACTTCAGATCTTTAATAACTATGTTATTGTCAGGAATCTATGTAATTATATTGCATCCTTACTACAGGAGACCAGCTATTACTTCTCTACTATTCTTAGATGCATTTAACATTCAGATGTGATTTAACTGTGCAACAACTCTTTTTATTCTGTCGTTTAATATATGGAGACATTATATGTTTGCAATATGTACTCTTTTATTAGTTATGTGATGATATCCTGTAAATGTTTGCATTATATTTAATATGTAGATGGCAACATCTAATTCATTATTGTATTCAGCCAAAGTACCAAACATGTTTCTATTACTATTTTAGGTGGAATGTCCCATTCCTTAATACGATGGAACCTCGACATATTTATTGGGTTTTTGTTCCAGCATGACAGTGGCCATGGACCAATGGATGGAGGTATCCTGCTACACCTCATGGTAATCAGTTTGGCCTTCATTGTCGTATGCACCTTTATGAAATACAAATATAACTTTATGTTATAGTATGGTGATAGGTTGATTCTGATGATGCGAATACGATAATTGGTTTGTTTGTTAAGTTGTGTTTTGTGAGATCCACTCCAATATATGCAGGCAAGATGTATTTCAGATGCTGACAGCTTGGGCAGACGGACCAGATATGACAACACAGTGTCCAGTTGTACCTAGAAAAAGATACACTTACAAATTAAACATTGTCGAACAAGGGGGAACCCTGTGGTGGCACACACATGTCTCCACTCTACAAGCCACTGTCTATGGTGTCCTTATCATTTTTCCTATGCCTGGAACTCCTATTCTTATCCAAAGCCATATGATGAAGTTCCAATTGTATCAGGTATATGGATTGTCAAGTCTATTATCAATGATACAGACATATTCAAATAGCTCTACATAAGAGTATGTTCTATATTGATTGTTTTGATGTGTCTAGGGGAGTGGTAGAATGAAAATGTGGTGGATGTTGAAGATGAGGCTCTTCTGTCTGGTGGTGCAGCTAATATTTTAGACGCATTCATGATCAATGGAAGGCCTAGCGATCTATATAAATGCCTTAAACATGGTAATTAAAATACCGAATACTGAAATTTTAGTATGTAACATATAATTATCTTCAGCTTTAGTTTGTAGATGAGGTTAAGAGTTGTTAAATAATAATAATGTAGTCCATAGCTAGGTGGCAAATATTTTGCACGATGAGTATGTTGAATTCGAATAGAATATTTTCTTAATTAGAATATATGCGCTTACAATTTGAATCAAAAGAAACAAAAAAAAACACTATGGTTTTTTTAAACACTGATGGAAGCCTGTATGGTTTAAGTATTGGGCTAAGCTTAGCTCGGGCACTGTTAAGGCTTTAACAATGAACAATTTCAGACATATGCAATCAATATATTTTATCTTGGTCAATTTTATTAAAAAGGAGATGGATTGAGGCTTTGAGCATCAGTATTAGAATATTTGATTATATGATAAAGCTTTTAGCTTATATATAAAAGCTTAGGAACCAAAATATTAAATCTAAAATATGATTAGCAGAGATTTATCAAAGTAAGACAGGATAAATTGATTTTGAATAACATAAAAAAAATTGTTAAACATAGTTCTGCGATAGGCGTGCATCATTCGGATATTTTGCAAATAAATCTATAGAAGTAAAACTTTCGGATATTGTAAGGATTCGTAAGCTAATATTTTATTACGAAAAATAGCTATCCGTTCTATATAAAAGTGAAAATTGTAAAATATTCGGAATAAAATTTGAAGTTAATTTTAACATGTAAAGCTTTTCTAGTTGATGCAGGAAGAGTAGGACATATAAATGATACAATTGGAGAGATGCAAACTTTAAATGATATTGACTATAACAGGGAAACTTGAGTTGATAAGCTTTCAGAAATTAGTTTGTTTGCCTCTTTTCCCCAATCTTGATTCCAGGCATACCACGGCATCTTGGTTTGTGAAAATAAAATGCATAAAATAGCAAAAAGCAATTTCCGTCATTATCTTGATTTTTGAGTAAATGCAATACAGGTCTGAGAAGTTTAACATGTTTAAATGTGAGTAGCTGTAAGTATGAAGATCAGCTTGTGATTGCGGATGAAGGAGGTGGCTAATGTTATTTACCACAACAATTGAGTAATTGTACAAGATTTGAAATAATTATCAACAATAATAAGTGAAAAAATATGTTTGAAACTCTTACTTGATCGCAAGTCCTAAGTTTTATGCAGTTATCACAAACATTAATTTACTAACATTCTACAGTTCTAGTCTGACTTTGTTTTTTTTTTAAAAAAAAAAAAATTGACATTCAAAAGTAAGGCATGTGATTATTTAGCGCAATATGTTTTTTTAATGTCATACAATATCATCTGGTAATCAATATTCTGTTTCCTTCTCTTTTACTTCTTTTATATTTTGAAATTGGATACTATATGGGATAAAGCCGTTTTTACAATTGCAAACTATCTCATTTTATGTTGAATACTGACTTGTGATCTATTCAGAAGGAAAACTAATCCTATACATGCGTTCACATTTAAATTTGAATATGTTAATAAATTAATAAAATTCCACATGTTACTTGAATTGTTGGTAGTTGAAAGATGTATAGCTCAATACTTGGATCATCTGATTTTCTAAATGCATAGAATGCATAACGTAACCTTGCTTAGTAAAAGAAAAACTTTCTAAACATATTATTGTAAGAGATTGCTTCACATAAATCTTGCTGTAACATTTAAGAGTTAAACTTAGAAATTAATACATATGCATTGATAGATGCAGAAGTATGCCCTGGAGAGAAAACAGAACAAAAGAGAAATGTCCTGTAGCTTAAGCTATCAAATTGGAGAAAACAGAAGGTGAGACAGTCTAAGCTATCAGGTCAGTGCGCAATGAACTATTAGAACAACGTAGTGAGAATCCCCTAAATATATTTAAAGCTTGTAACACATATACATACATACATATACATATATATATATATATATATATATATATATATGTGTAAAAAGGTATTAGATGATAAACGAACGGAGAAAGAGATAAACAGACCTCTAAAACATATCGTCCAAAACTCCAGGTTCATTCATCTTACATAAATGTGTGTTAATGTCCGAATTTATGTCAAAATATGTTTTCAGTTATTTTGTTATGGTGTGTGAATAAACCATGGTGAGGAATCCATATTGCATAGTTGATCCGTGGTTTGATGCATAAGGGCCTTATACCTACAATATTTATTTTGTACATCTAATATTCTTCCGGGCCTTTTGTATTTAATGTGCTGCGGTCCAGTCCAAGTCTACTGAAACATTTGTAGCATAAGTAAATTACATTTATCTAACCTCCATTTTGTTCAACTCCTCGATAAGATGCATTTGTTGCATTTTAATACTGGAATTTTCTAGGTCTGTCCAATACGAGTACAAAAAACAGTAGAGCAAAGTCCTGCATGGCATTTTTACGTATGGAAAGGTATGATACAGTTTTGACTATAATTATGACTTCAGTTCAAAAGAAGAATTAATGTACCAAATTTTGGAGTGCTATCTAGTCTAGTTAAACAACTTTAAATGTAGAATTCTCATGTTATCTAAACTGTAGGATTTTCTCTAATCTGCAGGTGTTAGTGACAGGAATACAATTAAATACACATATGTTCCTATAGGTGGTCTGAATGCTCGAATGTATTATTTTGTCTATAACCAAGCATTGACAATAATAATAACTTTATATTTTCAGTTAGCACTTTGAAGCATCAGAAGTTGGACTGCTTGCAAGATGTCTTTGTGTTCCTTTGATGTCAATTAGAGTAGGGGAGGTTAATAAGCAATGGAATCTCCTATACCCATCTACCTTAAGGAATCTGTTACATTTTTTTTCTACTTCTTCATAAACGAAAGTATTCAAGAAACTTGATAAATGAGTGTCTGGTAAATATGATAAATTATGTAAATTGTTTGTGTTTTAGGTATGCTCTTGTATTTTTAAAATAAATCTAACAGCATTAATAAAAGTGTCAACTTGAGTTTCAGTATGTGCAATATTTAGGAACTTGGTCTAGAGTTCTGGCAGATATTTTGGTTACATTTACCTGGTATTTGTTTTGTATGTGCTAGACTTATGTAGTAGGGAAGCCAATGTTGGCTTCAATAGTTGCTAGGCAGCTCAACGGATGGATCTATATATCTCTTTGACCAAAACTTGTTCAAAGAGGAGCAATTCAATCTTACAAAGGACATGCCAATTTATAACACCACCTGCTTCTCTCTGTTAATCCAAAAGAAAATCTTATGCTATTCGTTTGGTAAGGATATGTATACAAGGATCTGGAGCATCAAAAATGGGGATTTAGCAGTTTCTTATCTTCACCGTGTATTTTCCCTATTTTGTAATCCAATGGTTAGATTATCTTCTTTTTTCTGTAATAGTTCATCTTTTCTTTTTTGTAATCCAATGTTGAGTGGAAGTTTAAGAAGGGAAAGGACATATAGCCAAAGGTATGTAGTTTAATGTAGTACTCTATGTTACAGTTCCCTAAGAGACATTATGTTACATTTAATGTTTGTATTCGTCCAGACGAACTTCCAATACTTAGTTTAAAATAATTGCAATCTCCTGCTAGGTACATAATTTTTGCATGTATAAATAAAATTCAAAAGTGTCAAGATAAACTCTTAAAGCACAATGACAATATCAAGTTCTTCTATATGTACCCGCAGAATGATGTTTGCCTCTTCTATGTAATAAGCAGATGCATCATATTCGTGTAACTCCTTTCTCATAACATTACTTGGTTTTTAAAAGCTGAGCAGTTTTCTCACTTTATATAAACTAGCTACACGTGCGCACGCACACACAAATATATATACGCACACACACGCACATTCGATTTTTAAAAACCAAATGTTTGCTCAGCTTTTAAAAACTCAACATATGCTAAGAACCAAACAAACATATAACCAGGTTTTGTAAAACTGAGCGGTTCTCTCAATGTTTACAAAGTAAGCATATGTTTGTTGAGTTTTAAAAATTAAGCAACTTGCTCAGCTCATAAACTGACCAAACATACGTCAGGTTTTAAAATTGAGTAGTTAGCGCTAGTGAAAACTGAGCATAAGCCTATTGAAAAAGCTGAGCAGTCCACAGATAAAAGTCGAGCATAAGCTCGGTTGAAAATTGAGCGTAAGTTAGCATTTATTTTCGGTGTAAATGGAGGGTTGAAAATGGGAAACTGCAGGCAAGTCTTCCTAGTTGCACATTGTTTAGTCTGCCTAGCTCAAATATAATTTCTGAAATGCTTGGTATAATAATACTTAGTGATCATTTTTTATGCGTATATGCATATGCTATTATTCTAAAATGATTGTAAGTTAAACCAAAAACTTAAAATTCAAAGTGATTAGATAAATAAGGAGAATTGTGAATACAGAGATGACACTTCATGTTTCATTGAGTTATGATAATCTCCAAATTAACAATGATAATTGGTGTGCTCTGTTGTGTCTATATCAGAGATGAATAACTAGGTAATTGGCGTGCTCTGTTATATATAATTTAGGCATTTTGCACATTTATGTAATTCTGACTGTTGACCGTTATACTTGTACGTAATTTATACCGTTGATCGTTATACTTATGTACAGGTAATTAGATTTCCGAAGTGAAGAACAGCCGCATCAAAGAACTAGTGGTAATTAAGCCGTGAACAAGACTTTAACTATTATTTTGTTTGTACTAGTCGTGTAGACTTGTTTGTAAGCAGTTGTGGTATGTGGATTCACTTATCTTGTCGAAATACTACTATTGAGATGATTATGGGTGTTATATTTGATATTGTGAGTAATGTGTTTTCGTAAGTATTTAAGTATGGTGTTATTGATTTTAGTTTGAAAACGATACTCATATGATTATTGTCTTAATATTTATATTATATATAAGCGATTGATGGAAATGTCACAAGCCATTAACAGTAAATAACCGCAATTAAAATTTGGTGTGCATCAGTAAGTTTTAGTAGCGTTGAAAAAACGCTACAAATGTAATTTATAAAAGAAATTGTAGCTGAAATGAAACGCAACAAAAAACATATAGTAGGACTGAAAAAGCGCTACAAAAAATTTGGGAAATGATGCAAGTATCACTTTAGTAGCATTTTTAACCCGCTGCCAAAAAACGTTTTGTAGGGTTTCTAAAACGCTACAATATGTTCATTTTTGGTTGCATTTATTAAACGCAACAAAAACTTTCAGACTTTTAGTTGCATGTCGTATCGCAGCGTTCTCTAAAACGCTACTACAAGTTAAGGTAGCATTTTTCCAACGCTACCAAAAGCCATTTCTGGTGTAGTGTAACCAATGTATCTGTGAACTAAGATGTACTTAATCATAAATTAAGTAAAACATGTTATACGATATATAAAACATGATAAGTGGTTATGGTTAAGACCAGCTTAACTAATAATCTGATAAATAGGTAGGGTTAAGACCAGCTTAACCAATAATATATATTAATGTGATAAGTGGATAGGGTTAAGACCAATTTAACCAATAATATATAAGTGGATAGGGTTAAGACCAACTTAGCCAACAATATCTATTTTGATCTGATAAGCGGATAGGGTTAAGACAAGCTTGACCAATAACACATGTTGATTTGGTAAGTGGGAAACATGGGTGACATGTGGGGTATAATTTTAAACACCTAGTCAAGTTGAAACATGTAAGAAGACATGGATAAGAGGGGGTTAAGTGGGAAATCCTAGTGGGGACCAAGCATAGGTGGAAAGCTTGTGTTAAATGTGGGGACCCTTTTCAACCAGTAACCCATTTAGTATCCAAGTGAGTTCGATCTAGGTCGAGGACGGGACACACTTACTGGATTTGATTGTAAGAGGTCAAAACGGGTTAGCGGTGGCAACGCAAGTCCAACGGGGTCATGTGCGTGCATGGGCTCGGGCTGGTAGGTAAGACGTTGTTGCATCGTGTAGGTATAAGCAGTGCATTTCAGTCATATCGGGTTGCCACTTTAGTGAGTGATACACCCTACTGTGGGACCAACACGGGTATCTACGAGTTGGGGAGCCGATCGAATGGGGAAGGTAGTGGTTACGACTAGCGGAGATAGGAGAAGGCGACACCTATGAAGACAACAAGGAGTACAACTACCATATTATGAATAAATGTTGGGGAGGGTAGTGGTTACAACTAGTGGAGATAAGAGTAGGCGACGACAACTAGGGGTACACGAAACTACCATTATTATTATTTTGTTCAGTAGGCAGGATCAACTTTTAGGGTGAGTAGTATTGATGCAATATAGTAATTATCCTGTAGTGATTAGGAGCGCGATTAACGCCAGCATATTCCTCTTGTTTGTTTTGTCTTGCCCATTTGCTTCACAGTCATTCCTTTTTTTACCAGTTTATGCCTTATCCTAATTACGTTAATAATTATATTGTTAAAGTTATTGTACTCGCCAGACATTCTGCCCCCCTTGTTTTCACCTCTTTTCTTCCTCCCCCCAGGTTCTCAGGGTGGGTCTAGTGCTAGTGGAGCTTGATTTGGATCTCTTTCTCTTTCTTTTGGAAGTGCTTGGATTGCTGAAAGTAAAGTTCAGCTTATCTCTTTTATGGCTACTTATGTTAGGGTTATGCTTTTTACTTTATGTACTCAGAAAACAATTTGTCAAGATGGATCTTAAGTGTACTTGGTTTTATCGTTGTTTTATGGTGTTGTAATCAAACATTTCTCCGCTGCAATAAAAGTTGTTTTAAAATTTTCAAGTACCAATATATGTATCTGTCTTGTTATATTACGTTCTATACACCAATAATACTCCATGAAAGTTAATGCATTCCCTTTGTGAGTGACATTAATGGACGTGGGGTGTTACACGTGGTATCAGAGCTGAAGGTTACCAGATTAGATAAAAAAAAATTGAAAACTATTTTCAAAAAGGTTTTATAAGGAAGTATTTTCAAAAGGAAACTTTGTATTGAAAAACATAATCCCCAAAAGCCATATATCTTCCTTCTGATTCTCCATTTTGGATTTATCCCTCTTTCCTTTTTGAATCTCTTCCCCCGCGTACAGATGCTTTTTCTAAGATATGTAAGAACTTCCGTACGATGGGCGGAAAACTGCTTCATGGGACTAAGAAGTTTGTCAAAGCTAGAAGGAAGTGGAGGACTTGTTGGTACCTTTGAGGTAGACGATGGGAGGAAGGTTCAACCAGCTGCTTGGTTAATGAAGGGTGAAGCTTCATTTTGGTGGAAGGTTACGAATGGAGAATGTGCAGGAGAGACATGGATAGGACAGACGATAAGAAAGTAGATCCAAAGAAAGGCGGTAAGGATAACAAGGGGGACAAGAGAAAAGGAAGTGCCACACTTGTGAAATACCTGACTACTTAAAAAAGAAGAAGACTAGTTGTTACCATTACAGAGAGACAGGACATCTTATTAGGATTGTCCAAAGAGGCAAGGTAAAGTATAAGGACAAAGTACAGGATCTTCTAGAGGGCAGATGCGTTCCCTCATGGCTGGTATACCTGATAGAGGTAGAAACATCTCGGTTGAAATTTGGTTTTCCTTTTTGATCATCGTGTTCGAACTTTGTTTGATTTTGGCGCTTCACATTAGTTTGTATCTGCTTTGTTAGTTGAAACACTACACCTAAATGCTAGTCTAGTTAGGGATCCCATGGTAGTTTCAAATCATATTGGTGGTTCGGCTCATTTATTTATGGCGTGTCGGGATTTGAGAGTGTCTATCTTGGGCATTGGGTTTGAATGCAACGCCTACGCTCTTGACTTCATGGGCTATGGCTTGATTCTAGGCATGGATCGGCTAGCCAGATACGGTGCCATCCTAGACTGTGTAAGAAGGGTAGTTAGATCGTTGACTCGTTGTGGAAAGACCCTTGATATTTCTTGTGACCCTAGGGCTTCAGTGATGCTTAGCTACCTAGAATCTCTTGACGCGTCCGACAATGATTTGGAATCTGTTCGTATGGTCCGTGAGTATGGTGACGTCTTAGATGAAGTTCGAGGTTTACTCCGAGGCGTGAGATAGACTTTCGTATATACCTAGTAGATAATGCAAAGCCAGTTGCATTACCAGTACGACACATGGCTCCGAGAGGGAGAAGAGAAGTTAGGTCTAGGAAACATGGTCTCTAAGGAAGGGATAGTTGTGGATCCCGCAAAGGTGGTGGCATTCCAAGATTGGAAGGATCCTAGAAACGCAACGGAAGTAAGAAGCTTTCTAGGGCTGGCGGGCTATTATAGGAAGTTCATTAAGGACTTCGCGAAGATATCAGCCCCACTTACTCAGTTAATGAAGAAGAACTTGACTTTTGCTTGGGATGTTGACTGTGACGACGCTTTCCAACGTTTGAAGAGGGCTTTGACGACAACTCCAGTTTTGACTTTGCTATATAGGAGAAAACCATTTACAGTATATATCGGTGCTTGCGGGACAGGGCTTGGAGCTATTTTCGATGCAAGAGGAAAAGGTGATAAGCAAAAAGTGGCAAGTACGAGCATCGATTATCATCCACAGATGGATGGACGTACAGAAAGGGGTGAATAGAATCCTTGAAGATCTTTTGAGGTTATGTATCCTAGATTTTGTAGGGACATGAGAAGAGGCAACGAGCTTAGTGGTGTTCACGACGTGTTTCACGTTTCGCATTTGCATAAGGGTTTACATGATACGGCGGAAGTAGTGGAGCCGAGCACGCTCAAAGAAGTGGAAGTAGAGTGAAATGCCATAGTTAGACGAGCTCCTACACGCATTCTCGGATTGGAGGTCAAAAAGCTACGCAACAAAGAGGTCAAGTTGGTCAAAGTGCAATGGGGAGATGATCAAGGAGACGCGACTTGGGAGACGGAAGACAAGATGCGTACATTGTACCCTTTCCTTTTTGAGGGTATGTTTTTAACCTCTCCTTTTTCTACCGCTTTTTTTATGCTTATCCTATTGTTTAGTTTGTCTTCGTGATAATATCTTCGATCTTTAGTTAGGAAAAATCCTATGCTTGTAAACATATGTTTGAGACATGTTACGTTTGGTGGATGCAAGTGTTTGCTAGTGGTTGCTCGTGGATGCATTTACACACACATTAGACACTAGATCGGCTCAATCACTTTCATATTGCATATAAATATGTGTGCATATTCTGTATAATGGTTGTGTTATCATATGGATGCTGCATTTTGATGAATGGTTGAGCACACATGCAGAAATAATATGTATCGTTAGGATTCTTTTGCATAAGTAATGGACGCATAGCACTATCATGATTTGCATTAAGGAGGTCAACTAAATCAGTAGACCGCCTGATTTTGCATTAGATAAGGAACATATACACACACTTTTTGCATATGTTCATACGGCTTTATAAATCTTTTAAAGACAATGGATACCTGTGTTTGATGGATGAGTAGATGGTTGTGATTGGTAGGATGGTAACATTCTTCTTAACTTGAAGATTTCGAGGACGAAATCCTTTAAGTAGGGGAGAATGTAACACCCCGAAATTAGATATACTATACCGTAAAGATAATTAATTAAAGGATTAATTAATTAATGAAGAAAAATAAAAAAATGAACATATATATATATATATATATATATATATATATATGCAATTATGTTAAGAAGGTACAAGTTTAAAAATGTGCATTGAAAAAAATGCATGCGAATTAATTAGGCTACAATAAAAGAAAAATTAATGCAATTAATAAAAATAGCGGAAGGAAATGTGTGGATGCATGCAGTAAAAAGAAAGAAAAGAAGAAGAAGATAAATACAGTCAATTTATTTGGGAAGGAAATATTTATGCATGTATAAATAGATATATATGTATGTAGGTAACTTCATTATGCATTGACTTTGTATGTTACGAGGAAAGTAGAAAAAAAGGGGAATTAAATTATATACTCGATTTTCACTTTTTAAAATAGGTAAGAAATCAATTTGCAGTAGTTGTCAATATTAAAATTTATGAATAGGTGCGTGTATATATATATATGGGAAACTAATGTATACAGTAAAGGAAGAATATGTAAACATGAATAGATTGAAATTAATTTGTAGATGTGTGTTAATATGACATTGATTGAAAAACATGTAACTGGCCTTAGTTTATATATGTGTTTGTGCTAATTTGTCATTCATATTAATTGATATTAATTAAAGAAAATATGTTAATTGGGCATTTATGTTCATTTGTAAAAGCATGTTATGTGACATCAAATTGTAAACATGTTAATAGGGTATTGTTAGGAAACCATGTAATTATCTTAATTTGTATAAATGTTTATGCTAATTTGTCACTTATGTCAATTAACATTAAGCAGAATATGTTAATTTGAGGAATATAGTCAAATTGTTATTCAATGTTAATTGACATCAATTAAGAAGAATATGCTAATCAAAGAAAACATGCAATTAGATGTTTAAGTTCAATTCATATTAATTTAAGGGAAGAAAAATAGAAGGTTATTATTATGTATAAAATACATTTGCTGACTCAGCACTAGGTGTACGACGCGGATTAAAAACCTAATATCTAAAGGCTATAATTAATCTAAACTTCTGTATAAGCATACATAGAATCAAGCTCTAAACCTAAACTAAATTAGTCTCATGGCCTCCATGCTGCTGCTGAAATAATTCACCTTCTTCTTAAAGCTTAAGAATTGCAAGTCAGAATTCTTATACAAACGACGAACAAATTATTCTCTTTTCTAATCCATCTTTGTGAGTATAATTTCTTTCACAAAATAATTAATAAATTAATTATGATGAGTTATAATTGGGATTATGAGAACATGCTTGTTGAATCATGTGACGTTACTTGATTTTGTTATCGTCTGTTTGTGAACATATGACAGTTTTGTTAACTTGTGCTAGTAGATCTCACTACAACAAAATCACCATATTACAACTTTAATTTTACAACTGTGGCAAAATCACAGTTGTAACAAATGTTTATTACAACTGTGGGAAAAGAACAGCTGTAATAAATGTTTTTTTACAACTGTCAGCTCTCTAAAGTTGTAATAAACATATTTTTAACAACTTTTCATTTTATTAGTTGTAATAGATGTTGTTACAAACTTCATGTTTATAATATCTATTTTTGATTATTAATTATATTAATTTTTTAATAATAATAATTAATAATAAACTTAGAAATCAGTAATATTTATCAATTATTATTAAATAATTAATAGTTAATAAGTATTTATTCATTTTTAATAGTTAATGCATGTTAACTACTTAGTAATAACTGGTATTAGTAATTAATATATTTAATGAGAAATTAATAACTGGTAATTAATATTTAATATTTAACAAGTTATTAATATTTATTATTTAATAAGTAGTTAATATTTAATATTTGGTAATTTGTACTAGTAAATATAGTTAATTAATAATTAATAGTCAATAATTATGTATTAAATTATTATTAATAATAAATAAACTAGTAGTAAATATCTGATTAATAATTTATAATCTACAATTTATAAATAACTCACTATTGAATGCTATAATTTATAATTAATTATAAAATTTTGTAAACAACGTTGATTAATTGAACGATAATTAAATAATAATAGTTAAAATTAAATTTTAATATTAATAATGATAAAAATAATAATACTTATTAAGATATTTTACTTATATAAAATAACAAATGACAATAATTTTATCTATTAAACTCGAGAAACTAAGTATAATTCTAGTTGTACTCAAACAAACAATCATCGGATGCGAGTGTGACCATATCCGTATTTGTATTTCTTTTTCCAAAATCATATAATTTTTATCACTCGATTACGGATACGGTTGAATCTTGGACTTCTTGAATATTTATTATCATTTCATTGCTTAAACAAGAAAGCAGGAAGTGCCATTGGCTGCACTCCTTGTTTCAAAATGAACTCACTTGCGTTCGTTCTAAACAACTATCGTGGAACGGTCGAAATTTTACTTCATCGCTCCCCCACAAAATCTCTAATTCCATTTCTCCCAACTTCCTTCTCACCATCCCGTCTCCCCATCTACTTCTTTCCGACCAACCCTTCTAACCAATCAAGGTTGACGTCGTTCACATTCTCCTCCTCCCAAATACATACTTCCACTTTGCCCGATTGGGATCTCCTACAAACCCTAAACGAACAATGCCATTACCCTTCCCAACACCATCACAAATTTGCATCAACCACCGACCATTTCCCGTTCTCGATACGGCTGCAAATCTGCATCAGTCGTGGTTGCCTCCGGTAGACTTGGCAAACGATTCGGTTTCTGCTCCAACATTAATTCACCGATGATAAAAGGCGGTGAACTTCAACCAATTTTCCATCACCATCCGTCAATTCTACTGAACCAATATCGACAATCGTCAAATTTCCTTCCCATCGGCAAAGGTTAGATTTTTATCTCCTTACAAATATATGCTACAGCGGAATTAAAAAACCCCAATTTCGCAATAACTACCATGTTACCTGCCTTTACTCAACCTCCCCATAACTTGGAGACAATATTTTCATTTAATGTACGTATATTCCAATAATCCTGATTTACTGCATTCCAATTTAGGCTGAATCTTTGGGTAATTTACTAGTTTTAAACTACAGAACTGGATGTAGAGTTCATAGGAACTATAAATAGACTAATGATCTACTGTTTACTTACTTGGACTCATAATTGAACTGATGCTCAATAAAATAGGAATTCTCCGTATTTTCATCCGTATCGGTCTTTGATTTGCGCATATAATCAGCATGCCACACCCTTGCTTCTTTTTCCATTTCTACATAACTAAACAGAAAAAAACTAAGCATATGTTAACCTACATAATAATCAATGAACCTGTACGCCTATATACATTTGGAATCTTATGCGCTTTACAGTGAAAACTGTGCATGTTATACTTTGGGCTACTCTTACCCCACACTTGGCATTGAACACTATATTGCACTCCCACTTTCAGCAACATCTTCTCTTACGTTGATAACCATATAAATTTGTAATAAACTAAGCTTTGTTCATATTAACAAGCAAGGATAATGGGGGAAAAATGAAGACGTTATGCATAGCCATTTTTTTTCAATTGCATGTGTGCCATGCAATTTTGCATTCCATTTTGCCCCCATGCGTTTGCTTCCTGTTTCGTGCATTCCATTTTGCTTTTTTTTTTTTAGATAGTTCGGTAAAAAAAAAAAAAGGTGTGCATCATTTCACTGCATGTATGCATCACCTGGCATGTATGTTGCCATGCAAAACAATTGTGCCAGACCTTCCTTTTATTCCATGCGTTCCTCCATTTCTGCCACAAAAAAACTGTTACATGCTTTCTTTTAGTTCCGCGTATTTTAGTTTAGGTTATATATATAATACCCTCTTCTGTGACATCATCTAACTTTTCGCTTTTTAGATTCAAGTAATCGAAAAAAAAAACAATTTCAAAAAAAAATTACATACATCCATCTCTTGCATTTTTACTTTGATTATAATCATGGATAACCTTATATTTTGAACAAAAATACATATGAAGATAACCCAAAACCAAAATTGAACCAAAATAAGCACCATATAAAAGAAACAGATTGAAACAGAAATTATTAGAATTGACTGAAATTTTTATGATAAATACTGAAAGGTTGATGGTTTTCTTTCAATCTATTTCGTTTGGCTAACAGGTTTGAAAGACAAACGAGATTTATCTTATTTTTTAAGGTGGTAAAGAAAAAGCCGTCTGATTTACTTGCCTGCAAATCACCATGGTCTAATATAATGTGTTTCTTGTTTCTTGCTACAGTGGATTTAGGACTACCGTCCTTATCAAGCAGAGGATGAGAATTACGTGAAAGGTCAATTACACTATCAGGTTCAACAGCAAGAGAGCGCTCGACACTCTTACTGGCAGATGAGTCAGGAGAATCAGCTGCATCTTCTTTAAGGGAAGAGAGCTTATCTTTTTGCAGATTCGTTATTGACAACTGTTTCTTCAAAAAGGTAGATATTGACACCGGAGGAGACCTTATTGTTTGTGGTAGTTTATCCGGAAGTTCAGACATGGTGCTTAGTGTACAATTCGGCAGAGTAGGAAGTTTTATCTTGCCCACATGTATTGGTTTCAGGTAGAAGATGTCTCGCATGTAATCCTTATCTTCACCCTGGTACTTTAGTATTTGAGATGTCAGACTTAGAGGTGAAATCGCAAGATAGCCAACCTAAAACTCATGAGGTCTTGGAAGACTCATCTCATTTACTTGGAGAAACTACAAAAGATGATTCTAATGCAAATATTAAAGACAGTAATGTGCCTCATGCTAATGGATGCTTGTATGCTGATGTAAGTTCATAATTTTCTACTAAAATTTTGGAGTCAAGAGGTCCTATAGAAACTTTGATTATGTTTTAGAGCATTGTTGTCAAAAACCTTAAAATCCTACGATTTGAATTCTGTTCCAATTATACTTACATTCCGATTCAAACGTAGCTAATACCACTAATTAGAAAAATTATTCATTCCAAATTGGTATATTCGGCATAATTATTTAGATCCACTATCCAAAAAATTCTAATCAATTTAGAACAAAATAAAATCCGAACAAGAGAGACAATGTACTTTTAGGTTTGGACATAGAAGTTCGAACTATCAAATATCAATGTGTGCAAACATTAAAATATGGAACTTTTCAAACCTACAATTTACGATTTAAATACCATTTAGGTTCAAAGTTTTATATTTTACAATTTACGATTTGAATCTCATTTTGAAAACCTTATTTTAAATTGTCAATTATTCCAATGAATTACAAATCATAAATGAACCTGTGCTATAGATGAAATTTTTGTTCCAAATGCAAGTGAAATTTTGAATTCAGGATAATCATATGCCACCATTTGAGGTTTGTTTTATACAGGATGCAATTTCAGAGTTTTAATATTATGAGTCTTGATAAGTGGTCCTAATATCTCTTCTGTATAAATTTTCAGGTAGATGCTAATATACAGATGCCAGATGCCAGAATTTCTGAAGGTTTCAGTTCTTCTAACCTTTTCGAGTTTCATTTCCTTTACATATCCAAATTTATTTGCTAATGGGAACAAGTTACAGGACTTTCGAAACACGACTGTAATATCAATTAATTTCCCTCCATGTAAACGATCAATTTCGTATCAGCTTTTCATTTGGATTCTGTAACCAACTTCGATCTTACTTGAAACAATCTGATTCAGTTAAATATTGCTTATTTCCGTTGGGTGTATCTTAATCTGTTTCTGTCAAATGAGCATTAATAGCTTTTAGTAATATTTTGGTTATCGCGTGCTATGTTGCGACAGTTTCTAGCTAGAGTCCATGATCTTTGGTCTACTGAGTTTACCAGCTATGGATTTTCAACTATTACCTCTAGCTCATTTTAAGAAATGAATTGATATCTCCCATCTTTCGGCTCTGCTCGAGTAATCCTAGCTCTAACTCAATCGGTCCTAGTAAAGTAAACATATTTTTAATTATCTTTTTGCACAATTCAAGCCTGAAGGTGTAAATAGATATTGTGAAATTGATCACAGTATAAATGAATAGAAGCGAGGACATACCATTAATAAAAAATAATAAAAAAAATTCATTAAGGTATTTTGCTTGCATGTTCCGAAGTACACATGATTTGTGATAAACCATCATAGTACAATGAAATGCCCATATATGTATGTATCTTATAGGGCTGAACTAATTGGACTACATATATCGCAAGTAGACCGCACACACACAAATTATATAGTTTTTATAGTTTAGATACAAATGGTAAACATCGTTCATAAATACCGTATATTTCAAAATCAAATGTCCCGACACATGAAGTAAAATACCGTTGTGTTCGGTATGCTGATACGAACGCGATAGCACATTGAAATTGATCGTTTCAATGTTCGAGTGAAAATTTACTATTTACGCCGTACCGGTTGCCCCTACCATTAAAGCGACCATTTAAATCAATTTAAACGAAGCTAACTAACCCAGAATTTGACGAAACAGATGATGACATTTTCATTATAAATTTTTATGCAGTATTTCTCTGTCGAATAATCAAATTCCATAAACCAGTATTTTCACTACTACACTTTGCATACCGATTACTACGTTGAAATACAAATCGTATAACGTTTTCATTTTTACCCTTCTAATTAGTTTTTAATAATTTAATCTCATTTGAAAGGTTTTTTTAAACAGTATATTACAATTGCATGTTTTTTTCTTCATCAAGCTCTTCTTATTTTACATACTCTATGTACCCCATAAGTTTTAGTACGATATTAAAGTAGGCCAACTCCTTAAACCAGTTGCAGCGGAATTTGTTTTACATAATAATTTATTTTTGACCAAATTACTGAGTGATTTTATTTTAAGTCTTTACAGTTGCTACATGCTAAAATGAAACAATAAAGGACCATTTCTCACATTCTTTATATGGAAACGAATAAGTTCGAATACATTATTTTAGGATCCAGTATTGAATAATTTAGTTAATATAATCACAACTTCTTTTTTGTTTGCAAAGCACGAGTATTGATTGTGCTTTCTACAATTTTATGCAGATTATGCTTTCTTCATTTATTCTCACCTTTACCACTGGCTTGGTTTTTGCAGCCACTCCATGCTTATACTGTGTCAAACCTGCTAGGAAATTGACGCCAAATTTCTTGTGTACCCACATTCATCTACTGCACAAGGTATCGCTTGATTTCAACTTTTATTTCAACGTTCATGCCTTGTACGCCTGAAGAACGCTTTAGTAAACACAGGAATGTGCAGATTAACCATAGGCAATTACATTATGAATAGAACAACAAAGGAAATGATGCGTATGGAAAAATGAATCATATTTTACAACTATTTTGCTTATTATGACAACTAGACATGTGAAATAATGTTATAGTTATCCATAAATATTGTGAAATTTTGCCATTCAAACTACCAAAGGTCTTGATTTTGTTCACATTGTTAAACTTTTTGCTTTTCCCAGTCTTACTAACCCAATAAAACTTACTATCGGTACCATTTTTGAACCTATCCATTTTCAAACCTACAATATAAAGGCAATATTTGCTATGACTTGTTTCTTCCGTAATCAGCAAACATAAACAATGAAATTTGCACGTAAATTCTAAATCGGATTATGTAAAGTAAATAATACACACTTAACTGATTTGACATAGATGTTTCAACTTTTCAAATGCCGTAATGGCATCAAATCCGTTAGACGAATTGATTTGATTTATGTGTCCAGTGGAGATAACTGAAGTCATGCTATAATTAAGATTAAGCTAATTGTCTCTCTTAGTTTTAATTTTCATGATTGTGTTTTCTGAAAAATGTTTACAAACAGCTTTAACCAAACTACGTTAGCAGTTTAGCAAACTGATCCCAAAAAAAATGCGTAGATTGTTTAAATTCTAAGTTAAAATGGTTTGAATTTTTTTCCATTGTGCAAAGCTATGGAGACAACTGAAGACTTGCGGATGAGCTTATTATAAGAAATTCCAATTGGTTAAATTAAAATAACATTCATTATATGAATTTAATAGCCAAACTGTCTTTTCGTTGATTCAAATTATATTACTTATGCCAAATGCAACTCTGTAGAATCTAATGAATATTAAATTATTTGCGATATGGTGATCATAACTGTTCATGATTACAAATACAATACAAATGATAATTCTGCGTTTAATTGCAAATAATTATATTTGCAGCTTCTTGTATCTTTTACTAATGTCAGCTGCTTAAGATAGCAATTATGTTGACAAATATCCGATTTTTGATTGTGACTATGCATTTACATTTTTAGTTTATGCTCATGCCCTTTTTTTTGATCACTTAAACATGTAAGTTCATTTTCATCTAGCACTAGTTTTACCTAATTAAAATGAATATTAAACTATTTATGATAAGACGATCACAAATTTCTCGCGATCATACTAACAAATAATAATTCTTTACTTGCTTAAAAATGAATTATATTAGTAACCTGTTATATCCTTTTTAATGTTATATCCTTTATGTAAAGTTGCATTCATTATTGGTCATAAATCATTGGCTAATGATTCTACTCCTAAAACCAGTAGCACAAAGATCATAGAATATTTATTTATAGGCACCCAAGAATAAGCAGCTGAAGCCTACAACATGGAAGCAATAAAATTTAGAGGAAATTTTATAAAAAATAAACTTATGCAGGAATAATTAAAGTTACTAAAAATTCACTTTATTGTAGTTTGCATACCCATGAGTTGAAAACAAATCTAATGTTACATACAACAAAGTAAATAAACAACAGCAAGCCCTTTTTTAACCCAAAAAATAGTAAAAGCTAATTTACATAATTCAGTACCATGTCAAATATATATAGCCCACATTTCACGGGATTAAACTGATAATTATACACTGCTATCAAAAGCACATCATGAACAATCTATCTATGCAGTTATTTCCATCATCTCTGAGTACTTTGTTTAACTAGTTTGTAAGTGAATTTTGTGTGCATTTGTTTCCAGCCTAGCAGATTGTGGGTTGTAGCACTCAACAAGATTTTAATCGATAAAGTTAGGATTACTTGATAAAAGGTTAGTTTTTTTATTTTGGTGAATTTTGCCCTTTTCTATTTGTTTCTGGTCCAAACATCATACCCGGTTTAGATGTAGAAGTAGTTCACCATTCAACATATATTTGTCTAACACTGCGACGTATTTTCTCTCTTTTTGTTATCCTTCATGTTTGAGTTTGGTTATATATATTTTATTTGAATACATTTTGTAAGCACTGGCAACTATATTTTTGAGTTACAATGGTAGTGGAACTTGGATATGATACTAATATAATTATGTCAAATCTGTGTTCAACATTCTGAGGTCTTGCAAACTTATTTGCTTCTAGACCCATTACGGAAATATTTGTTTCTAATGTAATACAAGTAACCTGCAGATATTAAGATAGATTAAAATCATGAATTTCCTTTGGAACATTTCTAGTACATTTGGATAAAACTCGGTTCCTAGCAGACTAAGCATAATCTTTACTATCAGACCACATTCCATTACTTGCACATTTGGAACATTTCATTTGATATCATATGTTCTGCACATATATCCACATTTCCATAGTTTTCTGAATGTTCAATTTGAAAATTTAGGGAGTTGGGAAAAAATAACAATAAAATGCATGGATTTTCAGTTTATTTACTATGATATCATTTTATCGTGTTATAACTCATTAGTAGCATCAATGATTACTCCAACATTTTGATTTTTATGTTTTTGTGAGTGATGCTAATTGACTTGATTGATATCGCGGTGGATCCAAAAGCTTTCTTATGGAAGCCAAATTCCGAAATGACTACCATTGGAGAAGCTATTGGTTCAACTGAGGTTTGGAATAAAAATTATGTTGCCTTCAGCTAGAGTGCCTTCATAGGGTATGCTTATGTATCTTTTGTGAAAAAAACTTCTGTCTTATGTATCTTTTGTGTTAGATCGATGTATGTATTTTGAAACGGTTATGTTTTTTGTGACGGGTTTAGTTGGTGATGTACTATGTGTGTGTTGATTGAATATTATGTTAATTAATATATATGAATGATCGTGTATGGTTAAATTTGTTGCATTGAAATATGAATCATATTATTATTAATGTATATGAATTCTTTATATTAGTAAGGTGTATATAAGTTACAACAGCAAAAAAAAGTTGTAATAAATCATTTTACAACGGTGTGGAAGAGTTGTAATATTCTGGAAGTCACAACGGTAATCACCAGTTGTCATACCTATGATCTTATGATATTTAAATGTCTACAACAACGGGGAATAAAAGTTGTAATAAAATTTATTACAACTGTGAGTAAAAGTTGTTAAATATCCTATTTCACAACGGTGCTGCAACGGTGCAGAATGTTGTAAAATATATAATTATATTACAACTTCTTAATACACGACTATGGCTCCGCCGTTGTAAAAACGTTTTACAACATTTTTGCACCGTTGTAATATGGTATATTTGTTGTACTGTCTATTTCATATGTCCAATCACATATGTTTAACTTGATTCATTTTATGGCATCAGTTTATATGCAAGTTTGTATGCGAATTATACACAAGTTTATATGTGAATCAAGAATATATATATATATATATATATATATATATATATATATATATATATATATATATATATATATATATATATACACATGCGAGTTTATATGTAAAACGTGTGATATTAGTTTGCATGTTTAAATTCATGATGTTGGTTCGTATGTCTAAACACATACGCTAGATTTGATTCATTTTGTGACATTAATTTACATGTCTAAATCATATGCAAGTGCAAATGTAAATCTTAATTTACATGTCTAAATTATATATGCAAGTTTATGTATAAGTTTGGATGTGAATCATATGCTAGTAAGATTGTATACAAATCATATGTAAGTCTTAGTTTACATGTCTAAATTGCATATGCAAGTTTGTATGTAGATCATATGCAAGTTTATGCGAAAACCATGTTCATATATGCAAGTTCACCTTTATGTGTATAGATCTATGCAAATCACATCTTATATAATTAGATCCATGCCAGTTTGTAGTTTATGCAAATTATGCCTGTTGTATATGCAAGTTATTGATTATGCAAATTTATGATTATGTAAATTATAATCACGCAAGTTTTGATCCATGCTTGCCTATTCTTATTTGCAAGTTAGATCTATTTTATGTGTTATGCAAGTTGTGATGTTTCTTTTCTTTTTATGAGTTAGACTATTTTCGGGTCTAACATATTTCATATTAAACGTGCGAACGACGTGGGGGCAATGGGAAAATATTAAATATTAATATTGTGAATCGGCATAAAAATGGCTTAAAAGCATATGATAAATTTGAGACATTAATTAGCCTAATTTATATGCATAGAAATTATGGACATAATTTAGGTGACAATCATGGACATAGATTAATTTGGAAGATATTGATAATTTGAAATAGGGATATTAATTCAAACTAGGGTTGAATAATAATGTGTAATAATAACTGCCTAAGACACGAGATTAGATTCGTTTGTGGTATAAGACTGCCCGGACCCGCCCGACAAATCCAGCAACCACAAATGGTAGTCTAATGTGAGAGGTCAAAGGCATAAATTAAATGCGTAATAAATGCCTAAGACACGAGGTTAGACTCGTTTGTGGTATAAGACTACCCGGACCCCCCGACACATCCAGCAACCGCAAACGGCAGTCTAATGTGAGAGGTCGTAGGCATAATTAAAAGATTCTTAGACACGAGGTTAAGTCTGGCTTGTAGTGGAAGTCTGCCCGGAACAGCCCAGCATATCCAGCGGCCACAAGTAATCGACTTAATGTGAGAGGTCTGTGCATTAAAAATTAATTAATGCTGATCAAAGACGAATATGAATGACAAATAGAAGTTTGGTTGAGTTGAGTAATTCTCTGAGTACCAATCTGATGTTGATTTCCGTCTTCGGGGTTGATACTTAGTAATTTATTCTCTTTACCAATGTATCTGTGAACTAAGATGTACTTAATCATAAATTAAGTAAAATATGTTATACAATATATAAAACATGATAAGTGGATATGGTTAAGACCAGCTTAATCAATAATCTGATAAATAGGTAGGGTTAAGACCAGCTTAATCAATAATCTGATAAATAGGTAGGGTTAAGACCAGCTTAATCAATAATATATGTTAATCTGATAAGTGGATAGGGTTAAGACCAATTTAACCAATAATATATAAGTGGATAGGGTTAAGACCAGCTTAGCCAACAATATCTATATTGATCTGATAAGCGGATAGGGTTAAGACAAGCTTGATCAATAATACATGTTGATTTGATAAGTGAGAAACATGGGTGACATGTGAGATATAATTATAAACACTTAACTAAGTTTAAACATGTAAGAAGACATGAATAAGAGGGGATTAAGTGGGAAATCCTAGTGGGGATCAAGCATAGGTGGAAAGCTTGTGTCAAGTGTGGGGACCCTTTTCAACCAGTAACCCATTTAGTATCCAAGTGAGCTCGATCTAGGTCGAGGACAGGACACGCTTACTGGATTTGATTGTATGAGGTCAAAACGGGTTAGCGGTGGCAATGCAAGTCCAACGGGGTCATGTGCGTGCATGGGCCCGGGTTGATAGGTAAGACATTGTTGCATTGTGTATGTATAAGCTGTGCATTTCAGTCATATCGGGTTGCTACTTTAGGGAGTGATACACCCTACTATGGGACCAGCACGGGTATCTACGAGTTATGGATCCGATCGAATGGGGAAGGTAGTGGGTACGACTAGTGGAGATAGGAGCTGGCGGCACCTATGAAGCTAGCTCGGAGTACAACTACCATATTATGAATAAACGTTGGGGAGGGTAGTGGTTACAACAAGTGGAGATAGGAGCAGGCGGCACCTATGAAGACAACTAGGGGTACACGAAACTACCATTATTATTATTTTGTTCAGTGGGCGGGATCAACTTTTAGGGTGACTAGTATTGGAGCAGTATAGTACTTATCCTATAATGATTAGGAGCGCAATTAATGCCAGCATATTCCTCTTGTTTGTTTTGTCTTGCCCATTTGCTTTACAGTCATTCCTTGTTTTACCAGTTTATGCCTTATCCTAATTACTTTAATAATTATATTGTTAAATTTATTGTACTCGCCAGACTTTATGTCTGACCTCCTTGTTTTCATCTCTTTTCTTCCTTTCTCCCCCAGGTTCTCGGGGTGGGACCAGTGCTAGTGGAGCTTGATTTGGATCTGTTTCTCTCTATTTTGGAAGTGCTTGGATTGCTGAAAGTAAAGTTCAGCTTATCTCTTTTATAGCTACTTATGTTAGGGTTATCCTTTTTACTTTATGTACTCAGAAAACAATTTGTCAAGATGGATCTTAAGTGTACTTAATTTTATTGTTGGTTTATGATGTTGTAATCAAACTATTTCTCCACTGCAACTAGTTGTTTTGAAATTTTCAAGTACCAATATATGTATCTGTGTTGTTATATTCCGTTCTATACACCAGTTATACTCCATGAAAGTTAATGCATTCCCTTTGTGAATGACAATAATGGATGCTGGGTGTTACAATTATGGTGTAGTGCGATGCGAGGAAGATAAGGTTGAGTTCCTCTCTGGTGTTGTGGGTAGATTAGTTCGTTTATTTACCCATTCTTATATGCTTATTGATTTTGTTTGATAGCTATTTTATCGCTCTCTAAGACTGTTGTATGACTCATAGTTTTATGTTTCCCTCTTATTACCTTGGACTGTTCATCCAGTTGTGGATTGGCAGACTAGGTGGCAAGTGAATGTGATAGCTTAGTGAGGACCATGTTGCAATTCAGAGGCGAGCAGGAGGCTGGCATATTATCTTACTTACTACCTAGTATTTCTGTTTCTACTGTTTGAGTTGCTCTCTGAGTGTTGTAGTGAGGCTTCATGTACATACTTTGATATTCCTATGATGTATGGATAACCTTTCAGGATGTTGTGAAAGTTTTCAAAAATTTGTTATATGATGCTCCACTATTTGTACTTGTTGTATATGTTCTATTATATTTTTTCCATGCACTGAGAGTTTTACGACATGTTTCGATGTTGTTTACTTATGGTGATCGTCCAAAGCTGCCTGACACGTCTTTCAGCGCATCATTCCTCTTGTTTAGTGCTGGGGTGGTGGGCGGTCATCACAATTTATTACATAAATTACGACAGTACATTTTAATCAATTCAACGTCGAGTTGTTCAGAACAGAACTACAAATGTAAATAGTTTTAAAACCAGACTAGATTTTGAAGCCACTAATTTGTAGAAATACGACTTTGATCCTACTGCAGTAACAGGTGTTCTTGAATCAAAACAGGCATGAAAGTATTTTCGGGAAGATGAATCAGCTAAAACCAATCACGTTGCTCCATAGTTAACCCATTTTCAAAATAATTTTTAATTCCATTCTCAAAAATCCCATAAAAAACAAGCTTGTGTGTAGCAGCAGATTATAACAGGCACACCTTACAAATGTGCCTGTTTAAAATATCATGGGTGCACTTGATAAGTGTGCCCATGAATTTAGAAAAGTACGCACTTAGTAAGTGGGTCCTTATATTTTTACAAAGGGCGCACTTCACATGTGCTTCCGCGTGTTTTTTTAAACATTGGCCACCTCAGCGCTGAGGTGGCCAAAATAATCCTATTTCTACAAATAGTTTTAAAACTAGCTTAAACTTGCTATTAATTTTGAAAACAAGCCTATTTTGAAAATTTGTCCATTTGTAATTAGTTTTTGAAAAATGAAAAAAATGAAAAAATATTTTAATAATAAGAAAAAAAAAAGGTTTCGCGAATTTCACATAAATTAAGGAATACCTTACGAATCAAACTTTTATAGCTAAATACCAAAACCAAAAAGTTGATTTGTTTGCTCAATGCCTTTTATCCAATGGTATATTCATTTTTAACCCATAGATTCTGCTCATCTATTCCTTGATTTGAAGTTTGTGGTAGGCCTTAATTTAGGGATCAAGTGGAATTAGGTAATTTGGCATGGGATAGGGGACGTAATTTTTCGTGACATAGATGCAAAGATATTTCAATTTGGCATCCTTCTCTCAATTGAAAGTCATGGAGTTAGATATATCTGAATTGCATAAATAGTCTTGAACGTAAATACTCGATACCTTATTTCATTTATATATGCCCAATTTGAATGTTTTTATGGTGATATAGTAATAAAGATATAGTTATATGTTTTAGTCAAGGTGACAACCCCCCCCCCCCCAACAACCCCCTCCTCCCTCCCCCGACATAACCTAGTCATGGTCATATTAAGGTATGCGGGTAGTCGGGTGTAAATAAGACAAAATAAGACTAAGATGTCAACATATAATAAAATAAATAAAACCATAATGGAAGAAATAATTTACAGAGAAACTCAATAAATCACTATTTCAAAAAAAAAATCTAACTATGGCATAACCAAATATCACTACCTCAAGATATTAGATATTATCAAAGCATATAAAATATCAAATTTTCCTCTCAAAAGACTCAAAGCAAAGATACTGACAAAAGATGAAAATACAACAAAAAGTGAAGTAATAAGCAAAGCTCTGGAGCTACCCAAGAATAGTTAGCTAGTTGCTATCCTACACTCCTAAGGTGGAGGAAAATTGTAACGACCCATATTTTTGACAGTCAAATATTTAATTTAATTTATTATTTTAAATATTATATTCGGAATATTAATGTATTTTAATATTGAATTCGTTATTAAAAACGAAGTTTGAACATTATATAGATATAATTACAAATCGAGCTTGAAATGGCGCTGTAGTTTGTAATATGGAGTTTTGAACTTCAACTGAATATACAGGATCCGATATAAGTCGGATTTCTATGAAACAAGAAATGTTGGAAGCCTATTGATAATAATTTTCAAATGAAAGAGAAAAATCCAGATTTCGTATTTTAAATTAAAAGTTATGGCCAAATCAAAATTTGAAATAATCGCAGTGGAAATTGTTATTTAAATATAGGCCTTTAAAATAGCCATTTTTCAAATGGTCTCTGCTTTCGATGAAAGTAGTTTCATTGGAACCATAACGTTAAACTATTGCAAGGTGTTAAATGGCATGGCAAACCGATGTCATATGTGGCCACAATAGCCGTAAACGCCTAGTTATTTTCTATAGCGCGTAATTAAATTAATTTAATAAATGGATATTTGAGTGTAACTTGAGAAGATGATCGAATTAAGCCACGAAACCAGTTCCATTGAGTTTATATCGCCGATTAGAGTCAAGATAGCTATATAATTTGTTATTTTTGAAGACCGGGTAAGTTGATGCCCAAAATGGCATTGCGGTGCATATAAAAATAGCCTAACAAGAAAATAGTATTGGAATGCGACAAAACTAGTATCGTTAGCTTCGTATTAATTAATTATTGTAGGATTTTAAAGTTTTAACTTGTTAGATTTAATTAGTGATCGTGGAAAATTTAAACGTGTGTTTATCGCTGGTTTTATAAAGGAATTTTTTTCAAAAGATGTCGGAATTCGACGAAACCTGTCCCATTGGGTCCGGAATATTTTTTATACTATGATTAGCTTTTTATCAGAAAATAGAAATCGTTCGTTGTAGTTTTTATCAATTAGTTCATGCTGAAGTTTCGTTATATATTATTTAATTCAGTTGGCACCTTATAAATACTCTTCAAACCCTAGGATTCTGGGGTCAAAAGTGTTCTTGTAGTCAACTAAACAAGGGAGCCGCCATGACACGTTCAATGGTCAGAACCATCCTACAATTTATCCTCCAAATTTCGAAAATCCACTTACTAATTCATTAACCTTTTAACAGTGTTTTGTTGATCTCGACAAGAACTAAATAATGAGCGCTGACGATCAGATCTCCTTCAACGTAGTGGCCTGAATTGGCTATGGAAGCACCTGCGCTTGGAGTCCATTTACAAGCGAACGGGATGACAAGAGGAGATGGGGCATCAGGCAAACATTAGTGGGGATTGGGCGCACTGACTGGTGATCGTAGAGGAGGCTCAGAGGATCCTTTGTTCATGGCATTGGCGGTGAGATGGAGCAGTACGTGATGTTTCGAACCAAAGAAATGGAATCAGTCCTGATTTTCTCCAATCCAAAAATAATTAGTATTAAGCTAATTTATAATTAAGGAAAACTACTATATACTTAAATGTTGAGCTGCATTTAGGAAATATGATGATGGAAACGCGACAAGAGAACCCGTGCTATTGCACATGGAATGAAGAACGTGAGGGAGAATTCTGGAGTAAAGCGTGAAGACGACTGAAGGGCGTAAATCATACTTAGTGAACAAAGTGGTTGGGATTGTTGATAATACGTGAACATGGGGGTAGCAGGTTTAAACATTTGCAGAAAGTGGTTCAGGGCTTTTCGAACAACAACAAAGAAAAACAAAAGGTTTAAATCGGCCAGTATTCAAATTAAAGCAATTAAAACTTGATTAGTTATTAATATTAGTGAATAATTAAGGATTTAATTATGATCCATTACCAGGTGCTCAACTGAATCGATAGCAACATTCTGAAAGGAAGGGAATGTGAAGACAGAAAGGAAGTGTGAAGAGAACAAACAGATCGATCCTGTTGTAGTTGACTAAAAGTAATTGAGTTTAATTAAAATTTCATTAAAGGGCTAATTATATTAATTAAAATCGTATAATAAAATTATTCATAACTTATGCCTATATTATTAAAACTGGACCAAACAAGTTATGCTGGGATCATGGAAATGAACTCCATAGTCTGGAACTAATTTGAGTAGAACTAGAGGCAGGTGGAAATTATGGTTAAATTAAACGCGGTTTAATTTAACGGTGAACCGTATCGACAAATGAAATTCAGTGAGTTAAAATCACTCAGTTCTTCCCATTTATATTTTATATAAATTGGGTTTTATTTTGTGTGCTCTACTTCTGATGGTTGCCTAATTGCTAATTTTATACTCATTTGTTGATTTAGTCAATGAAATTAAACTGTGTTTAATTTCAGTGAAATACCAAATCGTTATTTTAAGGATTGGATCCAATAGAGGTAATTTACCTTATTGGTCACGTTTGTAAAATAAACGTGTTTATTGTTTGAATTATCTGAATTGTTTTGCTGATTGGTTGATATTATATAGTCGTTATTTGTTGTTATAGAAATTAACAGTTAATGGAATTGATTGATCTGATTTGAGATAACCATTTGAATGTAGGGAAGAACAGGTTGGAGGGATCCAACGGGATTCCTCAAATATATTCTTTATCTTCATATTATCATATATAAACTGTCCTGATTGGGATTTGGTTATGGATAGTTGATTGAAAATTCAATAATTGTTTGGTTTAAACCAATGGGCAGTATTGGTTGAGAATTGGGCAACATATGGCCAATAAAATTAATTGTTTTGTTTATATTGATTTATCGTTCGGTGGATCGATAGAACTGAAGTTATAAAACTTTATTTTATAACTGGAGATAGATTTTTAAATACATATATTAATTTGAATTAAAAGTTTTAAAAGGAAAATAAATATTTTTTATTTATTATTTAATTTAGAATTATAATATTAGTTGATTTTATAAAGAAATTCCAACGTTAATCAGAATGATAAACAAGTGATTAGAATTTAACCTAACAGTTAAATTTGGATATTGTTTTATTTAGAAATATTTAAATGGAATTATTTAAATTAATTACATTATTAATTAATTTAAAAGAAGAGAACTAATTGGAATCTTTGACGAGATAACCGTGTTTAGAGTTGACTAAATTGACCATTGTTAACTGAAATAAATTAATAATTAGTTTGTTTGGATTAATCCAATTAAATAATTTAAAGAATATTTGTTAAATTTTAAGAAGATATTTGAAAAGGGATTTACTATTAATTTTAGTTAATTAAGAATTAATTATTTTTACAGAAATTAATGATCGATGTAAATTATTATTTTAATTAATAATAATTTAGAAAAAAAAATACTTTTTAAATGGGAATTCATTTAAAAGGTAACTGGAGTTGAAACCAAATCTAGCGGATGCTGGAAGGAGTTTATGTACGGGTTTTATATTTAAAAACCAAGTTTTTATAACGAAGTTATAAAAGGAATTTCAAGCGAATACAATAGCTTGAAATATATGTTACTTGATTATATGTGTAAGTCAAAGGAGATTGGGATAAAATGGTGTGTATAAATCCAGAGTTAGATAAATGAAGTTTAAAGTGTTAAAATGTTAATTTTACATTAACGTTACGTAATAATGGGACTAAGTGAAAGGGAAGATTGAAATGGGAATTTCATGCAGGAAATAGTCAAAAGGTTTTGAAAATGAGTTGGAAAAGTGAATTCCATAAAAGAAATGGGTCATGGGATTTTGTAAACAAAAATCCGAATTATAAAATGGGTTTGGTTAAAGAGGGGAAGTAAAAAGGGGTTTATGAAACTGTATTTGAATATAATGGTTAAATGGAAGTGGTGTGGATATCTAAATGAAAGATTGGTTTTTGGAGTACAGCTGGTATTTATCTTAAGCTATGAATGTTGTTGATCAAGGTCTGAGAGGTAGTTTAAAATACCCCAACTTGAACAAGTTCAGGATTATCTTAGGATGATATTAGTTGTAATAGTAAAGGGAGTTAGCCAAATTTATTATTTCATTTGAGAAATAATAACGCAACATTTTGGGAAAGATTTGGAATATATGTATAATAAGGATTTCCAAAGTAAAGAGAATTAAAAAGGGGATTGCGTAAATTATAACGATATTGTCGAGATTTAAAAAGGAAATGTAAAGATGAGTTTGTTCTATAAGAATAAGCAGGAATTACCATTTTCAAGTAAATGAATTAAAGACATGTCATAACTTTGTTTTAGGTATATAAATAAGTTGATTTGATTTCCCAATATTTAACAATAATGTGGATAATGTTTTTGAAAGTGAAATAGAAATCTGGAAATGTATAGAACTTTCTTAAGTAGTAAATTGAACTGGTTTAAAGGGGAATCTTATGATAAATAAGAAGTGAAAATATATTTATAAGATTGAAATATATAAGAGTTTTAAATGTACATTTGTTTAATTTAAAAGGCCAAGTGGTGCTGAATACTAAACTAGTGAACTCACTGGATTATCATAATAGAATCACTGTTTATTTTGATAGTTAAATCACCGACTATCAAATTTGTCCAATACGATTGTTGGTACGGAAAGACCGGGATCGAATTTATATTTGAAAACCATTCCGACCAACAAATACTTGAAGATACCAGAAGATGATCGAGATGGAGCATTGAAGACCATAGAATTTCATAAACGGAAGAACTGCTAATAATCTCTGGTCTGTAGCCAGAGAGGTACTGTGGTTCTGTCGTGGTTAGAATCTACGGATTGCAAGGACCACTCGCTACTAATCTGTAGGGTGATTCCTTGGATGTGGTAGGAGGGTACCTTCGGTTCATCCTGTTCCTGGATGACTTGTATCGACGGATGTCTGACAGAGTATTCCTAAATGAATTACGTACGTTGATTTCTTCAAACGTTCAATAGTCGATGGCGGAGAAATGGTTTTCTCTAGCCAAATAACTAGAGTATTTTTGTGGATGTCAATTAGTGATATCTGGCAGATCTGACGATGTGGCATTCAAAGTGAATGGTGACCAGATGTTTCAAAAAGTGAATAAAACCTCAAGCCTCATCAGCTGGGAAATGAAAAAAATCGGGCAGGCAGCATGGCTATGTCGGTCGCTCCCATTAGGGTGTATAATCACTTATCTAGAGAAATTCCTTTTGCTTCTTTAATCTAATTCGATGCTGTCCCTTTTCGGGAAATAGTGGTTGAGCCCAACCGTTGGTGATATACTGTAACGACCCGGATTTTGAGTGACTTTGGTTATCGACATAAACTCGATGTCGAAAACCAAACATCGAAAAATCCCGGTAGTTAATGAAAGAAATTAGAGGGTGAGAATAGATGAGACAGAAACTTAGAATAGAAGAAGAAGAAGAACACAACATCAGAGTAACACGAACCTCACAGCAGAACGAATAACATATAATAGATAACATAACTTTGAAATATAACAGTTATGTATACAATAGCACTTATCAGAGTACGACACTTACAACACAGCGGAAATAAACTATAGCTATATGATCTTGAAGCCTCCTGATCCAAGCTCTCCAAGTATATCTGTAAATTTCTGACTACTTGACTGCCCGTACAAAATTGGGAACACAAGAGTTTAGGGAAAACAACAAAATAAACTCCGGGTCAGTCATGGGACTGGTGTGAGTAAAACAATTTAAACAGGTATATGAAGAAGTAAACGATATCTCATAAGACCAAGCCGCAGAACGGAACGGGTTTTTCCCTAATGAGAATCCAAAATATCTTTATATCAAAACCTTTTGATATTACAATAATGTCTAACAACCACAATATAATAATCATCTAGCAGAAACGTTTTCATCTCACGTTTCTACATATATAGTATACAATCAAAACCGCAAACACGTACTGGGTAATGGGTTTCCAACTATGACAAGGTATGGAACCACCTTCCGATCAGTGTACTCTAGGAACGATACACTGGAGTTCAACAAGAACATCTTGCAACTCAGCCACACATGACCGACCACTCATTTTGCTTGAGTGTATCGAATGTATATCACCAACGGTTGGGATCAACAACCGTTTTCCGTATATATATGAGACAGCATTGATAGATTAAAGAAGCAAATGAATATTCTCCAGATAGGTGATTATACACCCTACTTCGGTGCGACCGACTTAGCCATGCTGCCTGCCCGATTTCTGTCATTTACCGGTTGATGAGGCTAGAAGCTACGCTTTATCATCACATCAGATTCACTTTGAATGCCACATCATCAAATCTATCCAATCACCGATTGACGCCCTCAACAATACATTATGTGTTAGCTAAAAGAAGTTTCCTTCTTCGCTTCCACTCTTGGTACGGTTGGAGAAATCAATATACGTGATCGTCTGGAAATACTCTGTCAGACATCCATCCATACTAGCCATACAGGAACAGGATGAACCGAAGGCACTATTCAGTACATCCATCTTAGGCACTGTTATCTAAGACTTATACAATATCCCTTGCACTTTACTCCGTCTTAAATTTTCTTTGGCATATATGGTTCGCAACGCTTATGCCAATACAGAGTGGTTCTTTGGATAATAATCCAACCGGTCTCTCCATATTAACAATGTTAAAATGGTCAAAACTTTGATAGTCTGTGATTTAACTATCAAAGAAAATCACGTGTGCAAACAACGATATCATTTCCATATGGAAATTCTATCAATCAATCATCAATCATATATATATCTATATATATATTCATATTTTCCTTATTTTCTATATTTAGAAAATATACGTTAACACTGGAAAACATTTCCATTTCTTATTCATATTTCCAATTTCAATATTTTGATTACGTTTCTGATTCTATTTGGAAAACATTTCCAAATCTTCTTTACTTGGATTTAAACATATGTTTAAATCAACATCGCGACGACAAATCAAACCACTATACTTATTTACTAAATACACTTAACCACTTTCACTTTCGAACCTTAACCATTTCTAAATTAAAAACGAAGTCAATCAAGTTGGGGTGTAACTACCTCTCAGACCTTAACTGAACAACATTTCGAATCTCGAAATAGGGTGAGTTCACCTTTTAACTCCTTAACACTTCCTTACGTAACTCCTTTCGAATAAACTATATTCGAAAATCCTTTAAACTCTATTTGTTTAACTCTAATCGATTTACTCTTTTAATTCTATTTGGATAAACTAAATTTGATCAACTCATTTTAACTCGATTCGGATAACTAATATTCGATAACTCCCTTTAATTCTATTCGAATAAACTATATTCGATTTACTCATTTGATTTAACTAATATCGATTAACCCCATCGAATAACTAAATTCGATAACTCCTTCGATTAAACTATATTCGATAACCCCTTTGATTAAACTAAAAATCGATAATTCCTTCGATTAACTAATAATCGATAATTCACTTCGATTAAACTATATTCGATAACTCACTTCGATTAAACTAAAAATCAATAATTCCTTCGATTAACTAATAATCGATAATTCCTTCGATTAACTAATAATCGATAATTCCTTCGATTAACTAATAATCGATAACTCCTTTGAATAAACTATATTCGATAATCTTCCCTTTTGTATAAACTAAATTCGATAATTCCTTTTCGACTAACTCTAATCGATTAACTCAAATCGATTAACTCTAATTCGATTTAACCCTATTTAATTACTCTATTTGTTTAACTCTAACTCTAACTGGCTAACTCTAACAGATCTACTCTGACTGGTCAACCCTAACTGATTAACTCTAACTGGTTAACTCTAATTGGTTAACTCTAACTGGTTTAACTCTAACTGGTTTAACTCTATACTGTTTAACTCTAACTGATTTAACCCTAACTGGTTTAGCTCTAACTGGTCAACCCTAACTGGTTTAACTCTTATTCGAATAACAATTATTCGATTAACTTCTCTTCAACTAACTCGACTCGACTAACCCCTTTCGAATAACATATTCGATTTACTAACTTTCGAATACCATATTCGATTTGACTAAACTTTCGAATACCATATTCGATTAACTCCCTTCGAATAACTTATATTCGATTTAACTCCTTTCGAATACCATATTCGATTGACTAACTTTATTCGCTTTATAAAGATTTCCTTTTAACAACGTTTATTCATTTTTAAAGATTTACTTTTTTTGTAACGGTTCTTCACTTTAAAAATGATTTCCCTTTTTTAACGGTTTCCTTTATATAACGTTTTTTTCCTTTTCATCTCTATTTAATTCCTAAATAAATAATCCCTTTATAATATCTTATTTATTTACCGAATAAATATCTCCTTTTAACCCTATTTATTTAACAAATAAATATCTTCTTTAATCTTTATTTATTTCCTAAATAAATAAACCTTTTTACTTTTATTTATTTCCTAAATAAATAAATTCTTTATAATATCTTTATTTGTGTTTTACCAATATCTTCCTTTATATTTGCTTTCAAATATATTTCCTTTATATTTGATTAACAAATAAATTCCTTCTATATTTGATTAACAAATAAATTCCTTTTATATTTGATTAACAAATAAATCCCTTTATATTTGATTTCAAATATATTCCTTTATATTTGATTTCAAATATATTCCATTATATTTGATTTCAAATATATCTCCTTTTCAATTTCATTTGTAAAGGGAATACAAACATTTCTATTTCATTTTGATTTGTAAATTATTTACAAACTTTTCTCTTTTTATTTGATTTCTGAAAAAAATATTCTACCTCCTTATATTCCCGGGAAAATTCACCATAACCTCCTTTGTACCGGGAGCATCGGGAAAATCCCCAAACCCGCCACACAGGTCTTTCCATTCAAAAAGAAAATGTTTTAAAATTATTTCCTTTCTAAATATCCCTTATTTATAAATATTCCTTATTTATAAATAATCAAATTTATAAATATCTCTTATTTATAAATATTCCATTTATAATTATTTTATTTTCAATATCACTTTGAAAATTCCCTTATCAACATCCCGTATGTTATGGTATTCAACATATCAAATCACGATGATTAATATCATCCATGCACACACAATCATCAACAGGTTATAATTCACATCATATATTAAAATATATGAAAAACAATAAAATAACTGTTGAGGAATCCAGTCGGATTCCTCCAACCTGTTTCCCTGCATCCACAGATGTTACATAACATGATTGTTATCACTTTCAGTTCAATATGAATTATTCTGATAAACAGAATCAATATATAACTATTTACATATTATATATATATATATATATATATATAATATTTCATTAACTGACTAGCAGTTCAATCAAACAGTCAATACACAATCAAACAGACAATTTCTAACAGTTCTAAAAATACAACATGAAATTATAAACTATTCAGAGTTAGTGAGATTTACTCACTTTGGCGCGTTAACCGTTGAATAATCGGTTTGCGTTATTTGATTTCGATGGACAATTTATTTCGCCATAAATTGTAACAATCTCGGATTCACTCCCAGTCAACTCCATGTTGTAGCCACCATCCATACGATCCTAACGCAACTTACGGTTCGTCAATCTGACATTGTATGGCCAAGTAATAGCATGTACAAATTAATACATTATTTCATATTTTAAAATAAAATTAAATAACCTTTTTATTCGGCCCACTAACTCAAGCCCACGCCCCCTAATCCTCCTCTTCTTCTTCCAGTTTACCACCGAACACCTGCTCCTCTACTTCAATGAATTCAAACCGACCATTTCTTCATGAACCTACCACCGATTTCAACCATACCACCACCGAACTACTTCCCCTTCAACACTCATCAATCTCCTCACCAAGAAGGCCAACTCGCACCTCCCTTTTGAAGTCGCGACGCCAGTATTCTCGAGTACAGTCCAACCATCGCGTGACCAAAAGCATGACGGAAATTCCCATTACTACCACAACCGGAGCCAAATCCAACCCTAAACCCAAATCTAAACACCAAATCAAGGATAGAAGCTTCAATCTCCCAGTATCTGAAACCCTAACTTTTTCTATTCATTTGGAGCACCCACCGAATTGCATCGCACACCACAGAATTAGTATAGGATTGAAGAGAATTGCTCACTGACCTCAAATACAAGACTTACATGATTTAATGATTTTAATTTGATTTGTTTGGATTTTTCTTTCCTTGGAACTTTGCTGTGGAACAAAGAACCGACGACGCAAAGAAAACCATTGAACAGAAAAGTGAAATTAGGTTTAGGAAATTTGAGTTCTATTTATAGGAAGAAATAAATATATAGATATTTTTCATAGAAGGAATATTCCCTTTTTATTCTTCATCGTTAATTCGTTTTTGAATTCTAAAAATTTGTGTGATCACATACGACACCCAAAAATCACGAAAATGGACATGCAACTACAGTTCGACATTACGGTCCCAACGAAACTGGTTTCGTCAAATCCCGACTCCGTATGCTCACACAGCGTATTTTTAACTGTCAAAATACTGACTGTTTTCCACTCTAAAAATCCGTACGGCCACACAATGAATCTAAAAATCACGAAATTGGAAATCTAACAACTATTTGACATTGCGGATCCAACAAAATTAGTTTCGTTGAATTCCGACTTCGGTTGCAAAACTGGCTATTTTTAAAGCTCTGGATGACCCATTTAAATATATAAATATATTTAAATATAATTAAATTAAATATTAATAAATTTATATTATCGTATATATTCACAGTGGAGTACCATACAGCTCTAGAATATTCCTATATAAATTTCTAACTCGATATTCACTTCTGGGTCAACCCGATATTCGATTTATATTGAAATTCCTTTTTAAAAATATAAATAATTCCTTTATAAATTATAATGGAATTCCACAACGACTTTTCTAAAATTTTATTTGGACATATCTCAAAATCTAACCGACGAAATCCAGTTTTTTCTCTTCCACTAGAAAGATATACTCCATTAGCTCCACACGTTTCTTATTTCACAGAAATTCGGCTTAAAACGAATCCTGTACATTCAGTTGAAGTTCGAATCGCCAATTTACGAACTGCAGCGCCATTTCGAGCTCGATTTTAATTATAATATAATTATACGTTCAAATTGTCGTTCAAATAATATATTAGTTATTTAAATTCAATTCTAAAATGAAATAAATATCACAGATGATCCAGTTCACACCATATCGCCATTTCGGCCAATTCTGATGATTTCTGAATTAAATATATTATTTAATTTATTTTTTTAATTAAATATTCACCATTATTTAATTCCACGACCATTAAATCCTTTAATTCACCTTTTAAATAATTAAATTAATTAATTATAATACCTCTGCCAATGCGGGTCATTACATTCTTCCCCACTTAAAATAATTTCGTCCTCGAAATGGCTAAGGTAGAGAACGACCCT
Source organism: Allium sativum (assembly GCA_030737875.1). Classification (NCBI taxonomy): domain Eukaryota; kingdom Viridiplantae; phylum Streptophyta; class Magnoliopsida; order Asparagales; family Amaryllidaceae; genus Allium; species Allium sativum. Next base: position 130,938,330 of record CM060912.1, on the reverse strand, counting down.
ATCGACTGGTTAGAACATATTTGTTCACTTCTTAACTTCAGTTTTAACTGAACCAATTTAATTTCAATTAAATTATTTATTCATTCTTATTATCGAAAATTTTAAAAAATCCTGAAAATCTTCTAACACTTTAACTTTTTGAAAAATTTCGCCAGCACCTCCTTTGTACTGGTCAATACGTCAAACTCCAACTCGCCTCTCTGGGCCTTCTCCATCCCAAAAGAAAATCAAATAGCCAAGTGGCTTGCCAATTCAGCTCATCAAAATCTCATACCCAATATATAATATAAACTGGTACCTTCTTGTCGGGCATATCGTTATATCCCTCACATCTGCTATCAATTCAGCATATACCAATGTGATGCCAATCAAACTCCAAATCATTTTTATCTCCAACACAACCATTCATTTTTTCAACCAAGCCAAATCCCATTTCAACTCAAGTTCAATTCTTGATTTTCAATTCCTTAACTCCTCAATTCAATACCATTTCGGATTCTAATTTCACCAATCCAATCTTATTCGATTTCAATTCAACTTCAGTTACCACTTAACTGACTTTACTTTAATTCAAATTTGCTTTCACAAATTTCTATTAAATTTGTTTTTAATTCAACAGTCTTTCCCTGGGAGTTTTTTAAACAGTTTACTCTTTTCAAAAATCAAATTTTCCTTTTTGAAATTCAACACAACTTGTCTTTCCCAAAACAAATTTAAAACAGTATCTCTGGTAGTAATTCGTCACTTACAACTCGAAAATGAATACTGATGATGCAGCTGTCATCATCATCAGAATCTATTTTCTAGTGATCGAAGTGAGTTCAATACTATAAAACCATTTCTAAATATTTCCACTTTGAAATTCATTTCAAAATATAATTCACACTGCTTGTAAAACAATTTAAAATCTCCCAGGATCTTAAATTTTCCTTATTTTTAATCCAAATCCATTTACAAACACGTATCCAATTTTCCATAATTTTAATTCAATTTCTGGTTTAAATTTTAGATTTAACTCATCTGATTTTACGTATTTCATTTATATGAATTCTGATTGGTTATTTATATAACCATTTCACTTTATAATCTTACTCGATTATAATAACAACCAATATATCCAATATATTATAATTTTGATATATATATATCTTCTTTTATATCAAGATATACCTTGGGTAAACTTATTTTAATTTACCCTCTTTTCAAAACATATCGTGACGACCCATCATATTCAAGTGTTTAGTAACCCCTACCGATACAGTGGATCAAACTGATCGACCAGAACTCATAAACAACTCAAACAATGAATTTCCAGAATAAAAATTATTTTTATATCAAATAACAAATACGTTCACTCGTATATATACAGTCAACTCAATCTAGGGTATTACTAACCCTATCTCTACCGAGTCACGCCACAGAGCCAAGGAAATACTTAACTTAAGCTCTGATACCAACTGTAACGAGTCGGATTTTGAGCAACTTTGGGTATCGACATAAACTCGATGTCGATAACCAAACATCGAAAAATCCCGGTAGTTAATGAAAGAAATTAGAGGGTGAGAATAGATGAGATAGAAACTTATAATAGAAGAAGAAGAAGAACACAACATCAGAGTAACACGAACCTCAAAGCGGAACGAATAACATATAATAGATAACATAACTTTGAAATATAACAGTTATGTATACAATAGCACTTATCAGAGTACAACACTTACAACACAGCGGAAATAAACTATAGCTATATGATCTTGAAGCCTCCTGATCCAAGTTCTCCAAGTATATCCTGACTACTTGACTGCCCGTACAAAATTGGGCACCACAGAGTTTAGGGAAAACAACAAAATAAACTCCGGGTCAGTCATGGGACTGGTGTGAGTAAAGCAGTTTAAACAGGTATATGAACAAGTAAACGATATCTCATAAGACCACGCCGCAGAACAGAACGGGATTTTCCCTTATGAGAATCCAAAATATCTTTATATTAAAACCTTTTGATATTACAATAATGTCTAACAACCACAATATAATAATCATCTAGCAGAAACGCTTTCATCTCACGTTTCTACATATATAGTATACAATCAAAACCGCAAACACGTATTGGGTAATGGGTTTCCAACTATGACAAGGTATGGAACCACCTTCCGATCAGTGTACTCTAGGAACGATACAATGAAGTTCAACAAGAACATCTTGCAACTCAGCCACACATGACCGACCACTCATTTTGCTTGAGTGTATCGAATGTATATCACCAACAGTTGGGATCAGCAACCGTTTTCCGTATATATATGAGACAACATTGATAGATTAAAGAAGCAAATGAATATTCTCTAGATAGGTGATTATACACCATACTTCGGTGCGACCGACTTAGCCATGCTGCCTGCCCGATTTTTGTCATTTACCGGTTGATGAGGCTAGAAGCTACGCTTTATCATCACATCAGATTCACTTTGAATGCCACATCATCAAATCCATCCAATCACCGATTGACACCCTCAACTATACATTATGTGTTAGCTAAAAGAAGTTTCCTTCTTCGCTTCTACTCTTGGTACGGTTGGAGAAATCAATATACGTGATCGTCTGGAAATACTCTGTCAGACATCCGTCCATACAAGTCATCTAGGAACAGGATGAACCGAAGGCACTATTCAGTACATCCATCTTAGGCGCTGTTATCTAAGACTTATACAATAACCCTTGCGCTTTACACCGTCTTAAATTTTCTTTGGCATATATGATTCGCAACGCTTATGCCAATACAGAGTGGTTCTTTGGATAATAATCCAACCGGTCTCTCCATATTAACAACGTTAAAATGGTCAGAACTTCGATAGTCCGTGATTTAACTATCAAAGAAAAACACGTGTGCAAACAACGATATCATTTCCAGATGGAAATTCTATCAATCAATCAACAATCATATATATATATATATATATTCATATTTTCCTTATTTTCTATATTTAGAAAATATACGTTAACACTGGAAAACATTTCCATTTCTTATTCATATTTCCAATTTCAATATTTTGATTACGTTTCTGATTCTATTTGGAAAACATTTCCAAATCTTCTTTACTTGGATTTAAACAGATGTTTAAATCAACATCGCGACGACAACTCAAACCACTATACTTATTTACTAAATACACTTAACCGCTTTCACTCTCGAACCTTAACCATTTCTAAATTGAAAACGAAGTCAATCAAGTTGGGGTATAACTACCTCTCAGACCTTAACTGAACAACATTTCGAATCTCGAAATAGGGTAAGTTCACCTTTTAACTCCTTAACACTTCCTTACGTAACTCCTTTTGAATAAACTATATTCGAAAATCCTTTAAACTCTATTTGTTTAACTCTAATCGATTTACTCTTTTAATTCTGTTTGAATAAACTAAATTCGATCAACTCATTTTAACTCGATTCGAATAACTAATATTCGATAACTCCCTTTAATTCTATTCGAATAAACTATATTCGATTTACTCATTTGATTTAACTAATATCGATTAACCCCATCGAATAACTAAATTCGATAACTCCTTCAATTAAACTATATTCGATAACCCCTTTGATTAAACTAAAAATCGATAATCCCTTCGATTAACTAATAATCGATAATTCACTTCGATTAAACTATATTCGATAACTCACTTCGACTAAACTAAAAATCGATAATTCCTTCGATTAACTAATAATCGATAATTCCTTCGATTAACTATTAATCGATAATTCCTCCGATTAACTAATAATCGATAACTCCTTCGAATAAACTATAATCGATAATCTTCCCTTTTGTATAAACTAAATTCGATAATTCCTTTTCGACTAACTCTAATCGATTAACTCAAATCGATTAACTCTAATTCGATTTAACCCTGTTTAATTACTCTATTTGTTTAACTCTAACTGGTTAACTCTAACAGATCTACTCTGACTGGTCAACCCTAATTGATTAACTCTAACTGGTTAACTCTAATTGGTTAACTCTAACTTGTTTAACTCTAACTGGTTTAACTCTATACTGTTTAACTCTAACTGATTTAACCCTAACTGGTTTAGCTCTAACTGGTTAACCCTAACTGGTTTAACTCTTATTCGAATAACAATTATTCGATTAACTTCTCTTCAACTAACTCGACTCGACTAACCCCTTTCAAATAACATATTCGATTTACTAACTTTTGAATACTGTAACGACCCATAAAATCTGAACCAATTTAAAATTTTTAAATTGGCTAAAATAATGGATTTTAAATATTTAAAATAAATATTTTAAATAATGGCGATGAAAACTGAGTTGAGTCGACATTTGAAAACGAATATAATTAATTATAATTATATATAGAATTGAAAATAGCGCGGTAGTTCGATAATTCGATTTCAAACTTCAATTGAATATACCGGGTGCAAAACAATCCGTATTTTAGTGAAACCAAAAACATTAGGATCTTATTGGTAATATCTTTCTAACGAATCTAACCAATCGAAATTTGATAGCGGGAATCAAAAGATATGTCCAGTTGAAAATTCTGAATAGTCGCTATGGAATTCAGGCCCTTAAAAATGGACATTTTGCAAATGACCTCGGATTTGGACGAAACCACTTTTGTTAGATCCGCAGTGTCAAGTTATTGCTAGGTTTCAAATTTCATAATTTTTCGAATCAATATGTGAGCGTGGCAAAAGAAAACGCGTTTGACCAGTTTCTGTTGAGTTTAATCGACTGGAAATTGGCCATTTTACAAACGGTCTCAGAATTCGACGAAACTAGTTTTGTTAGGACCGTATCGTCAATACGAAGCTAGAAAATATTTTTCTGGAATTTTTCTAGTTAGTATGTGACCCCGGTAATTTGAAATGTGCGTTTAAAATTCAATATAGAGATTTAAATGTAAATTCAACGGAAACTGATTGTAACGATCAAATCAGCTTGCGATACATATCCCATTGTGTTCGGAATGGGGGTTAAACGCTATGGACGACAGGCGGTGGGCCTCGTTTCGAGGTCATGGGTAAAAGTCAACTTTATGCAATTAATTTAAATAAAAAAAAATATTTTACTTCCCTCCTTTATCTCCTTTCTGGCCCCCCCCGATTCATAATCAGAAAACGAAATAAAAAAAAAGAAAAGAAAGGAAACCTAAACCTCGAAGCCGCCCTCCGTTCAGCCTCCTCCCACCGAACGACACCTCGAAGCCGCCCTCCGTTCAGCCTCCCCCGTTCGAACCCCGAGCGCCGCCACCTCGAAGCTGCCGCCGACATCTCCAAACCCCCCCGTCGAATCAAATCGAGCCTCCCCCTCGCGGAGCATCCTGCCACCTCGAAGCTGCCGCCGACGTCTCCAAACCCCCCCTCTGTAAGTATTTTGTTATTTTATTTTAATAATTTAAAAACTGTTTTTTTTAGAATTCAAAACTGATTTTATAATGATTTAAAAACTGTTTTTTTTAGAATTCAAAACTGATTTTATTTTAATAATTTAAAAACTGTTTTTTTTAGAATTCAAAACTGATTTTATAATGATTTAAAAACTGTTTTTTTTAGAATTCAAAACTGATTTTATAATGATTTAAAAACTGTTTTTTTTAGAATTCAAAACTGATTTTATAATGATTTAAAAACTGTTTTTTTTAGAATTCAAAACTGATTTTATAATGATTTAAAAACTGTTTTTTTTAGAATTCAAAACTGATTTTATAATGATTTAAAAACTGTTTTTTTTAGGATTCAAAACCGATTTTTAAAGCAAAGAAAAACTGATTTTTAGAAAAGTTAAAAACTGATTATTCAAAAGATTTAAAAACTGATTTTTAGAAAAGATAAAAACTGATTTTAAAAGCAAAGAAAAACTGATTTTAAAAGCAATTAAAAACTGATTTTAAAAGCAAAGAAAAACTGATTTTGATATATTGAAAGTCGAAGTAAAAATCAGATTTTTTTATATATTGAAAGTCGAAGTAAAAATCATATTTTTATATGTTGAATAGCATCGTAAAAATTCGATTTTTACATATGTAGAGAATACGGGCGAAAGCGACAAAAGGCGAAGATTTCTATAAAGGAAGAGTCGTGAAGTTGGATAGCTATTGGTGAGATTTCTGATTTAAAAATATTTTATATGTGTGAAATGAAAGTGAATTGCTATCTATAAATATATATCTATATATATATATATATACGCCCCCTCGTCCACAAACCATGGACGATATTTATTGATTGAAATTGGTGTGAAAATTGATTGATAGCGAATGGTTGTTTGGGATTGTTTGTGATTGATATTGGTTGATTGCGGTTGAAAAATACCCATTTGTGGTTGAGAAATATTTGGTTGAAACCACATAGGATTAGTTTGTGGAAATGAAATAAAAAAAACTTCAATTGAATATACCGGGTGCAAAAAGTGAGGAGGCTTTTGAGGAGCTAAAGTTAAGGTTGACAACTGCTCCAGTGTTAACCATTATCGATGGCAACCAAGATTTAAAAGTCTGGACTGATGCATCTAGAGAAGGCCTTGGAGCAGTGTTAATGCAAAGAGGTCAAGTTATTGCCTATGCTAGCCGTCAACTGAAGCCGCACGAGAAAAACTATGTAACTCATGATCTTGAGTTATTAGCTATCATATTCTCTTTGAAAATTTGGAGACACTATCTTCTGGGCGAGAGATTTGAATTGGTTACAGATCACCAGTCGTTAAAGTATCTGTTCACTCAGAAGGACTTAAATTTGAGGCAACAGCGTTGGCTGGAGTTTCTTGCAGCATATGACTTTGAAATTATATATACTCCAGGGAAAGCCAATGTCGTGGCCGATGCTCTGAGCCGAAAGAATGTAATGATTGCCAGCTTTATTATCACGACATCCTTGATTGACAAAATATCTATTCTTCAGAAGGAGGATAACTTTATTAAAGATATGAACAAAAGGATTCAGAAAGGTGAACCCTCGTATTTTCAAATAGATAACGACGAGACCCTGAGATTGAAAGGAAGGATTTGTGTTCCTGACATCCCCGAACTCAAAAGGGAAGTGTTAGACGAGTGTCACAAGTCCAAGCTGAGTATCCATCCTGGTGTGGCCAAAATGTATAACGATCTCAAAAGAACATTCTGGTGAAGGCTATGAAGAGAGACGTTTCAATATACGTTAGCCGATGCCCTACTTGCCAGCTAGTCAAGAGTGACCAACAGAAATTGGCTGGATTATTACAACCACTAGAAGTTCCTGGCTGGAAGTGGGAACATATTTCTATGGATTTCATTGATGGTTTGCCCAGAACCAGAAAGGGGAATGACAGTATTTGGGTGATCGTAGATCGCTTCACGAAGACCGCCCATTTCATACCTGTCAAATCAAATAGAACCGCTCAGAGTCTGGCACATATTTACTTTAGGGAAATAGTTAGGCTACATGGAGTGCCGCTCAGCATAGTAAGTGATAGAGATACGATATTCACTAGCAAATTCTGGGAAGCATTTCAAGTCAAGCTCAGAACGAAGTTAAACTTGAGCACCGCTTATCATCCTCAGACAGACGGTCAAACTGAGAGGGTGAATCGCATTTTAGAAGATCTATTGCGGGCTTGTGTTATAGATTTCGGTGGATCATGTGAAGACCATCTACATTTGGCTGAATTCTCTTATAACAACAACTACCAGGCGAGTCTGACAATGTCGCCATTCGAAGCATTGTATGGTAGACCTTGCCGATCTCCTGCTTGTTGGGTCGAGCCTGGAAATAGACTTGTGTTGGGTCCCGATATGATTCGAGAAGCTGCCGACAAAGTCGATTTTATTAAGAAGCGATTACTCGCCGCTCAAAGCCGACAAAAGAGCTATGCCGATAGAAGAAGAAGAGATATATCCTTTGAAGTTGGCGACTATGTATATTTGAAAGTATCGCCGATGAGAGGAGTTATCCGGTTCGGTAAAACTGGAAAGTTAGCACCCAAATTCATTGGTCCGTTTCCTATTCTGGAACGGATTGGAACTCTCGCATATAAAGTTAAATTGCCTGACTGGTTGCCTGGAGTGCATGATGTATTTCATATATCTCAACTTCGGAAGCACGTACATGATCCAGACTTGATCGTTGAAGAAGCAGCTCAGCAGGATATTGAAATTACTCCAGAATTAGCCGTGAGGCGAGAGCCGCTGAAGATTATCGGCAAAGAAACCAAAGAGCTGAGAAACAAGAAGGTTCACTTAGTCAAAGTGCAATGGAGTGGAGATCCGCGAGATTGTACTTGGGAGACTGAGGAGAGCATTCAGAAAGCTTATCCCAGATGCCGGGTAGATATCTCTGATTGACTCCGGTGCAAGGTATATTTACCATACTTTACCTCACCATTTAATTCTCTATTCTATTATAATTGTTTGAATGATTTTAGAAGAAAAATAGGAATTAATTTGTATGGCTTTGAAAGGTTAAAAAAAAACAATTGGATTGGTTGTTGTGTTGTGTGATCGTAGATTTATCAAACCACATTCGACTTTATTCCTTTTCGAGGACGAAAAGTTTTAAGTGGGGGAGATTGTAACGACCCAGAAAATCTGAACCAATTTAAAATTTTTAAATTGGCTAAAATAATGGATTTTAAATATTTAAAATAAATATTTTAAATAATGGCGATGAAAACTGAGTTGAGTCGACATTTGAAAACGAATATAATTAATTATAATTATATATAGAATTGAAAATAGCGCGGTAGTTCGATAATTCGATTTCAAACTTCAATTGAATATACCGGGTGCAAAACAATCCGTATTTTAGTGAAACCAAAAACATTAGGATCTTATTGGTAATATCTTTCTAACGAATCTAACCAATCGAAATTTGATAGCGGGAATCAAAAGATATGTCCAGTTGAAAATTCTGAATAGTCGCTATGGAATTCAGGCCCTTAAAAATGGACATTTTGCAAATGACCTCGGATTTGGACGAAACCACTTTTGTTAGATCCGCAGTGTCAAGTTATTGCTAGGTTTCAAATTTCATAATTTTTCGAATCAATATGTGAGCGTGGCAAAAGAAAACGCGTTTGACCAGTTTCTGTTGAGTTTAATCGACTGGAAATTGGCCATTTTACAAACGGTCTCAGAATTCGACGAAACTAGTTTTGTTAGGACCGTATCGTCAATACGAAGCTAGAAAATATTTTTCTGGAATTTTTCTAGTTAGTATGTGACCCCGGTAATTTGAAATGTGCGTTTAAAATTCAATATAGAGATTTAAATGTAAATTCAACGGAAACTGATTGTAACGATCAAATCAGCTTGCGATACATATCCCATTGTGTTCGGAATGGGAGTTAAACGCTATGGACGACAGGCGGTGGGCCTCGTTTCGAGGTCATGGGTAAAAGTCAACTTTATGCAATTAATTTAAATAAAAAAAAATATATATATTTTACTTCCCTCCTTTATCTCCTTTCTGCCCCCCCCCCCCCGATTCATAATCAGAAAACGAAATAAAAGAAAAGAAAGGAAACCTAAACCTCGAAGCCGCCCTCCATTCAGCCTCCTCCCACCGAACGACACCTCGAAGCCGCCCTCCGTTCAGCCTCCCCCGTTCGAACCCCGAGCGCCGCCACCTCGAAGCTGCCGCCGACATCTCCAAACCCCCCCGTCGAATCAAATCGAGCCTCCCCCTCGCGGAGCATCCTGCCACCTCGAAGCTGCCGCCGACGTCTCCAAACCCCCCCTCTGTAAGTATTTTGTTATTTTATTTTAATAATTTAAAAACTGGTTTTTTTAGAATTCAAAACTGATTTTATAATGATTTAAAAACTGTTTTTTTTTTAGAATTCAAAACTGATTTTATTTTAATAATTTAAAAACTGTTTTTTTTAGAATTCAAAACTGATTTTATAATGATTTAAAAACTGTTTTTTTTAGAATTCAAAACTGATTTTATAATGATTTAAAAACTGTTTTTTTTAGAATTCAAAACTGATTTTATAATGATTTAAAAACTGTTTTTTTTAGAATTCAAAACTGATTTTATAATGATTTAAAAACTGTTTTTTTTAGAATTCAAAACTGATTTTATAATGATTTAAAAACTGTTTTTTTAAGGATTCAAAACCGATTTTTAAAGCAAAGAAAAACTGATTTTTAGAAAAGTTAAAAACTGATTATTCAAAAGATTTAAAAACTGATTTTTAGAAAAGATAAAAACTGATTTTAAAAGCAAAGAAAAACTGATTTTAAAAGCAATTAAAAACTGATTTTAAAAGCAAAGAAAAACTGATTTTGATATATTGAAAGTCGAAGTAAAAATCAGATTTTTTTATATATTGAAAGTCGAAGTAAAAATCATATTTTTATATATTGAATAGCATCGTAAAAATTCGATTTTTACATATGTAGAGAATACGGGCGAAAGCGACAAAAGGCGAAGATTTCTATAAAGGAAGAGTCGTGAAGTTGGATAGCTATTGGTGAGATTTCTGATTTAAAAATATTTTATATGTGTGAAATGAAAGTGAATTGCTATCTATAAATATATATATATATATATATATATATATATATATATATATATATATATATATATACGCCCCCTCGTCCACAAACCATGGACGATATTTATTGATTGAAATTGGTGTGAAAATTGATTGATAGCGAATGGTTGTTTGGGATTGTTTGTGATTGATATTGGTTGATTGCGGTTGAAAAATACCCATTTGTGGTTGAGAAATATTTGGTTGAAACCACATAGGATTAGTTTGTGGAAATGAAATAAAAAAAACTTCAATTGAATATACCGGGTGCAAAAAGTGAGGAGGCTTTTGAGGAGCTAAAGTTAAGGTTGACAACTGCTCCAGTGTTAACCATTATCGATGGCAACCAAGATTTAAAAGTCTGGACTGATGCATCTAGAGAAGGCCTTGGAGCAGTGTTAATGCAAAGAGGTCAAGTTATTGCCTATGCTAGCCGTCAACTGAAGCCGCACGAGAAAAACTATGTAACTCATGATCTTGAGTTATTAGCTATCATATTCTCTTTGAAAATCTGGAGACACTATCTTCTGGGCGAGAGATTTGAATTGTTTACAGATCACCAGTCGTTAAAGTATCTGTTCACTCAGAAGGACTTAAATTTGAGGCAACAGCGTTGGCTGGAGTTTCTTGCAGCATATGACTTTGAAATTATATATACTCCAGGGAAAGCCAATGTCGTGGCCGATGCTCTGAGCCGAAAGAATGTAATGATTGCCAGCTTTATTATCACGACATCCTTGATTGACAAAATATCTATTCTTCAGAAGGAGGATAACTTTATTAAAGATATGATCAAAAGGATTCAGAAAGGTGAACCCTCGTGTTTTCAAATAGATAACGACGAGACCCTGAGATTGAAAGGAAGGATTTGTGTTCCTGACATCCCCGAACTCAAAAGGGAAGTGTTAGACGAGTGTCACAAGTCCAAGCTGAGTATCCATCCTGGTGTGGCCAAAATGTATAACGATCTCAAAAGAACATTCTGGTGAAGGCTATGAAGAGAGACGTTTCAATATACGTTAGCCGATGCCCTACTTGCCAGCTAGTCAAGAGTGACCAACAGAAATTGGCTGGATTATTACAACCACTAGAAGTTCCTGGCTGGAAGTGGGAACATATTTCTATGGATTTCATTGATGGTTTGCCCAGAACCAGAAAGGGGAATGACAGTATTTGGGTGATCGTAGATCGCTTCACGAAGACCGCCCATTTCATACCTGTCAAATCAAATAGAACCGCTCAGAGTCTGGCACATATTTACTTCAGGGAAATAGTTAGGCTACATGGAGTGCCGCTCAGCATAGTAAGTGATAGAGATACGATATTCACTAGCAAATTCTGGGAAGCATTTCAAGTCGAGCTCGGAACGAAGTTAAACTTGAGCACCGCTTATCATCCTCAGACAGACGGTCAAACTGAGAGGGTGAATCGCATTTTAGAAGATCTATTGCGGGCTTGTGTTATAGATTTCGGTGGATCATGTGAAGACCATCTACATTTGGCTGAATTCTCTTATAACAACAACTACCAGGCGAGTCTGACAATGTCGCCATTCGAAGCATTGTATGGTAGACCTTGCCGATCTCCTGCTTGTTGGGTCGAGCCTGGAAATAGACTTGTGTTGGGTCCCGATATGATTCGAGAAGCTGCCGACAAAGTCGATTTTATTAAGAAGCGATTACTCGCCGCTCAAAGCCGACAAAAGAGTTATGCCGATAGAAGAAGAAGAGATATATCCTTTGAAGTTGGCGACTATGTATATTTGAAAGTATCGCCGATGAGAGGAGTTATCCGGTTCGGTAAAACTGGAAAGTTAGCACCCAAATTCATTGGTCCGTTTCCTATTCTGGAACGGATTGGAACTCTCGCATATAAAGTTAAATTGCCTGACTGGTTGCCTGGAGTGCATGATGTATTTCATATATCTCAACTTCGGAAGCACGTACATGATCCAGACTTGATCGTGGAAGAAGCAGCTCAGTAGGATATTGAAATTACTCCAGAATTAGCCGTGAGGCGAGAGCCGCTGAAGATTATCGGCAAAGAAACCAAAGAGCTGAGAAACAAGAAGGTTCACTTAGTCAAAGTGCAATGGAGTGGAGATCCGCGAGATTGTACTTGGGAGACTGAGGAGAGCATTCAGAAAGCTTATCCCAGATGCCGGGTAGATATCTCTGATTGACTCCGGTGCAAGGTATATTTACCATACTTTACCTCACCATTTAATTCTCTATTCTATTATAATTGTTTGAATGATTTTAGAAGAAAAATAGGAATTAATTTGTATGGCTTTGAAAGGTTAAAAAAAAACAATTGGATTGGTTGTTGTGTTGTGTGATCGTAGATTTATCAAACCACTTTCGACTTTATTCCTTTTCGAGGACGAAAAGTTTTAAGTGGGGGAGATTGTAACGACCCAGAAAATCTGAACCAATTTAAAATTTTTAAATTGGCTAAAATAATGGATTTTAAATATTTAAAATAAATATTTTAAATAATGGCGATGAAAACTGAGTTGAGTCGACATTTGAAAACGAATATAATTAATTATAATTATATATAGAATTGAAAATAGCGCGGTAGTTCGATAATTCGATTTCAAACTTCAATTGAATATACCGGGTGCAAAACAATCCGTATTTTAGTGAAACCAAAAACATTAGGATCTTATTGGTAATATCTTTCTAACGAATCTAACCAATCGAAATTTGATAGCGGGAATCAAAAGATATGTCCAGTTGAAAATTCTGAATAGTCGCTATGGAATTCAGGCCCTTAAAAATGGACATTTTGCAAATGACCTCGGATTTGGACGAAACCACTTTTGTTAGATCCGCAGTGTCAAGTTATTGCTAGGTTTCAAATTTCATAATTTTTCGAATCAATATGTGAGCATGGCAAAAGAAAACGCGTTTGACCAGTTTCTGTTGAGTTTAATCGACTGGAAATTGGCCATTTTACAAACGGTCTCAGAATTCGACGAAACTAGTTTTGTTAGGACCGTATCGTCAATACGAAGCTAGAAAATATTTTTCTGGAATTTTTCTAGTTAGTATGTGACCCCGGTAATTTGAAATGTGCGTTTAAAATTCAATATAGAGATTTAAATGTAAATTCAACGGAAACTGATTGTAACGATCAAATCAGCTTGCGATACATATCCCATTGTGTTCGGAATGGGAGTTAAACGCTATGGACGACAGGCGGTGGGCCTCGTTTCGAGGTCATGGGTAAAAGTCAACTTTATGCAATTAATTTAAATAAAAAAAAATATATATATTTTACTTCCCTCCTTTATCTCCTTTCTGCCCCCCCCCCCCCCCGATTCATAATCAGAAAACGAAATAAAAGAAAAGAAAGGAAACCTAAACCTCGAAGCCGCCCTCCATTCAGCCTCCTCCCACCGAACGACACCTCGAAGCCGCCCTCCGTTCAGCCTCCCCCGTTCGAACCCCGAGCGCCGCCACCTCGAAGCTGCCGCCGACATCTCCAAACCCCCCCGTCGAATCAAATCGAGCCTCCCCCTCGCGGAGCATCCTGCCACCTCGAAGCTGCCGCCGACGTCTCCAAACCCCCCCCCTCTGTAAGTATTTTGTTATTTTATTTTAATAATTTAAAAACTGTTTTTTTAGAATTCAAAACTGATTTTATAATGATTTAAAAACTGTTTTTTTTAGAATTCAAAACTGATTTTATTTTAATAATTTAAAAACTGTTTTTTTTAGAATTCAAAACTGATTTTATAATGATTTAAAAACTGTTTTTTTTAGAATTCAAAACTGATTTTATAATGATTTAAAAACTATTTTTTTTTAGAATTCAAAACTGATTTTATAATGATTTAAAAACTGTTTTTTTTAGAATTCAAAACTGATTTTATAATGATTTAAAAACTGTTTTTTTTAGAATTCAAAACTGATTTTATAATGATTTAAAAACTGTTTTTTTTAGGATTCAAAACCGATTTTTAAAGCAAAGAAAAACTGATTTTTAGAAAAGTTAAAAACTGATTATTTAAAAGATTTAAAAACTGATTTTTAGAAAAGATAAAAACTGATTTTAAAAGCAAAGAAAAACTGATTTTAAAAGCAATTAAAAACTGATTTTAAAAGAAAAGAAAAACTGATTTTGATATATTGAAAGTCGAAGTAAAAATCAGATTTTTTTATATATTGAAAGTCGAAGTAAAAATCATATTTTTATATATTGAATAGCATCGTAAAAATTCGATTTTTACATATGTAGAGAATACGGGCGAAAGCGACAAAAGGCGAAGATTTCTATAAAGGAAGAGTCGTGAAGTTGGATAGCTATTGGTGAGATTTTTGATTTAAAAATATTTTATATGTGTGAAATGAAAGTGAATTGCTATCTATAAATATATATCTATATATATATATACGCCCCCTCGTCCACAAACCATGGACGATATTTATTGATTGAAATTGGTGTGAAAATTGATTGATAGCGAATGGTTGTTTGGGATTGTTTGTGATTGATATTGGTTGATTGCGGTTGAAAAATACCCATTTGTGGTTGAGAAATATTTGGTTGAAACCACATAGGATTAGTTTGTGGAAATGAAATAAAAAATCCCAAACAACCATTCGCTATCAATCAATTTTCACACTAATTTCAATCAATAAATATCGTCCATGGTTTGTGGACGAGGGGGCGTATATATATATATATAGATATATATTTATAGATAGCAATTCACTTTCATTTCACACATATAAAATATTTTTAAATCAGAAATCTCACCAATAGCTATCCAACTTCACGACTCTTCCTTTATAGAAATCTTCGCCTTTTGTCGCTTTCGCCCGTATTCTCTACATATGTAAAAATCGAATTTTTACGATGCTATTCAATATATAAAAATATGATTTTTACTTCGACTTTCAATATATAAAAAAAATCTGATTTTTACTTCGACTTTCAATATATCAAAATCAGTTTTTCTTGGCTTTTAAAATCAGTTTTTAATTGCTTTTAAAATCAGTTTTTCTTTGCTTTTAAAATCAGTTTTTATCTTTTCTAAAAATCAGTTTTTAAATCTTTTAAATAATTAGTTTTTAACTTTTCTAAAAATCAGTTTTTCTTTGCTTTAAAAATCGGTGTTGAATCCCAAAAAAAACAGTTTTTAAATCATTATAAAATCAGTTTTGAATTCTAAAAAAAACAGTTTTTAAATCATTATAAAATCAGTTTTGAATTCTAAAAAAAACAGTTTTTAAATCATTATAAAATCAGTTTTGAACTCTAAAAAAAACAGTTTTTAAATCATTATAAAATCAGTTCTGAATTCTAAAAAAAACAGTTTTTAAATCATTATAAAATCAGTTTTGAATTCTAAAAAAAAACAGTTTTTAAATTATTAAAATAAAATCAGTTTTGAATTCTAAAAAAAACAGTTTTTAAATCATTATAAAATCAGTTTTGAATTCTAAAAAAAAACAGTTTTTAAATTATTGAAATAAAATATATACATGCCGCCTGCGTGCGAACTAGATGCATGATCCCCATTGTCAAAAACCGCGAGGTTTTAAGGTAGAGCGAGGAGCCGTACTAGGGACGGTCCCGGTGTAACTACCCTGCCGTTATGCTGCCGAAATTTTGAATAATATTCGTGTGTTTGAATTATTTTCATATGCTTAAACTATATTTATTCCTTATATAGAAAACATTCATGTGTTGAATTGATATTCATTCGTTGATTAGAAATTCATGTGTTGAATGGTATTCATATTTTGAAATAAATTGTTCGATAATAAAAATCACATTTTTATCTATATATAGAAACTATAGAAAACATTCATGTGTTGAATTGATATTCATTCGTTGATTAGAAATTCATGTGTTGAATGGTATTCATATTTTGAAATAAATTGTTCGATAATAAAAATCACATTTTTATCTATATATAATAACTATATGTAACGACCCGGATTTTTGACCGTTTAAACCGACAATAAACCACACATGTCGACCCAAACGAATCGCCAACCCAGATAGTTATTTGGGGAAAAAGAAGAAAAAGAAGAAAGGAAGAAAAACAATCACAGAACCTCACAGCGGAAGGACAACATATAATAAACAAATAATATTTCAAAACATTTAAACATATACATTTGAGTTACAATATTCAAATCAATCAGAGTTATACACTTACATACACATAATGCAGCGGAAATAGAATGTAGTGGATACATGTATATCAAACTCCGTCTTCGATCTCCAAGGCAAGACAATCTTCATTAACTGCAACATCTGCTGACCCGAGCGTATTGCATAAAAAGAAAACACAACAAACACTCGAATCAGCACTAAATCATCTCATATTAGTCAAATTAAAATACAGAATAATATCGGTGTCAAGGTGCAGTAACTCAAGAGACGTTACGGGATTTTTCCATCTCTCAAGGATCCGTTAAACTAATACATACATAGTATAATACGCTATTACAATAGTGTTTATTCAGTAAAGTATAATTATCGAAAATAGCGTAAGCGGGATTACCATGTTACCCTTACGCCGTTTATACCATTGCCGTACAGTTTGCATATAACACACCAGTACGTCGGTGGATAGGGATGCGCCGTGATACGACAACGTTAAATCAAAATCGTAGGGGCTCGATCAGGATAATATGACAAGGCACTGAGGAATACCCCGGTAGGATTCTACCGAATTCGCGGGCCCCAGGCCGGTGGTAACGCATAGCCGCAACTACCGCCCACCTCGAACGACATTCCCATATTCAAAGGGGTGCACCCAAATCGATCACAACAGTAATAGAGATGGTTTCGAAGGAGCGCGTTCGACCAGAGATGCGATCTCATTAACCCGGGGATGGCTCCTGTTTTAGTCATTTCAATTATGACCCGTAGGTCAAGGCTAATCCATCATCGTTCTCTTTCTTCAAATCCAGTAATCGCCTCCATACCAGCCTACTTCGGTTCTGGAATTCCACCGCGTACACAGTTGTCAAAGTGGTATCGACACTGACAGAGAGTATGCCTTATGTCGACTCCGGTCTCCTTGACAACCCACCGTTTACATTTTTCACACCGGTCAGTGCTTTTACCTTTCAAAGGAGTTCGGGTTTCATATCAAAATATCATGTTTCGAAATTCATTTTCATATTCTAAATAGAATATTATTCAAATGGGATTTTCCCATTTACGCTCAACATCTTGAACTAATTCCAACTTATATAAAATTTGAATATCAAATTAATTAACAATACATTTAAATAGTTTAAAGGTATAATTAAAATAATTTGAAATAATAGTTAGTAATAAAAGTAGAGTTTGACAAAATAATTAAAACATTAAAATAATTCATAAAATAAGTAATTAATAATTATAAAGTATTTTATTTAAATAATTTATAAAATAAATAGTTATAATGAAATTTAATTTATTATCAAAATAGTTTTGGAAAAATAGTTTTGACATACTATAGTTGGAATTAGCATCGTTTCGCCCAGATTTCGTTTACACTTGCAGTTGTATTTCAACTTCAAGTAAATCAATTCGAATTCACAATCCCGATCGACTTCATTTCAAATATACATTCATTTCAAATTTGGCCAATTCCAATTCAGATGGTTATTTTTAACCCGAGTGCCCATTCAACGATCTCAATTCATAACAAATAAGCCGAGTTCGATTTCGATCATTTAAATTTATTAAATTTCCACTTCCAGACTTATTTAACTAAATCAACTTAAACCCAACGACAAAGGTTAAACTTTGAGCCATATTCCCATTTTCAAGCTTCGATTTATACATACTTTGAAATTTACAAATTCATTTCGTCGTTTCAAAGATTTTTAATGTATAACAAATATCGAGTTCAAATTCATCTTTATTTCAATTTATGGCTGATTTTAAGTAAATCTCAAGACATGCAAGACCATTCAATTTCAAATAAATTTGAGTAAAAATCAATTTCACTTGGTATTTAACTTATAATTACAACACAAATTCATTTCCCTTTTTATTTATATTTCAACTTCAAATACAAAGGAAAATAAATTATAAAACATCGCTTATTGTCGTTAAACAATAAATTTTCAAAATTCATGGTTAAACCAAATTTTATTTAACCGACCGGTGTCCGTATATAATTTGCTATCTTATGGCCAAGTGATTTAAATTTAATTTCTCGATATTCAGGGATGGATCTATCATTTCAATCCAAATCAGGGTCACAGAGGTTTATCATTTCACTTTGTGTTCTTAATTCATTTTATCGACAAATCCTGGTTTATTCGATGCCCGTAACATCAAGGTTCAATGGGATTATCGTCAAAATCACATACAACACAACATACTGAATATGAAGCATCAACAGTGGTATATCAATTCAGTAATAAAATACAACCAAACATCCATTACACAACTTTTCAACTGGTCAACATTAACCAGTTTCCGACATTCTCGAGGATTCGAATTTCCAATTAGAAATTTAAATTTAAATAAATAACTAATTGTCGATCAACTTTCCATGTAAATACACTGGCAATCAATTTCAAGCAACCAAGTTCACAACCAATCACAACCATGCAACCAAAATTATTTCATATATAAATTCGATAACTATGGGATAAATTCAGTCTTACGTGAGTGAAGAAACACTCACCTTTGCGCTACAATTTGCATCGAACGTCCAGAAAAGGCCCAAAATTTGACAGTCTCCAAATGTAGTGAAATTTGTGTCAAAACGTCCGCAACTCCGCCACGATCCCAACGCAACAAACCGTGCGTCAATCCGACCTCATACGAGAAAGTTATGAGTGTTTTTCGCATTTTGAAAACTAAATATATAAAAATTATTTAAATAATAACCCACCCATTGGTGTTTTGCCACGTCAGCATGCTCTTCCCGCTCGTTCTCTCTACTCCACGCTACAGTAACTCACGTTGAAAACAACCCATCCATTCACAACTTTGACCGACTTTTGCTCCCTCGTCCGACCACCGTAGACTCCGGGACCGCCACCATCGTCGAGCTTGTCTCCTGGCGCACCCATCGACACCGGAGTGGCCACCTCCGGTGGCTTCCTCCTCCGTCGCCGGCGGCTTGAACGCACGCCAGTTCTGGCCTTCGACGGCGAAAATCCGGCCAACCACAACACCATCTGACCTCCGACCACCATAGATCAACTCTACACACCATCCTCAACAATACCCAGAAGCCGGATTCGTCGATTGAAGCCTAGATCGAAAAACCCCAATTCAAACCCTAGGGTTACGAATTTTCTCAGCTTTGACCGCGAATTCCGGTCGATCCGCTCAATGCATGTTGAAACGAACTGCAGATCTGTGATCTACTCGTCGAGATCTTCAGTTTGATATATAATTCGATGGGTTTTGGGAAGATTTTATTTTTGAGCTATATTTTGATTTTAAATTAAAATTAAATAATTTTCAGCCATGGATGGAAAAATAGAAATGTGGAGATAGAGAATGGGCTGATGTGGTGGAGATTGGGCTTGTATATATATAAATATAAGGTCCAGACACATTAACACACACAGCGCTACCGTATATCAATTCGAACGTACATTTCACCTTACCGGGCCCACATACTGACCCTGAAAATCCAGAAAAATTATTTTTGGTTATGTTTCGACGATACGATTCCAACGAAACTAATTTCGTTGAATTCCGAGACCGTTGGAAAAATGGCCTTTTTCGGGTCGATCCAATTTAACTGTCAACTGACAAAACGCGTTTTCACTTGCCACGCTCACATATTAATTCGAAAAATTCTGAAAATTGAAACCTAGCAATAATTCGACATTCCAGATCCAACAGAGGTGGTTTCATCGAAAACAGAGGTCGTTTGAAAAATGGCTATTTTACAGGCCCTTATAAATTCTATAGCGACTATTCTGAAAATTCATTTGATCATAACTTTTGATCTTCATTACGGAAATTCGATATTTCACATTCGTTGGAAAGATATCGTCAAACAGAGTTATATTTTCCCGGGTCGTCCCCATTCTGATTTAAAACGAATTTTATACATTCAATTGAAATTTAAAATCGAATTTTCAAACTGCCGCGCCATTTCAGGCTCGTTATATAATTAAAATAAATTTATTCGTTTTTTACTTTGATTATAATAATTTTTTCGTCGTTATTATTTGAAATAAATCACTTTAAATATTCGAAATTCTTTAAATTAGCCAAAATGACATTTTCAATTTGGTTCGGATTTTCAGGTCGTTACATTCTCCCCCACTTAAAGTCTTTTCGTCCTCGAAAAGAGAACGAACTGATATTAAGTGCATATAGATTTCAAATTCATGCTTAAAATAATATTTTCAAGACAAGTATAGTTGTAAAACTCGTAAAATTTTCTAACTTCCGAAATCACAGAAAATTTCGGCAGCATCTCCTTTGTACGGAGAGGTCCGGGGAGAATCTCAAAACATATATGTACTCAATATACATCTCATCCAACGATGAGGTATCCCAAAAGTGGGGAAAACAAAATATAAAACCACAAAACCATATACCACAAGTACGTACCTCGTTTAGCGTTTATTTTGCGGTTTTTATTTACCTTTGCATTTAGTATTTAGCACAAGCGAGCTTCAAAACGAAATGTGACTTCTTACACCTGCCAAAACTTACATATACATGAAAATCAACATATATACAATATATAGCAACTTACCTAACATACATTAATCATTTAACCCCAAAACCAATATTTTTATGTCAAGCCAGCAACCCAAATGAAGTTTATCCTTTATCGCTTAAGTATACTCCCGTTTATTTCACTTGTATTAAGCAAATTTTATTTTATTTTATTCATATTATGCCATCGTCTATCTTACTCAAGTTCATTTCAACTTATTCATTTCAGTTGTTATTATCTCTTTACTCGGAAAAATGGATTTGAATTAAATTTGTTTACTCAATTCCGATACATTTCTATATTTTTCCCATTTAAGTTACATGAAATGTTATTCCATTAACATGCTTATTTACTCGACCCACCCTCTCATGATTGGAATTAAGGAAATGTTTACCCTCGAATTTTTTTTCAAAATTAGTTCTCAAATCATTTTATTAAATTTCCTGAGTTAAACTCCATTTGACTCGATTCCTCTACTAAATTTAGGTTATACACCATTCGACAAGATGATTTACATTCCATTTCATTGTTCAAATTTAGGTTCATATTCGATGTAGCATCCAAATGAGTTTTAACCCATCCAGAGTTTTATACTTTCATCCCAATTCTTCCCAAATCACTTATTATGATTTTACACAAATTTTTAATATTTTTAAAATTTTTATTATCGATATTTCAGTCGGTTTCCAATAACGGCCACCGAACTGCGGCCATAGCGACCTTTTCCAAATTTGATTTGGACATATTTCCAAATTCAACCGTTAGATTTCAAATCTCTCATATTCGTTGGAAGCTCTTTTCGATACGAACCCAACGGTTCCGGTTTTAGGAGAATCCGATGGTCGGATCTCCCGCTACGTCCATTCAAAGTCAATGATCGAATTTCGCGAACGGTCGCTGCGCGGTGCGTTATATTCAAACCATTTATATATATATATATATATATATATATATATATATATATATATATATTCTTTCCCGGCAAATCTTCGTTCCCCTATTTTGTTCATTCTATTCATTCCTTACCCATTTTAACATTCATTTATTTCTATTTCCATCTTAAATTAAATCTTATTCCCATAACTTAATTCATTTATTCTACTCTCAAATCATTATCACCAGTTAAAACAACTCAAGGTGCTTGATTCCAGGTTTATAATTCAAGTTTAAAATTACATATATATATATGGTTATAATATTTTAGAAACCATATCATATGGATTTTTAAATCCAAACCTTAAATTTAAGAAGACATAGAAATTTCAATTATTGTTAAACCTTAAACTCAGTTATAAATATCTTATACTTTTTATACAAACTTATATTATAGGAGTTTAAATCTAAAAATCCTTTCAAGCTAGATATGAAAATACTGGGTGGTCTCTCCCCCACTTAAACTCTTCAGAATAATCATCGATAATGCGTGCACTCATTACCGAAGTCATTCCTAAGGTCTAAGTAGAGGTTTCACACTTATTCATTGAAAACCATTTGAAAACCATTTCCAAACTATTTTTATCGTACGACATTATTTCAAACTTTAGCAACTATCTTCGAAAACACCCAGGATCCAATTTCAAGTTCGCTTCTATTTTAACCTCAAACCTTTCTCACCCAATTATATTCAACAGATTTCATTTCCAAATACTTCTAAATTCACTAATTTTTCATATTAGTTTTTGCGATTTAAATCAACCACAATAGGTAATAACTTTACATTATCACCCACTAAATTAAGTACATACATATTTGAACCATAATATATATTCGATATATTTAAAAATATAATTGAAAACCATATTATGTCAAATCATTCTGTTCGATTATTTAGAAATTCCTATCGATCGTATGGCGTCCCATATATCGACCAGAATCTATAAATATTCAACAGAACAATTAACACAACATAAAATCAATTTATATCCAAATTACAAATACGCTCTCTCATATATCCACTCGAACTCATTCTAGGGCATTACTAACCCCATCTCTAATGAGTTAATTCCCAAACAGAGCCAAGGTTATCGCTAACCATCGCTCTGATACCAAATGTAACGACCCGGATTTTTGACCGTTTAAACCGACAATAAACCACACATGTCGACCCAAACGAATCGCCAACCCAGATAGTTATTTGGGGAAAAAGAAGAAAAAGAAGAAAGGAAGAAAAACAATCACAGAACCTCACAGCGGAAGGACAACATATAATAAACAAATAATATTTCAAAACATTTAAACATATACATTTGAGTTACAATATTCAAATCAATCAGAGTTATACACTTACATACACATAATGCAGCGGAAATAGAATGTAGTGGATACATGTATATCAAACTCCGTCTTCGATCTCCAAGGCAAGACAATCTTCATTAACTGCAACATCTGCTGACCCGAGCGTATTGCATAAAAAGAAAACACAACAAACACTCGAATCAGCACTAAATCATCTCATATTAGTCAAATTAAAATACAGAATAATATCGGTGTCAAGGTGCAGTAACTCAAGAGATGTTACGGGATTTTTCCATCTCTCAAGGATCCGTTAAACTAATACATACATAGTATAATACACTATTACAATAGTGTTTATTCAGTAAAGTATAATTATCGAAAATAGCGTAAGCGGGATTACCATGTTACCCTTACGCCGTTTATACCACTGCCGTACAGTTTGCATATAACACACCGGTACGTCGGTGGATAGGGATGCGCCGTGATACGACAACGTTAAATCAAAATCGTAGGGGCTCGATCAGGATAATATGACAAGGCACTGAGGAATACCCCGGTAGCATTCTACCGAATTCGCGGGCCCTAGGCCGGTGGTAACGCATAGCCGCAACTACCGCCCACCTCGAACGACATTCCCATATTCAAAGGGGTGCACCCAAATCGATCACAACAGTAATAGAGATGGTTTCGAAGGAGCGCGTTCGATCAGAGATGCGATCTCATTAACCCGGGGATGGCTCCTGTTTTAGTCATTTCAATTATGACCCGCAGGTCAAGGCTAATCCATCATCGTTCTCTTTCTTCAAATCCAGTAATCGCCTCCATACCAGCCTACTTCGGTTCTGGAACTTCCACCGCGTACACAGTTGTCAAAGTGGTATCGACACTGACAGAGAGTATGCCTTATGTCGACTCCGGTCTCTTTGACAACCCACCGTTTACATTTTTCACACCGGTCAGTGCTTTTACCTTTCAAAGGAGTTCGGGTTTCATATCAAAATATCATGTTTCGAAATTCATTTTCATATTCTAAATAGAATATTATTCAAATGGGATTTTCCCATTTACGCTCAACATCTTGAACTAATTCCAACTTATATAAAATTTGAATATCAAATTAATTAACAATACATTTAAATAGTTTAAAGGTATAATTAAAATAATTTGAAATAATAGTTAGTAATAAAAGTAGAGTTTGACAAAATAATTAAAACATTAAAATAATTCATAAAATAAGTAATTAATAATTATAAAGTATTTTATTTAAATAATTTATAAAATAAATAGTTATAATGAAATTTAATTTATTATCAAAATAGTTTTGGAAAAATAGTTTTGACATACTATAGTTGGAATTAGCATCGTTTCGCCCAGATTTCGTTTACACTTGCAGTTGTATTTCAACTTCAAGTAAATCAATTCGAATTCACAATCCCGATCGACTTCATTTCAAATTTGGCCAATTCCAATTCAGATGGTTATTTTTAACCCGAGTGCCCATTCAACGATCTCAATTCATAACAAATAAGCCGAGTTCGATTTCGATCATTTAAATTTATTAAATTTCCACTTCCAGACTTATTTAACTAAATCAACTTAAACCCAACGACAAAGGTTAAACTTTGAGCCATATTCCCATTTCCAAGCTTCGATTTATACATACTTTGAAATTTACAAATTCATTTCGTCGTTTCAAAGATTTTTAATGTATAACAAATATCGAGTTCAAATTCATCTTTATTTCAATTCATGGCTGATTTTAAGTAAATCTCAAGACATGCAAGACCATTCAATTTCAAATAAATTCGAGTAAAAATCAATTTCACTTGGTATTTAACTTATAATTACAACACAAATTCATTTCCTTTTTATTTATATTTCAACTTCAAATACAAAGGAAAATAAATTATAAAACATCGCTTATTGTCGTTAAACAATAAATTTTCAAAATTCATGGTTAAACCAAATTTTATTTAACCGACCGGTGTCCGTATATAATTTGCTATCTTATGGCCAAGTGATTTAAATTTAATTTCTCGATATTCAGGGATGGATCTATCATTTCAATCCAAATCAGGGTCACAGAGGTTTATCATTTCACTCTGTGTTCTTAATTCATTTTATCGACAAATCCTGGTTTATTCGATGCCCGTAACATCAAGGTTCAATGGGATTATCGTCAAAATCACATACAACACAACATACTGAATATGAAGCATCAACAGTGGTATATCAATTCAGTAATAAAATACAACCAAACATCCATTACACAACTTTTCAACTGGTCAACATTAACCAGTTTCCGACATTCTCGAGGATTCGAATTTCCAATTAGAAATTTAAATTTAAATAAATAACTAATTGTCGATCAACTTTCAATGTAAATACACTGGCAATCAATTTCAAGCAACCAAGTTCACAACCAATCACAACCATGCAACCAAAATTATTTCATATATAAATTCGATAACTATGGGATAAATTCAGTCTTACGTGAGTGAAGAAACACTCACCTTTGCGCTACAATTTGCATCGAACGTCCAGAAAAGGCCCAAAATTTGACAGTCTCCAAATTTTGTGAAATTAGTGTCAAAACGTCCGTAACTCCGCCACGATCCCAACGCAACAAACCGTGCGTCAATCCGACCTCATACGAGAAAGTTATGAGTGTTTTTCGCATTTTGAAAACTAAATATATAAAAATTATTTAAATAATAACCCACCCATTGGTGTTCTGCCACGTCAGCATGCTCTTCCCGCTCGTTCTCTCTACTCCACGCTACAGTAACTCACGTTGAAAACAACCCATCCATTCACAACTTTGACCGACTTTTGCTCCCTCGTCCGACCACCGTAGACTCCGGGACCGCCACCATCGTCGAGCTTGTCTCCTGGCGCACCCATCGACACCGGAGTGGCCACCTCCGGTGGCTTCCTCCTCCGTCGCCGGCGGCTTGAACGCACGCCAGTTCTGGCCTTCGACGGCGAAAATCCGGCCAACCACAACACCATCTGACCTCCGACCACCATAGATCAACTCTACACACCATCCTCAACAATACCCAGAAGCCGGATTCGTCGATTGAAGCCTAGATCGAAAAACCCCAATTCAAACCCTAGGGTTACGAATTTTCTCAGCTTTGACCGCGAATTCCGGTCGATCCGCTCAATGCATGTTGAAACGAACTGCAGATCTGTGATCTACTCGTCGAGATCTTCAGTTTGATATATAATTCGATGGGTTTTGGGAAGATTTTATTTTTGAGCTATATTTTGATTTTAAATTAAAATTAAATAATTTTCAGCCATGGATGGAAAAATAGAAATGTGGAGATAGAGAATGGGCTGATGTGGTGGAGATTGGGCTTGTATATATATAAATATAAGGTCCAGACACATTAACACACACAGCGCTACCGTATATCAATTCGAACGTACATTTCACCTTACCGGGCCCACATACTGACCCTGAAAAATCCAGAAAAATTATTTTTGGTTATGTTTCGACGATACGATTCCAACGAAACTAATTTCGTTGAATTCCGAGACCGTTGGAAAAATGGCCTTTTTCGGGTCGATCCAATTTAACTGTCAACTGACAAAACGCGTTTTCACTTGTCACGCTCACATATTAATTCGAAAAATTCTGAAAATTGAAACCTAGCAATAATTCGACATTCCAGATCCAACAGAGGTGGTTTCATCGAAAACAGAGGTCGTTTGAAAAATGGCTATTTTACAGGCCCTTATAAATTCTATAGCGACTATTCTGAAAATTCATTTGATCATAACTTTTGATCTTCATTACGGAAATTCGATTTTTCACATTCGTTGGAAAGATATCGTCAAACAGAGTTATATTTTCCCGGGTCGTCCCCATTCTGATTTAAAACGAATTTTATACATTCAATTGAAATTTAAAATCGAATTTTCAAACTGCCGCGCCATTTCAGGCTCGTTATATAATTAAAATAAATTTATTCGTTTTTTACTTCGATTATAATAATTTTTTCGTCGTTATTATTTGAAATAAATCACTTTAAATATTCGAAATTCTTTAAATTAGCCAAAATGACATTTTCAAATTGGTTCGGATTTTCAGGTCGTTACACTATAGAAAACATTCATGTGTTGAATTGATATTCATTCGTTGATTAGAAATTCATGTGTTGAATGGTATTCATATTTTGAAATAAATTGTTCGATAATAAAAATCACATTTTTATCTATATATAGAAACTATAGAAAACCTTCATGTGTTGAATTGATATTCATTCGTGGATTAGAAATTCATGTGTTGAATGGTATTCATATTTTGAAATAAATTGTTCGATAATAAAAATCACATTTTTATCTATATATAGAAACTATAGAAAACCTTCATGTGTTGAATTGATATTCATTCGTGGATTAGAAATTCATGTGTTGAATGGTATTCATATTTTGAAATAAATTGTTCGATAATAAAAATCACATTTTTATCTATATATAGAAACTATAGAAAACATTCATGTGTTGAATTGATATTCATTCGTTGATTAGAAATTCATGTGTTGAATGGTATTCATATTTTTGAAATAAATTGTTTGATAATAAAAATCACCTTTTATCGACTATATGAACTATATAGAAAAATAGTGTTTTGAAATGAATCGTTTTACAATAAAAATCACATTTTTATTGTATGCATAAATCGTTGAAATGTGAAGTGTTAAAAATAGCCACTTGTTCAAAATAAACATATATGAGTTGAAATATTCATTAATTAGCTAATGAAATGATTTGCACCTATTTATGTAACATTAGAATGAATGGAGTTTTTAAACCAAATAGAAATCAAATATGAAGTCGAATAGAAATTGATAAATGATAAGAACTGTATATATATATATATATGTACATGCAATATTCATTGAACAAGTTATAGCAAAGGGGCTAGAGAAGAGGAATAAAATTTTGTGCCCGACAAATAGGTACACATTTACTGATTTGTTTGGGTGATGATTTTGAGCCTGTTGGCTAGCCGCTTGGCTTTTTCTTTTTGAGATTAGAAGGACCGGGAACGCTATTTGCGATTTTCCGATGCTCCCGGTACAGGGGAGGTTATGGCGAAATTTTTCCAAAATTTAAGGCGTTAGAAAAATATTTGAAGTTAAAACGATATGGAAATCATTGAATGAACTATATTTATATAAATATATAAATATAAATAAAATTAAAACGAAACGAAGCCGTGCAGTTCGTGTTTTGAAACCGTGTTTTCAAACAACTAGTACGGGAAATCCGACCATTGGATTTTCCCGAAACCTCAACCGTCGGGTTCGCCTTGGAATAATCTTTCCAACGGCACCAACCTTGTAAAAATCCAACAGTTGGATTGTCTGGAATGTTTAATTCAAATTTGAAGAAAAACAGCGCCAGAATCGATTTTATTTATATATAAATATAAATAGAATTATATTTAATCGAATAACGACGCTGCAGTTCGTATTTTGAAATCGAAATTTCAAACGATTGTACCGGGAGATCCGACCGTCGGATTTTCCCGAAACTGGAACCGTTGGATTTGTTTTGAAAAGACCTTTCTAATGATGTAAATTTTGTGAAGATCCAACGGTTAGATTTTCAGATATGTGTAAATCAAATCTGAAGAAAAACAGCGCCACGGCCACGTTATGGCCCGAAACGTCGTTTTGAATATATTAGCTATTTTAAAATAAATAAAAATAGCGATAAATAGTTATAAAATATCATAAGCGATATGAAATGGAAATAAACTGAATTTGCTTGATTTATGTGGCTTTTGATGGTTGAATGTGTTTGGTGTGAAAATTACATTAAAGAACAATATTGGTGTTGTCGAATAATTTAACCATTGAAATAAATTGATTTGAAATTCTAAATATACGTGAATTATTTGAGAAGGCCGAGTTAATTCTCATTTCAAATAATTGACCGACGATTGAAAGTCGAAGATAAAGACGGTGGTCGAAGACCGGAGATCTTCACCTCGTTTGGATGGTAACCGAGGTCCTGATTGGGAGGCATCCCGAAATATGGATAATGAGTGGTGATCGTCCAGACGTACGTGTTGATCGAAGGGTTTGCGAGGTATTTAGTGCCTCCGGTTTCGTTCAGACCCAGAACGGACTTGTAAATGGACTGTGTGTCCGACATTGGAATTTGTTCTGTGTGATTGATAGCCATCAGTCGCATGGCATGAATTGCCTGTGTGGCATGCTAAGATGCAGTGATCAGGACTTCTGTTGAAAAGCAAAGTCTTGTGGTGATGATCAAAGCACCGCCTGTGTGGCGTAGCTTTGTGTATAACGTGAATTCGCGAGCCTCACACCCCGGTATGAACCTAAAACGGGAGAGGACATCAGGGAGGGCCTGCGTTTCTTTCTAGCTAGGGTGGTGTCAGTGACCTACCAGCCCTGACATTTATATACTTTTCACCTATGTGGTTGTTGCTGTTGCGAGGCGCCTCGGTTTGATCGGACGATCCGGGTCCGATGGAGTCATTCGTTGGCTCATTTACGCCCCAAAGGGCGGGGAGACGTAGTGTTCAGGCATAATAATCCACATCGGTGGACCGGCCCTGACGATCCAAAGGGCAGTTGCGGCTGTTCCTGAGACACGGGCTAGAGCGTCTCGAATTCGGTAAGGACTATCTTTTGCCTTGGTTCATGACGGAAATCCAATTTCCAAATACGACATCGTGCGGTTTTGATTGTATACCTATATATGGCGACATAGTGGTATGGGGCATTAATGCCGTCTATAATTGATAGTTATGATTTGAAATTGTTTTCAAAACATATAAACACTAGCAATAATATCAAATGCCTTTGTTTTATTCGTATCAAGCATATTTTGACCGTTATAAGGTAAAAACTCTATCCTCCGGTTTGCGTTGCATTGTGTGATGGGAACTGAGTCTTATAACGGCTTCATTTTTATAAAAAGCATAGCGATGTTCAAAAGAAAAAAAAAATTGTTTTAAGGCACTGGCAATCCAATGGAGTAAACCCGTTCCACGAAAGTGGCGTGGTCCTGTGATTTGCCATATTATATAGGTGTTGAGTAGATTTCTCATACCAGTCCCATGACTGACTCGTAGTTTGTTTCACTTTCAAACTCGGGTGCCCCTTTTTCTACACGGGCAGCCTTGTATTCAGGTTTAGCTGGTTCTTTCTGGATAGCTGGAGCTGAAGATGGATTCTATCATTTATTTCTTTTTATGCTGTTCAGCTCCTATTGTACATATTTTGTTTATTTCCGCTGTAGACATTTATATATAGCTGAACTGTATTTGTACTAAGTAAGATCCTGTAAACTGTGTAACTCTGATGATACTTTTATCCAGTATATTTTATTGTTCATTATCTGGTGTATTTATTTAATTCTGTTCTGCTATTATCTGTTTATGTGTTATATTCCAAAGATAACCTTGTTTCCGTGAGAACGAGAAATCGGGTCGTCTCAAATACCATATTCAATTTGACTAAACTTTCGAATACCATATTCGATTAACTCCCTTCGAATAACTTATATTCGATTTAACTCCTTTAGAATACCATATTCGATTTAACTCCTTTCGAATACCATATTCGATTGACTAACTTTATTCGCTTTATAAAGATTTCCTTTTAACAACGTTTATTCATTTTTAAAGATTTACTTTTTTTGTAATGGTTCTTCACTTTAAAAATGATTTCCCTTTTTTAACGGTTTCCTTTATATAACGTTTTTTTTCCTTTTCATCTCTATTTATTTTCTAAATAAATTCTCCTTTGTAATTCTATTTATTTCCTAAATAAATAATCCCTTTATAATATCTTATTTATTTACCGAATAAATATCTCCTTTTAACCCTATTTATTTAACAAATAAATATCTTCTTTAATCTTTATTTATTTCCTAAATAAATAAACCTTTTTACTTTTATTTATTTCCTAAATAAATAAATTCTTTATAATATCTTTATTTGTGTTTTACCAATATCTTCCTTTATATTTGCTTTCAAATATATTTCCTTTATATTTGATTAACAAATAAATTCCTTCTATATTTGATTAACAAATAAATTCCTTTTATATTTGATTAACGAATAAATCCCTTTATATTTGATTTCAAATATATTCCTTTATATTTGATTTCAAATATATTCCTTTATATTTGATTTCAAATATATCTCCTTTTCAATTTCATTTGTAAAGGTTTTACAAACATTTCTATTTCATTTTGATTTGTAAATGATTTACAAACTTTTCTCTTTTTATTTGATTTCTGAAAAAAATATTCTAACTCCTTATATTCCCGGGAAAATTCGCCATAACCTCCTTTGTACCGGGAGCATCGGGAAAATCCCCAAACCCGCCACACAGGCCTTTCCATTCAAAAAGAAAATGTTTTGAAATTATTTCCTTTCTAAATATCCCCTATTTATAAATATTCCAATTTATAAATATTCCTTATTTACAAATAATCAAATTTATAAATATCTCTTATTTATAAATATTCCATTTATAAATATTTTATTTTCAATATCACTTTGAAAATTCCCTTATCAACATCCCGTATGTTATGGTATTCAACATATCAAATCACGATGATCAATATCGTCCATACATACACAATCAACAACAGGTTATAATTCACATCATATATTAAAATATATGAAAAACAATAAAATAACTGTTGAGGAATCCAGTCGGATTCCTCCAACCTGTTTCCCTGCATCCACAGATGTTACACAACATGGTTGTCATCACTTTCAGTTCAATATGAATTATTCTGATAAACAGAATCAATATATAACTATATAACTGTTTATATATTATATATATATTTATATATATAATATTTCATTAACTGACTAGCAGTTCAATCAAACAATCAACACACAATCAAACAGACAATTTCTAACAGTTCTAAAAATACAACATGAAATTATAAACTGTTCAGAGTTAGTGAGATTTACTCACTTTGGCGCATTAACCGTTGAATAATCGGTTTGCGTTATTTGATTTCGACGGACAATTTATTTCGCCATAAATTGTAACGAGCTCGGATTCACTCCCAGTCAACTACATGTTGTAGCCACCGTCCATACGATCCCAGCGCAACTTACGGTTCGTCAATCTGACATTGTATGGCCAAGTTATAGCGTTTACAAATTAATACAATATTTTATATTTTAAAATAAAATTAAATAACCTTTTTATTCGGCGCACTAACTCAAGCCCACGCCCCCTAATCCTACTCTTCTTCTTCCAGTTTACCACCGAACACCTGCTCCTCTACTTCAATGAATTCAAACCGACCGTTTCTTCATGAACCTACCACCGATTTCAACCAGACCACCATCGAACTACTTCCCCTTCAACACTCATCAATCTCCTCACCAAGAAGGCCAACTCACAGCTCCCTTTTGAAGTCGTGACGCCATTATTCTCGAGTACAGTCCGACCATCGCGCGACCAAAAGCATGACGGAAATTCCCAATACTACCACAACCGGAGCCAAATCCAACCCTAAACCCAAATCTAAACACCAAATTGAGGATAGAAGCTTCAATCTCCCAATATCTGAAACCCTAACTTTTGCTGTTCATTTGGAGAACCCACCGAATTGCATCGCACACCACAGAATTAATATAGGATTGAAGAGAATTGCTCACTGACCTCAAATACAAGACTTACATGATTTAATGATTTTAATTTGATTTGTTTGGATTTTTCTTTCCTTGGAACTTTGCTGTGGAACAAAGAACCGACGGCGCAAAGAAAACCACTAAGCAGAAAAGTGAAATTAGGTTTAGGAAATTTGAGTTCTATTTATAGGAAGAAATAAATATCTAGATATTTTTCATAGAAGGAATATTCCCTTTTTATTCTTCATTGTTAATTCGTTTTTAACTTCTAAAAATTCATGTGATCACATACGATACCCAAAAATCACGAAAATGGACATGCAGCTACAGTTCGACATTACGGTCCCAACGAAACTGGTTTCGTCAAATCCCGACTCCGTATGCTCACACACCGTATTTTTAACTGTCAAAATACTGACTGTTTTCCACTCTAAAAATCCGTACGACCACACAGTGACTCTAAAAATCACGAAACTGGAAATCTAACAACTATTTGACATTGCAGATCCAACAAAATTAGTTTCGTTGAATTCCGACTTCGGTTGCAAAACTGGCTATTTTTAAAGCTCTGGATGACCCATTTAAATATATAAATATATTTAAATATAATTAAATTAAATATTAATAAATTTATATTATCGTATATATTCACAGTGGAATACCATACAGCTCTAGAGTATTCCTATATAAATTTCTAACTCGATATTCACTTCAGGGTCAACCCGATATTCGATTTATATTGAAATTCCTTTTTAAAAATATAAGTAATTCCTTTATAAATTATAAAGGAATTCCACAACGACTTTTCTAAAATTTGATTTGGACATATCTCAAAATCTAACCGACGAAATCCAGAATTTTCTCTTCCACTAGAAAGATATACTCCACTAGCTCCACATGTTTCTTGTTTCACAGAAATCCGGCTTAAAACGAATCCTGTACATTCAGTTGAAGTTCGAATCGCCAATTTACGAACTGCAGCGCCATTTCAAGCTCGATTTTAATTATAATATAATTATACGTTCAAACTGTCGTTCAAATAATATATTAGTTATTTAAATTCAATTCTAAACTGAATTAAATATCACAGATGATCCAGTTCACACCATATCGCCATTTCGGCCAATTCTGATTATTTCTGAATTAAATATATTATTTAATTTATTATTTTAATTAAATATTCACCATTATTTAATTCCACGACCATTAAATCCTTTAATTCACCTTTTAAATAATTAAATAAATTAATTATAATACCTCTGCCAATGCGGGCCATTACATATACATTCGACACACTCAAGCGAAATGAGTGGTCGGTCATGTGAGGGCTGGATTGCAAGACGTTCTTGTTGAATCCAGTGTATTCGTCTCTAGAGATACACTATCGGCAGGTGGTCCCATACCTTGTCATAGTCGGAATCCAATCTCCAATAAGCGCCCGCCGTTTTGATTGTATACTATATATGTGGAGCGTGAGATGCAAGCGTTCTACTAGATTCTATTTACTTATATTTAGGCACTATTATAATATCAGAAAAGGTATGGATTTCAAAAATGTTTGGGTTATCATAAGAAAAAACCGTCCGTATTTATGTGTGGATTTGATCTTATGATTATCCTGTTCTTCGAAAAGATTTTAACTTTATAATCAAGTTGTGTGTTACCTTAATACGTGCGAGTTTTTCTCACTCTGGTTCACCGGACTGACCTGATGTTTTGTAAATGCTCGGGTTAGACCGGGGTGTACAGGTCCAGGATCATCAGATGCTGCGAAATCCAGAGACGAGCTGAAGGTGTTCAAACTTATGATATCTAGTATTTATTCCACTGTGTGACTGTATATGAGGACAGGTTATTATAACTGTCCAGATGTGTGGTGTACTTTGATGATTATAGGTATTTTTAAAACTCTCAATAAAGATTTATTTCTGTATTATATTTTGTTCCGCTGCGATGTGAGACTCTGTATTGTGTTGTTTCTTCTTCTCCTTCTTCTATTCTAAGATTTCTTTCTTATCTCACCCTCTAATTTCTTTCTAATAGCGTTCCAGCGTTTTCGGTGTTTGGAAGGTCGGCATGAGATATGGTAAATGTATTTATGTCGATTTTCGAGGCCGAAAATCCTTGTTCGTTACAGTGGTATCAGAGCTATTGGTTTAGTACTAACCTTGGCTTTGTGGTGTAACTCAACAGAGATAGGGTTAGTAATATCCTAGAACGAGATTGAGTGTATATATATGAGAGCGTAATTGTAAATTTTATATACAAGTGTTTTGTGTTGTGTTGGTTGATTGGTTCAAGTGTTGAGAAGCATTGAACTGGCAATGAATACTGTATTATTTTGTAATGGTGGTAAATGAAATAATTTTACCCAAATTATATTTTTGTATAGAAAAGAAATAATTTTATCAAATTATGGAAATATTAGTGTGTTCGATTGATTTGAATGGAATTCAAATCGGATCGAAAATTTGAATTGAAATTTAACCTGGTTAAGTGAAAGTAATAATGATATTGGAATTAAATTTAATAAATTAAAAATTTAGTGAATAAATGATAATCAAATTGAAATCAGACGGATATTGATCGACTGATGTTCAAACATGTTAAACCAAAATAGAATGTTAATATTGAATGTAAATTAAATTGATTCGGTTGTGTGTTGCTTGTTGATTATGAATTGGTTGTATTGGATGATAGTTTGTTTGATAGGATAATTAACAAATTTAAGGGAGCTAAATGATTTATAAACTAAAGAATAATTTTTGGTATAATTTGAATGGAATAAAAGCGAATATGAATTGGATTTATGATTTAACCCTGTGTTTGATAATGAATCGATGTTGTGTGTTTGATTTTAGAATTGGTATAGTATTACCAGTTGATTAGTGAAACATTATCTCATAATTTCATATATTTATTACTGATATGTGAATTGAGTTAAGTACAGGTAACAGATGGCTAGACAAATCATTATTGCTGTGTAAATCGCATATACGTTGAGCAAGCATGCTCAATAGCGCTCGAATAGGTACGCCTATGAGAAAATATAAAATTTTGGGGTTTTTTTTTGTTTTCCGACCGTGTTGGTTGATGTTTATATATTATTTCTTCTTGCGATATCGCAGATGACACTCCGTGCAGGGGGGACTCTACCGAATTTTTCCGGGAATTTAAAGTGTTAGAAAATTTTCGATATTTTTGAAGATATTTTATTTATGATATTGAATTGGTTTTTGATTTAAAATAAATTGGATTTGGAAATTAATGGGTTTGTATCATTCTTTCTTACCTTAGCAATTTCGAGGACGAAATTATTTTAAGGTGGGAAGAATGTAACGACCCGTATTTTTGACAGTCAAATATTTAATTTAATTTATTATTTTAAATATTATATTTGGAATACCAATGTATTTTAATATTGAATTCGTTATTAAAAACGAAGTTTGAACGTTATATATATATATATATATATATAATTATAAATCGTGCTCAAAATGGCGCTGCAGTTCGTAATTGTAACACCCCGAATTTCAGTTAATGCTAAAATTCACTAATTGCAGAATAAATAATCTCAGATGTGAGAATTGGGGGAAACGGGCTGCGTCATTGCGTTCGTCTCGGAAAAATATGCAAAATAGAGTCCGAAATTTTGTAAATCGGAGTCCGTATGGCCCAGTTATGGCCCAATGAAGTTTGCGGAAAATTCAAAGTTCAAAACAGATTTAAAATTCAAATTCAGATTTCGAAATTGGAACCAGCGGGGGTCAGGCGGGAAATTCCCCGCCCTAGCCATGTCGACAGGCCTGTCGACTTGGGCCAGGCCAAGTCGACTGCCCTGTCGACTTGCCTGTCGACACAGGGTGTCGAGCCAATTGGCCTGGGTGCACCAAGTCTGGTTTTTCTGGCTGGTTTGGGTTGTGTTCTGGAAACTTCCTAAATCTGACGGACCTAATCTAGCCTAGGGCTAATCCTATGGTCTAAAACACACCCTAATCCTATAAATACACCCTAATGCAAGCCTAATCCATACTAAAAATAGAATTGATGCCATCATGCCGCCTAAATCAAACTTAGGAGGAGCCTCCACTAGTTTATGAAGAAAGTTGCAAGCTAATCAACCTCTAATCATCACCTTCTTCAAATATAGCAACTAGTTCTACTTCATAAGTTTGCTAATCTTGGTTTTGGTGAGTTCCTATGCCTTTAGCAAGCAATTGCTAAACTAATTAGGATAGGATATTAGGAGGCTATGGATGTACATGAGGATTTATGCATGTTGTGGTTGTCATATGTTATAAGTTCATATGCAAGTTTGTCTCTTTTTATGATATGACATGTTATGCAAGCTCATATGCAAGTCTATATGCAAGTTCATATGCAAGTTTGTCTCTTTTTATGATATGCATAACATATGCAAGGTTGCCTCTATGTATGACATGTTATGCAAGCTCATATGCAAGTCTATATGCAAGTTCATATGCAAGTTTGTCTCTTTTTATGATATGACATGTTATGCAAGCTCATATGCAAGTCTATATGCAAGTTCATATGCAAGTTTGTCTCTTTTTATGATATGCATAACATATGCAAGGTTGCCTCTATGTATGACATGTTATGCAAGCTCATATGCAAGTCTATATGCAAGTTCATATGCAAGTTTGTCTCTTTTTATGATATGACATGTTATGCAAGCTCATATGCAAGTCTATATGCAAGCTCATATGCAAGTTTGTCTCTTTTTATGATATGCATAACATATGCAAGGTTGCCTCTATATATGGCATGTTATGTAAGTTCATATGCAAGTTTATATGCAAGTTCATATGCAAGTTTATATGCAAGTTTGGGTTAATGATTTATGCTAGTTGGGTTTAATGTTATGATGCAAGTTGACACCTTTTAAACCCATGTAAATGCCAACGTTGTGCTAAGATTGAACCCATTATATTTATAGTGAATCTTCCCATTTATATGACATGTCATGAGAACGAATTACGTGGGAAACGATGGGGTTAATATGCATGTTAATAGAAATGTGTATAACATAAAATGAATGGACATAATTGGGAATTTACCTATTAAGTTAGGTCTACCCATATTATGGAGTTGGGAATTTACCTATTAAGTTAGGTCTACCCATACTATGGAATTGGGAATTTACCTATTGAGTTAGGTCTACCCATATTCTTAAAAAAGTGTAATTAATTAGGGATAATTAATACAAATTATGGGGGTGATTAATTAGGTGTAATTAATTAACTAAGACACGAGGTTGGACCCTTTTGTAGCGGAAGTCTGCCCGGAACCGACCGGCAATCCAGCAGCTATAAATGATTGGCCCAATGTGAGAGGTCTTAGTCATAAATTAAATACGTGATTAAAGTAAAGACACGAGGTTAGACCCTTTTTATGACGGAAGTCTGCCCGGACCCAACCGGCATATCCAGCAGTCATAAAAAGGTGGTCTAATGTGAGAGGTCTTTATGAGGTCATGATCTTAATTAATTAATTAAGAAACACTTAACCATATTAGCATGTAGAGGGACATAAGGGGTTAAGTGGGTGCCTTGGGTGGCATGTGGAAATCTAGTGGTTGCCTTGGGTGGCAATAGAAAATACGATTAGAATACTTAACCAAAGTGGAACATGTAATTAAAACATGATAAAGGGGTTAAGTAGTATACACTAGAAATGACAAGCTTAGGTGGGTAGCTTGTGGGGGCCCATTTCAACCAATATCCCAAACGTATCTTTGTGGTTTCGACCCAAGTCGAGTACGGGACACTCATATTGGGCTTGACTATAAGAGGCCAAAACGGGGTAGCGGTGGCAACGCGAGTCCAACGGGTTTCATATGCGTGTGTGGACCCGGGCTGGTAGGTAAGACGTTGTTGCATCGTGTAGATATAAGCCGTGCACCAATTGTAGTATCGGGTTGCCACTATGGGGAGTGATACACCCCATTGTGGGGCCAGCACGGGTATCTACGGTAGGGAGCCGATCGCTTGGGAGTAGTGGGTACACCTAGGGAGATAGGGGCAGACGACACCTATGTAGTCAGCTAGGGGTACACGAAACTACTGGGTAAATTTTCTAAGTCCTTGGGAGGGATCAACTTTTAAGTAGGAATGACTGGTGTGGTGCAGTGTAGTAATTATCCTTGGGTGGGTAAATGTGTCTTTATCGTTATCTTAGTTCATTCTAAGTCTAATTGGCTACTGAGTGCAGTCATTTATCCCCAGTCACACCGTACCAAGTTATATCATACCCTAATTACTTTAATGATTGCATTGTTAAAGTTATAGGACTCGCTCAGACTTATGTCTGACCCCGTTGTTTTTATCTTTTTCCCAACCCTCAGGTTCTCAGAGTGGGCCCAGCACGAGTGGGCTTTGATCAGGCTGCTTTTATTACTCTCTTGGAGCTTGGACCCTAGATGTAGAGCTCAGCTTACCCTTTTCTTTTATGGCTATCAGTTCATGTATTGGGATTATGTATTTTTATTTATCAGGATGGATATTTTGTACTTGACTCTTATGATGGTTTTGTGATGTAACTAAACATGTTTTACTTTCCGCTGCAATGAAATGATGTTTTAAATTTTCAAGTATTACTTATATCTGTCTTGCTGTAATTTCTATGTTCTATATTCACTTAAAATACTCCACCGATGTTATGGCATTCCCTTAGCGAGTGTCCATAGCGGGAGTGGGGTGTTACACGTGGTATCAGAGCAAAGGTTACCGGAACAGATAAAATTTTTAGAAAACTATTTTTCTAAAAACATTTTTGGAAGGGATATTTTCAAAAACATGTCTTTAAAGAGAAAAGTTTTTGAAAGAAAAGCATAATCCCCAATAGCCATATCTTTATCTTTCGAATTCTACGTTTTGAATCTTTCCTTTTTCGTTTCAGCATGGCTGAGGATCTTAACTTTCCGGAGGGTGTGACGATACCAGTATCGTATAGGAGATTGATGGAGGCTAGGGCCACCACTGCGGGTCCAGCAAATGTTCCTCCACCCACCGTAGCACCCGATCTTCCTCCTCCCCCTCCTCCTCGCACGGATACTTTTGCTAAGACTTGCAAGGAATTTAAAGCTATGGGAGGGAAACCTTTCCAAGGATCTGAAACTTTTGTGGAGGCTAGAGATTGGCTTAAGGAGGTGGAAGAGTTGATAGATATCTTTGAGATGGAAGAAGGAAAGAAAGTCAAGTTAGCTGCTTGGTTAATGAAGGGAGAGGCCTCATTCTGGTGGGAGGTCACTAATGGAGAACGCCCCGTTGACTCTTGGGCGGATTTTAGGCAAAGATTTGTGGCAAAGTTTCTCTCAAGGGCGGAGGAAAACTTGTATATGGAAAGATTCTTGACTCTAAAGCAAGGAAATCTCTCAGTGAAGGAGTATGTCAACAAGTTTAATCAATTGGCAAGGTTTGGCCTAGATATGGTGAATACACCGGAGAAGAAGGCTTTGAGGTTCGTGAAAGGCTTGAATGAACTGATGCATGGGTTGGCTATGACTCATATCCCTATGGGGGCCACCTTTGAGAAGCTAGTTGACATGGCACTCATGCATGAAGAAGAGAAGGGTCCCAATGCTAATAAGGCACCCGAGAAGAAGGGAGATCAAAAGAGACCTCAGCAAAACAAAGGTGGGAAAAGCAACGGTGGCAAGGGAAAGAAGAAGTGCTTCAATTGCGGGATACCAGGCCACATAAGCAAAGATTGTCGAAAGAAGAAGAAGACTGGCTGCTATAACTGTGGTGAAGCGGGGCATCTAGTGAAGGATTGCCCTAAGAAGGGGCAAAGGACGGGATCTACCTCAGGAGGACAGGTGCAAGCTCTTATGGCACCGGGTCAGGCTAGGGGGTCAGTACAGGCTCTCGTGGTTCCACCGATTCAGGAAAGAGGTAGAACTATTTCCGTTGAAAGTCTGGTTTTTCTATTTGATCATCCTGTCCGTACATTGTTTGATTCTGGCGCATCGCATTCGTTTATCTCATCATCATTAGTTGAGTCACTGCACTTAGACACCAGTCTAGTAGATGATCCCTTGGTTGTTTCAAACCCAATTGGGGGCTCCACTTATTTGTCCATGATATGTTTGGGTTTGAAGATTTCTACACCTAGCATTGAGTTCAGGTGTGATGCTTTTGTTTTGGGCTTCACGGGCTATGGGTTGATTTTGGGCATGGACTGGTTATCCAGTAATGGTGCCGTTCTTGATTGCGAAAGGAGAGTTGTTAGGCTCATGACCCGCTTGGGTAACACTCTCGAGATCTCTTGTAATCCCATGGATTCTATTATGCTAAGTTATCTTGAATCGCTTGACGCTTCGGTCGAGAGTTTGCAATCTGTTAGAGTGGTCCGGGAATACTCGGATGTGTTTGAGGAGGTGAAGGGCTTACCTCCGAAGCGGGATATTTACTTCCGAATATATCTGGTGGATAATGCTAAACCTGTATCTTTACCAGTGCGCCACATGGCTCCTCGTGAGAGGAGGGAACTCCATAAGCAAGTAGGGGAGTTGCTTGAGAAGGGGTTCATAAGACGAAGTATATCGGAGTGGGGTGCTCCAGTAGTTTTTGCTACAAAGGAGGATGGGTCCCTCAGACTTTGTGTAGACTATAGAGAACTCAACAAGTTCACAAATAAGAATAGACACCCATTGCCGAGGATTGATGATCTTTTCGATCAGTTGGTTGGCGCTTCAGTATTTTCTCAGTTGGACTTAGCCACGGGGTTTCATCAGTTGAGGGTGGCTGAGGATAGCATAGACAAGACTGCCTTTAGGACTCCGGATGGTTTCTATGAGTGGCTGGTGATGCCATTTGGGTTGACGAACGCCCCTGCATACTTTGTTGATTTGATGAGTAGGGTGTTCAGGGAGTTCCTTAATAAGTTCGTGGTGGCCTTTGTGGATGATATCTTAGTATTTTCTAAGAGTGAAGAAGAGCATGCCCTACATCTTGGGGAGGTGTTGGAGACTCTTCGAGCACATAGCCTTAAGGCTAAATTCTCTAAATGTCACTTCTGGAGGAAGGAAGTGCGGTTCTTGGGGCACGTGGTCTCCAAGGAAGGGATAGCTGTGGATCCCGCGAAGGTAGTATCAATTCAAGATTGGAAGGTTCCTAGAAATGCTACCGAAGTAAGAAGTTTCTTGGGGTTGGCGAGTTACTATAGGAAGTTTATCAAAGACTTCGCGAAGATATCAGCCCCATTAACCCGTTTAACGAAGAAGAATCTTGTTTTCGCATGGGACGTAGATTGTGATGATGCGTTCCGACGGTTAAAGAGAGCTTTAACCACTGCTCCAGTTTTAGTATTGCCAGATGGGAGTAAGCCATTTGTGGTCTATACCGATGCTTGTGGGACAGGGCTGGGCGCAGTCTTAATGCAAGAGGGAAGGGTAATAGCCTATGGTGGAAGGCAGTTGAGGGCACATGAGAAAAATTACCCTACCCATGA
This sequence comes from Allium sativum, assembly GCA_030737875.1. Lineage (NCBI taxonomy): Eukaryota > Viridiplantae > Streptophyta > Magnoliopsida > Asparagales > Amaryllidaceae > Allium > Allium sativum. The sequence continues at coordinate 130,895,780 of CM060912.1, read as the reverse complement.
TTTAGAGTTGGCCGCTATTGTTTTTGCACTTAAGATTTGGCGCCATTATCTTCTTGGTGAGAGATTCGAATTGTTCACTGACCACAAATCATTGAAGTACTTGTTTTCTCAGAAGGATTTGAATTTGAGACAGCAAAGGTGGATGGAGTTCTTAGCATCCTATGATTTCGAGATAGCGTATACCCCTGGCAAGGGTAACGTGGTGGCGGACGCCTTGAGCAGAAAAAGGTTGTCCTTGAGTCCATTGTTCGTGGAACAACGAAGCTTGGAATTTATCTCGATGTTTGATTTCAGACCTTCCATTGACTATATACCCGGTTTGCTAGCATCCTTGGAGGTCAGACCTACTCTTTTGGGGCGAATTGGAGAAGCACAGAGGGACGACCCACAGTTGGTTGAGTTGGTAGAGAAGCTCATAAGGGGGGAGTCGTCCAGCCATTTGAGTAGGTACACCCTAGACGATAGGGGGTGCTTGCGTAGAGACGGTAGACTTTGTGTACCGCAAGACGAGGGTTTGAGGAAGGCTATTCTTGATGATGCACACCGTTCTAGGATGACCATTCATCCCGGTGGGGACAAGATGTACCAAGACATGAAGCGGGTTTTCTTCTGGGCCGGTATGAAGAAAGATGTGGCCGAGTATGTCGCTCGATGCTTGGTGTGCCAACAGGTGAAAGCGGAGCGAAAGAAACCAGGTGGGTTGCTTCACCCATTGGAAGTTCCGCAATGGAAGTGGGATAGCGTCTCGATGGATTTTATTGACGGGTTATCCAGATTGAGAAAGGGTAATACGGGAATCTGGGTTGTGGTAGACAGACTTACTAAAAGTGCCCATTTCATACTTGTAAAGAGCAAGTGGACTGCTCCATGGCTAGCTTCAGTATATCTTCGAGAGATAGTTCGATTGCATGGGGTACCCTCTAGCATAGTGAGTGATCGAGATCCTATCTTCACTAGCGAGTTCTGGAAAAGTTTGCAAGAAGCAGTGGGGACTCAATTATGTTTGAGCACTGCATATCATCCTCAGACGGACGGCCAGACTGAGAGGGTGAATCGGGTCCTAGAGGACCTTTTGAGGCTTTGTATCTTAGATTTTGGAGGTACATGGGAAGAGCATCTTCCATTGGTAGAGTTCACATATAATAACAGCTTTAAGTCCAGTATTGGTATGGCTCCTTTCGAAGCTCTTTATGGAAGGCCTTGTCGATCACCTACATGTTGGTGGGAATCTACGGATAAGATCTTGCTTGGGCCTGATATGGTTAGGGAGACTTCTGAGAAGATTGACTTGATTCGAAGAAGGATGAAAGCAGCGCAGGATAGGCAAAAATCTTATGCGGACAAGAGGAGGACGGATCTTGAGTTTGGAGTTGGGGACATGGTCTTTGTCAAAGTGTCTCCGTTACGAAATGTGGTTCGCTTTGAATCTGTTGGGAAGTTAGCACCAAGGTTCGTATGGCCGTTTCCTATTAAGGAAAGGATTGGACGGATGGCATATAGAGTGGAGTTGCCCGACAGACTTAGTGGTGTACATGATGTATTCCATGTGTCACATTTGAGGAAGTACCTACATGAGACTGCAGAGGTGGTAGAGCCGAGCTTGCTTAGAGAAGTGGAAGTAGAGCGTGATGCGACTATTCGACGAGCTCCTACTCGCATCCTTGGGTCAGAGACTAGGAAATTGAGGAATCGAGAGGTTCAACTAGTCAAAGTACAATGGGGAGAAAATGAGGGCAACGCTACTTGGGAAACGGAAGCGAAGATGCGTTCATTGTACCCATTCCTTTTTGAGGGTATGTCTTTTAACTTCTCCTTTATCGTTTGTCTAGTACTTATCTTATCTTTAGTATGTCCTCTCGTTAGTACTTTTGACCTTTAGATAGGGTAAACCTATGGTTGAAACATGTGTTTGAGACATGTTATGTTTGATGGATGCATGTGGATGCAAGTGGTTGCTAGTGGTTGCTCATGGATGCATATATACACACTCTAGGCACTAGATCGGCTCAATCACTTCATATTGCATAAAATTGTGTGTAGGTAGCTATATTAATGGATGTATAATGGTTGTGTTATTACATGGATGATGCATTTTGGTGAATGATTGTGCACTCATGTAGATATTGTATGTGTCGATAGGGTTCTCTCGCATACATAATGGATGCATGGCACTATCATGGTTTGCATATGTTCATACATTAGATAGGGAACATATACACACACTTTTTGCATATGCTCATACATCATTAGAAATTGTTTTAAGGACGATGGATGCCCGTGTTTGATGGATTGAGTAGATGGTTGTTTGGATGGTAGGATATGCATTCTCCTTAGCTTAGAGATTTCGGGGACGAAATCCTTTAAGGAGGGGAGAATGTAACACCCCGAATTTCAGTTAATGCTAAAATTCACTAATTGCAGAATAAATAATCTCAGATGTGAGAATTGGGGGAAACGGGCTGCGTCATTGCGTTCGTCTCGGAAAAATACGTAAAATAGAGTCCGAAATTTTGTAAATCGGAGTCCGTATGGCCCAGTTATGGCCCAATGAAGTTTGCGGAAAATTCAAAGTTCAAAACAGATTTAAAATTCAAATTCAGATTTCGAAATTGGAACCAGCGGGGGTCAGGCGGGAAATTACCCGCCCTAGCCATGTCGACAGGGCTGTCGACAGGCCTGTCGACTTGGGCCAGGCCAAGTCGACTGCCCTGTCGACTTGCCTGTCGACACAGGGTGTCGAGCCAATTGGCCTGGGTGCACCAGGTCTGGTTTTTCTGGCTGGTTTGGGCTGTGTTCTGGAAACTTCCTAAATCTGACGGACCTAATCTAACCTAGGGCTAATCCTATGGTCTAAAACACACCCTAATCCTATAAATACACCCTAATGCAAGCCTAATCCATACTAAAAATAGAACTGATTCCATCATGCCACCAAAATCAAACTTAGGAGGAGCCTCCACTAATTTATGAAGAAAGTTGCAAGCTAATCAACCTCTAATCATCACCTTCTTCAAATATAGCAACTAGTTCTACTTCATAAGTTTGCTAATCTTGGTTTTGGTGAGTTCCTATGCCTTTAGCAAGCAATTGCTAAACTAATTAGGATAGGATATTAGGAGGCTATGGATGTAAATGAGGATTTATGCATGTTGTGGTTGTCATATGTTATAAGTTCATATGCAAGTTTGTCTCTTTTTATGATATGACATGTTATGCAAGCTCATATGCAAGTCTATATGCAAGTTCATATGCAAGTTTGTCTCTTTTTATGATATGCATAACATATGCAAGGTTGCCTCTATGTATGACATGTTATGCAAGCTCATATGCAAGTCTATATGCAAGTTCATTTGCAAGTCTATATGCAAGTTCATATGCAAGTTTGTCTCTTTTTATGATATAAAATGTTATGCAAGCTCATATGCAAGTCTATATGCAAGTTCATATGCAAGTTTGTCTCTTTTTATGATATGCATAACATATGCAAGGTTGCCTCTATGTATGACATGTTATGCAAGCTCATTTGCAAGTCTATATGCAAGTTCATATGCAAGTTTGTCTCTTTTTATGATATGACATGTTATGCAAGCTCATATGCAAGTCTATATGCAAGTTCATATGCAAGTTTGTCTCTTTTTATGATATGCATAACATATGCAAGGTTGCCTCTATATATGACATGTTATGTAAGTTCATATGCAAGTTTATATGCAAGTTCATATGCAAGTTTATATGCAAGTTTGGGTTAATGATTTATGCTAGTTGGGTTTAATGTTATGATGCAAGTTGACACCTTTTAAACCCATGTAAATGCCAACGTTGTGCTAAGATTGAACCCATTATATTTATAGTGAATCTTCCCATTTATATGACATGTCATGAGAACGAATTACGTGGGAAACGATGGGGTTAATATGCATGTTAATAGAAATGTGTATAACATAAAATGAATGGACATAATTGGGAATTTACCTATTAAGTTAGGTCTACCCATATTATGGAGTTGGGAATTTACCTATTAAGTTAGGTCTACCCATACTATGGAATTGGGAATTTACCTATTGAGTTAGGTCTACCCATATTCTTAAAAAAGTGTAATTAATTAGGGATAATTAATACAAATTATGGGGGTGATTAATTAGGTGTAATTAATTAACTAAGACACGAGGTTGGACCCTTTTGTAGCGGAAGTCTGCCCGGAACCGACCGGCAATCCAGCAGCTACAAATGATTGGCCCAATGTGAGAGGTCTTAGTCATAAATTAAATACGTGATTAAAGTAAAGACACGAGGTTAGACCCTTTTTATGACGGAAGTCTGCCCGGACCCAACCGGCATATCCAGCAGTCATAAAAAGGTGGTCTAATGTGAGAGGTCTTTATGAGGTCATGATCTTAATTAATTAATTAAGAAACACTTAACCATATTAGCATGTAGAGGGACATGAGGGGTTAAGTGGGTGCCTTGGGTGGCATGTGGAAATCTAGTGGTTGCCTTGGGTGGCAATAGAAAATACGATTAGAATACTTAACCAAAGTGGAACATGTAATTAAAACATGATAAAGGGGTTAAGTGGTATACACTAGAAATGACAAGCTTAGGTGGGTAGCTTGTGGGGGGCCATTTTAACCAATATCCCAAATGTATCTTTGTGGGCTCGACCCAAGTCGAGGACGGGACACACATATTGGGCTTGACTATAAGAGGCCAAAACGGGGTAGCGGTGGCAACGTGAGTCCAACGGGTTTCATATGCGTGTGTGGCCCGGGATGGTAGGTAAGACGTTGTTGCATCGTGTAGATATAAGCCGTGCACCAATTGTAGTATCGGGTTGCCACTATGGGGAGTGATACACCCCATTGTGGGGCCAGCACGGGTATCTACGGTAGGGAGCCGATCGCTTGGGAGTAGTGGGTACACCTAGTGGAGATAGGGGCAGACGGCACCTATGTAGTCAGCTAGGGGTACACGAAACTACTGGGTAAATTTTCTAAGTCCTTGGGAGGGATCAACTTTTAAGTAGGAATGACTGGTGTGGTGCAGTGTAGTAATTATCCTTGGGTGGGTAAATGCGTCTTTATCGTTATCTTAGTTCATTCTAAGTCTAATTGGCTGCTGAGTGTAGTCATTTATCCCCAGTCACACCGTACCAAGTTATATCATACCCTAATTACTTTAATGATTGCATTGTTAAAGTTATAGGACTCGCTCAGACTTATGTCTGACCCCGTTGTTTTTATCTTTTTCCCAACCCTCAGGTTCTCAGAGTGGGCCCAGCACGAGTGGGCTTTGATCAGGCTGCTTTTATTACTCTCTTGGAGCTTGGACCCTAGATGTAGAGCTCAGCTTACCCTTTTCTTTTATGGCTATCAGTTAATGTATTGGGATTATGTATTTTTATTTATCAGGATGGATATTTTGTACTTGACTCTTATGATGGTTTTGTGATGTAACTAAACATGTTTTACTTTCCGCTGCAATGAAATGATGTTTTAAATTTTCAAGTATTACTTATATCTGTCTTGCTGTAATTTCTCTGTTCTATATTCACTTAAAATACTCCACCGATGTTATGGCATTCCCTTAGCGAGTGTCCATAGCGGGAGTGGGGTGTTACAGTAATATGGAGTTTTGAACTTCAACTGAATATACAGGATCCGATATAAGTCGGATTTCAGTGAAACAAGAAAGTTGGAAGCGTGTTGATAATAATTTTCATATGAAAGAGAAAATTCCAGATTTCATATTTAAATTGTAATTTATGGCCAAATCAAAATTTAAAATAATCGCTGTGGAAATCGTTATTTAAATATAGGCCTTTAAAATAGCCATTTTTCAAATGGTCTCTGTTTTCGACGAAACCAGTTTCATTGGAACCGTAACATTAAATTATTGCAAGGTATTAAATAACATGGCAAACCGATGCCGTATGTGGCCACGGTAGCCGTAAATGCCTTGATATTTTCTATAGCACGTAATTAATTTAATTTAATTTAATAAATGGATATTTGAGTGTAACTTGAGCAGACGATCGAATTAAGCCATGAAACTAGTTCCATTGAGTTCGTATCATCGATTAGAGTCTGGATAGCTATATAGTTTATTATCTTTGAAGACCGGGTAAGTTGGTGCCCAAAGTGGCATTGCAGTGCATATAAAAATAGCCTACCAAGAAAACAGTCTCGGAATGCGATGAAACTAGTGCCGTTGGTTTCGTATTAATTAATTATTGTAGGATTTCAAAGTTTTAACTTGATTGGATTTATTTATTTAGTGATCGTGGAAAATTTAAACGCTTGTTTTTCGCTGGTTTTATAAAGGATTTTTTTTCAAATGATGTCGGAATTCGACGAAACCTGTCCCATTGGGTCCGGAAAAAATTTTTTATACTAAGATTAGCTTTTTATTAGAAAACAGAAATCGTTTGTGGTAGTTTTTATCAATTATTTCACGTTGAAGTTTCGTTATATATTATTTAATTCAATTGGCACCTTATAAATACCCTTCTAACCCTAGGATTCAGGGGTCAAAAGTGTTCTTGCGATCAACTAAAGAAGGGAGCCGCCATAACACGTTCAATGGTCAGAACCCTCCTATAATTTATCCTCCAAAATTTGAAAATCCACTTATTAATTCATCAACCTTTTAACAGCGTTTTGTTGATCTCAACAAGAACTAAATAATGAGCGGCGACGATCAGATCTCCTTCATCGTGGTGGCCTGAATTAGGTATGGAAGCACCTACGCTCGGAGTCCATTTACAAGCGAACGGGATGACAAGGGGAGATGGGCCTTCAGGCAAACATTAGTGGAGATTGGGCGCATTGACTGGTGATCTTGGATGAGGCTCAGAGGGTCCTGTATTCATGGCGTCGGCGGTGAGATGGACCTGTACGTGATGTTTCGAACCAAAGAAATAGAATCAGTCCTGATTTTCTCCAATCCAAAAGTAATTAGTATTAAGCTAATTTATCATTAAGGAAAACTACTGTATACTAAAATGTTGAGCTGCATTCAGGAAATATGATGATGGAAACGTGGCAAGTGAACCCATTCTATTGCACATGGAATGAAGAACGTGAGGGAGAATTCTGGAGTAAAGCATGTAGAAAACTGAAGGGCGTAAATCATACTTAGTGAACAAAGTGGTTGGGACTATTGATAATACGTGAACATAGGGGTAGCAGGTTTAAACATTTGCAGAAAGTGGTTCAGGGCTTTTCAAACAACAACGAAGAAAAACAAAAGGTTTAAATCGGCCAATATTCAAATTAAAGTAATTAAAACACGATTGGTTATTAATATTAGTGAATAATTAAGGATTTAATTATGATCCATTGCCAGGTGCTCAACTGAATCGATAACAACATTATGAAAGGATGGGAATGTGAAGACAGAAAGGAAGTGTGAAGAGAACAAACAGATCAATCCTGTTGTAGTTGACTGAAAGTAATTGAGTTTAATTAAAATTTCATTAAACTGCTAATTATATTAATTAAAATCGTATAATAAAATTATTCATAATGCCTATATTATTAGAGCTGGATCAAACAAATTACGTTGGGATCATGGAAATGAACTCCATAGTCTGGAACTAATTTGAGCAGAACTAGAGGCAGATGGAAATTCTGGTTAAATTAAACGTTATTTAATTTAACGGTGAACCATATCGACAAATGAAATTCGGTGAGTTAAACTCACTCAGTTCTTCCCATTTATATTTTATATAAATTGGGTTTTATTTTATGTGCTCTGCTTCTGATGGTTGCCTGATTGCTAATTTTATACTCATTTGTTGATTTAGTCAATGAAATTAAACTGTGTTTAATTTCAGTGAAATACCAAATCGTTATTTTAAGGATTGGATCCAATAGAGGTAATTTACCTTGTTGGTCACGTTTATAAAATAAATGTGTTTAACTATTTGAATTGTCTGATTTGATTTGCTGATTGGTTGATATTATATAGTCGTTATTTGTTGTTATAGAAATTAACAGTTAATGGAATTGATTGATCTGATTTGAGATAACCATTTGAATACAGGGAAGAACAGGTTGGAGGGATCCAACGGGATTCCTCAAATATATTCTTTATCTTCATATTATCATATATGAACTGTCCTCATTGGGATTTGATTATTGATAGTTGACTGAAAATTCAACAATTGTTTGGTTTAAACCAATGGGCAGTATTGGGCAGCATATGGCTGATAAAATCAATTGTTTTGTTTATATTGATTTACCGTCTGGTGGATCGATAGAACTGAAGTTATAAAATTTTATTTTATAACTTGAGATAGATTTTTAAATATATATTATTTTGAATTAAAAGTTTTAAAAGGAAAATAATTATTTATTATTTAATTTAGAATTAAATTATTAATTGATTTTATAAAGAAATTCCGACGTTAATCAGAATGATAAACAAGTGATTAGAATTTAACCTAACGGTTAAATTTGGTATTATTTTATTTAGAAATATTTAAATGGAATTATTTAAATTAGCTACATTATTAATTAATTTAAAAGAAGAGAACTAATTAGAATCTTAACGAGATAACTGTGTTTAGAGTTGACTAAATTGACCATTGTTAACTAGAATAAATTATTAAATTAGTTTGTTTAGATTAATCCAATTAAATATTTTAAAGAATATTAGTTAAATTTTAAGAAGATAATTGAAAAGGGATTTACTATTCATTTTAGTTAATTAAGGAATTAACTATTTTTACAGAAATTAATGATCGAGGTAAATTATTATTTTAATTAATAATAATTTAGAAAAAATACTTTTTAAATGGGAATTCGTTTAAAAGGTAATTGGGGTTGAAGCCAAATCTAGCGGATGGTGGAAGGGGTTTATGTACGGGTTTTATATTTAAAAACCAAGTTTTTATAACAAAGTTATAAAAGGAATTTCAAGCGAATACAATAGCTTGAAATAAATGTTAATTAATTATATGAATTAAGTCAAAGGAGATTGGGCTAAAATGGTGTATATAAAACCAAAGTTAGATAAATGAAGTTTAAAGTGTTAAAGCGTTAATTATACATTAACATTACGTAATAATGGGATTAAGTGAAAGGGGGAGATTGAAATGGGAATTTCAAGCGGGATATAGTCGAAAGGTTTTGAAAAGGAGTTGGAAAAGTGAATTATGTAAAAGAAGTGGGTCGTGGGATTTTGTAAACAAAAATCCGAATTATAAAATGGGTTTGGTTAAAGAGGGAAAGTAATAAGGGGTTTATGAAACCGTATTTGAATAAAATGGTTAAATGGAAGTGGTGTGGATATTGAAATGAAAGATTGGTTTTTGGAGTATAGCTGGTATTTATATTAAGGTATGAATTATTTGATCAAGGTCTGAGAGGTAGTTTAAAATACCCCAACTTGAACGATTTCAGGATTATCTTAGGATGATATTAGTTGTAATGGGAAAGGGAGTTAGCCAAATTTATTATTTCATTAGTGAAATAATAACGCAACATTTTGGGAAAGATTTGGAATATATATATAATAAGGATTTCCAAAGTAAAGAGAATTAAAAAGGGGATTGCATAAATTATAACGATACTGTCGAGATTTAAAAAGGAAATGTAAAGATGAGTTTATTCTATAAGAATAAGTAGGAATTACCGTTTTCAAGTAAATGAATAAAAGACATGTCATAACTTTGTTTTAGGTATATAAATAAGCTGATTTGATTTCCCAATATTTAACAATAAAGGGGATAATGCTTTTGAAAGTGAAATAGAAATCTAGATATGTATAGAACTTTCTTAAGTAGTAAACTGAATTGGTTTAAAGGGGAATCTAATGATAAATAAGAAGCGAAAATATATTTATAAGATTGAAATAAATAAGAGTTTTAAATGTACATTTGTTTAATTTAAAAGGCCAAGTGGTGCTGAATACTAAACCAGTGAACTCATTGGATTATCATAATAGAATCACTATTTATTTTGATAGTTAAATCACAGACTATCAAATTTGTCCAATACGATTGTTGGTACGGAAAGACCGGGATCGAATTTATATTCGAAAACCATTCCGACCAACAAATACGTGAAGATACCAGAAGATGATCGAGATGGAGCATTGAAGACCATAGAATTTCGTAAACGGAAGAACTGCTAATAATCTCTGGTCTGCAGCCAGAGAGGTACTGTGGTTCTGTCGTGATTAGAATCTACGGATTGCAAGGACCACTCGCTACTAATATGTAGGGTGATTCCTTGGATATGGTAGGAGGGTACCTTCGGTTCATCCTGTTCCTGGATGACTTGTATGGACGGATGTCTGATAGAGTATTTCTAAAGGAATTACATACGTTGATTTCTTCAAACTTACAATAGTTAATGGCGGAGAAATGGTTTTCTCTTGCCAAATAACTAGAGTATTTTTGTGGATGTCAATTAGTGATATCTGGCGGATCTGACGATGTGGCATTCAAAGTGAATGGTGACCAGATGTTTCAAAAAGGGAATAAAACCTCAAGCCTCATTAACCAGGAAATGACAAAAATCGGGCAGGTAGCATGGCTATATGGGTCGCTCCCATTAGGATGTATAATCACCTATCTAGAGAAATTCCTTTTGCTTCTTTAATCTAATTCGATGCTGTCCCTTTTCGGGAAACGGTGGTTTGAGCCCAACCGTTGGTTATATACATTCGATACATTCAAGCGAAATGAGTGGTCGGTCATGTGAGGGCCGGATTCCAAGACATTCTTGTTGAACCCAGTGCATTCGCCTCTAGAGATACCCTATCGGCAGGTGGTCCCATACCTTGTCATAGTCGGAATCCAATCTCCAATAAGCGCCTGCGGTTTTGATTGTATACTATAAATGTGGAGCGTGAGATGCAAGCATTCTACTAGATTCTATTTACTTGTATTTAGACACTATTATAATATCATAAAAGATATGGATTTCTAAAACGTTTTGGGTTATCGTTAGAAAAAACCGTCCATATTTATGTTTGGATTTGGTCTTACGATTATCCTTTTCTTCGAAAAGATTTTAACTTTAAAATCAAGTTGTGTGTTACCTTAATACTGTGCGAGTTTTTCTCACTCTGGTTCACCAGATTGACCCGGTGTTTTGTAAATGCTTGTGTTAGACCGGGGTGTATAGGTCCAGGATCATCATATGCTGCGAAATCCAAAGACGAGCTGAAGGTGTTTAGACGTATGATATCTAGTATTTATTCCGTTGTGTGACTGTATATGAGGACAGGTTATTATAACTTTCCAGATGTGTGATGTACTCTGATGATTGTAGGTATTTTTTAAAACTCTCAATAATGATTTATTTCTGTATTATATTTTGTTCCGCTGCGATGTGAAACTCTATTTTGTGTTGTTTCTTCTTCTTCTCCTTCTTCTATTCTAAGATTTCTTTCTTTCTTATCTCACCCTCTAATTTCTTTCTAATAGCGTTCCAGTGTTTTCGGTGTTTGGAAGGTCAGCATGAGATACGGTAAATGTATTTATGTCGATTTTCGAGGCCGAAAATCCTTGTTCGTTGCAAAAATGAACGAGTTAGACATAAAGTCTGGTGAGGGAGAAACAAACTTAAAAGAAAACAATTAAATGCAATCAAACTCAAATCTAGTACTCTAAACGTCATAAAGGTATAATGTTCGTGCTTCTCTATTTGTAAGAATGAGTTATCTACATAATGTGATATAGTCTAAAGGTCAGCCCAAATATACCAAATGATGGACCTATCAGACTTCTGTCACTGCTCTACTCTAATGACTAAAAGTGGGCTTTGTAACAATCCTTCCTAGATCAAGCCTAAATTTCGACATAGGGAAGGCCCATCAATACTTAAAACTGTTCTAATATAAGTTATTAGCCGGAAAAGTAAAATAACATCACGGAGCAATATATATTCATTACAACTCACATTAGGAAGAATTAAATATAATATCAACAAATACAGCGTTCATTTCATAATTGATAAAAATGTAAAATAAATAATCTTTCATGAAAACATAATTGTCTCAGGATTCATAATTAAAACCATAATCATATAATAACTGCCTCTAGTACATTTGCCTTCAATCTCTATGCACCACATTCTCATCTTGTATCTTATCTGTATTATTAAGAGGAGGGGCTTAAAACCACAAGTTCTGATAAATAAAACCTTAAGCTTTGCCTATTTGTCAGTACTTTGGTGGTCTAAATTTAAACAAACATATAATTACAACACAATGATAAGTACAGGATGGTCTACTATGCAAACATAGGAAAAGGAAGGTTTTATAATCGCTTAATACCAAGACAAATCTAACAATCACTTAATATCCAATGGCAGATCCAACCGCCTGCAGTCCCAAGTAGACATCGTAACTCATTCCCAAAACCTATTCAGCTTAGTAACGCGAGAGATAGTAAATAATCAATTATTTCCTATAGGCTATAGGGATGACTTCCCGTCATTTAAAACCTTTCCCCAAAATATCCCTATGTTACCATCTAGGAGACATTATTAATTAATCTCTTAATCACTTAATACTTCCCTTGGGATAGACAGACCCTTAGTACCCTACGTAACCCCCAAGCAGACTCCAGTTAGTCACTTAATACACCTTTGGGAAGCGGATCCCTAAAAACCCCTTTTCTCGACGAATTCAAAATTCTCGTTGATGAAAGACGGACATAATGATCATTTAGTACCTAGTGAGGGCAGATCCTCTGACTTTTACCAATACTTCTTAGGGTAAACCCATAATGAGTGGGATGAGGCTCAATCACATAATACCCATAACATCGGATCTAAACATTTAATAACTTATCCCTGAAGAAGGTCCTTGCGCCTCTAAATGATGTATAGCACTATGCCATCTCATATTAATCCATATTTTGTAGAAGTTGATAGTCATATTGACTAGACAGACTTTTTCTATTAAAACAGGACCAGTATCATGTCCTCCAGCTGCTTGCTATAGGAAATTATTCTTCTAACTTAGTCATTTTATTCACGAATCTCACTGAAGCAAATGAAATATAACAGTAAGAAAATATACATAAATTCTTCTAATGGGCACGTTAAGTTTAAAACACAAACTTCTAATTAATTACGCACTTATTCACATTAACAACAAAAATGTTACATATTTAAGAGATAAGTATTGCGCATAATTACTTGCATTTGAGCCACATCCTAAATTATTCAAATGAAATTCCAATCAAAACAATTTAGAATTAAGTCCTTTTCCCCAATGAGAATCATTTCCAATAAGAACATGAATTAACAACATTTACCGCATATTAGACTTGTAACTTAATTCCAAATTACTTTTATAAATAAAACGGAATATTCAATAACTGGGATTACGATTTTTGTTCCTAGTTTGCTCTACTTCCTTCGAATTGAGAAAATTCTTTGTGGAAATAAAGGAATTGAGTTACATATAATTATCCACACTCATACCCATTATTCTCATGAAGAACTCAAGATTCAAAGACAATAAGAACAAAAGAGTAGAGTAAAATAAGTTCTATATAAAATTCCTAAAAACACACAATTCCATCAAATTTATTTATACATTTGAAACTCAACACATAAAGTATACATATCCGTAGTTGTAATAGAATTTTGAGGGATTTTTATGGTTTTATTTTTTGCCATCCCCGAAATTCTTAGGCACATTGTAACAACCTACTCGGAATAGGCCTAAATTCTGACCTTGGAAAGGCCCACCGAAACATAGGTCCACTACAAACAAGTCATTGGACTCTACAAGAAATGAAAATAACGGGTCTAAACTAAAACAAAATCAGTTCCCACAGTGGAATGGATAAAGTATAGTAATCAAAATAAATGTACCATATCATAAGATATCAAATGTCGAATATGTCAAATCTCAAATGTCATAATCAATTAGTCAACTTACTATTAGAAGCTCCATTTTTGGACTAAATTTTGGTTATGACAACTATATATCAAAGATATTATTTAATAACATCATTTATAGGAAGAAGAAGAATATAGCATAAATACACAAGGATTCGACAATAAGAGATATTGGTATATTTGTAATGTATTCGAGTTTATATTTAGTTATTTTTTATTGTTAAAATTTCTCTTATAGTTTATACATTTATAATGATTTTAGGTTTCAAAAGCCTAAAACACATGAGCACAAGTCATGTGCATCAGCCGGTTGAATTGAAAATTCAGCCGGGTGATTGCTGAATACTCAAACTTTTGACTTTGAATATTCGGCCTGTTGAATATCATGACTTGTGCATATGCACACATATTTTTAAATTCTAGCCAATTTTTCGCTAGCTGAATTAAAAAATCAGTCGGCTAACCTGAAGGATTACGACTCTTTAAAGATTCATACCTCTTTAATCCAAAAGTTATGAATACATCTTTTGATTAAACCTTTTCATTAATAATTGCAACCTTTTATTTACTATACATATATACTTCAGAATCACTTATTTTATTCACCGAACTTGCTTGAATTGATTATTCCCTGATTCTGAACTATTTCTATTCTATATTCACATGTGCTATAAAATATTCAACTTTCCGTGATTATAAATCACTTTTCTTCTTTGTTCTTCACTTGCTTTCAATTATAAATATAAAGGAGAATATTATAAGAAGGGTGTGCTCAAAGTATGACTTATCCGTGTTATTAAGAACACCTATATAGTCAAACAATTTTTTTGTATTTGTTGGAGTCCTATTCCACTGCTTAGGCAAGAAGACCTTCTTTGGCTTTTGAGGTGAAATCCTGTTATGTTGCTCAGGCCCATGTTCTGCTACTCAAGTGTTATAATACATGTTCCTATGGTTTAAGTAAGGGTGCTAATTATTTAAATTCCAGAAGGGGTCTAGGACTGAATACATGATGATGCTCTAAACCAATATAAAAATTCCTGGTGTTCTTTACTATATTTACTACATTTATATTGCTTATCTGTGATATCATCTCTAAGTATTTATCTCATTAAATATTTACTTGCATATATCAAAAATAGTATATCATCTTATCAAAACTTCCATATATACATGTATTTCCATATTACTCGATCCTACTCGTCTTTTTATTTGGTATTAGAGCAAGACATCTTATAACCGTAAAGCGGTTATTTGATATCTCGATAATATGGAAAATAATGCTAACACCGGCATTAACGCTAGTTTTACAGAAGGCCAATCCACTACACGACTTTCATTTTCTAATGGCTTAAATTGCAGTTATTGGGCTGCATGAATGAGAATCTATATGCAAGCCAATGGATTTGAATCATGGAATATTACTCAAAAAGAATATAAACTTCCTACTACTAATTATTATGAATGGTCATGTTAACGATATTTTTTGTCAACACCGGAAATAGGTCTAAGGGTGTGGACCTAAGGGAACTAAAGGGATTATTTAGTTCCTACGAGCTTGAGTTAGTTCACTGTTTCCTAGATATTAAGGTTTCGAGTCTGAAGATTAGTTACTCTTCCTTCAAAGTAGTGAGTATCACGCTTACGAGACTCAAAAACCAACAATTACCTTGGGATAAGGGTTCCCTCAGTGCAAAGCAAGTTAGAAAACTAAAAGGCTTGTGGAAGGGTATTTCGGTTTTTTAGGTTTATGTAGAAAGCCTTTCCGTATGGAAGCATTGAAGAAGTCACTTACATAAGTAATAAATAAATTCATGAAATTGATCTTAAGTGATGATTCTCTCTTTATTGATCACTTTGTTGAGTACATGAACCTTTCTAAGTAAAGTCCCCAAATCTATTTTGAAATTAGGGTTTACTCTCTAAGAAAATGATTATAAGAGTTGAGAATGAGAAAAATCCCTTCACACTGAGACTACTTGGGTCTTATTTATAGAAAAATTGATCCTCCTTTTGGTACCAATTCAACAGAAACCCATTTAGAGTGCTTTTGGCTTTGGCAAAGAGAAAAGAGCTTAGTGTTGGCTGCTTTATTAGCTTTCGATGTTGGGTGTTGAGTTTCAGCCTTTAACATTCTAAACATCGCTATCGGCTTTCGGTCCCGGTGATAAGGTCCAGCTCTAATAGCCACTTTTGGACTTTATCTTGTTTTCGTGACTTTTGATTTCGATGTCGACACCAAGCATGTTAGTGTGGCTGACCCTTCCTTTCACTCGCTTTGACTTGCTTTACCATCTTCTGAAAGTTACTTTCGTACTATGACCTTTGCTATCGACTTTCTTTCCTCATCTAAGCTTTGTTATCGGGTTTCCCTGGCTTTCGGAGCATGACTTTCGATCCTTTGTAACTCATGACTTATGTTTTTCTATTGGTTGTGTATCAATACCAAGTTAATTGGTGTGGATAGACTCGATGGCAAACCTTGCTTTACTAGCTTCTGAACACCTCCTAGTACTAGTATCGATACTAAACATGTTAGTATCGATAGACCCTTTCTCTTTTCTTCACTTCTCTTAATATTTTGGTGCTGGATCATCTATTTTCGGTCATTTCCCTTTGCTTGCTCCCGGTTTTAGTTACTTCAGTAGTTTGATGTCAAATAGCGTGCTCTCAGAGTTGAAGCTGGCTAGCAGCTTTCGGAATCAATACAAGGTTGACGCCTTTCAATAGTGTTGTGGTAACCACTCTTAATTATTCACCTTTCTCAAGTTGCTTCTGGAATCACCCTGCTATCGTCCTCCTTGTGTCAACACTAAGTTTGTATGGCTTGTGTTGGCGTCGATAGCATGTGAATCCAATCTTCCTCCTCTTGCTTTCGGCATTGGGTGTTTCGATGATTTGGTGTTGATTCTGTATTTCAGAAACCAACTTTTGTTGCCTATTGTGCACTAATACCCTTCGCCAATCTCTAATTTTGGTGTAGAATTTGGTAGTAACATGTCAAACAAAGAAAAACTAAATGCTATTTCAAATGATAAAGCTATGAATACGTATATCCAAAATTCAATATAGAGAGGTATATACCACATATATATATGTCCCCCTCCCCCCTTTTTTAGAGTGTGCTTTGGAATACTGGAAGGGTCGATATTCTTCCTTATTGTTTTTTTGTCCTATCTTCATCCCTTTTCGAACATCTGTAACAGTTACAATGGTATTGTTGAAACTGGCTTGAACATGAATAACTCCTTTTGGTATTCTACATCCAGTTTTACGTAAATTAATACACCTATTCCTACGCGAACCAATTTTTTGTATAGGTTTTGCCATATTTTATCATCCAAACCACGTTCCACGGTGGCAAGGGTAATCTTTGGAATATAACACATAATCAGATAACAGTAGAAAATAAATATGTAAATACACCAGATAATTTACAATAGAATGCACTGAATAAAACATAATCATCAGAGTTACACAGTATACAGGATCATACTTAGTACGAAATACAGTTTCAGCTCTACATAAAATGCCTACAGCGGAATCAAAACATAATATGTACAACAGAAGCTAAACAACAAAAAAAGAAAGAAATGATAGAGTCCATCTTCAGCTCCATAGCTATCCAGAAAGAGCCTACTTAAACATGAATACAAGGCTGCCCATGTAGAAAATAGGGCACCGGAGTTTGCAAGTGAAACAAACTACGAGTCAGTCATGGGACTGGTATGAGAAATCTGCTTAACTTATTTTATAATAAGGCCAATCACAGGACCACGCCGCTAACGCAGAACGATTTTACTCCATTGGATTGCCAGTGCTCAAAACAAGTAAATCTTTTAAACATCACAATGCTTTTTACAAAAATGAAGCCATTATAAGACTCAGTTCCCATCACACAATGTAACGCAAACTGGAGGACAGAGTTTTACCTTATAATGGCCAAAATATGCTTAATACGAATAAAACAAAAGCATTTGATATTATTACTAGTGTTTATATGTTTCAAAAACAATTTCAATTATAAATATCAATCATAGATGGCATGAATGCCCAATACCACTATGTCGCCATATATAGGTATACAATCAAAACCGCACGATGTCGTATTTGGAAATTGGATTTCCGTTATGAACCAAGCCGAGGGATCGTCCTTACCACTTCGTGGCTGTCTAGCCTGAGCCTCAGGGTCAGAGCGCATCAACCCTTAGATCGTTAGGGCCGATCCACATGGAGAGGATTAAAATGCTCCGCCCTATGGGGCGTAAACTGGTCATATACCGACCAAACCATCGGCCCCGGAGCGACCGATATAACCGAGGCGCCTCGCATAAGTATATTGCTCGGACGTGTAAAACCCAAACCACCACTCCTAGCTAGAAAGAAACGCAAGTCCTCCCTGAAGTCCTTTCCTGTTTCAGGTCCATACCGGGGTGTGAGGCTCGCGAATCAACACTAAACACAAAGCTAGCTATTTAAAGCCCTGCTTTGATCATCATCCACAAGACTCTACTTTTCAACAAAAGCCTTGATCACTGCATCTCAGCATGCCACATAGCAAATTCACGCCATGCAACTAATGTACATCAATCACACAGAATGAATTCCAATGTCAGACACACAATCCATTTACAATTCCGTTCTGGGTCTGAACAAAACCGGAGGCACCTTAATCCTCTCTCATATGTCCAATACAGGTGAGAGGGCCTCGCACACCTGAACGATCAACAAGTACATCCGGACAACCACCACTGCAACCCCTTCGGGGCAGCAACTCCCATCGAAGGCATCAGCAGCCATCCTTTCGATGTGAAGATCCTTGGTCTTGCACCGTCTTCATATCTTCGACTTCTAACCATCGACCAATTATTTGAAATGAGAATTAACTCGCCCTTTTCAAATAATTCAGTATATTTAGAATTTCAAATCAATTCATTTCAATGTTTAATTATCTGACATCAATAATTCAGTTCATTCCACGTCAAACACATTCGACCATCAAGTATCCTCTAAACTGGGTAAATACAGTTTATTTCCATTCTATATCTTTTTATAATATTTTATAATGATTTATCACTATTTTTATTTATTTAAATATAGCCAATTTATTCAAAACGACGCTTCAAGCCATAACGCGGCCATGGCGCTGTCTTTCTTCAGATTGGATCTTTACATATTTTATATCATTGGAAAGATCTTGTCAAAGCGGACCCAACGGTTCCAGTTTTGGGAAAATCCGACGGTTGAATCTCCCGATATAATCGTTTAAAGTTACAATTTCAAAATACGAACTGCGGCGTCGTTATTCGATTTATTTTAATTATATATATATAATCCATTCTAGCGCTGTTTTCATTCAGATTTGAATTAAACAGTCCGAACAATCCAACCGTTGGATCGTTGCAAAGTTGGTATCGTTGAAAAAAAAATTCCGAAGCGAACCCAACAGTTTCGGTTCCGGGAAAATCCGATGGTCGGATCTCCTGGTATAATCATTTGAAATCACGGTTTCAAAATACGAGCTGCAGCTTCGTTATTCGATTTAATTTCAATTATATATATATATATATTTAAATATAATACGTTCTTCGATTTCTAACCATTTCATTTATATATTTGATAAAAATAATATTTTTATCCAACAAATAGTTACTTCAGCAAATGACTATCTTTAACACTTCATATATATTATAAAAATGCGATTTTTATTGTTAAAACAATTTATTTCAAAAATGAAGATTTTTAGCAATTCATATATATTATAAAAATGTGATTTTTATTGTTAAAACAATTTGTTTCAAAATTGAAGATTTCCAGCGATTCATATATGTTATAAAAATGTGATTTTTATTGTTAAAACAATTTATTTCAAAAATGAAGATTTTTAGTGATTCATATATATTATAAAAATGTGATTTTTATTGTTAAAACAATTTATTTCAAACATGAATATTTTATATACTTCGCACATACAATAAAAATGTTAGTTTTATTGTTCAAACAATTTCTATTTCATACATTTGATAAAAATGTTATTTTTATCGTTCAAACTATTTTATTTCATACGTTTGATAAAACTTCTATTTTTATCGTTCAAACCATTTTTATTTCAAAAATGAATATTTTTCCCGTGCATGAATATATTTCAATACATGAATTTAAATCAAACACAGGAATATTTTAGAAAATTTCGGTAGCATAACGACAGGGTAGTTAAAACCGACACCGTTCCGAGTACGGCTCCTTGCTCTACCTTAAAACCTCGCAGCTTTTGACAATTGGGATTTCAATAATCTAGCTCGTACGCAGACGAATTTTCCCATAAACTAAACTTATTGGGATTTCAACCACAATCAATCAAATCAACCATTCGTATTTATCAACCAAATTTCACATCAACCAATATCCAAACAATCATAACCAATATATATATATATATATCGTCCATGGTCTGTGGACGAGGGGAGTGTGTATATAAATATATTTTGATTTCATGTTGATATCATTTCTATTCCATTCAACACACATATGATTTTTACAACGCATATATAACTTATACATCGCACGTACAACTTATACAATGCTTATACATGAGGTATACAACGCTCATATAATTCGTACATCGATTATATAATTTATACATCGTCATTCCATATCATTTATAATTATACATCTCACTTTGGGTTCCACTCCTCCAAAAATCGTAGGAAGCTCCAAAAATTCTCCGGTCTCTACTAGAATGTAGAAGACGTCCACACGAGTCCAATGTCTCTTGTTTCACTGGATTTCGACAACATAGCAAAAGGATATGCTTTTTATTCTAAAATGAAAATTTGCCCCACTTTTAAATGTTAAAATAGTTTAAATATATAAAACCCGTATACCTCAATAAACAGTTCGAACTAGGGTTTCGATTTTTCTGCAAATGTGTTGATCGAGTTTGAAATCGGGTTGCGCCACGCTCTAGGGCCTGGAGAGGGGCACCTGCGCTCGCGGCAGGGTGGAATTCGACGGTGCCAGGCTGTCGTGGCGATGCTCTAATGTCGGCCACTTCAATGGCTCGGTTCTCGAGATACAAGGCATGATAAAATACAAGGTTGTTCTAGATTTAGAGATCAGAGAAATCTCTACAAAATCTTATGAAGGAGCATCAGATTTCGCGGAGAGAATCGGACAGAATCGAGGCGACAACATTTGACGGGGAGCCACCGTTGAAATTGGGGTTTACGGGTTGGTTTCTTTGAAACGATGAAGTGACCTTGAACGTGATTGGCCAATTAATTATATTTAATTTTTAATTCATTTTAAATCCAATAATACCCCTTTTCACATCCGAACTCCAACTCATACCGAACAGATGTCGCCCCTAGCTAAATTCCCCCATTCCGAACACAATGGAATATGTTTCGTAGGCCCATTCGACAGTTTCAGTCAGTTTTCTTCAAAGTAAAATATAAAACATTCAAATATGTATTTGAACGTACATTTCAATTTGCCGGGGCCACATACTGATCCCAAAAATTCCAGAAAATTAAGTCTAGCTATGTTTTGATGATACGGTCCCAACAACACTAGTTTCGTCAAATTTGGTGTCTGTTTGAGAAATGGTCATCTTCTGACTGATCCAAATTGATTGAAATCAACCAAACACATTTTACTTTGCCACACTCACATATTAACTCCAAAAATTATGGAATTTGAAACCTAGCAATAATTTGACATCCCAGATCCAATAAAAGCGGTTTTTTCGGAAATGGATGTCGTTTGCAAAATGGCTATTTTCAAGGCTTATATAAACTCCATAGCGACCTTTATGAAAATTCATTCGGCCATAACTTTTGATTCTCGCTATGAAATCTCGATTTTTTAGATTCGTTTGAAAGATATTCATAAATAGATTTAAATATTTTTGGTTTCACTGAAATCTGTTTTATTTTGCATCTGGTACAGTCAGTCAAAGTTTGAATTCAAAATTTCAAACTGCCGCGCCATTTCAAGCCTTGTTTTATAATTAAAATAAAAATATTTATTTTCCAACATCAATTCAAATAGACTTTTGGTCGTTATTATTTAAAATAATTTATTCTAAATATTCAAAATCCGCTAAAATAGCCAAATTAAAATTTTTAATTTTGATTAAATTTTCCGGGTTGTTACAACGTTGCGTTGTGTCTTAGATAAAAATAACTTTAACTGTATTTGTTTGTGCAATACTGTATATGAAATACGACAAACACTCCAAGTGACTTATGAAGGAACTAACAAGGTTAAAGCAAGATATCCATGCTTATAATCCAATTTTAGAATGAATGAAAATTAATTTATTAATGACATGTACTTCAGATTCCAGGATATCTAACATTACTTAGCTTAAGGGAAAAGAATTTTGTTTTGATGTAGTTTCAAAAATCCTAGACTCTTTAACAGAAGATTGGGAAAGAAGGTCTTGGCAATTAAAGAAGCTAATGACCGCTCGACCATGAAACCAGATGAGTTAATAGGAAATCTAATGTCATATGAAGTGCATTTGCATGAAAAAAGAGTTCATGCATAGGATAAAAATATTTTAGCCTTCCATGAAGAAAAAGGGAATCAGATTTAGATGAAGAAGACCTAGCTTTTTGTAATATACCGTCTTTCTTCCCGGTTTTCGCCGGTAACTAAACCAACTTAATACGTTTACAAAGGCGGATTGTTATGGGTACTAACATATATTGAACAAAACAACATAACTTTTTATATCATGATACAATATTTCATCAGAGTTACATAGAATATCAGAGTTACATACATATAGCAGCGGAAACATAAATATACTCTCAGCGGAAGAAGCGATGTGATATAGCGGAAATTCTAACTTTAGCTCAAATATCCAATCCAGAAAACGCTCCAACTCTTCCTCCAAGGGGTCTATAACTGTAAAACTAAACCTCTAGCTGCCCGTGCGGAAAATTAGTGGGCACCCAGAGTTTAGGAAAGAACAATAAACTCCAGGTCAGTCATGGGACTGGTGTGAGAACATAAAACAGTTATTTTAAGGATTTAATTTTAAAGTTGGGAGATTCACCGGACTACGCCGCTAATGCGGAAAGGGTTTACTCCATGTAAATGCCCGTGCATATAAATTCGTAATGTCCTTTGGAAAATGAAGCTATCATAAACTCGTCCCACATCACACAATGCAAGCGCACACCAAATGGGCGAGTTTTGCCTTATGAAAACCAAACATGCTTTCATACATGAAAATCCTCTTTATACTATTAGTGCATAATGTTGAAAACCGTTTTACAAATAAATATATTAATCTTAGCAAGCATAGTGGCTATGCCCACTTACTGTGAAAACCCGTAACTTCCCCGTAAAGGAAAGCGGCGGATAGTTCGAGAACAAACCACAACAGAACGCATACAGAAGAACATTTCATTGTATATTACAACAATGCATCAGATTACAAGAATATACAGAGTATGAATGAATAAATATTACACAGAAATATCAGAGATTCAAATTACATTTAAATACATCGCAGCGGAAAATAATACAATACACAACTAGAAGAGATATACGGATACAAAGCTTTCCGGATATCATTCCAGCTGTAAACCAGGATCCTGTGAATATAAATCTGCAAAACCAAAACTACTAGCTGCCCGTGTCGAAAATAAGGGCACCCAGAGTTTAGGTTAAAACAATAAACTCCAGGTCAGTCATGTGACTGGTGTGAGAACTAAAACAGTTATTAATCTTTGTTTATAAAGTTAGGTAAATCAAGGGACCACGCCGTATAACACGGAACGGGTTTCCTCCCAAGAATACCAGTGCATAAAACAAACAGCGCAATGCTAAATAAAGAAAAATGAAGCTGTTATAAGACCTAGGTCCTATCACATAATGCAACGCAAGCCAGGGGATAGGGTTTTCCCTTATAACAGCCAAAGAATGCTTGATACGTTTAAAACAAATCATTTGATACTATTATAAGTGCATAGTGTATAAAACAACTTCAAATCATAAGTATCAATCATAGGCGGCATGAATGCCCCATAACACTATGTCTCCATATATAGGTTTACAAATAAAACCGCAAGATGTCGTATTGGAAGCTGGGTTATCATTTATGGTATGAACCGAGGCTAGGGGCAAGATTCTCTCCGATTCGAGACGCTCTAGTCCGCCCCTCAGGCAAGTACTCAGTCAAGCCTTTGGATCGTCAGGGCCGGTCCACCGATGTGGATTAAAATGCCTAAACACTGCGTTTCCCCGCCCTTTGGGGCGTAAGCCTGGCCCGTCAGCCGACCAGAAGCATCGGCCGAAACCGATATCACGAGGCGCCTCGCTTTTCAGCAAGTAATAATAAGCAACATCCACATGAGTCAAACTCGTCAGCCAGTTCAAGCACTGACGCCACTCCTAACTAGAAAGAAACGCATGTCCTCCCTGATGTCCGTCTCCCGTTTTTGGTTCATACCGGGTGTGATACTCGCGAATCAACGTTACACAAAGCTACGCCATAAAGGCCGTGCTTCGATCAACAACCACAAGACTTTGCTTTTCAACAGAAGCCTTGATCATTTGCCACTTAGGCATGCCACACAGGCAATTCACTCCATGCGATTGATATCCATCAATATATAACCCCTGAGCTCGTACGTCTCAGAGAAGGGCGTTAAGCAAGAGAATAAATTCTCCGCCGCCAAACAAATATATATTTAATAGAGATCAATCACACGGACTAAAATCCAATGTCACACACACCGTCCATTTACAAGTCCGTTCTGGGTCTGAACGAAACCGGAGGCACCTAGTACCCCGCATATCCATCGATCTCCAAGTACGTCTGGACGATCACCAACTGTTTCCATCTTCTTGGGTGTACAGCCCAATCAAGATCATCAGTAATCACCCAAACGACGTGAAGACTTCCGGTCTTCGACCATCGTCTTCATCTTCGACTTATCGTCGTATCAGTTATTCAGAATGGGATAAACCCGGCCTTTCCGAATAACTCGCGTATATTTTAAATAAGTGTTACACAAACACAACATACGCCTCATTCCAATTCATCAGTCACTAACCGTAAATTAATCAAGAGAATAATTTCCCAAATATTAACCCCGAAGGCCGAAACCAACATCAGATCAATATCCATAAAACCATCCTGCTTAGCTAACCGACAGTTAGTTTCTAAATTTCACATTCATAGGGAAAGGTTCCCATTAATTTTATCAAAGATAAATTCTTTAATTTATTCTTGAATCTACCTTTGAATATCAATTCGAATTAGTCGGGATTAACGAACTTTACCGAAGTAATCATTTGTTTTAATTTCCCAATCCCAACCTATTCATCCCATGAAGTAAAACTGGTTGTACTTCATATCTAACACCACAGTGTTATCGGTCAATTCAATTACCATTTCACGTTTAAATCTAATTAAAGATTTAACTATTGCCTGGAGCAAAACTGGTGATACTCCATTCTCGATCATTTCAATCTAATTAAAGATTCATTAAAACTCCACTTAGTTTTAATCTTTAACTGGGTTAAAGAATCAGTGTCATTTAAAACACAGTTCACGATAAACCCAAAATCACATTCATTAATTATCGGGTTAAAGAACGAGTGTTATTTAAAACACTGTCCACGATAAACCCAAAAATCAATATCAATTCAATTCCAATTAAATATCACTTAATTGGTACACTTCATTAAATCTAAATAAAAAGATTTAATCTTTTCTCAACTGGGTTCAAGAACAGTGTTAGTAAAGACACCATTCACGACAAACCCAAATCACATTTTGATATTCAATACAAGGCTCTGAATAGAAAATATATCAGCTTATATTCAATATAAAATTCTACGATTAACAAATGTCGTATTGGAAATAACGATATAAATATATATCTTTCAAATTTCCATCACAACATCTGTATAATCACGAAATCCAACATCGAAATATTCCGAAGACAATTTCGATTCAAATCCACTCCAATGCAATCATTGGAAATTATGGTTATTTTTAAAACCCTTTTCAAATTCAATTTATTTATTTAAAAATAAATAGAATTATAATTCTAGTTCAAAACTAGTTCATTTCGATAAAAAATCTATTTTTATCTTTTCAAATATGGGGTTTTTCATCCCAATTCTTTCTAAATCATTTCTTATGATTTTACACAAATTATTATTATTTTTAATAATTTTATCAAGGCCCGTACATTCGATTTCCATCAATGGCCATCGAACTGCACTTACAACGACCTTTTTCAAATTTGATTTGGACATAATTCCAAATCCAACCGTTAGATTTTGAATTTCTAATTTTCGTTAGAAAGCTCTTTTCGATACAAACCCAACGGTTCCGGTTTTAGGAGAATCCGACGGTCGGATCTCCCGTAATGTCCGTTTGAAATAAATGGTCGAAATTCACGAACTGCCGCGGCGCGGCGCGTTCTATTCAGGCCATTATATTATATATATAATATATATTTCGTCGATTTCTATTTAAAACGAATTATATAAATAGTTTTAAATTCGTTTCAAAAGCAATTTCCACTTCCGTTTCAATTCAAATCAAAACTGAATTCTTCTTTATAAATTCGTTTTAAAATTCATTTCTATTCAATTCAAATTTCAATTCAATTTGAATTCATTTCAATTCGTTTTAAATTCAATTCTAATTCGTTCTATATTCAATTCATTTCGAAATCGTTTTCAATTCAATTCATTTCGAAATCGTTTTCAATTTAATTCATTTCGAAATCGTTTTCAATTCAATTCATTTCGAAATCATTTTCAATTCAATTCATTTCGAAATCGTTTTCAATTCAATTCATTTCGAAATCGTTTTCAATTCAATTCATTTCGAAATCGTTTTCAATTCAATTCATTTCGAAATCATTTTCAATTCAATTCATTTCGAAATCGTTTTCAATTCAATTCATTTCGAAATGAATAAAATCGATATAAATATCGTTCACGTCAAAATGGCGTCAATCTAATCAACACGGCTTCATAAATTTCTATTTTCAAATATTCTATTTCAAATATTTCTTTTTCAAAATAGTTGTTATTATCAAAATATTTCGTTCAACACATGACCAATCTCAATGGATGAGTACTGTCAACACATGAACCTTTATATTATAATATTATTTACTTTTTAAATTGGAATGAGGCCCAACCAATCACCATATAATGTTAATTATATGGATTTTCATACATCACACGTATATAATAGCATTGCAAAATAATCAACCATCAACCAAAGTGCACTACACTGTATAAGCATCAAATATAGATATCTAACGCTTATAACAGCCTGTCAATCAATCGATCGACATATTTAATAAATCAGGATGAGTGAACTTCAAATTTCATCCCAACACCCGTGTGGGGTTTCAAACAATCAAACACATATTTTAGTTGTGCAGTTGGGCGATGTGTAAAATTTATCGACCCAATCAATGTCCTTCAAATAGGTGTACATAAACAAACCGTCCGGTTTGTAAATGAATATTTATTTATTTACATTCACGTTAAAAATTATATTTTTAACGACAAAACATTTTAGTTCAACATATGAATTTCTATTCAATTCATTTATTCTATAAAATGACATTATTATTTTTCTAACTTATTTTTAGAAAATTTCGGCGGCATAACGGCACGATACTAGAAACGGGACGAGGCCTAGCCTTATCCCCGGTCTAGTGAAGGCCCACGCCATTCACACATCAATCAAATTCAACAAACAACCAAATTCAAATCAAATCATCTAATTAATTTATGCAATCAAACAAACAAGTCCATGGTCTGTGGACGATTGTGTCGGGTGCTACTAAGCACCGTCTGCATCCTAGTATATATATATAAATAGAAATGAAATTGAAAGGTGAGAAACTCTCACAAATAGCTATCCTAGCTCCACAGCACTTCTAATGCAGGAAATCTTGTCGTTCTCGCCTTTTGTCACTTTCGCTGCTAGTATTCACTACATATGTAAAATCGAATTTTTACTTCGATGTTCAATATATAAAAATCACATTTTTACTTCGATGTTCAATATATTAAAATCACATTTTTACTTCGATGTTCAATATATAAAAATCACATTTTTACTTCGATGTTCAATATATAAAAATCACATTTTTACTTCGATGTTCAATATATAAAAATCACATTTTTACTTCGATGTTCAATATATAAAAATCACATTTTTACTTCGATGTTCAATATATAAAAATCACATTTTTACTTCGATGTTCAATATATAAAAATCACATTTTTACTTCGATGTTCAATATATAAAAATCACATTTTTACTTTAATGTTCAATATATAAAAATCACATTTTTACTAGCTACTCAATATATAAAAATCCCGCCCTTTCATTGATAAAAATCTCGCCTTTTCATTATCATGACTCTTCTTTACTTTCTATTTTCAAAACAAAGTATTTTTTTCTATTTTCAAAACAAAGTATATTATATTTTAAAATATCAATTCTATTTATTTTCTAAAATCAATGTTATTTTAATTTTTTCAAAAACAATGGCATTTTATTTTTCAAAAACAATGCATTTCATATTTTCAAAACATTACTAATTTATTTTCAAAACATCACTGCTCTTTGTATTTTTAAAACATCAATTCTTTATATTTCTCTTTTCCTTTTTCCTGAAAATACTATGTATATTTAAATTAAAATAAATAAAATAAAATAAAAATTACCTTGGTTAAGCCTAATCATGTCATTAAGGGTATTACCCTTCGTTCTTCACGAGTCCAACGCAACCAGTTTTGCAAAATTCTGATTAGATTTGAATATGTTATTAACATTCTAAGTAAATACATTTTAATAATAATTTAAGTCCTTAATTAAAATTAGTATAACACTAATTACCTTACATAACCTTTCTTCCTCGCCTGTTAATACTGCTGCTAAGAAAACCCATCATCGTTTCAAATCATCACCTCGCGCACCGCACCCAAGGCTCCCGAACCAAATCGAATCCCTCTACGTCAACCTCCTCGAAGCTGCCTTCCACCGCCCTCCCCCCAGTTGAATTCGATTCCCTCGTCGGCCTCAAAAATGGCCCCAAACTTGCCAGCTTCAACGCCAAAAATCGAGAACCCTAGGTCAAGAAATCCCATCATAGTAGTTCGAAAATGAAGACCGGACGTAGATCTGTCATTTTTGCCTGGAAGATTTCTTCAATTACTGCTTTGATTAATTGGATTTTGGAAAGGAAGCATAGAACGATTTCGTTCGTTTATTTGGGGGAACGGCTGAAGAAGGTTTGACCACGGAAAGAATTTGACTAGGGTTTTGACCTTGGTTTGACTTATATATAAAATATAAATTAATATTTAATTCTAATTTTACTTGTTTATTGTTTCGAAATCAAATCAAACCCAACGACTATCGCCCCTAGCCAACTACCCCCATTCCAAACACAATGGGATATGTATCGTAGTCGGGTTCGATCATTTCGATCAGTTTTTGTCAAAATCAACATATAAATCTATATATTGAATTTGAACGCGCATTTCCATTTACCGGGGCCACATACGGACCCAATAAATTCCAGAAAAATATTTTCTAGCTTCGTATTGACGATACGGTCCTAACAAAACTAGTTTCATCGAATTCTGAGACCGTTTGAAAAATGGCCATTTTCCAGTCGATTAAAATCAACTGAAAATGGTCAAACGCGTTTTCCTCTGCCACGCTCACATATTGATTCGAAAAATTATGAAATTTGAAACCTAGCAATAATTTGACACTGCGGATCTAACAAAACTGGTTTCGTCGAAATCCGAGGTCGTTTGCAAAATTCCCATTTTTAAGGGCTTGAATTCCATAGCGACTATTCAGAATTTTCAACTGGACATAACTTTTGATTCCCGCTATGAAATTTCGATTTCCCGGATTCGTTGGAAAGATATTATCAATTAGATCCTAATGTTTCTGGTTTCACTAAAATCCGGATTGTTTTGCACCCGGTACATTCAATTGAAGTTTGAAATCGAATTATCGAACTACCGCGCCATTTTCAATTCTATTCTTAATTATATATAAATATTTATTTTCTAACGACGACGTATATAATATATACGTTCGATTTATATTCAAAATAAATTTCTCGTCAATACTATTTAAAATAATCTATTTTAAATCTTCAAAATTCGCTAAAATTGCCAAAATAAAAATTTTAAACTGGCCCAGATTTTCGGGTTGTTACAATCTCCCCCACTTAAAACTTTTCGTCCCCGAAAAGGAACAAAGTCGAAAGTGGTTTGATAATTCAACTCTACGTTCGATCCGGCTTCCATTCTCCAACTTTTCAGTTTCTGAGAATTTTCCAAAATTTCAAAAATTTGGCTAACACCCTAAATTTTTGAAAAATTTCGCCATAACCTCCCCTGCACCGGGAGCATCGGGGAATTTCAAATAGCTTCCCCGGTCCTTCAGATCTCAAAAAGAAAAAGAAAAAGCCAAGCGGCTAGCCAATAGGCTCATAAAATCATCATCACCCAAACAAAACAAGAAATTATGTAGTAAACATGTACCTATTTGTCGGGCAAACAAATTTTATTCTCTGCTCTAGCCTCCTTGCTATGACCTGTTCAAGGTAAGTTCAAGTATATGCAAGCAAACGCAACCAATTCTCAATATAAGTCAATATTTGATTCAATTAGGCGTAATGGTTCAAAATTTATCAAACAAC
The DNA here is from genome assembly GCA_030737875.1 of Allium sativum. Lineage (NCBI taxonomy): Eukaryota > Viridiplantae > Streptophyta > Magnoliopsida > Asparagales > Amaryllidaceae > Allium > Allium sativum. The sequence goes on along the minus strand of CM060912.1, from coordinate 130,865,176 downwards.
TAAACAAGCAACACAAACATCAATCAATTAGTGAATTAGAGTTTCAAATTCATAACTTTGATATATAGTCAAAAATCAGATTTTTGATGCTAGATCACAACAATAGATCCTATATAGTTTTTGGTTCTCACACCAGTCAATAGGAAATATATAGAAATCCCACCTTCGAAACTCGAACATAAATGTTGATGATGCGATCGCTATCATCAATATAATCTCCGGGCGACTAGAGTGTGATGCTATATCTATCCAATATATTAAAACTTTGAATATACGTTTGCAAGGCGTATATGCAAATTCTTTATATACTGGACTGTCCATATTCAAAATAAATAAATAATCAAATACATTTTAAAATGGTTTAAATTTCCAAAACAAAATTGTTTCCATTTGAAAAATATACTCTTCACACTTGTTCTAGGATACTACTGATCCTATCTCTAACGAGTCGTTCTAATTGGATATTACTAATCCAATATCTGATGAATTCTTTCGTATGGTTCTAATGTGTCTTGATCTCGAGCTCTGTAAACCAAAGCTCTGATACCAACTGTGAAAACCCGTAACTTTCCCGTAAAGGAAAGCGGCGGATAGTTCGAGAATAAACCACAACAGAACGCATACAGAAGAACATTTCATTGTATATTACAACAATGCATCAGATTACAAGAATATACAGAGTATAAATGAATAAATATTACACAGAAATATCAGAGATTCAAATTACATTTAAATACATCGCAGCGGAAAATAATACAATACACAACTAGAAGAGATATACGGATACAAAGCTTTCCGGATATCATTCCAGCTGTAAACCAGGATCCTGTGAATATAAATCTGCAAAACCAAAACTACTAGCTGCCCGTGTCGAAAATAAGGGCACCCAGAGTTTAGGTTAAAACAATAAACTCCAGGTCAGTCATGTGACTGGTGTGAGAACTAAAACAGTTATTAATCTTTGTTTTTAAAGTTAGGTAAATCAAGGGACCACGCCGTATAACACGGAACGGGTTTCCTCCCAAGAATACCAGTGCATAAAACAAACAGCGCAATGCTAAATAAAGAAAAATGAAGCTGTTATAAGACCCAGGTCCTATCACACAATGCAACGCAAGCCGGGGGATAGGGTTTTCCCGTATAACAGCCAAAGAATGCTTGATACGTTTAAAACAAATCATTTGATACTATTATAAGTGCATAGTGTATAAAACAACTTCAAATCATAAGTATCAATCATAGGCGGCATGAATGCCCCATAACACTATGTCGCCATATATAGGTTTACAAATAAAACCGCAAGATGTCGTATTGGAAGCTGGGTTATCATTTATGGTATGAACCGAGGCTAGGGGCAAGATCCTCTCCGATTCGAGACGCTCTAGTCCGCCCCTCAGGCAAGTACTCAGTCAAGCCTTTGGATCGTCAGGGCCGGTCCACCGATGTGGATTAAAAAGCCTAAACACTGCGTTTCCCCGCCCTTTGGGGTGTAAGCCTGGCCCGTCAGCCGGCCAGAAGCATCGGCCGAAACCGATATCACGAGGCGCCTCGCTTTTCAGCAAGTAATAATAAGCAACATCCACATGAGTCAAACTCGTCAGCCAGTTCAAGCACTGACGCCACTCCTAACTAGAAAGAAACGCATGTCCTCCCTGATGTCCGTCTCCCGTTTTTGGTTCATACCGGGTGTGATACTCGCGAATCAACGTTACACAAAGCTACGCCATAAAGGCCGTGCTTCGATCATCAACCACAAGACTTTGCTTTTCAACAGAAGCCTTGATCATTTGCCACTTAGGCATGCCACACAGGCAATTCACTCCATGCGATTGATATCCATCAATATATAACCCCTGAGCTCGTACGTCTCAGAGAAGGGCGTTAAGCAAGAGAATAAATTCTCCACTGCCAAACAGATATATATTTAATAGAGATCAATCACACGGACTAAAATCCAATGTCAGACACACCGTCCATTTACAAGTCCGTTCTGGGTCTGAACGAAACCGGAGGCATCTAGTACCCCGCATATCCATCGATCTCCAAGTACGTCTGGACGATCACCAACTGTTTCCATCTTCTTGGGTGTACAGCCCAATCAAGATCATCAGTAATCACCCAAACGACGTGAAGACTTCCGGTCTTCGACCATCGTCTTCATCTTCGACTTATCGTCGTATCAGTTATTCAGAATGGGATAAACCCGGCCTTTCCGAATAACTCGCGTATATTTTAAATAAGTGTTACACAAACACAACATACGCCTCATTCCAATTCATCAGTCACTAACCGTAAATTAATCAAGAGAATAATTTCCCAAATATTAACCCCGAAGGCCGAAACCAACATCAGATCAATATCCATAAAACCATCCTGCTTAGCTAACCGACAGTTAGTTTCTAAATTTCACATTCATAGGGAAAGGTTCCCATTAATTTTATCAAAGATAAATTCTTTAATTTATTCTTGAATCTACCTTTGAATATCAATTCGAATTAGTCGGGATGAACGAACTTTACCGAAGTAATCATTTGTTTTAATTTCCCAATCCCAACCTATTCATCCCATGAAGTAAAACTGGTTGTACTTCATATCTAACACCACAGTGTTATTGGTAAATTCAATTACCATTTCACGTTTAAATCTAATTAAAGATTTAACTATCGCCTGGAGCAAAACTGGTGATACTCCATTCTCGATCATTTCAATCTAATTAAAGATTCATTAAAACTCCACTTAGTTTTAATCTTTAACTGGGTTAAATAATCAGTGTCATTTAAAACACAGTTCACGATAAACCCAAAATCACATTCATTAATTATCGGGTTAAAGAACGAGTGTTATTTAAAACACTGTCCAAGATAAACCCAAAAATCAATATCAATTCAATTCCAATTAAATATCACTTAATTGGTACACTTCATTAAATCTAAATAAAAAGATTTAATCTTTTCTCAACTGGGTTCAAGAACAGTGTTAGTAAAGACACCATTCACGACAAACCCAAATCACATTTTGATATTCAATACAAGGCTCTGAATAGAAAATATATCAGCTTATATTCAATATAAAATTCTACGATTAACAAATGTCGTATTGGAAATAACGATATAAATATATATCTTTCAAATTTCCATAACAACATCTGTATAATCACGAAATCCAACATCGAAATATTCCGAAGACAATTTCGATTCAAATCCACTCCAATGCAATCATTGGAAATTATGGTTATTTTTAAAACCCTTTTCAAATTCAATTTATTTATTTAAAAATAAATAGAATTATAATTCTAGTTCAAAACTAGTTCATTTCGATAAAAAATCTATTTTTATCTTTTCAAATATGGGGTTTTTCATCCCAATTCTTTCTAAATCATTTCTTATGATTTTACACAAATTATTATTATTTTTAATAATTTTATCAAGGCCCGTACAGTCGATTTCCATCAATGGCCATCGAACTGCACTTACAGCGACCTTTTTCAAATTTGATTTGGACATAATTCCAAATCCAACCGTTAGATTTTGAATTTCTAATTTTCGTTAGAAAGCTCTTTTCGATACGAACCCAACGGTTCCGGTTTTAGGAGAATCCGACGGTCGGATCTCCCGTAATGTCCGTTTGAAATAAATGGTCGAAATTCATGAACTGCCGCGGCGCGTTCTATTCAGGCCATTATATTATATATATAATATATATTTCGTCGATTTCTATTTAAAACGAATTATATAAATAGTTTTAAATTCGTTTCAAAAGCAATTTCCACTTCCGTTTCAATTCAAATCAAAATTGAATTCTTCTTTATAAATTCGTTTTAAAATTCATTTCTATTCAATTCAAATTTCAATTCAATTTGAATTCATTTCAATTCGTTTTAAATTCAATTCGAATTCGTTCTATATTCAATTCATTTCGAAATCGTTTTCAATTCAATTCATTTCGAAATCGTTTTCAATTCAATTCATTTTGAAATTGTTTTCAATTCAATTCATTTCGAAATCGTTTTCAATTCAATTCATTTCGAAATCGTTTTCAATTCAATTCATTTCGAAATCGTTTTCAATTCAATTCATTTCGAAATCGTTTTCAATTCAATTCATTTCGAAATCTTTTTCAATTCAATTCATTTCGAAATGAATAAAATCGATATAAATATCGTTCACGTCAAAATGGCGTCAATCTAATCAACACGGCTTCATAAATTTCTATTTTCAAATATTCTATTTCAAATATTTCTTTTTCAAAATAGTTGTTATTATCAAAATATTTCGTTCAACACATGACCAATCTCAATGGATGAGTGCTGTCAACACATGAACCTTTATATTATAATATTCTTTATTTTCTAAATTGGAATGAGGCCCAACCAATCACCATATAATGTTAATTATATGGATTTTCATACATCACACGTATATAATAGCATTGCAAAATAATCAACCATCAACCAAAGTGCACTACACTGTATAAGCATCAAATATAGATATCTAACGCTTATAACAGCCTGTCAATCAATCGATCGACATATTTAATAAATCAGGATGAGTGAACTTCAAATTTCATCCCAACACCCATGTGGGGTTTCACACAATCAAACACATATTTTAGTTGTGCAGTTGGGTGATGTGTAAAATTTATCGACCCAATCAATGTCCTTCAAATAGGTGTACATAAACAAACCGTCCGGTTTGTAAATGAATATTTATTTATTTACATTCACGTTAAAAATTATATTTTTAACGACAAAACATTTTAGTTCAACATATGAATTTCTATTCAATTCATTTATTCTATAAAATGACATTATTATTTTTCTAACTTATTTTTAGAAAATTTCGGCGGCATAACGGCACGATACTAGAAACGGGACGAGGCCTAGCCTTATCCCCGGTCTAGTGAAGGCCCACGCCATTCACACATCAATCAAATTCAACAAACAACCAAATTCAAATCAAATCATTTAATTAATTTATGCAATCAAACAAACAAGTCCATGGTCTGTGGACGATTGTGTCGGGTGCTACTAAGCACCGTCTGCATCCTAGTATATATATAAATAGAAATGAAATTGAAAGGTGGGAAATTCTCACAAATAGCTATCCTAGCTCCACAGCACTTCTAATGCAGGAAATCTTGTCGTTCTCGCCTTTTGTCACTTTCGCTGCTAGTATTCACTACATATGTAAAATCGAATTTTTACTTCGATGTTCAATATATAAAAATCACATTTTTACTTCGATGTTCAATATATAAAAATCACATTTTTACTTCGATGTTCAATATATAAAAATCACATTTTTACTTCGATGTTCAATATATAAAAATCACATTTTTACTTCGATGTTCAATATATAAAAATCACATTTTTACTTCGATGTTCAATATATAAAAATCACATTTTTACTAGCTACTCAATATATAAAAATCCCGCCCTTTCATTGATAAAAATCTCGCCTTTTCATTATCATGACTCTTCTTTACTTTCTATTTTCCAAACAAAGTATTTTTTTCTATTTTCAAAACAAAGTATATTATATTTTAAAATATCAATTCTATTTATTTTCTAAAATCAATGTTATTTTAATTTTTTCAAAAACAATGGCATTTTATTTTTCAAAAACAATGCATTTCATATTTTCAAAACATTACTAATTTATTTTCAAAACATCAATGCTCTTTGTATTTTTAAAACATCAATTCTTTATATTTCTCTTTTCCTTTTTCCTGAAAATACTATGTATATTTAAATTAAAATAAATAAAATAAAATAAAAATTACCTTGGTTAAGCCTAATCATGCCATTAAGGGTATTACCCTTCGTTCTTCACGAGTCCAACGCAACCAGTTTTGCAAAATTCTGATTAGATTTGAATATGTTATTAACATTCTAAGTAAATACATTTTAATAATAATTTAAGTCCTTAATTAAAATTAGTATAACACTAATTACCTTACATAACCTTTCTTCCTCGCCTGTTAATACTGCTGCTAAGAAAACCCATCATCGTTTCAAATCATCACCTCGCGCACCGCACCCAAGGCTCCCGAACCAAATCGAATCCCTCTACGTCAACCTCCTCGAAGCTGCCTTCCACCGCCCTCCCCCCAGTTGAATTCGATCCCCTCGTCGGCCTAAAAAATGGCCCCAAACTTGCCAGCTTCAACGCCAAAAATCGAGAACCCTAGGTCAAGAAATCCCATCATAGTAGTTCGAAAATGAAGACCGGACGTAGATCTGTCATTTTTGCCTGGAAGATTTCTTCGATTACTGCTTTGATTAATTGGATTTTGGAAAGGAAGCATAGAACGATTTCGTTCGTTTATTTGGGGGAACGGCTGAAGAAGGTTTGACCACGGAAAGAATTTGACTAGGGTTTTGACCTTGGTTTGACTTATATATAAAATATAAATTAATATTTAATTCTAATTTTACTTGTTTATTGTTTCGAAATCAAATCAATCCCAACGACTATCGCCCCTAGCCAACCACCCCCATTCCAAACACAATGGGATATGTATCGTAGTCTGGTTCGATCATTTCGATCAGTTTTTGTCAAAATCAACATATAAATCTATATATTGAATTTGAACGCGCATTTCCATTTACCGGGGCCACATACGGACCCAATAAATTCCAGAAAAATATTTTCTAGCTTCGTATTGACGATACGGTCCTAACAAAACTAGTTTCATCGAATTTTGAGACCGTTTGAAAAATGGCCATTTTCCAGTCGATTAAAATCAACTGAAAATGGTCAAACGCGTTTTCCTCTGCCACGCTCACATATTGATTCGAAAAATTATGAAATTTGAAACCTAGCAATAATTTGACACTACGGATCTAACAAAACTGGTTCCGTCGAAATCCGAGGTCGTTTGCAAAATTCCCATTTTTAAGGGCTTGAATTCCATAGCGACTATTCAGAATTTTCAACTGGACATAACTTTTGATTCCCGCTATGAAATTTCGATTTCCCGGATTCGTTGGAAAGATATTATCAATTAGATCCTAATGTTTTTGGTTTCACTAAAATCCGGATTGTTTCGCACCCGATACATTCAATTGAAGTTTGAAATCGAATTATCGAACTACCGCGCCATTTTCAATTCTATTCTTAATTATATATAAATATTTATTTTCTAACGACGATGTATATAATATATACGTTCGATTTATATTCAAAATAAATTTCTCGTCGATACTATTTAAAATAATCTATTTTAAATCTTCAAAATTCGCTAAAATTGCCAAAATAAAAATTTTAAACTGGCCCAGATTTTCGGGTTGTTACACTTACATAGTTTACAATCAAAACGAAAGGCTCGTATTGGTTGTTGGGTTCCAATATAATGGTTCCTGATACGAAAGATCAATCCGGAACTAGGTGCAACCTCACGGTTCATGGTTTTCATCCAGGCTCGGACACCAAACACCAGGTAAATCACCGGTTAACATCCAGACACGGACACCAAACATACCCCTTTTTTTCCCGCAAGTTTCAAAGTAGATCTACCGCCGAAGCTTCCAAGTTTCAATAAAATGTATACAACCTAACCGCCAGTTTACCATCAATCCGGGGTGTGAGGTTCGTCGAAGTCAAGATATACATAATGCTATCATCACTAGCTCATTTCATAACTTGAGTATGCCACATTGTCAATTTACAACATGTCACTGATTTCTATTAATACATAACCTCTAGGACCGTAACTTAGAGACGGGAATAATCAATTGCCACAAATCCGATATATATTCACAGGAATCAGTGCTACGTGGACAAATTACACTGTCAGACACACAATCCATACAAGTCCATTCTGGGTCTAAACGGAACAAAATCCGAAAATCCTTGAATATATTCAGACCTCATGCCACTTATAACCTCGTTTCAAATGTACGTCCTGATTCGAGACATAAATGTCAATCTATCCGAATAATCCAAAGATTCCCGGTCTTCATTTTTCACTTCCAAGTCTTCAATAACGTCGTATTACCACTTGGAATGGTTTTCAGACTTAAGTCTGATCCCGGTCTTTCCAAGTAATAAGCGTATTTTAAAACAAGCTATGGACTATACCAGTTTCAATCCAAATCTCCTTCCTAATGTTTATCAAGTTGCTTATGATAAAGTTTGATTATCTCAAATTCTTTAAATCTCATTACCATTTTAATTGCCCCTTTATACATCCCATACCCAAGATTTCTTTACTCATTTTTCCATTTCCAATTCTAAATTTGGATTTATTTAACTCACCAAAATCTTTCAAAATATTTCAAATCCTTTATAGTTTGAATTCTTGGATTCATAAATTTCAACTAAATTATATTAAGGAAATGCAAAAGTGTTATAGCATAAACATTTGTCCCACATAGGTTCAAATCCTTTCCAAAGTTCAGATCACTGAAATATGATTCATAAAAATTCCAAAAACTCAGTTGGGTTGAATTATATTTCAAATCCGTTTTTAAATTGACCATCCCGTTCGTCGGATCAGTTAGGGACAGCCAGGGAGAGCAGGAAACTATATTTTCCAAACCCAAGCCTTAGACACTATCCTCTCTGTCACCCTAGAATGTTCAGGTATAAATATTATTATTGGAAGAAATGTCATTTGTATGGATATATTCGATAATGGTTTAAACATAAATTGTTAAATCTTCTTTAAAATCATATTAAAGTTCACATAGTTCCATTAAACAATTAATCCAATTTCCTAGGAAGCTAAATGTAATGCTACCCAACTTGTTAAATCGTCTAAACTTGCAAATGGCCTTAAAATAATGGAACCAAGGTATTAACTTGTTTTCTTTAAAATTAAAGCAACCAATGTATGAAACTTGTTTACTTTACAGTTAATGAAATCCATGTACTAAACTTGTTTACTTTAAAATTATTGAAACCAATGTATTAAGTAAAATTTATGGAACCAATGTATTAATAAACATGTTTATTACATGCTTGAATTAAGTTTTCTTTAAATAAATAATTTTTGAATAGCTAATCCTTCACATAAACAACTATAACTCAACCTTTTTTTTATAGCTTAAAGATGGTAATGAACTAAGCATTTACATACAACTCGAAATCAAACAATTTTAGGATATTGCCAAAATCATTTCATGCTTATGGAAGGTAGTTTAATTCTTCATGATTTTGTTTTTGTTAAATTCAAGAGTTAACTTTTGTTTATTTATTTATTTAACAAAATTTCTATGCACATGAGGAGGAGATAGAAATCGAATACAAATATACTCCACACTATGGTGTGTGATACAACAACATCAATTCATATGAGTACTAGTACATTCATCAAAATTCAACAACCATCAAATTGTGCGCAAGCGTCTCATTGAATAATGCTTTGTGTTTGGTGTGATCTAGCTACAAACATCCATCACAAACAATAGTAGCCATTTCAATATCAAATAATTATAATTATAACTAATTATAACTAAGCACTTGACATGATTAACTGTTTCGAAATAAATTTTTAAATAAATGTTCTCACCAATTTATCGCTTTCCAACCCTTCACCGTCAACACTCCTTACTGCGACAAGCCTTGATTTGGTCTCATACTTCTTCCATGGACGTCGTACACCGGTTCTTGTCAACTAACGCGTATATATATGTGTTCTTTTTAATACTTCTATTTGTGTTAATTCTCTCACCACAATGAAGGTGGCAAACTGAACGAGAAAAGGGCGATAAGGGGATTTCGGTGTGGGATTTGGCTGAAGGCGACTGTTTTGAGAGGGGGAAGGTAGTGTGGCCTTGTGTGATTAGAGAAAAGGTGGTGGAGATTTGTGGCGTGTTGTCTTCCAAAGGGAAAAATAGCGAGTTTGCGGAGAGGAGGAGCGAGGCCTATGTTGGGTGCCTGCGGTCAGTTGCATGGAGAGGCAGCGGGTTTGGGTGGCGGTACACAGTTGCGGTGGCAGGTTAACGTGGAAACAGGGTGGCAAAACTTGTTCTGGAAGAGGAAAGAGAAAGAGACTTGAATGGACGGAATTATCAGATGAAGAGAAAAGGTAGGAGAAGAACTGGGTGCGTGTGAGGAAGAAACGAGATAAGGGGAGGAGTGTGGTACTCCGTGAGGATGAAGAGCTCCTTTTATTTCTGCCATTCAAAATTATTTAATTTGTGTACAGTGTATCTTCCTCTGTACATGAACAGTGCTAAATCTTTGGCCACTATTTATAAAATCTTTATGTAGATATGGTAAGATTTGGACAGATTTAATCAGATATTTGTTGTCTACCATATCTCCTTAAAAGGAGGATATTTTAATTTTTTTCCATTGAATGTTGTATTAGGCTGATGCATGAATATTGTTTTTGTTATTGACTGAGCGTTATAGACTCAACCTTTACCGACCGAAATTTAAATTCAATTGGTCGCTAATTTATTCGTTTCCTTTATTGTGTATTGATTATATTAATATATTTTTAGTTTAATTACATCGTTTATATTTCAAAATTCACTGCTTGCCTTCATCACATTAACTGTATTACAATCCATACAATAATAAATTTAAACTTAACAGTTAAAACAAAATTTATCACTCTTAAAAATTTCAACTTTATAAGTTAAAATTAATTTAATCATTTTTTCTCTACACTATTTACTCAATGCTTTGATTTGAAATGAATTCATTTTAATGTTATTCTATTTTACACAAAATTCTTTACTCAAAATAATTCGTTTCTTTAATTAAATTTGCATTTATTTCACATTTTAGTCCTATCCATTCAATGCGCATTCTTATACAAATATGGTTAAGCTTTCCGGTTTAATTACACGTGATCTTTCAAAGTTTCTTTATTTATTTATTTTTGATAGTAACCATACCATAACTAATAAACTCAATCCTAGTGATTACTTAATTTCGGGATTTCTCTTTCTTAATGTATGCATATAAAGTTTGAATGTTTTCATTGCATTAACTGTCTGGTATTTTATTTGGCGACAAAGTTCTCTACTCAATTGAAAATTGTCTCAAAGTTAATTGCCTGTTTCCAAATAAATTCCTATTCCCAAAATAAATCATTTCTCAAATGGAATTTATTTCAAATTTGACTTGGGTTCAAATGTCAAGTCTTAATTGTTCCAAATGGCTCATTATTTATTAATATCATAAATTTTGACAGTGTTTATATTGACATCTTATTCATAATGCACATTTATTTTTAGTGTGAACACTGCATTAAATGACAGTGCAAATTCTAAGTTGAATCTCCAGCCTATATTTTTCCTTACCAAAATAACTTCTTAACAAAATAAAATTTCAAGTTAATTGTATTTCCATTATTTCGGTTCAAACTTGACAAAACGTTCTAAACTTACAATTACGAACACCAATATATTTTAAAGGTGAATGTTGCGTTCAAGACAAAGTTTCAAATCTATATTTAAAATATAAGCATGCATATTCTTCTTTATCACATTTCATGATAAACATTAAATTCATTTCTTAAATTGCAAAATGAATTAATAATGGTGCAATTCTTCCCATAATGTTCATTTTCAAACAACAAGGAGTTTTTAACGCACAATATACAAAATGGTTAGTGATGTAAATCACGTTTGTGGTTTCTTAAATATCATCCAACATAGACAAAATTTCAAATATTAACGTTTAATTTTCGTTTAATCTAAATTTAATGTATATTTTAAATGTCAAAATTTCTAGGTCGTTACAGCCTCCCCCACTTAAAGCTTTTCGTCCTCGAAAAGGAGAGTTGTAAAAATTTGCTTGAAATAAATCTTATTTATAAAATTTATTAAGATCACATATTAACAAAGCTTATAACAATACTTTACAATTCCCAATAGGCTCAAATTTTTCAAAGGTTCTCAATAGAATAAACAAAAAATTACCATACACTAAATTGGTAAAATTTCTTATATCAAAAAAACTTAAATCAGTGCATCAAATTTAAATAAGGAATTAGTTATTAAAATAACTTAAGTAAAACAGTTTAATTGATAAAATTACTTTGTAATATGTCATTGTGGCAAAATAGGTTTTATAAAATTCAAAGGCTTAACATAAGGGTTTTTTCTCTAGTACGTCAAGCGAGGACCTTTGAAACATTCATTCCAAACCACCATCACGCTTTTGTTGCGTTATTCTGATTAAGTGTGTGTATGTGTTTCACTTTTGAATTTAGGGCCTCCACTTCTACTTTCACTCTGACGAATAATTTTTTTGGAGAATTAACAACCAATTTGATTAACATAAGTATTCATACATTCCATCACAACTCATTCTACATTGATTTCTTAATCTTAATACATGCATTTCTTGGTCTTGTAATATTCTTACAGTTAATCCTAGGGATTGATTGATTTTCCTTCTTGTGCTACTTTTTGCGAAGACGTAGTTCCTCTCAATGGCCTTACTCCCTTTTCCACTAGACAATCCCTAACTTCATGTCCTTCCAGTCTGCACCGATGACACCTCCTTTTCGTTGCAGGGTTCTTGATTCCTTTCTTTCTCTTAGGGCATTTATTCATGAAATGTCCAATTCTCTTACATTTGAAACAACGTATATCCCTTCGAATGACTTTCCTCTTCTTCTTAGATTTATTCGGGCAAAAAGCTGCAATATGGCTATTTTTAAAGCATCTATAACACTAGATATCTTTATGTTTTCTAAGCTTTTCTATCTTTTCTTCTTCCTTTCGAGCTAGTGTTCTTTTTGCTTGCTTTGGCGTCATCCAAAATTCCATTTTGCTTTAAGTGGCAACCTAACATTTCAAAATTGTTATATCCCTTTTCTCGTTTTCCAAATTTATCAACTAGCTAATTTAGAATAAGTACTTATTACCTACCATATTCAAATTTTACAAATTCTAAAGTAGTTTAAGCTATTTTAATTTCATTTCTTTTTATTTCAAAATTCCAGTTTTTACTAAATTTTTGTTTTAGTTCATTTTCAAATTAAATTTCTATATTAATTTATCAAATCATTTTACTAAGATTTATTTATTAAAATAATTATCTATATGATTTTAAGTACTCTTCGATGTTCCGACCAGAATTATATATTCATCCCACTTTCGAAACTCAAAAATATATACTGATGATGCTGCAGTCATCAACAGAATCATCCCCAAGCGACTAGAGTGTGATTCTATATCTATCTAGTACATATAAGACTTCGTACATATACTGGCCAGGCATATATTCGAAATCTTCATATACCGATAGTCCAATCGCAACGTTGAATAAAATACTTGAAAACTCTGATTTCAAGTTGTAATTCAAAACAATTTACTTAGTTTTCAAAGTAATTTAGGTATCAAAATACGCTCTCTCCATCGAAAATATTCCAGAATCTCATTCTAGGGCGTTCCTAACCCTATTTCTAATGAGATATTATAACTCTAATGAGTTCTATATTTTTGTTCAACATATGCCGTACCCTTAGCTTTGTATAACCAAAGATCTGATACCAACTATAACATACCGTCTTTCTTCCCGGTTTTCGCCGGTAATTAAACCAACTTAAACCGTTTACAAAGGTGGATTGTTATGGGTACTAACATATATTGAACAAAACAACAGAACTTTTTATATCATGATACAATATTTCATCAGAGTTACATAGAATATCAGAGTTACATACATATAGCAGCGGAAACATAAATATACTCTCAGCGGAAGAAGCGATGTGATATAGCGGAAACTCTAACTTTAGCTCGAATCTCCAATCCAGAAAATGCTCCAACTCTTGCTCCAAGGGGTATATAACGGTAAAACTAAACCTCTAGCTGCCAGTGTGGAAAATTAGTGGGCACCCAGAGTTTAGGAAAGAACAATAAACTCCAGGTCACTCATGGGACTGGTGTGAGAACATAAAACAGTTATTTTAAGGATTTAATTTTAAAGTTGGGAGATTCACCGGACTACGCCGCTAATGCGGAAAGGGTTTACTCCATGTGAATGCCCGTGCATATAAATTCGTAATGTCCTTTGGAAAATGAAGATATCATAAACTCGTCTCACATCACACAGTGCAAGCGCACACCAAAAGGGCAAGTTTTGCCTTATGATAATCAAACATGCGTTCATATGTGAAAATCCTCTTTATACTATTAGTGCATAATGTTGAAAACCGTTTTACAAATAAATATATTAATCTTAGCAAGCATAGTGGCTATGCCCACTTACATAGTTTACAAACAAAACGAAAGGCTCGTATTGGTTGTTGGGTTCCAATATAATGGTTCCTGACACGAAAGATCAATCCGGAACTAGGTGCAACCTTACGGTTCATGGTTTTCATCCAGGATCGGACACCAAACACCAGGTAAATCACCGGTTAACATCCAGACACGGACACCGAACATACCCCTTTTTTCCCGCAAGTTTCAAAGTAGATCTACCGCTGAAGCTTCCAAGTTTCAATAAAATGTATACAACCTAACCGCCAGTTTACCATCAATCCGGGGTGTGAGGTTCATCGAAGTCACGATATACATAATGCTATCATCACTAGCTCATTTCATAACTTGAGTATGCCACATTGTCAATTTACAACATGTCACTGATTTCTATTAATACATAACCTCTAAGAACGTAACTTAGAGACGGGAATAATCAATTGCCACAAATCCAATATATATTCACAGGAATCAGTGATACGTGGACAAATTACACTATCAGACACATAATCCATACAAGTCCATTCTGGGTCTAAACGGAACAAAATCCGAAAATCCTTGAATATATTCAGACCTCATGCCACTTATAACCTCGTTTCAGATGTACGGCCTGATTCGAGACATAAATGTCAATCTATCCGAATAATCCAAAGATTCCCGGTCTTCATTTTTCACTTCCAAGTCTTCAATAACGTCGTACTACCACTTGGAATGGTTTTCAGACTTAAGTCTGATCCCGGTCTTTCCAAGTAATAAGCGTATTTCAAAACAAGCTATGGACTATACCAGTTTCAATCCAAATCTCCTTCCTAATGTTTATCAAGTTGCTTATGATAAAGTTGGATTATCTCAAATTCTTTAAATCTCATTACCATTTTAATTGCCCCTTTATACATCCCATACCCAAGATTTCTTTACTCATTTTTTCATTTCCAATTCTAAATTTGGATTTATTTAACTCACCAAAATCTTTCAAAATATTTCAAATCCTTTATAGTTTGAATTCTTGGGTTCATAAATTTCAACTAAATTATATTAAGGAAATGCAAAAGTGTTATAGCATAGACATTTATCCCACATAGGTTCAAATCATTTCCAAAGTTCAGATCATTGAAATATGATTCATAAAAATTCCAAAACTCAATTGGGTTGAATTATATTTCAAATCCGATTTTAAATTGACCATCCCGTTCGTCGGATCAGTTAGGAACAACCAGGGAGAGCAGGAAACTATATTTTCCAAACCCAAGCCTTAGACACTATCCTCTCTGTCACCCTAGAACGATCTGGTATAAATATTATTATTGGAAGAAATGTCATTTGTATGGATATATTCGATAATGGTTTAAACATAAATTGTTAAATCTTCTTTAAAATCATATTAAAGTTCACATAGTTCCATTAAACAATTAATCCAATTTCCTTGGAAGCTAAATGTAATGCTACCCAACTTGTGGAATCGTCTAAACTTGCAAATGGTCTTAAAATAATGGAACCAAGGTATTAACTTGTTTTCTTTAAAATTAAAGCAACCAATGTATGAAACTTGTTTACTTTACAGTTAATGAAATCCATGTACTAAACTTGTTTACTTTAAAATTATTGAAACCAATGTATTAAATAAAATTTATGGAACCATTGTATTAATAAACATGTTTATTACATGCTTAAATTAAGTTTTCTTTAAATAAATAATTTTTGAATAGCTAATCCTTCACATAAACAACTATAACTCAACCTTTTTTTATAGCTTAAAGATGGTTATGAACTAAGCATTTACATACAACTCAAAATCAAACAATTTTAGGATATTGCCAAAATCATTTCATGCTTATGGAAGGTAGTTTAATTCTTCCTGATTTTGTTTTTATTAAATTCAAGAGTTAACTTTAGTATATTTATTTATTTAATAAAATTTCTATGCACATGAGGAGGAGATTGAAATCGAATACCCATATACTCCACACTATGGTGTGTGATACAACAACATCAATTCATATGAGTACTAGTCCATTCATCAAAATTCAACAACCATCAAACTGTGCGCAAGCGTCTCATTGAATAACGCTTTGTGTTTGGTGTGATCTAGCTACAAACATGCATCACAAACAATAGTAGCCATTTCAATATCAAATAATTATAATTATAACTAAGCACTTGACATGATCAACTATTTCGAAATAAATTTTTAAATAAATGTTCTCACCAATTTATCGCTTTCCAACCCTTCACCGTCAACACTCCTTACTACGACAAGCCTTGATTTGGTCTCATACTTCTTCCATGGACGTCGTACACCGGTTTTTGTCAACTAGCGCGTATATATATGTGTTCTTTTTAATACCTCTATTTGTGTTAATTCTCTCACCACAATGAAGGTGGCAAACTGAACGAGAAAAGGGTGATGAGGGGATTTCGGTGAGGGAATTGGCTGAAGGCGACTGCTTTGAGAGGGGAAAGGTAGTGTGCCCTTGTGTGGTTAGAGAAAAGGTGGTGGAGATTTATGGCGTGTTGTGTTCCAAAGGGAAAAATAGCGAGTTTGCGGAGAGGAGGAGCGAGGGCTATTTTGGGTGCCTGCGGTCAGTTGAACTGCATGGAGAGGCAGCGGGTTTGGGTGGCGGTACACAGTTGCGGTGGCAGGTTAACGTGGAAACAGGGTGGCAAAACTTGTTCTGGAAGAGGAAAGAGAAAGAGATTTGAATGGACGGAATTATCAAATGAAGAGAAAAGGTAGGAGAAGAACTGAGTGCGTGTGAGGAAGAAACGAGATAAGGGGAGGAGTGTGGTACTCCATGAGGATGAAGAGCTCCTTTTATTTTTGCCATTTAAAATTATTTAATTTGTGTACATTGTAGCTTCCTCTGTACATGAACAGTGCTAAATCTTTGGCCACTATTTATAAAATCTTTATGTAGATATGGTAAGATTTGGACAGATTTAATCAGATATTTGTTGTCTACCATATCTCCTTAAAAGGAGGATATTTTAATTTTTTTCCATTGAATGTTGTATTAGACTGATGCATGAATATTGTTTTTGTTATTGACTGAACGTTATAGACTCAACCTTTACCGACCGAAATTTAAATTCAATTGGTCGCTAATTTATTCGTTTCCTTTATTATGTATTGATTATATTAATATATTTTTAGTTTAATTACACCGTTTATATTTCAAAATTCACTGCTTGCCATCATCACATTAACTGTATTACAATCCTTACAGTAATAAATTTAAACTTAACGGTTAAAACAAAATTTATCACTCT
Source organism: Allium sativum (assembly GCA_030737875.1). Classification (NCBI taxonomy): domain Eukaryota; kingdom Viridiplantae; phylum Streptophyta; class Magnoliopsida; order Asparagales; family Amaryllidaceae; genus Allium; species Allium sativum. Next base: position 130,847,736 of record CM060912.1, on the reverse strand, counting down.
TAAAAATTTCAACTTTATAAATTAAAGTTAATTTAATCATTTTTTCTCTACATTATTTACTCAATGCTTTGATTTGAAATGAATTTATTTTAATGTTATTCTATTTTACACAAAATTCTTTACTCAAAATAATTCGCTTTTTTAATTAAATTTGCATTTATTTCACATTTTACTCCTATCCATTCAATGCGCATTCTTATACAAATATGGTTAAGCTTTCCGGTTTGATTACATGTGATCTTTTAAAGTTTCTTTCTTTATTTATTTTTGGTAGTAACCATACCATAATTAATAAACTCAATCCTAGTGATTACTTAATTTCGGGATTTCTCTTTCTTAATGTATGCATATAAAGTTTGAATGCTTTCATTGCATTAATTGTCCGGTATTTTATTTGGCGACAAAGTTCTCTGCTCAATTGAAAATTGTTTCAAAGTTAATTGCCTGTTACCAAATAAATTCCTATTCCCAAATAAATCATTTCTCGAATGGAATTTATTTCAAATTTGACTTGGGATCAAATGTCAAGTCTTAATTGTTCCAAATGGCTCATTATTTATTAATATCATAAATTTTGATAATGTTTATATTGACATCTTATTCATAATGCACATTTATTTTAGTGTGAACACTACATTAAATGACAGTGCAAATTCTAAGTTGAATCTCCAGCCTATATTTTTCCTTACCAAATTACAAGACCAAAATAACTTCTTAACAAAATAAAATTTCAAGTTAATTTTATTTCAGTTATTGCGGTTCAAACTTGACAAAACGTTCTAAACTTACAATTACGAACACCAATATATTTTAAAGGTGAATGTTGCGTTCAAGACAAAGTTTCAAATCTAGATTTAAAATATAAGCATGCATATTCTTCTTTATCACATTTCATGATAAGCATTAAATTCATTTCTTAAATTGCAAAATGAATTAATAATGGTGCAATTCTTTACATAATGTTCATTTTCAAACAACAAGGTGTTTTTAACGCACAATATCCAAAATGGTTAGTGATGTAAATCACGTTTGTGGTTTCTTAAATATCATCCAACATAGACAAAATTTCAAATATTAACATTTAATTTTCGTTTTATCTAAATTTAATGTATATTTGAAATGTCAAAATTTCTAGGTCGTTACACTTTTATTGTCAAAAACTTTATAAAAATTTGAAATATAAGAAAGGAAATAGAAATAATGGAAAGAAGAACTTCAATAAAAAGAAACCGTCTTTATCGGTAATTGAATGTTTCAGCTATCATAAGAAAGTGCAACTTCAAAAAGACTATCCAGAATAGAAGAAAGAATATCACAATAAAAATGGAAAGGACAAACCTATGTAAAAAGTATTTCAGTAACATGGGACAATTCACATTCCTCATCTTCTGAAAGCAATAGTGAATGTGATACCGAACAAGCTAACGTGTGCTTCATGGCCAAAGATAATGAGATTAGTTATTTTACTTCTGAAGATATGGTAGAAATAAATTCAAAGTTATCAGAAGCTTGGAATAATTTTAAAAGAAAACATAATCAAGCAAATGAGGATCAGAAAAAGACAAAATTTTAAAGAGATTTGCTAAACGATGAAAAAGAGATATTAGAAGAAGAAATTAGAAAACTTCAAGTATCTCTTTCTAATGTTAATTCTCAACTTTTTGTATTGAGTCAAGAAATTGAAACTAAAAAAGAAAAGACTAATGTACTTATTTTTGAAAATCATGAGTTGAAAACTATGAATTCAATAGTAGAATTAGAAAACTCTAGTCTTAAAATCAAGTTAGATGACATTACGAAAAATGTTTCTAATTTTAAAAAAGGATGGGAAAATTTATCTAAAATTATAGAAAATTCTCAAACTACATCTAGTGAAAAAGGACTAAGTTATAATAAAGAAGATGATGCTCAACCTATAAAGAAATTAAATAAAAAAGTTTATTCTAATAAGTCGGTAAAACCTGTTACAAGAAAAAGAGTTTCTAAAACTATTAACATATGGGTTCCTAAAACAAATAATTTTTTGATAAGGAATAAATATTGAATCATTTTTAGAAATTGTTCATAAAAACAAGAATTATATTTATAAAAGGGAAACTGAACCCTCTTGGGTTTGGTTTTCTAAGATCTAACTCTTAGGACCCTAACAGAGGAAGTGGGTACCAACATCTTTATATATTTTTTGAAGGTCCCAAGTAAGAAAAGAGAAAAATGGATACTCAACAATGGTTGCTCAAATAATATGACAAGAAACAAAGAAATATTGACAAATATTATGTACTCAAAAGGAGGAACTGCTACTTCTAGAGATAATCCCAAAGGATACATCATCAATCAAGGCGATGTGAGCAATTACACTATATTTAATCTACCTCTTATTACTAATGTATTAGTTAAAAATTAAAACATAATTTGCTTAGTATTAGTCAACTATGCGATAAAGGTTTTAAATTTTCCTTTTTAGAAAATAATTGTAGTTTTTCTGGTAAAAATCAAAATCTTATATTTAAAGCAAATAGAGATAACAAATTATATTCTAAATATGAAAATAAATAATAATCTATATTTATGTCTACTAGCCAAAGAAAATTATCCTTGGCTATGACACAAAAGATTTTGTCATATAAACTTGAAAACAATAAATAAAATTTTGAACAATGAATTAATAAAAGGTTTACCGAAAATGAAATTTAAAGTTAATAATCTTTGTGACGCTTGTCAACTACATATACCATCATAATATTCATTTAAATATGAAAAGGTCATTTCAATATTACAACCATTAGAATTGCTGCATATGCATCTATTTGGGCTAACCCAAGTTCAATCCATAAATCATAGTTGATTTGTGTTTATTGTTGATGATTTTTCTAGATACACTTGGATAATATTTGTGAAAAACATAATTGATACATTTGAACATTTTAAAACTTTTGTCTAACGAATTAAAAATCTAAAGTTTTAATATAAAAAATAAAATAAGTGATCATGGAGGAGAATTCGAAAACAACATATTTGATCAATATTGTAAAAAGAAAGGTATTTTTCATAATTTTTCGTTTCCTAGAACTCCACAACAAAATAGAGTTATAGTACGGAAAACCAGAATCTTACAAAAATGTGTCATAACGTTACTAAATGGAAGCTCATTACCAGAACATTTTTAGGTAAAAGCAGTTGCAACACCTTATTATGTTGTGAATCGTGTTTATATTTGACCACTAGCGAAAAATACTCCCTACAAAAATTTTAATGGTAGAAAACCTAATATTTCTTAATTCAAAGTTTTTGGTTCAAAATGTTTTGTTTTAACCACCAAAGATTAACTTGGAAAATTCGATTCAAAATTCGATGATGGAATATTCCTAGGATACTCAGATTGAAGCAAAGCTTATTGTATTTTTAATAAAAGAACAAGAAAAATTGAAGAAACACTACATTTATCTTTTGACAAAAGCATTAATAAAAACTCATATGATAATGAAATTTCGAAAAATAAAAATTCTAGAGAAGATGCAACCTTTACTTATAATTCTAAAAAAGGCGAAAACATTATTCATAATAATGAAAATATCATTTCTAATAACATAGGAAATGAAAATATTAATCAAAATCCTAATGAAAATAATATTCAAGATGAAAACTATAATACTAAAGAAGAGGAAAACATTGTTCATGATACTAGAGAAGAAGAAAACATTGTTCATAATAATAATGAATTAAGATCTCCACCAAAAATACTACGAGATCATCAAGTTCAAAATATTATTGGAGAAATTAATTTAAATGTATGAGCTAGAAATCAATTAAATTTAGTAAGTCACATAACTTTCCTATCTAATATAGAACCCAAAAATGCAAAAGAAGCCTGTACCGATGACCATTGGATTATAGCCATGCAAGAAGAGCTTTATCAATTTGAATGCAATGACGATTGGGAATTAGTTCCCAGACCAAGTGATCAAACTGTCCTTGTTACGAATTGGATACATTAAAACTAAGCTGACGAATTAGGAAATATAACTCGGAATATAGCAAGATTAGTTGCACAAGGATATAATAAAGAAGAAGGAATAGATCACGAAGAAACGTTTGCTTTAGTCACCAGATTAAAAGCAATTCATATCTTACTGGCCTATTTCTGTTTTCATAATTTTAAACGATACCAATTGAATGTAAAAATTATTTCCTAAATAGATATGTAAAAGGAAAATTTTTACATTGAACAACATCCTTTATTTACACATGAAAAATACCCTGATTATGTATATAATTTGAAAAAGGTTTTATATGGTTTAAAACAAGCACCCCGTGCTTGGTATGAACACCTTAAAAAATTTCTTATAAGTTCAGGTTTTCAAGTAGGAAAAGTCGATCAAAACTATTTATAAAACAATCTAAAAAGGATATTTTAATAATACAAATATGTAGACGACATTATATTTGGTTCCACTAATGAAAACCATGTAAAGAATTCTCAGAAATTATGACTAAGGGATTTGAAATGTCCCATATGCGAGAATTATCTTATTTTCTTGGTCTACAAATTAAATAATTATCAAATAATATCTTTTTGAATCAAGAAAAATATTGTTATAATCTAGTGAAACGTTTTGGAATGGAAAACAATTTTCCTAAACCAATTCCTATGAGTACAACAACACATCCTGATAGAGATGAAAATGGTAGAAGTGTTGACCAAAAACTATATCGTAGTATTATAGGATCTTTACTGTTTTTAACAGTAAGTAGACCTGATATAATGATGACTGTTTGTTTATGCGTTCGACTTCAAGCTAATCCAAAGGAATCACACTTACGAGCAGTAAAACTTATATTACGTTATCTAAGAAACACCAAGGATGTTGAACTTTTCTATACGAAAGATAGTTCTTTTGAATTAGTATCCTTCATTGATGCTGATTTTGGAGGGTCACTGACGGATCAAGAAAGTACAAGTGGTACGTGTAATTTTATTGGCAAATCACTAGTTTTTTCGTTTAGCAAGAAACAAAATTGCGTTTCACTATCTATGTATGAAGCCGAATATATATCAGCAACTTTGGCATGTTCTCAGCTTATATACATGCAGCGAACACTTAAAGATTATAATATAAATTCATCAAAATCAACTATTTATTATGATAATACTAGTGCGGTAAATTTATTTAAGTACCTAGTTAATCACTCTTGAACTAAACATATCGATATTCATAGGGCCGGCCCTGGCCTAGTGCGAGCCGTGCGACCGCACAGGGCCCATTAGGTCAAGGGGGCCCCAAAAAAAAACTGTATTACCTTTACTAGAGCTGTTTTTTCTTTTCAAGATGTGTGTACTTGATAGTAATTTATCTATGCAAAAGTAGATATGATTGTATACTTTGTTGACATTAATCAATATATTAAAATGGAGATTTGGCTTGTGTGGACCTCTAGCTGACAGATTGAAAATATGGGTAAAAACTTTATGAATTTACTGAAACACGCAATTTTCTCAATGGAGATGAACAGTAGAAAAAGAACATTTTCACTTAAGTTCAATTCCATTAAAAAACATAAGGACCCAAAATTTTGGGCTCGCACTAGGCCCATAAATACTCAGGACCGGCCCTGTATTCATCATCACTTTTTACGTGATAATATAGGAAAAGATGTATTAAATTTAGAATTTGTAACATTTGAAAATCAAATATCAAATATTTTTACTAAATCGTTATTTAAAAATGTATTTACAAAATCAAGGAGACAACAAGGTATAATATCATTTAAAGATCTATAAAAAATTCAAGAATTTTGCTTGAGAATAAAAAAATCATTTAGTATCATTCAAAAAAATTCATTATTGCAACAATTGTTTCGCTACTAGGTGTTTCTTGTCTACTCAAAACATAGTAGTACGCTAATATTAAAACAAACTTGTAGTGCCAATTTTTAACTAGTAATTTTAAATTTTATTTTTATAACAAATAAATGGTTCAAAATTTATTGTTTTGTTAAACCATAGAATTTATCCCCAAAATATAGGAAATTATTGCTATAATATTAATTACAAACTCAATTGACAATTCAAGAAATCCATAACATCTTCATACTCTAATTCATCTAAGTCGTAGCCACCGTTATCTCCAATTCAAATTTCAACTCCAAAACAAGCTCCGATTTATAAATGGTCGTTATATCATACTAGTTATACACTGAAAAATAAGAAATTGAAACGAGCTATAGAAATCTCACCGACTACAAAAGGGAAGATCAATGATATGCATCACTTTCAACAACAACAACTTGATCTTCAAAGTGAATTATATTTTAAACAAAAAGTTACAGCGAGAAGATTAACCTTTGTAGAACAAATAACTTTAAGAGTCTACAAAACCATCAAGCTGGATGTTAGTTATCCTTCATCCTCTTATAATCCATTATATCCAAGTCTACAACGACGTCTGTATACTCTAAATTCTTGAGATGGGAATTTTGAAACAAATGGAGAAGGTAAGAAGAAAACACACCAAAGAAATTTTCTTCCTTAAACTCAGAATAAGTTCCCAGAATTTTGATTTTAAGCATTGTACTCATTTATTTTCAGTAATTTATCTAATGTCAATAATTTATTATTAATCAATATAGTACCAGTACTATAACAAAGTGGGATGGAGACCACTCATTATATTGAAGGCAAGAAATATACAAATCAACCATATTTTAAAGAAAGCTAGTAATCCCAAGTAGATGAATCGATCTTGTAAGGAAGCATCACGAAACTGCTAAGTCCAAAATAGAGGATAATACATGAAACAAATTTGATCTGACCCGAGTGAAAACACACGTGTCAAGCTAGCTAACATCATAAATAAAACACAACACTCGATAAGGTTAAGAAATTGAAAGATATGATATTATTTTACTCAAAGAATACCATGCCATAAGGGTTCCTACGTTTTAAGAATGATTGTAATCTCTTCTTGATAAGTGGAAGACATAATTAAGATAAGGTTATACTCAAGTGGCAGAATCGATACATAAGCAAATAGTACATCATTAAGTATAGTCTAGCCCAATATTTTAATATAACGAATTGGACTAAAAAAGGGATATTGAATGTATATCGACATGATCTCCATTTAAGATCTTATATTAAATACCAAATTGGATTTAAGGTATGTTGTGACGATATGTTAAACAATACTGATCTTGAGCCCAATTGAAGAAGAATAAATATTTTAAATAAGATTTAAGGATGTTTTCCAGTTTAATTAAATTGGATGTAAATGGAATATGATTTAATAATAATTAAAATGATCTTCTATGAAGTAAGGCATTTACTATTTATGGAATTTAAAAGGCTTTGCCATTATTCAGCTTACAATATTATTCAAATACAGAAATTTATATCGATTATACACAGTTCATATTTTCGTGAAGATTCCATATTAAATGGATGGTGGTTTTGGGTTTATTGTGAATGGTGCTTTTAAACGATAGTTGTTCTTTGACCTGAGTAAAAGCAAGATTAAATTCCAAAAGTTAAATAATCATTAAGTAATGATTTGAGAGTTAAAAGGATGTTATAAATTCTTTTATAATATATCCAAAGAAGATTTAAACAATAAGTTTAAATGAGATAATCTTTGATAAAATTATTGGGAAGCTTTCCCAAAGAAAGGAATATCTGACTAAAAGAACATTCTGGATTGGAATGAGATGTATGTTATTTATGTGTATTTATCAGATGGTTATAATGATACATGAGTTATTCAGAAAGACATGGTTAAACCCATTCTGAATAACTGTTACGATTATTAAAAGTTGAAGATATGAAGACGATAGTTGAAGGCCGGAGATCTTCACATCGTTAGGACTATTGTTGATGTGTTGGTTAGACTGTACGCCCAAGATAGGGTAATAAGTGGTGATCATCCAAACGTACTTGGAAATCGACCGGATATGCAAGGACCTCTCTCCTGTATTTGACATATGGGATGAGGAACAAGGTGCCTCCGGTTTCATTCGAACCCAGAATGTACTTGCAAATAGATTGTATGTCTGACATTATACTTGTGCGGCATTCAGTGATCTCTTCTTAATATATATCTGTTTAGTGGTGGATAATTTATTCTCTTGCTTAACACCCCTCCTTGAGACATATTAGCTTAGAGGTTATATATTGGTGGAAATCAATGATATGGTATGGATTGATGTTGTGGCATGCTGAGATGCAATGATCAAGGCTTTTGTTGAAAAGAAGGGCCTTGTGGAGGATGATCAAATCGCCGCTTTAATATAGCACTTCTTTGTATATAGCATTAATCCGCGAGCTTCTCACCCTGGTATAAGTCAAAAATGGGATGAGGGACAACAAAGAGAGTATATGTTTCTTTCTAATTAGTGGCGATGTCATGGTATGGAGCCCGGACATTTTACTTACGTGGATGATGCATAGCGAGGGCCCTCAAATATTGCCGCATAAGGCCAAGATGGTCGATGTACTGACCTGATAGTAGGTCCAACAGGACCGAGAAACATATGATTCAGGCATAAATAATTAGCAACGTAGTGACTAGCTGACCTTGTCGATCCAATGTCGCCCAAACGTGTGATCCTGAGCACCCCGCTAGATATGGTCCTAATTTGGTAGGGAAGATCCTTTGCTTAAACTCGTAGATGGAACCCAATTTCAGTACGCAACTTTGCGGTTTTAGTTGTAAACCTATATGGTGACATAGTAGGATGGGGTACTGTGTCATCTATGATTTATACATTTATATTCAAAGTTGTTTAATTCACTATGCACTTATAATAATATCAAAAATATTTATTTTAAGGCGTACCAACCATCTTTGGCTATTATAAGGTAAAACTCTATCCTCCGGCTTGTATTGCGTTGTGTGGTGAGTCCCTGGTCTTATAATAGCTCCATTTTTCAAGGAAAATTGCGTCAAGGGCTCGTAACCTCGTTTTTATTATTTTCCAGGACATAGGTTTAAAAAATACTTTACAGGACAGAAAACTGGCGAGATGTTTTGTTCTTTAAAAAATTTATCTCTTCAAATTTATCAGGCCTCGGGATCACGATATCTCCGATTTCTCAATTTTTTCAAATTCGATATGCGATCGTTGATTCTTTGAGGTGAGTTTTAATAATTTCCTTCTTCTTTATATTATATAATTCAACATTCTTTTTAAAGTTCTGTATATTTAAGAGCGATTGTTTTATTTTGTTGATCTTTTATTTTTTATTAGGTTATTTTTATAGTTTTAAATTGAATTGTTGATTATAATATTATTGATCGATTTTCAATTTGCAAATGAATCAGAATTTCACGTATATGTTATTGAAATGTGATTAATTGTTCTCTATTTTTCTTGATTATGTAGTTCAATCAATGGAAGATCAAACTCAAAATTCAAGTATTCCTTTAGTTGAACATGCTACTGAAAGGTATGATGTATTTAAATTGAAATTTTCATATGACACGTGAGATGTTATTTTAATGGTTGTTTATTAGTGAACGTAATTGAAGTTTTTGTATAGTTATGATAATTTTTGTTTAAGTGGCAAAATAGGAGTGAAAAAGATATCTAATTTTATTTTTTTTTAAAAAATTATTATATTATGCAACAGTTACCTTTTATATAATTAAAATGGTAAATGATTATTAGTTAAATGTAACGATAACAAAACAATTATAATACAATTATCTTTTAAAAACATTTATGTTAATTTAAAATTGTTGTATAATTCTGTATTTCACACAATAGCATAACAGGAGTGAAAAAGATAACTGGTTTTATCTTTTTGTAAAATGTCTTATAAAAAGGTTTAAATTGTATAGCTATTTACTTGTTTAAGTTTTCAATTGCAGGTCTGATATATCTGTGATGGTTGTATTTGATTTTAATAAAAATTCATTTGGTATTCGTCTTGGTTTGGATGCATCAATTAGTTATGTTAGGAGTAAGGTTTGTGAGTGTGGAATACTTTTACTCCTTTATGCTTCGATATTTCTATGTTCGAGAATCTAAAACTACTTACGTTGAGACTAATAGTGATCTACAAACTATATTGTACTTATCATGGTTTAAAAAGGAGGATTTCTTGGGTTTTTAGTTGCTTAAAGAATAATTCATTGGATGTTGTTGTTGACAGTAGTAAATCAGGCTTAGTTGTTTGTATTGGAGAATCGAGTTGTAATTTGATTGCATATAATGATGATTTAGACTCTACTTATTGCCAAGAAAAAACTTGTGTGAATTGTTGAAGAAAAATTCTAATTTAAATTAGAATTTTTTACTAGTGTTGGACAAGTATTTGATTCAGTTATTGGATTTCGCCGAATGGTTAGTGCATATTGTTTGAAAAATGGATTTAAAGTTCAATATGTTAAGAATTGTAAGGAATGTATGACTGTTCGATGTGCTGTTGATGGTTGGTCATTTAGAATTCATGCTTCTTGCAAATTGAAGTATTGGATTAGTTGATTGTTAAAAATATTCAGCTAACACATTAATGTGCAGGTGGATTTAAATCAGTTAGTAGTCTAGCTATTAATAGTGATCTTATAAAAACTTTGATTGTTAATCAAATACGTGATGAGCCGAAAGGGAAAACAAAAGATATTGTGAAAAGTTTTAGGAGAGATTATGATGTGGATTTAAGTTTCTATTATGCTTATAAGGGTAGGAAATGGGCTATTACTGATATATATATATATATATATATATATATATATATATATATATGTTGATGATAAAAAAATCATATAACGATTTAGTATGGTATTTGAAGGCAATTGAGAAAAATAATCCAACAAGTTTTACAAGTATGGATGTGGATGAAGAGACTAATCAATTTAAGAGAGTATTTATTTGCTACGAGGCTTGTATATTTGGATTTAGGTATTGTCGACCTATGGTTTTTTTGGATGCAACTTTTTTAAAAGGCCGAAGTGGTATTTTGGTGGCTGCTGCTGTTAAAACTAGGAATTAGGTTACTTAATGTTATTAATTATTATTTTTTATTTAGTACATAATTAGATATTGATAATCAAGTTACTGCATTATAGTTTTAAGTTTCAATAAATATGAACTCGTAAATTAATAGAAGAAAAAGAAAGAACAATATATCTTTTTTATGCAGTTCATTTATTTTATAATGTACTACAGTATTACTGAAAATTATAATTTGTATTGTTGGAAAATGTTATTTAGTATAATTTTTGGAGTTTTTGTTATATGTCTCAGGTTTCTTTCCATTGGCAATGTCTCTTATGCCTAAAGTAAATGAAGATTGTTGGAGTTGGTTTTTGACCCACTTAAGAAATGCGCTTAGGTTTGCGAAGCCATTGACCTTTTTAAGTGATAGACATTGAGGTTTGTTGCTGAGTATTCCTATTTTTTTTTACAAATAGCCATCATTTTTATTGTCTACATCATATGCAAAGTAATATTGCTAGTATTGTTGAAAGTGGGAGGGGTGTTTGGGTAGGTCATTTGCTAGAACAGTGTGCTTTAGCTTCAAGTGCTCATGAATTTGAAAAAGCTATGGAAAATATAAAAAAATTGGGGGTGCAAAAGCTATTGAATATTTGAATGATTAGTCATATGATCGTTGGGCTGATTTATTTTTCCCTAGAAAAAGATATGGTGAAAATAAATCCAATGTAGCGGAAAGTTTCAACTCATGGATTTTGGATGAAAGAAGTCTGCTGTAACTACATGTCTTGATGGTATTCGGATTAAGCTTATGTTGCAAATGTCTAATCGAAGAGAAGAGGCAGCTAACTGGAATAATATTCTTTGTCCAAAAATGGAAGCTTGTTTGTTGAAATTGAAGGAGGAAGGGTTTTTGTGGAGTGTTACTAAATCATCTATGTATGTATTTTTTCTTTTCCAATTTTGATGTAAACAGTTAACAAAGATTTATTTTTATTGCAAACTGTTTCTAAAAAAGATATGTGCATTTATCTTTTTTATATTTTGGTCATTAAGTTTGTGAAAAAGTAGAATGAAAAATATGTGACAATATGATAATTTTTGTATTGTTTAACTTTGTACTATAAATTTCTTTTTGTACTGTGATATTATGTCATGCATGAAAGAAATGCTTATAATACACATATCAGGATATTTGACACATTATATAGGATTAGTTGTTAATGTCAGTAAAAAATTTGTTTGTAAATGTACTAATTTTATTTATTTAAATATGTCTTATTTTAAATTTTGCATAATTATTTTTGAAGTTCATTCTCCAACATCACAAGAAGGAGATCTTAAAAATTGCATTTGTAGCTGCAATCAATGGAAAGTGAAGGGTTTTCCTTGTGCCCATGTTTTGAAGTGTACATATTTGTCTAAAAATCCTGATTACGATTACGTTGAGCCTTACTTCACTGTTGAGTATTATCGATCTACTTATTCACATACAGTAAATCCAATTCCAACTTTTGATAAAGAAGAAATTGAAGCTGAAAAATCATTTACTGTTCTTCCTCCTAAAGTTGTTCGTGGAGCTGGAAGGCCTAGATTGAATATAATTGAAGGTGTTGATTTTCATGCTAAACAAAACAAATGTCAAAAGTGTAAAAAAATGGGACATAATAGAAGAAGTTGTTCTTTGAATGATTTATTTTTTTCATAACTGTACCTGCTTATTTTAAATTTAGTGTTACAGTTGAATAATATGTAAAAATGAATTTTTGGTTATATGGATGTGATGAATATTGATTTTAGCAGTGACCAATGTTAAGAACTGAATGATAATCTGCAAGTTTATGTTTATTCTTTGTTATATGTTGTGGTTTAGGTGATTAAAAAGATATTAAATTTTATCTTTTTATTTTATATTATGCAACTTGTTCTTTTGTTGAATGGTTATTTGGTTATATGGCCTTCTGAAATATATGCTGTGTTATGTTGAATAATTATTTGATTATTTCGTATTTTCAACAGCAAAGGTTTGAAAAGATAATTGTATCTATATTTTCATGTAAATGAAATAATATAAGTTTGTTGTATGTACTAAATTTAATAGGTTGATGTTGTCTGAGCATGTATGACATATAACATATTACTGTTTCAATATGTTAGTTAATAATTGCACAATGCTTTCAATGTTAAATTATTATATTATGTGGTTTACGAGATGAAAAAGGAAAATAATTTTATCTTTTTAATTTATATTTTTCTAATAACACTAATGAAATAATAATTGATATGATTTCAATTAATCATGCACACAAACAAAATCCACTAATTAAACATATATACAACAACATAATCATAACAAATATACAAATACTACACAACATATTCGAAAAAGATATATGGTTTTACATTTTTAGTGAAACACAGTTTAATCTTAAGTTTATTTCCCATTTTCTAATTATTGGCAAACACGCAGGGAGATAAGATGTTTCCGAAACATGGTTTAACCGTTTGCAGTATCGCAGTGTCGTAATGTAAAACATATTATTATTTAACTATCAAATAAAAGAAATTGATTTTCCAAACTAAAGATTAAAGCATTTAGCTTTTTATTTATAAGATTAGAAGACATAATAATAAACATAAAACTGTACAATATAAATGAAAGATAAAAGGACTTATCTTAATTATAAAAGTAGTATACTCATATCAGTTATATAAAATTGATGATCCATAATTTACTGAATATGATCTTTAAATCAACAATAGCCGTTAAATATACAATAGCAAATTCAATATCAAATATTCAACATCTGTCTGTACAAATTGAACATGTAATTAATCACTAAATATAAATATAATCTCTAACAGCTACGATCAAAACAGTATCAACTATTACAAATTAAACACCAAATTCAATATCTAATTGTTAACATCATCATTTACATATTAGAGACATCATTCTTGATCAATTACGTTTTTATGGTTTCACCCAGAGTTGTAAAACTTCTGAAGGTTCCAGCAATATTGTTCGTCAGAAAGTATTTCGGCAGCTATATTTGCTCTGAATTCATCTACTTGTTCAGGACTGATTTTTGACAAAGTTTGCATTCCTTGAGTTATTTTTTGGATGAAATCATTATAGATATTGCACAATTGTACCTACATTCCTTGTAATTAGCATTATGATAATGTAAACAAGTAGTACTTTATACAAAAATCATTTGGTAGCCTACCGTCAGGAAAAGATAATAACATTTATCTTCTCCAAAAAATAAAGTTACTAATAAGTTGAAATCCTTACATAAAGTTTTAGATAATTTGTGTAATGTGACGATCCCAAAATCCGAGGGGCGGTATTAAGGATAATCATTGGAATATAACACATTAATCATCATAGCAGAGTACAGATAATAGGAAAAACAATAAATAGAATAATTTTACATGGATATGACAGCGGAATCACAACATGTAACAACATCAGAATAGCACAGCGTAGGATATAACTTAGTAAATAAAAAGGGAAGTGATCAGTCATCATCGTCAGATGCGGAATACATACATGCAGTGAGACATAATAAGGGTATCAATCTACATCGCCGAAGGCGGTACATATACATACGATAATAAGTACTGAAAGTAAATCAGTCTGCATCGCCAGAGGCGTAATCATAATACAAGTACAATAATGGCGGAAAATGTCAAAGTCGTCTCTGTGAAGTCAGCCTCGCCATGAGCCAAAATGCACTCCATGCAACAGTGCAGAGCCAAAAACAACCTGTCACCTGTGAATAAGGCTGCCCATGTGAAAATAAGGGCACCCGCGTTTGCAAAGTGAAACAAGCAACGAGTCAGCCATGGGGACTGGCATGAGGAATCTATTTAACAGTTAAACAACAGTAATAAGCAAATCATAGGACCACGCCACTTTCGCGGAACGGGTTTACTCCAGTGATTGCTAGTGCATTTAAAACAAAGTAAATTCTTTAAAACAACGCAATGCTTTTAAAAAGAATGAAGCCATTATAAGACTCAAGTCCCATCACACAATGCAACGCAAGCCGGAGGATAGAGTTTTACCTTATAATGGCCAAATATGCTTGATACGTATAAAGCAAAATCATTTGATATTATTACTAGTGCATATATGTTTCAAAAGCAAATAGCATCATAAATATCAATCATAGGCGGCATAAGTGCCCCATACCACTATGTCGCCATACTAGTTCTACAATCGAGTCCGTCATTTCGTATTGGAAATTGGATTTCCGTCATGAGTCGAGGCAAGGGGCAAGCTCCTCTCTACTTCGAGACATTCTAGCAAATGCCTCAGGACTACATACTCTGGGTAACCCTGGATGCTTCAGGGCCGGTCCTCTCTTACGTTTGAGGATTGGCAATTCCTGAACACACGTTTCTCGGTCCTTACAGACCTATAATCGAGGCGCCTCGCATTCCAACAACCACAAAGGTGAAAAGTAGATATAAATATCAGGGCTGGTAAGTCACTGACACCACCATAGCTAGATAGAAACGTCGTGCTCTCCCTGTAGTCCGTATCCCGTTTTTAACTCATACGGGGGTGTGAGGTTCGCGAATCAACGAAATACACAAAGCTAGGCCACGTAGACCGTGCTTTGATCATCATCCACAAGACTTTGCTTTGCAACGGAAGCCTTGATCAAAGCATCTTGGCATGCCACATAGGCAGTCCACTCCATACGATTGATTTCCATCGATATATAACCTCTGAGCTCGTATGTCTCAAAGAAGGGCGTTAAGCAAAAGAATAAATTCTCCGCCGCTAAACATGTATATATTTAATAGAGATCAATCAGTATAGAACAAAATCCAATGTCAGACACACAGCCCATTTACAAGTCCGTTCTGGGTCTGAACGAAACCGGAGGCGTCAAATTCTTCGTATATCCGTCCAATCAACACATACGTTCAGACGGCTACTACTTCTGTTCCTTTCCGGTAGCTACTCCGGTCAGGAACCTCAGCAGCGCCCATCCAACCGATACGAAGATCGTCGGTCTTGAATCGTCTTTGCATTTTCCAATTCGAATCGCTCGATAAATTATTTGAAATGAGGGTTAGCTCGGCCTTTTCAAATAATTCACGTCATTAGAATTTAAATCGACTCCTTCCATGGTTATATTATTCGACATCCATCTTTCAGTTCTTTAGTGTTATTTTCATGTCAAACACATACAACCATCAAATATCAAGCAATTCAAGCCCAATTGGTTTATTTGCAATCTATGTTGCTTATAATATTTTATAATGATTTTTCGCCATTTTTATTTATTTAAAAATGGCCATATTTAATTAAACGACGTTTCAAGTCGTGTCGTGGCACTGGCGCTGTTTTTCCCCTAATTTGTTTTGCACATATCGGAAAATCTAACCGTTGGACTTCTACAAAGTCTATATCAGTGGGAAGATATTCCAAAAGCGAACCCAACGGTTCCAGTTTCGTGAGAATCCGACGGTCGGATCTTCCACACTAGTCGTTTGAAGTTACGGTTTCAAAATTCGAACTACAGCGTCGTTATTCGATTTAATTTAATTATATTTATATTTATATATAAATATAAAGGATTCTGGCGCTGTTTTTCTTCAGATTTGAATTAAACATTCCGGACAATCCAACCGTTGGATTTTTACAAGGTTGGTGCCATTGGGAAGATATTTCCATGGCGAACCCAACGGTTGCGGTTTCGGGAAAATCCGATGGTCGGATTTCTCGTACTAATCGTTTCAAATTACGATTCTGAAACACGAACTGCACGGCTTCGATTTCTTTTAATTATATTTTTATTTATATATAAATATAGTTCATTCTATAATTCCAACTATAGTTCATTCTATATTTTCAACTTCGTTTTCACTTCAAATATTTCACTAACGCCTTAATGTTTCGAAAAATTTCGCCATAACCTCCTTTGTACGGGGAGGGGTTTGGAAATTTATTGGGCCGTGTTAGGTACCCAATAAATCCTAAAAAGCATCCACATATTTATAGTGATATATTCTGGTGTTTACGGGGGAGTATGTATAGATAATCACTCCAGAAAATAAATTCTCGTCACCCCGTTTCCGTGTAGAAATAAATAGTCCATGTGTCATATCTAATAACTAGAGAGACGTGATTATTGTCAACTCCAGACCCGTGTGGGGTTTTTATTAATCTGGCGATTTATCGTTATATTTTATATAGTCCATATCAGTCATCAGTTCAACCTGTAGTATATAGTCATCGCCATACAATCCTCTCGCTCGTATGGTAAATCTTCTACCTCGTCACACAAGCTCCAATTGCTTATGTGGAATATGATGAAGTATGCCTATCGTCAAGAAGTATGCCATGTAGTGTTGTTCAAAATTAATTGTTACTATCCTATGGCGATATTTATTATTTCACACAGAATAACCAGCACTCCGCATCCAATGGCATTCACAGGAGTTGATATAAAAATAAAATTGCGCAGCCAACTCATCAAAGTTTACCTATTTGTCGGGCACGCAAATAATTTCTTTACTCTACAGCTAATCCATTTTTCCTGTTCAACACATGTATATATATGCAGAACAAAGCCAATAATAATATTTCTAGCAAACTATTATTTATTTCAACACGTGTGTATTTTTATCAAAACGTATACATGAAAAAAGAAATATTTTTATTATCAAAAATATTTATTCAACACGTGAATGTTTTAACACTTCATATTCACAAT
Organism: Allium sativum; assembly: GCA_030737875.1. Lineage (NCBI taxonomy): Eukaryota > Viridiplantae > Streptophyta > Magnoliopsida > Asparagales > Amaryllidaceae > Allium > Allium sativum. The sequence continues at coordinate 130,830,064 of CM060912.1, read as the reverse complement.
AAAAATGTAGTTTTTATTGTCTATTCATTTTATTTTAAAATATGATAACATTCAACACATGAATTTCAACTTGACGAACGAATTTCAATTCAACACATGAATATTCTCTATAGTTTGTATATATATATATAAAATGTGATTTTTATCGCTAAAGCTATTTGTTTAAATTCAAATAATATTCAACACATGAATTTCAACTCAACGAATGAATTTCAATTCAACACATGAATATTTGTTATAGTTCGTATATATATAAAAGTATGATTTTATCGCTAAAGCTATTTGTTTAAATTCAAATAATATTCAACACATGAATTTCAACTCAACGAATGAATTGCAACTCAACACATGAATATTTGTTTCAACATATGTAATTTATTTCAACGAATGAAAATTATTCTAACACAAGTATATTTCAGAAAATTTCGGCAGCATAACGGCAGGGTAGTTAAAACCGGGACAGTCCCTAGTACGGCTCCTCGCTCTACCTTAAAACCTCGCGGTTTTTGACAATGGGGATCATGCATCTAGTTCGCACGCAGGCGGCATGTTTTATGTTCAATTCCACAATCCTATTCTAATTTGTTTCAACCACAAGAGGGTATTTTTCAACCACAATATCCACCACAAACAATTATTTCCAACCATTCGTCATACCATATAATATCATGTCAATCACAAGCAATAAATATCATCCCTGGTCTGTGGACGAGGGGAGTATATATATTTATATATATTATTTCTATAATTCACTTGCATTTCATCACAATTCAAAGCATATATATTTCATTCAACGCTTGTATAAATTATACATCGCTAATATAACTTATACAACACATGTACATGAGGTATACAATGCGTATATAATTTACACTTCGCTTATATAATTTATACAACGCGATTCCATTCACACAATTCAGTTTAGATTCCTCACATTGGTTATTGCAGTGCTAAAAATCGTAGGAAGATCAGAAAAATCCGCGGCTTCTTCTAGAATGTAGAGAGCCTCCTTGTGGTCACGGTGTCTCCTGTTTCATCGAATTTCGTTAACGAACGAAAAAGATATTATTTTTCAAAGTTTTGCAACGCTTTATAGTGTTATTTTCATTTTAGAATAATAAAGGTCGTACCTTTATTTTTGATTCAGAACTAGGGTTGCAAAATTCGTGAAATCTGTCGATCGTTGCTTTGATCAGGTGGCGCCACGCCCTCGGGCTTGGAGAGACGCGCTTGCGCCTAGGAGCAGGTTCAACTCGGTGGTCGGAGGAAGGCGGCGCGCGTCAGAAAGGCGGCGACTTCGTGGGGGTGGTTCAGGCGATACAGGCGATGGTGGCGGGTGAGGTTTGGTCGGATGTGGAGAGGGGAGGAAGGGCTGCCGAACGGCGGTGGTGGCGCGGCCTATAGGTGGCGGTGGCGGCGGAAAAGTCAAAGGGAAATTTCGAGCTTCCTGGATCGTCGATTTCGTCTGAGGCGGCTAGGGTTTTTGATAAATTTTTTTAAAGAAAAAATCCTATTGGTCGAGACTTTATAGGAGATTTTAAATAGTGTTTTTACAAACGAACTCGAAATCAAACCCAACGACTGTCGCCTCTAGCTAAATACCCCCATTACGGACACAATGGGATATGTTTCGTTGGCCAATTCGACTGTTACAGTCAGTTATTTTTCAAATTAAAATATAAAACATTCAATATTTAATTTGAACGTACATTTCAATTTGCCAGGGCCACAAACTGAATCGAAAAATTCCAGAAAAATAAATCTAGCTTTGTTTTGACGATACGGTCCTAACAAAACCAGTTTCGTCAAATTCTGAGCTCGTTTGAAAAACGGCCATTTTTAGGTCGACCCATTTTAACATAAATTGACCAATCACATTTTCTTTTGCCCCGCTCACATACTAGCTTCAAAAATAATGAAATTTGAAACCTAGCAATAGTTTGACATCCCGGACCCAACAAAAGTGGTTTCGTCGAATTCCGAGGTCGTATGCAAAATATCCATTTTCAGGGGCTATATATGCTATATAGCGACCTTCCTGAAAATACATTCGGCTATAACTTTTGATTCCCGTTATGAAACTTCGATTTTTCAGATTCTTTAGAAAGGTATTCATAAACAGATTTAAATATTTTCAGTTTCGCTAAAATCCGTTATATTTTCCACCCGGTACAATCAGACAAAGTTTGTATTCAAAATTTCAAACTGCCTTACTATACCCAATTCTTTGTTTTATTAAAATATGCTATTTCAATTATTCAAATTCTTTGGTAATAACCAATTTTAAAAAAATTTAAATTGGTTCACATTTTCCGGGTTATTACAATCTCTCCCACTTAAAACTTTTCGTCCTCGAAAAGGAAATAACAGCAAAGTAGGAAACAAAATGTAAATGCAAAGTATTGTAAAGGTACCTTGCACCGGTGTTAGTCAGAGATGTCCACTCTGCATTTGGGGTAGGCTTGTTTAATGCTTTCCTCAGTCTCCCAAGTACAGTCTCTAGGATCACTACTCCACTGCACTTTGACTAAATGAATCTTTTTGCTCCTTAGCTCTCTAGTTTCTTTGCCAACTATCTTTAATGGCTCTCTTCTGAGCGCTAATTCTGGAGTTATGTCTATATCCTGTTGCGCTGCTTCTTCCACAACAAGATCTGGATCATGAACATGTTTTCTGAGTTGAGACACGTGGAACACATCATGTACACCAGGCAACCAATCAGGTAATGAGACCCTATATGCAAGAGTCCAATCCGTTCAAGTATAGGAAAGGGACCAATAAATCTCGGTGCCAACTTCCCTGTTTTGCCAAATCTAATTACTCCCCGCATTGGAGAAACTCTTAAATAAACATAATCGCCAACGACAAACGATAAATCCCTTCTCCTCGCATCAGCATAACTTTTTTGTCAGCTTTGTGAGGTTTTCAATCGCTTCTTAATGAAGTCGACTTTATCTGATGCTTCTCGAATCATATCGGGCCCTAACACAAGTCTGTTGCCAGGTTCCACCCAATATGCGGGAGATCTGCACGGTCTACCGTATAATGCTTCAAATGCAGACATTCCCAAACTTGCTTGATAGCTATTGTTATAAGAGAATTCGGCTAAATGTAAGTGATCTTCCCATGAGCCTCCAAAATCAATAACGCAAGCCCACAGTAAATCTTCTAGAATTCTATTCACCCGCTCAGTTTGGTCGTCTGTCTGAGGGTGATAAGCGGTGCTTAGATCCAATTTGGATCCCAATTCTGTCTGGAATGCTTCCCAGAATTTGCTAGTAAATAGGGGATCTCTATCACTGACTATAATGAGCGGCACTCCATGCAGTTTAACTATTTCTTTGAAGTAAATATGCGCTAAACTTTGAGCCGTTCTGTTGGATCGGACCGGTATGAAATGGGAAGTCTTCGTGAAGCAATCTACGATTACCCATATACTGTCGTTTCCTTTCTTAGTTCGAGGAAAGCCATCAATCAAGTCCATTGAAATTTGTTCCCACTTCCATCCTGGAATTTCTAATGGTTGTAATAGTCCAGCTAATTTCTGCTGATCGCTCTTAACTAGTTGACAAGTGGGGCATCTACTAACATATAATGAAATATCTCTTTTCATCGCCTTCCACCAGAATGTGCGCTTGATATCGTTATACATTTTGCTCACACTGGGATGGATACTTAATTTGGACTTGTGGCATTCATCAAGCACTTCTCTCTTTAGCTTGGAGAAGTCGGGAACACAAATTCTCCCTTTTAATCTCAGAACCCCCTCACTATCCACTTGGAAGCTGGAGTCTATGCCGTCATTGATTCTTTTGATTATCTCCTTTACAAAATTATCCTCTTTTTGAAGGGTCGAGATCCTGTCAATTAAAGAAGATGTAATGATAAAAATGGCAATGATTTCATTCTTTCTGCTGAGCGCATCGGCTACAACATTGGCTTTCCCTGGAGTGTATAGAATTTCAAAATCATATGCCGCAAGGAATTCTAACCAACGCTGTTGTCTCAAGTTTATATCTTTATGAGTGAATAGATATTTTAAGGATTGATGATCCGTGAATAGTTCGAACTTTTCGCCCAGTAAATAATGCCTCCAGATTCTTAAAGCAAACACGATAGCTAATAACTCAAGATCATGAGTTGCATAGTTTCTTTCATGCGGCTTCAGCTGACGGCTGGCATAAGCAATCACTTGGCCCTTTTGCATTAATACTGCGCCTAGCCCTCTAATAGAAGCTTCTATCCATACAGTCAAGTCTTGGTTGCCTTCTATAATTGTCAATACTGGAGCGGTTGTCAATTTCAGTTTCAGCTCCTGGAAAGCTTCTTCACATTCGGGAGTCCATTTGAATTTCTCATGCTTCTTTGTAAGCTTTGTTAATACACCAGATATCTTTGAAAAATCTTGAACGAATTTCCGATAGTAACTGGCCAATCCAAGGAAACTTCGAACTTCCGTGGGGGTAGTAGGTTGTTTCTAGTTCTGAATCGCTGTAATTTTTCTTGGATCTACAGCAATCCCTTCTTTTGATACTACATGGCCTAGGAACTTAACTTCATCCTGCCAGAAGACACATTTAGAAAATTTAGCTTTTAAGACATTTCTCCTAAGAATTTTCAACACTTGTTCTAAATGTTTGGCATGTTCGCCTTCCGACTTGGAGTAGATTAAAATGTCATCGATGAAGACTAGAACAAATTTATTCAGCACACCGCGGAACACTCCGTTCATAAGGTCGACGAAGTATGCCGGAGCGTTACACAAGCCGAATGGCATTACTAACCATTGGTAGAATAAATCGGGACCCCTGAAGGCTGTCAAAGGAACACAGTCTTCGGCTATACGTAATTGGTGGAAACCTGTAGCTAGGTCCATTCTGGAGAATACTATTGCTCCATTTAATTGATCTAACAGATCATCTATACGTGGCTAGGGATATTTGTTCTTCAGTGTTTTCTTGTTGAGATCTCGGTAATCAACACAAAGTCTTAGAGTACCGTCTGATTTCGGGACAAATACTACTGCTGCTCCCCAAGCTGAAAAGCTCGGTCTAATCAGACTTTCCAAAGCAATTCTCGGGTTTGACTACCTAACTCTTCTTTTTCTTTCGGGGCCATTCTTCTAATTGGATGCACTACTGGTCGGGCGTTAGGAATTAGATCTATCCTGAATTCAATTTCTCTTTGCGGCGGTAAGTTTTCTACTTCTTCAAACACATCCGCATAGTTTTTAACGACCGGTATCTTTTCTAACAAAGGGGGAGTAACTTCTAAAGAAGACCAAATTTCTGATCTATTAATTTCTGAGCCATGGCATGGTATATATATAGGTCCAAGCTTCGTTTTAACTTTAACGATTCGTTCGGCACATCTAACTTCGGCCTTATATTTTGTCAACCAATCAAGTCCCAGAATAATGTCGAATTCGGAAAGGTCCATGATGATCAAATCAAAAGAGAACTTGTAGCAAAAATATGAGACAGGCGCTCTACAATATGAACTGAGACTAACAGAACCTCCTATCGGGTTTTGAACTTTAATTGATTCTTTAAGCTTTCTTTGTTTCAATTTTAACTTGTGAACACTGTTACCAGAAATGAAGCTACGTGATGCACCAGTATCAAAAAGTACAGAAACAGGAATATTTTTAATGGTAAGGGTACCTCCCAAGACGTCGGGTTTACCTGATCCATCGGTGGTAACTGGCGGGGTCTCCCCGTCATACATATGAGCCACTTGTGCATTCTGCTTCAGGGGACAGTTCCTGCTATAGTGCCCTTTCTTATGGCAGTTGTAGCATTCGGCTGAGTCTGGATTTGCCTTTGGCTTCCTCGGGGCTTTGCACACATTAGAAAAATGCCCTGGCTTCCCGCAGTTGTAGCAATTCCCCTTTGGTATCTTTCCATGTTTCTGAGTAGCAGCCGCTGTAATGCTAGACTTTGGCTGATCTGCTGAAGCCTTGCGCTTATTTCCAGCTTGGCTTTCGGCGCGGTCTTGGCTGGCATGCCTTTCATCCATATCTTCATAATTGCAAGCAATTTCTACCAATTCTGAGAAGGAGAGTTTGATGTTGCTCATAGCTCTGTCATGGTACTTGCGCTTTAGCCCAAATATAAATCTCTTGTTCTTTGCTTTGTTAGTCATAATAAGCTCTGGAGCATAGCGCGACAACTGAGTGAATTTATTGAGGTAATCCTGGATAGAGAGATCTCCCTGCTGGAGATTAGCAAACTGCTCTCGCATCCTCTCTAAGGCCTGTTCAGGTACAAACTTCTCGTTGAACATGGTTTTGAACTGCTCCTAGGTTCTGACAGTACCTGCTGCATCTTCTGAGGTGATGGCATCCCACCACAACTCTGCTTCCTCCTGTAGGAGCCAAATACCTAGTCGTGCTTTGTTGTTGGTTCCCAAACCCATGCCTTCAAAGATCTTTTCACGGGTCTTCAACCAAGCTATAGCCTCTGTCACTGTACCAGTGCCAGAGAAGGGTTTTCCCCCAAGGTTCCTATACCTCTTTGCTACTCTGTCTAGCTCAAAGTCTTCGGGTGCTGGCGGCTGAATAATAGGGCCTCCCTCAACTACGGGGATATTCCCACGTCCTCCTACTACTCCTGCTCGGCCTCCACGGCCTCCTCTAGCTGTTGCTGCTCGTGTATCCATCAGAAAGAGTACTGTATAAGCAAGAAAAGAGTCAAGCTCACAGATTTGATAATTTTCATATATAATAAAGCAGGGGAACATAAGGAAAGGTAATGATGTACTGATCAAATGGTTTTGCTAATCTGCTTAGCTCATTCTAGGACATTGCTAATCCTATCTCTAATGAGCTACTCGCCTTAGAACACTACTGATTCTATTCTGACGAGGTGTTTAATGTGTTAGATCCCGGAACTAAGGTTAACCAAAGCTCAGATACCAACTGTGACGATCCCAAAATCCGAGGGGCGATATTAAGGATAATCATTGGAATATAATACATTAATCATCATAGCAGAGTACAGATAATAGGAAAAACAATAAATAGAATAATTTTACATGGATATGACAGCGGAATCACAACATGTAACAACATCAGAATAGCACAACGTAGGATATAACTTAGTAAATAAAAAGGGAAGTGATCAGTCATCATCGCTAGAGGCGGAATACATACATGCAGTGAGACATAATAAGGGTATCAGTCTACATCGCCGAAGGCGGTACATATACATATGATAATAAGTACTGAAAGTAAATCATTCTGCATCGCCAGAGGCGGAATCATAATACAAGTACAATAATGGCGGAAAATGTCAAAGTCGTCTCTGTGAAGTCAGCCTCGCCATGAGCCAAAATGCACTCCATGCAACAGTGCAGAGCCAAAAACAACCTGTCACCTGTGAACTAGGCTGCCCATGTGAAAATAAGGGCACCCGCGTTTGCAAAGTGAAACAAATAACGAGTCAGTCATGGGGACTGGTACGAGGAATCTATTTAACAGTTAAACAACAGTAATAAGCAAATCATAGGACCACGCCACTTTCACGGAACGGGTTTACTCCAGTGATTGCTAGTGCATTTAAAACAAAGTAAATTATTTAAAACAACGCAATGCTTTTAAAAAGAATGAAGCCACTGTAAGACTCAAGTCCCATCACACAATGCAACGCAAGCCGGAGGATAGAGTTTTACCTTATAATGGCCAAATATGCTTGGTACGTATAAAGCAAAATCATTTGATATTATTACTAGTGCATATATGTTTCAAAAGAAAATAGCATCATAAATATCAATCATAGGCGGCATAAGTGCCCCATACCTGAGACGACCCGAACTTCCCCGTGAAGGAAAGCACGGATAGAATTGAGAACAACACACAAATGAACGCATACGGAAGAACATTTCATTGCTATTACAACAATTCCATCAGATACAAGAATATACAGAGTAATTGAATAAACTACATTCAATAAATATCAGAAATTACAATAAATTACATAGCAGCGGAAAATAATACAAAATCACAACTGAAAGTGATACACGGATACAGAGCTTTCCGAGCATCGTTCCAGCTGTAAACCAGGACCCTGTGAATATAAATCTGCAAAACCAAAACTACTAGCTGCCCGTGTGGGAAATAGGGGCACCCAGAGTTTAGGTTAAAACAATAAACTCCAGGTCAGTCATGTGACTGGTGTGAGAACTAAAAACAGTTATTATTTTAACTTTAAAGAAGAGTAATTCAAGGGACCACGCCGTATGACACGGAACGGGTTTCCTCCCAAGAATACTAGTGCATATAACAAAACAACGCAATGCTTTTTGGAAAAATGAAGCTATTATAAGACCCAGGTCCCATCACACAATGCAACGCAAGCCGGAGGATAGGGTTTTCCCTTATAATAGCCAAACATGCTTGGTACGTCAAAACAAATCATTTGATACTATTATAAGTGTATAGTGTCAAAACAATTTTCAATCATAAATATCAATCATAGACGGCATGGGTACCATATATCATGTTGCCATACTAGTTCTACAATTAAAACCGCAATACACGTATTGGAAATTGGATTCCGTCATGAGCCGAGGCAAGGGGCAAGCTCCTCTCCGCGTTCGAGACACTCTAGCAAATGTCTCAGGACCCCACTATGATCCTTGGATCTTCAGGGCCGGTCCTCTCTTACTTTTGAGGATTGGCAATTCCTGAACACACGTTTCCCGGTCCTTACAGACCTATATCCGAGGCGCCTCGCATTCCAACAACCACACAGGTGAAAAGTATATAAATGTCAGGGCTGGTAGGTCACTGACACCACCCTAGCTAGAAAGAAACGTCGTGCTCTCCCTGCAGTCACAATCCCGTTTTTGACTCATACCGAGGTGTGAGGCTCGCGAATTCACGCTATACACAAAGCTACGCCACACAGGCCGTGCTTTGATCATCACCACAAGACTTTGCTTTTCAACGGAAGCCCTGATCAATTGCCACTTACGCATGCCACATTGGCAATTCACTCCATGCGACTGATGTCCATCGATATACAACCTCTAAGCTCGTATGTCCCAGAGAAGGGCGTTAAGCAAGAGAATAAATTCTCCGCCGCCAAACAGATGTATATTTAATAGAGATCAATCAACACAGAATAAAATCCAATGTCAGACACACAATCCATTTACAAGTTCGTTCTGGGTCTGAACGAAACCGGAGGCACTTTCCTCGCATATCCATCCATCTCCAAGTACGTCTGGACGATCACCAACTGATTCCCTCATCCTGGGTGTACAGCCCAATCAAGATCATCAGTAATCACCCAAACGATGTGAAGACTTCCGGTCTTCCACCACCGTCTTCATCTTCGACATCTCGTCGAATCGGTTATTCAGAATGGGTATAAACCCGGCCTTTCTGAATAACCCACGTATATAATAAACGAATGTTACTCAAACACAACAAACGCCTCATTCCAATTCAGAATATTCTTTTATTCACAAAAACACATTCTTAGGGAAATGTTCCCATTAATTTTATCCAAGATAAATTCTTCTAAATTTATCCTATAATCTTCCTTTGGATATCATTTCAAACTAGTCGGGATTAACGAACCACACCGAAGTAATTATTTATTTTATTTCCCAATCCCAACCTATATATCCCATGGAGAAAACTGGTAATACTCCACATCTAACACCACGGTGTTATCGGTAAAATTAATTACCATTTCACGTTCAAATCTAATTAAAGATTTAACTATCGTATTGGAGCAAAACTGGTGGTACTCCATTCTCGATCACCTTTCAGATTGGATAATTTAAATTATCAATCCACATTTTTAATCTAATTAAAGATTCATTAAAACTCCACTTAGTTTTAATCTTCACAAAAATCAATATTCTGTCTTTAACTGGGTTAAAGAACCAATGTCTTCTAAAACACGATTCACGACAAACCCAAATCACATTTGATATTAAATACAAGGCTTTGAATAGAAAATATATCGGCTTATATTCAATATCAAATTCTGAAACCAACATATATCGTATTGGAAATAACGATATAAAATATATCTTTCAAATTCCCATAACAATATCTGTATAGTCACGAAATCCAACATCGAAATATCCCGAAGATAATTTCGATTCAACTCCAGTCCAATCCACGTATTGGGAATATCGATTATTTTTAAAATCACTTCCAAATTCAATTTATTTATTTTAAAAATAAATTGATTTTAATTCTAGTTCAAAACTAGTTCTTTTCGATAAAAATCTATTTTTATCCTTTCAAACGTGGAATTCTTCAGCCCAATTTTTCCCAAATCATTTCTTATGATTTTACACAAATTATAGATATTTTTAATAATTTTATCAAGGCCCGTACAGTCGATTTCCATCAACGGCCATCGAACTGCACTTACAGCGACCTTTTCTGAAATTGATTTGGACATAATTCCAAATCCAACCGTTAGATTTCAAATTTCTAATATTCATTGGAAAGCTCTTTTCGATACGAACCCAACGGTTCCGGTTTTAGGAGGATCCGACGGTCGGATCTCCCGCAATGTCCGTTTGAAATAAATGGTCGAAATTCACGAACTGCCGCGGCGCGGCGCGTTCTATTCAGGCCATTATATATATAATATATATATTATATATATTTCGTCGATTTCCTTTTAAAACGTATTTTATAAATCGTTTTAAATTCGTTTCAAAACAATTTCAACTTCCTTTTCAATTCAACTCAAAATTGAATTCTTCTTTATAAATTCGTTTTAAAATTCATTTCTATTCAATTCAAATTTCAATTCAATTCATTTCGAAATCGTTTTCAATTCAATTCATTTCGAAATCGTTTTCAATTCAATTCATTTCGAAATCGTTTTCAATTCAATTCATTTCGAAATCGTTTTCTATTCAATTCGAATCGAATTCATTTTATATTCGATTCGAATTCATTTCAAATTGATTCAATAAAATTTCAATTTCAATTTTATTCTAATTCAATTTGAATTTCCTTTCAAAATATTAGATTTTGAAATCACTTTTCCATATTCATTATAAAACGAATAAAATCGATATAAATATCGTTCGCATCTAAATAACGCATCTCTACTCAACATGGCTTTATATTTTTCAAAAACTTCTTTATTCTATTCAACAAATGAATATTTGTTCTATTCAACACATGAATCTATATTTCTTTCAACACACGACTAATCTCAACACATGAGTACTGTCAACACATCACTATTTTTGTTATGTAAAATATTTTATAAAACTATGGTATCTAATCGTTTGATTTTCAATTAGATTTCTACTGGGAAGTAGTTCTAATTTTAAATATGATAAAGATGTAAATTTCATTGTATAAAATATTTCACTCAACACATGAACATCGTCAACACATGACTATTTTTATATTCAACACATGAATTTTCTTTTATAATATTCCTTATTTTCCCGATTGGAATGAGGCCCAATCAATCACCATATAATGTTAATTATATGGATTTTCAGACATCACACGTATATAATAGCATTGAAAAATAATCAACCATCAACCAAAGTGCACTACACTGTACAAGCATCAAATATAGATATCTAACGCTTATAACAGCCTGTCAATCAATCGATCGACATATTTAATCAATCAGGATGAGTGAACTTCAAATTTCATCCCAACACCCGTGTGGGGTTTCAAACAATCAAACACAGATTTTATTTGTGCAGTTGGGCGACGTGTAAAATTTATCGACCCAATCAATATCAGTCAAATTAGTGTATATAAACAAATCGACCGATTTGTTTATAAATATTCATTTATTCACTTTCACGTTAAAAATTATATTTTTAACAATAAACATTTTATTTTAACACTTGAATTTCTATTCAATTCATTTATTCAATAAAATGATATTTTTATTTTCCTATCATATTTTTGAAAATTTCGGCGGCATAACGGCACGATACTAGAAACGGGACGAGGCCTAGCCTTATCCCCGGTCTAGTGAAGGCCCACGCCATTCACACATCAATCAAATCAATTTCAATTCACCAAACAATTCAATTCAAACCAATTAGACTAACCAACTACACAACCAAACTATTTAACAAACAAGCCATCCATGGTCTGTGGATGACGGGTGTCGGGTGCTACTAAGCACCGTCTGCATCCTAGTATATATATAACTAGAAAAAGAGAATTTGAGTGAGAAGTTCTCACCAAAAGCTATCCAACTTCACGACACTCCTATTGTAGAGATCCTCGTCGTTCTCGCCCTTTTTGTCAGCTTCGTTGTCGTAGCCACTACATATGTAAAAATCGAATTTTTACTTCGCTATTCAATATATAAAAATCGAATTTTTACTTTGCTATTCAATATATAAAAATCATATTTTTACTATCACGCTCTATGGATAAAAATTCTATTTCTACATTGCTACTATATAGATAAAAATTCCATTTCAAAAATATAGATTTCGCCCTTATAAAAATATAGATTTCGCCTTTTCTAATATGAAGTTTTCGCCTTTATAAAAATAAAGTTTTCGCCTTTATAAAAATAAAGTTTTCTCCTTTATAAAAATAAAGTTTTCTCCTTTATAAAAATAAAGTTTTCTCCTTTATAAAAATAAAGATTTCATCATTATAAAAATTACCACTTTATCTCAACGTATATAAAATAAAAATCAGATTTTTATTTCGCTACATATACAAAGATGATATTTTTATATTCTCTATCCTATAAAGATTATATTTTTAATACTTTAAAAATATAAAAATCATATTTTTAATATTTCTATATAGTAAAGATTATATTTTTAATACTTTAAAAATATAAAAATCATATTTTTATCCTTTATTAAAAATCAAAACTTTATCATAATCAAAATCCGACCTTTTCTCTTTCAAAAATCGTATATTTTCACAATCTAAAAATCATACACTTCACACTTAAATCCATATAATTCAGTTTTGAATATCATCTAATTTCCAATTTTAAATTTTTTTTTTTCAGTTTTAAAATCAAATATAAATCAGTTTGAAAATCAAATAAAAAAATTCTGTTTTTAACATCAAATAAAAATTAACAGATAAATGAAAATAAATAAATAAATAAAACAAAACTTACAATCAACAGGCGGGGGGGGGGGGGGGGGTCTCTGGTTGTGCGCGGGGCTGCTCAGGTCGGCGGCAGGCCAAGGGGGAGGTGGGCTTCGCGGCTCACGGTGGCGCTAGGGGGGGGGGTTCGCGGTGGGTTAGGGTAAAAGGGGCGTCGGGTTTTTGGGTAGAGGGGGGCTCGGTTGCGTCAGGGGAGGGGAAGAAGGAAGGAGGAAGAAGAGGAGGGGGTGCGCCGCCTCTGGCGCGGCGGTGGCCCATCGGGGGGGGGGGGGGGCGATGCGGCGGCGGCTTCCCCCCCGTCGCCCTCGTCTCTCTCTCTTTTTTTTTTTTATTCTGTTGAATGTAAACGAGAAAGGGGGGGTTTATATATTTTAAATTTTATTTAATTTAATTATTTTATTTTTCAAAAGTTGACTTTTACTTACGACCTCGAAACGAGGCCCATCGCCTGTCGTCCATAGCGTTTCACCCCCATTCCGAACACAATGGGATATGTATCGCAAGCTGATTTGATCGTTTGAATCAGTTTCCGTTAAATTTACATTTAAATCACTATATTGAATTTTAAACGTACATTTCAATTTACCGGGGTCACATACTAACTAGAAAAATTCCAGAAAAATATTTTCTAGCTTCATATTGAAGATACGGTCCTAACAAAACTAGTTTCGTCGAATCCTGAGACCGTTGGAAAAATGGCCATTTCCAGTCGATTAAAATCAACTGAAACTGGTCAAACGCGTTTTCCTTTGCCACGCTAACATATTGAATCGAAAAATTATGAAATTTGAAACCTAGCAATAATTTGACACTGCGGATCCAACAAAACTGGTTTCGTCGAAATCCGAGGTCATTTGCAAAATGTCCATTTTTAAGGGCCTGAATTCCATAGCGACTATTCAGAATTTACAACTGGACATATCTTATCATTTATAAAGTGAAATCTCAGTTTGTTAACTTCGTTGGAAAGATATCGTCAATTAGATCCTAATGTTTTTGGTTTCACTAAAATCCGGATTGTTTTGCACCCGGTACATTCAATTGAAGTTTGAAATCGAATTATCGAACTACCACGCCATTTTCAATTCCTTTTTATAATTATATATAAATATTTATATTCTAACGACGACGCGTATAATATATACGTTCGAATTATATTCAAAATAAATTTCTCGTCGATATTATTTAAAATAATTCATTTTAACTGTTCAAAATTCACTAAAATTGCCGAAATAAAAATTTTAAACTGGCCCAGATTTTCGGGTTATTACAATACCACTATGTCGCCATACTAGTTCTACAATCGAGTCCGTCATTTCGTATTGGAAATTGGATTTCCGTCATGAGTCGAGGCAAGGGGCAAGCTCCTCTCCGCTTCGAGACATTCTAGCAAATGCCTCAGGACTACACACTCTGGGTAACCCTGGATGCTTCAGGGCCGGTCCTCTCTTACGTTTGAGGATTGGCAATTCCTGAACACACGTTTCCCGGTCCTTACAGACCTATAATCGAGGCGCCTCGCATTCCAACAACCACAAAGGTGAAAAGTAGATATAAATGTCAGGGCTGGTAAGTCACTGACACCACCATAGCTAGAAAGAAACGTCATGCTCTCCCTACAGTCCGTATCCCTTTTTAACTCATACCGGGGTGTGAGGCTCGCGAATCTACGAAATACACAAAGCTAGGCCACGTAGACCGTGCTTTGATCATCATCCACAAGACTTTGCTTTGCAACAGAAGCCTTGATCACAGCATCTTGGCATGCCACATAGGCAGTCCACTCCATACGATTGATTTCCATCGATATATAACCTCTGAGCTTGTATGTCTCAGAGAAGGGCGTTAAGCAAAAGAATAAATTCTCCGCCGCCAAACAGGTATATATTTAAAAGAGATCAATCAGTATAGAACAAAATCCAATGTCAGACACACAGTCCATTTACAAGTCCGTTCTGGGTCTGAATGAAACCGGAGGCGTCAAATTCCTCGTATATCCGTCCAATCAACACATACGTTCAGACGGCTACTTTCCATCCCTTTCCGGTAGCTACTCCGGTCAGGAACCTCAGCAGCGCCCATCCAACCGATACGAAGATCGTCGGTCTTGAATTGTCTTTGCATTTTCCAATTCGAATCGCTCGATAAATTATTAGAAATGAGGGTTAGCTCGGCCTTTTCAAATAATTCACGTCATTAGAATTTAAATCGATTCCTTCGATGGTTATATTATTCGACATCCATTCTTCAGTTCTTTAGTGTTATTTTCGTGTCAAACACATACAACCATCAAATATCAAGCAATTCAAGCCCAATTGGTTTATTTGAAATCTATGTTGCTTATAATATTTTATAATGATTTTTCGCCATTTTTAATTATTTAAAAATGGCCATTTTTAATTAAACGACGTTTCAGGTCGTGTCGTGGCACTGGCGCTGTTTTTCCCCTAATTTGTTTTACACATATCGGAAAATCTAACCGTTGGATTTCTACAAAGTCTATATCAGTGGGAAGATATTCCAAAAGCGAACCCAACGGTTCCAGTTTCGTGAGAATCCGACGGTCGGATCTTCCACACTAGTCATTTGAAGTTACGGTTTCAAAATTCGAACTACAGCGTCGTTATTTGATTTAATTATATTTATATTTATATATAAATATAAACGATTCTGGCGCTGTTTTTCTTCAGATTTGAATTAAACATTCCGGACAATCCAACCGTTGGATTTTTACAAGGTTGGTGCCGTTGGGAAGATATTTCCAAGGCGAACCCAGCGGTTGCGGTTTCGGGAAAATCCGATGGTCGGATTTCTCATACTAATCATTTCAAATTACGTTTCCAAAACACGAA
This sequence comes from Allium sativum, assembly GCA_030737875.1. Classification (NCBI taxonomy): domain Eukaryota; kingdom Viridiplantae; phylum Streptophyta; class Magnoliopsida; order Asparagales; family Amaryllidaceae; genus Allium; species Allium sativum. The sequence continues at coordinate 130,814,110 of CM060912.1, read as the reverse complement.
CTGCACGGCTTCGATTTCTTTTAATTATATTTATATTTATATATATAAATATAGTTCATTCTATAATTCCAACTATAGTTCATTCTATATTTTCAACTTCGTTTTCACTTCAAATATTTCACTAACGCCTTAATATTTCGAAAAATTTCGCCATAACCTCCTTTGTACGGGGAGGGGTTTGGAAATTTATTGGGCCGTGCTAGGTACCCAATAAATCCTAAAAAGCATCCACATATTTATAGTGATATATTCTGGTGTTTATGGGGGAGTATGTATAGATAATCACTCCAGAGAATAAATTCTCGTCACCCCGTTTCCGTGTGGAAATAAATAGTCCATGTGCCGTATCTAATAACTAGAGAGACGTGATTATTTTCAACTCCAGACCCGTGTGGGGTTTTTATTAATCTGGCGATTTATCGTTATATTTTATATAGTCCATATCAGTTATTAGTTCAACCTGTAGTATATAGTCATCGCCATACAAGCCTCTCGCTCGTATGGTAAATCTTCTACCTCGTCACACAAGCTCCAATTGCTTATATGGAATATGATGAAGTATGCCTATCGTCAAGAAGTATGCCATGTAGTGTAGTTCAAAATTAATTGTTACTATCCTATGGCGATATTTATTATTTCACACAGAATAACTAGCACTCCGCATCCAATGGCATTCATAGGAGTTGATATAAAAATAAAATTGCGCAGCCAACTCATCAAGGTTTACCTATTTGTCGGGCATGCAAATAATTTCTTTACTCTACAGCTAATCCATTTTTCCTGTTCAACACATGTATATATATGCAGAACAAAGCCAATAATAATATTTCTAGAAAACTATTATTTATTTCAACACGTGTGTATTTTTATCAAAACGTATACATGATAAAAGAAATATTTTTATTATCAAAAATATTTATTCAACACGTGAATTTTTTAACACTTCATATTCACTATAAAAATGTAGTTTTTATTGTCTATTCATTTTATTTTAAAATACGATAACATTCAACACATGAATTTCAACTCGACGAACGAATTTCAATTCAACACATGAATATTCTCTATAGTTTGTATATATATATATAATGTGATTTTTATCGCTAAAGCTATTTGTTTAAATTCAAATAATATTCAACACATGAATTTCAACCCAACGAATGAATTTTAATTCAACACATGAATATTTGTTATAGTTCGTATATATATAAAAGTGTGATTTTTATCACTAATGCTATTTGTTTAAATTCAAATAATATTCAACACATGAATTTCAACTCAACGAATGAATTGCAACTCAACACATGAATATTCGTTTCAACATATGTAATTTATTTCAACGAATGAAAATTATTCTAAAAATGTATATTTCAGAAAATTTCGGCAGCATAACGGCAGGGTAGTTAAAACTGGGACCGTCCCTAGTACGGCTCCTCGCTCTACCTTAAAACCTCGCCGTTTTTGACAATGGGGATCATGCATCTAGTTCGCACGCAGGCGGAATGTTTTATGTTCAATTCCACAATCCTATTCTAATTTGTTTCAACCACAAGAGGGTATTTTTTAACCACAAAGGTATTTTTCAACCATAATATCAACCACGAACAATTATTTCCAACCATTCGTCATACCATATAATATCACGTCAATCACAAGCAATAAATATCGTCCATGGTCTGTGGACGAGGGGAGTGTGTATATATATATATATATATATATATATATATATATATTATTTCTATAATTCACTTGCATTTCATCACAATTCAAAGCATATATATTTCATTCAACGCTTGTATAATTTATTCATCGCTAATATAACTTATACAACACATGTACATGAGGTATACAATGCGTCTATAATTTACACTTTGCTTATATAATTTATACAATGCGATTCCATTCACACAATTCAGTTTAGATTCCTCACATTGGTTATTGCAGTGCTAAAAATCGTAGGAAGATCAGAAAAATCCACGGCTTCTTCTAGAATGTAGAGAGCCTCCTTGTGGTCACGGTGTCTCCTGTTTCATCGAATTTCGTAAACGAACGAAAAAGATATTATTTTTCAAAGTTTTGCAATGCTTTATAGTGTTATTTTCATTTCAGAATAATAAAGGTCGTACCTTTATTTTTGATTCAGAACTAGGGTTGCAAAATTCGTGAAATCTGTCGATCGTTGCTTCAATCAGGTGGTGCCACACCCTCGGGCTTGGAGAGACGCGCCTGCGCCTATGAGCAGGGTCAGCTCGGTGGTCGGAGGAAGGCGGCGCGGCGTCGGAAAGGCGACGACTTCGTGGGGGTGGTTCAGGCGATACAGGCGATGGTGGCGGGTGAGGTTTGGTCGGATGTGGAGAGGGGAGGAAGGGCTGTCGAACGGCGGTGGTGGCGCGGCCTATAGGTGGCGGCGGCAGCGGAAAAGTCGAAGGGAAATTTCGAGCTTCCTGGATCGTCGATTTCGTCTGAGGCGGCTAGGGTTTTTGGGAATTTTTTTTTAAAGAAAAAATCCTATTGGCCGAGACTTTATAGGAGATTTTAAATAGTGTTTTTACAAACGAACTCGAAATCAAACCCAACGACTGTCGCCCCTAGCTAAATACCCCCATTCCGGACACAATGGGATATGTTTCGTTGGCCAATTCGACTGTTACAGTCAGTTATTTTTCAAATTAAAATATAAATATTCAATATTTAATTTGAACGTACATTTCAATTTGCCAGGGCCACAAACTAAATCGAAAAATTCCAGAAAAATAAATCTAGCTTTGTTTTGAGGATACGGTCCTAACAAAACCAGTTTCGTCGAATTCTGAGCTCGTTTGAAAAACGGCCATTTTTAGGTCGACCCATTTTAACAGAAATTGACCAATCACATTTTCTTTTGCCCCGCTCACATACTAGCTTCAAAAATTATGAAATTTGAAACCTTGCACTAGTTTGACATCCTGGACCCAACAAAAGTTGTTTCGTCTAATTCCGAGGTCGTATGCAAAATATCCATTTTCAGGGGCTATATATGCTATATAGCGACCTTTCTGAAAATACATTCGGCCATAACTTTTGATTCCCGTTATGAAACTTCGATTTTTCAGATTCGTTAGAAAGGTATTCATAAACAGATTTAAATATTTTCAGTTTCGCTAAAATCCGTTATATTTTCCACCCGGTACAGTCAGACAAATTTGTATTCAAAATTTCAAACTGCCTTACTATACCCAATTCTTTATTTTATTAAAATATGCTATTTCAATTATTCAAATTCTTTGGTAATAACCAATTTTAAAATTTTTAAATTGTTTCACATTTTCCGGGTTATTACATGTAATGTTTGAAAACATCTTATATCAAATAACAATTGTTAAAATAAATTAGTACATGTAAAATTATTTTTTAGCTCACCTTTCACGAAAAGATAAAACCATTTATCTTAAATTTTGTTTGTCAAGTTGATTGGCTAAAAATTACCTGGTATTTTATTGAGCATAGTCAACATTATTTATCACTTAATTTTCTTTAGAATGGTTTCATGTTTGTAACTCTCTATTCAGGTTGCTGACTGTTGCTTTCTGCAATATTTATAACAAATATAAATACATTTATCTTTTATTTTATTTTTATTTGCACTTACGACATTGATGGCAAATTTTGCATGATTGCTTCTCCTAGTCTTTGATCTAGTGGTTAAGTGTCGAGAGTCATAGTGATTCCAGGTGCAATATCCAACAACTAGTTCTAGCAAGCTCCAAAGTTCATATTCATGTATGAGGAACTGTAATCACCCGGAAATCCGAGCCAATTTAAAATTTTTATTTTGGCTATTTTAATGAATTTTTATTATTTAAAATTAATTATTTTAAATAATAATGACGAAAAAATTATTTTCGATGAAGTTAAAACGAATATTTTATTTTAATTATATAACGAGCCTGAAATGGCGCGGTAGTTTGAAATTTCAATTTCGAATTTCAAATGAAAATACAGAATTCCTTTTAAATCGGAATTGGAAAAAACCAGAAATATCTAAACCTGTTTGACTATATCTTTCTAACAGATGTAAGAAACTGAGATTTCACTTTAGTAGTTGAAAGATATGTCCAGTTGAAAATTCAGAAAAGTCGCTGTGGAATTTATATATATTTTAATATATATAAAGGCCTTTAAAAATAGCCATTTTGCAAACGACCTCGGTTTTCGATGAAACCACTTTTGTTGGATCCGGGATGTCAAATTATTGCTAGGTTTCAAAATTCATAATTTTTTTGAATCAATATGAGAGCGTGGCAAAGTTAAACGTGTTTTGACAGTTTTAGTCAATTTGGGTCGACCAGCAAATGGCCATTTTTCAAATGGTCTCAGAATTTAACGAAATTAGTTTTGTTAGGACCGCATCGTCAATACGAAGCTAGAAATAATTTTTCGGGAATTTTTAGAGTTAGTATGTGACCCCGGTAAATTGAAATGTGCGTTCAAATTCAATATACATTGATTTATAATTTAATTTGAATGGAAACTATTCGTAACGATCAAATTGGCCTACGAAACAAATTCCATTGTGTTCGGAATGGGGGTATTTGGCTAGGGGTGACAGTCATTGGGTTTTAATTGGAGTTCGAACGTGTAAACTTCAATAAAGAGAAAAATAGAATTAAATAATAATAAAAATTAATATAAATACTCCCTCCCCCCAATTAAACCCATAATTTCTGATTCAGTGCCGTCACCTTCAAATAGAATGGCGGAAAACACTCCAGCGCAAATCCCTTTTGATCACCCAAATTAATCAATGAAATCCAAAAATTGTTAGGCGGAAATGGAAGACAAATCGGAGAGCTTGAAATTGGTGCTAGGGTGATCGTTTTTAATTGGACGAGGAGAGAGAATTTCCATCACAAATCACAGCCGTTCGCAGCCAAATCATAGGCGCATCAGAGGCGCGGGTGGGTCCAATCTCCGGGCGGAGGAAGCTGACGCGAGCTGCTATGGGGTGGCGCCCTCCAATCTTCCTCCGGCGGTCCACATGCGACGGGAACAGGAACCTTACTTTTTGGGGTGGGTTACGGCAGCTACAGATGTATAAGGAGGAAGAAGGAGATGCAGGGTAGTTTTTTTTTTATGTGAATGCATTGTTAAGATTAGTTTTATAAATAAAATTAGCTTATAGTTTTATAAAAAAAAAATACTTTGTTTAAAAATATAAAAATAACTTTTTTCAGAAATATAAAAAAATATACTTTGTATAAAAATATGATCTTTAATATTATCTGAACTTTGTATATGAATATGATCTTTAATATTATCTGAACTGTATAAAAATATGATTTTAAAAAATATCTGTACCATATAAAAATATGATTTTTATTTATAACTGAACAACATAAAAATGTGATTTTTATCCGTTTAGCGTTGAAATAAAAATGTGATGTTTAATATAAAAATCGTTTGAAACAGACTGTGTTGGAACCGACTGGGAACGAATACAAATCCAAACCGTTCAGAAATAGAGAATGGAGGAGTGGATCCCAAAGGTGAGAACTGATCACTTTTAATTTAATTTTCTAGTTAAAATATATACTAGGATGCAGACGGTGTTTAGTAGCACCCGACACTCATCGTCCATAGACTATGGACGACTTGTTTGTTTGTTTGTTTGATTTTGATGTGTAGTTGATTGTGTGATGTGGAATGAAATAAAAAAAAAATATAGTTAAAAATAGAATTTTTAACGTGTATATGAACTGAAATAAATTAATATAAACAAATCAAACGATTTGTTTATATACACACATTTGACTGATATTGATTAGGACGATAAATTTTACACATTGCCCAACTGCACAAATAAAATCTGTGTTTGATTGTTTGAAACCCCACCCGGGTATTGGGGTGATATATGACATACACTAATCCCAATAATTAGTTGTATGTCGATCGGTTGATTGACACACTGTTATAAGCGTTGAATATTTATATTTGATGCTTACACAATGTAAAATGCACTTTGGATGATGGTTGATTATTTATCATTGTTGATATATACACGCGTTGTATGGAAATCCATAGAAATAAAATATATGGTAATTGATTGGGCCTCATTCCAGTTTTGAAATAGAATATTTGAAAAAGAAATATTTGAATAGAAATATTTGAAATAGAATATTTGAATATAGAAATATATGAAGCCGTGTTGATTAGATTGATGCCATTTTGACGTGAACGATATTTATATCGATTTTATTCATTTTTAAATGAATATTGTAAGTGATTTCGAAATTCAAATTAAATTGAAATAAATTGAAATTGAAATTAAATTGAAATGAATTGAAATTCGAATTAAATTGAAATGAATTGAAATTCGAATTAAATTGAAATGATTTGCAATTCGAATTAAATTGAAATGAATTGAAATTCAAATTAATTTGAAATAGATATGAAATTCGAATTAAATTTAATAGATTTGAAATTCGAATTAAATTGAAATGAATTGAAATTCGAATTAAATTGAAATGATTTGAAATTCGAATTAAATTGAAATTAAATTAAAATGATTTGAAATTCGAATTAAATTGAAATTCGAATTAATTTGAAATAGATATGAAATTCGAATTAAATTGAATAGATTTGAAATTCGAATTAAATTGAAATGAAGTGAAATTCGAATTAAATTGAAATTGAATTGAAATCGATTTGAAATGAAATTAAAATAAATTTATATTGAAAAATTCGATTTTGATTTGAAATGGAAAAGGAAGTAGAGATCGTTTTGAAAACGAATTTAAAACGATTTATATAATACATTTTGAAAGAAAATCGATGAAGTATATATTATATATATGTATATAATATAATGGCCTGAATAGAACGCGCCGCGCTGCGGTAGTTCGTGAATTTCGACCATTGTCTTCGAACAGACATTACGGGAGATCCGACCGTCGGATTCTCCTAAAATCGGAACCATTGTGTTCGTATCGAAAAGAGATTTCTGATGAATATTAGAAATTTGTAATCTAACGGTTGGATTTGGAATTATGTCCAAATCTAATTTGGAAAAGTCGCTGTAAGTGCAGTTCGATGACCATTGATGGATATCGACTGTACATTCCTCGATAAAATTATTAAAAATAGTAATAATTTGTATAAAATCATAAGAAATGATTTGGGAAGAATTGGGATGAAAAACTCCATATTTGAAAAGATAAAAATAGTTTTTTATCGAAATGAACTAGTTTTGAACTAGAATTATAATTATTTTTATTTTTAAATAAATAAATTGAATTTAAAAAGGGTTTTAAAAGTAACCAAAATTTCCAATAATTGAATTGAAATGGATTTGAATCGAAATTGTCTTTGGAATGTTTCGATGTTGAATTTCGTGATTATACAAATAGCGTTATGGAAATTTGAAAGATATATAGATATCATTATTTCCAATACGATATTCGTTGGTCGTAGAATTTGATATTGGATATAAGCCGATATATTTTCTATTCAGAGCCTTGTATTTAATATCAAATGGGATTTGGGTTTGTTGTGAATGGTGTCTTCATTAACACTGTTCTTAACCCCAGTTGAGAAAAAGATTTAATCTTTTTGTTTAGACTTAATGAAGTGTACCAATTAAATAATATTTAATTGGAGTTGAGTTGGCATTGATTTTTGGGTTTATCATGAACAGTGTTTTAAATAACACTTGTTCTTTAACTCGATAATTAATGGAATGTGATTTTAGGTTGTCGTGAACGGTATCTTCAGTAATACTGTTCTTAGACCCAACTGAGTTAAGTAAATCAGAAACTAACTGGAGATTAGTTAAGTTGAATGGTTTCTAGGGTATTGATCTGATGTTGGTTTCGGCCTTCGGGGTTAATACTAAGGGAATTGCTCACTTGCTAATTTACGGTTAGGGACCGATTGAAATGTGATTTTGTGGTTTATCGTGAACCGTGTTTTAAATGACACTGATTCTTTAACCCAGTCAAAGATTAAAACTAAGTGGAGTTTTAATGAATCTTTAATTAGGTTGAAAAGATCGAGAATGGAGTATCACCAGTTTTACTCTAGATGGTAGTTAAATATTTAATTAGATTTGAACGTGAAATGGTAATTGAATTTACCAATAACACCGTGGTGTTAGATATGAAGTATGACCAGTTTTACTTCATGGGATAAATAGGTTGGGATTGGGAAATAAAATAAATAATTACTTCGGTGTGGTTCACTAATCCCGACTAGTTTGAAGTGTTATTCAAAGGAAGATTAAAGGATAAATTTAAATAATTTATCTTTGATAAAATTAATGGGAACCTTTCCCTAAGAATGTGAAATTTAGAAACTAACTGTAGGTTAGCTAAGAAGGATGGTTTCCTGGGTATTAATCTAATGTTGGTTTCGGCCTTCGGGGTTAGTATTCAGGGAATTGTTCTCTTGCTAATTTACGGTTAGCGACTGATAAATTGGAATGAGGCGTATGTTGTGTTTGTGTAACACTTGTTTAATATATACGCGAGTTATTCAGAAAGACCGGGTTTATCCCATTCTGAATAACTGATTCGACGTGGTGTCGAGGATGAAGACGGTGGATGAAGACCGGAGGTCATTACGTCGTTTGGATAATCACTGATGATCTTGATTGGGTCGTACACCCAAGAGGAGGGAATCAGTTGGTGATCATCCAAACGTACTTGGAAATCGATGGATATGCGGGGTACTAGGTACCTCCGGTTTCGTTCAGACCCAGAACAAACTTGTAAATGGACTGTGAGTCTGACACTGGATTTTATTCTGTGTGATTGATTTCTATTAAATATATATCTGTTTGGCGGCGGAGAATTTATTCTCTTGCTTAACGCCCTTCTCTGAGACGTACGAGCTCAGGGGTTATATACTGATGGATATCAAACGCATAGAGTGAATTGCCTGTGTGGCATGCCTAAGTCGCAAATGATCAAGGCTTCTTTTGAAAAGCAAAGTCCTGCGGTTGATGATCAAAGCACGGCCTTTGCAGCATAGCTTTGTCTAATGTTTAATTCGCGAATTTCACACCCGCTATGAACCAGAAACGGGAGAGGACTTTAGGGAGGACATGCATTTCTTTCTAGCTAGAAGTGGCATCAGTGGTTTTACACGCCCTGACGAGTTTGACTTATGTGGTTGTTGCTGTTGCGAGGTGCCTCAGATTTATCGGTGACTATGTGAAGCCGATGGAGTCATTCGTTGTCTCATTTACGCCCCATAGGGTAGGGAAACACAGTGTTCAGGCATTTTAATCCACATCGGTGGACCGGCCCTGACGATCCAAGGCTTGACTGAGTACTTGCCTGAGACATGGTAGGCTAGATTGTCTCGAATCGGTAGAGGACGATCCCTAGCATCGGTTCATATCATAAATGATAACCCAACTTCCAATACGACATTTTGCAGTTTTGATTGTATACCTATATATGGCGACATAGTGGTATGGGACATTCACGCCGCCTATGATTGATATTTATGATTGTATATAAAATCAAAAACTAACTGGAAACGAGCTAAGATGGGTGGTTTCCTGGGTATTGATCAAATCTTGGTTTCGGCCTTCGGGGTTGATACTTAGGGAATCGTTCTCTTACTAATTTACGGTTGGAGTCTGATTAAGAATTAAAACATGAAATTTAGCGCATCAAGCATTCTTTGGCTATTACAAGGTAAAACCTTATCCTCCGGTTTGTGTTGCATTATGTGATGGGACCTGGGTCTTATAATAGCTTCATTGTTCTTTATTTAGCATTGCGCTGTTGTTTTATGCACTGGTGTTCTTGGGAGGAAACCCGTTCCATGTTATATGACGTGGTCCCTTGATTTACTAACTTTAAAATAAAGATTAATAACTGTTTTAGTTCTCACACCTGTCACATGACAGACCTGGAGTTTATTGTTTTTAACCTAAACTCTGGGTGCCCTTATTTTGAAGCGGGTAGCTAGTAGCTTTGGTTTTGCAGATTTATATTCACAGGATCCTGATTTACAGCAGGAACGATACTCGGAAAGCACTGTATCCGTGTATTACTTCTAGTTGTTGTATTGGGTTATTTTCTGCTGCGATGTATTTAAAATGTAATTTAAATCTCTGCTATTTTCTATGTAATATTGATTCATACTCTGTATATTCTTGTAATCTGATGAATTGTTCTAATATACAATAAAATATTCTTCTGTCTGTGTTCTGATGTGGCTTCTTCTCAACTCAATCCGTGATTTCCCGTAAGGGGGATTTCGGGTCGTTTCTTCGTGGTATCAAAGCTTTGGTTTACAAAGCTCGAGAACAAGACACGTTTGAACTGAACGAAAGAATTCATCAGAGATTGGATTAGTTATATCCAATAAGAATGACTCGTTAGAGATAGGATCAGTAGTATCCTAGAACAAGTGTGAAGAGTGATGTTTTTGACAATAATAGTGAAAACAAGTTTTGTTTTGAAAATTTAAATCAACTATTCGTATTTGATTATTTATTTATATTGAATTTGGACGATCCAGTATATATAGATTTTGCATATACGTCAGATCCGCGTGTATTTGGAGTTTTAGTATACTGGATAGACATAGAATCACGCTCTAGTTGCCCGGAGACGATTCTGATGATCGGTCGACCATCATAAGTATTTGTGTTCGAGTGACGAAAGTGGAATTTCTATATATTTCCAATTGGCTGGTGTGAGAACCAAAATTAGATAGGGCCTATGGTTGTGATTTGGCATCAAAAACGTGATTTTTGACTATATATCAAAATATGAATTTGAAAAGCTAATCAACTAATTGATTGCTGGTTATGTTGTTTGATTATTGGTTGAGTAATTAAAATTTGAACCATATAGCCAATTTGAACCAAATTGTGAATTATATTGGAAATTTATCGCATTTTGCATGCATGTACATGTACTTACGTTGAAAAGGTCATAGCAAAGAGGCTAGAGCAGAAGAATAAAATTGTTTGCCCGACAAATAGATACATGTTTACCATAATTTACTGTTTTGTTTGGGTGATGATGATTTTATGAGTCGATTGGCTAGCCGCTTGGCTTTTTCTTTTTCCTTTGGATTGAAGAAGGCCATCGTAGGATATATGAAATATCTCGAAGTCCCTGGTGGAGGGGAGGTTATGGCGAAATTTTTCGAAAATTTAGGGTGTTAGCCAAATTTTTGAAGAATTTGAAAAGTTCTTAGAAACTGAAAAGTTGAAGAACTTAAGCCTTAATAAAAAAATGGAAGTTGAGTTGATTTGTTAAACAACTTTCGGCTTCATTCCTTTTCGGGGACGAAAAGTTTTAAGTGGGAGAGATTGTAATAACCTGGAAATCCGAGCCAACTTAAATTTTTTATTTTGGCCATTTTAATGAATTTTGATTATTTAAAATGAATTATTTTAAATAATAACGAAGTAAAAATTATTTTTGACGAAGTTAAAACGAATATTTTATTTTAATTATATAACGAGCCTGAAATGGCGCGGTAGTTTGAAATTTCGATTTCGAATTTCAAATGAATATACAGAATTCCTTTTAAGTCGGAATTGGACAAAACCAGAAATATCTAAATCCATTTGACAATATCTTTCTAACGGATGTAAGAAACTGAGATTTCACTTTAGAAGTTAAAAGACATGTCCAGTTGAAAATTTAGAAAAGTCGTTGTGGAATTTATATATATTTTAATATATATAAAGGCCTTTAAAAATAGCCATTTTGCAAACGACCTCGGTTTCAGACGAAACCACTTTTGTTGGATCCGAGATGTCAAATTATTTCTAGGTTTCAAAATTCATAATTTTTTGAATCAATATGAGAGCGTGGCGAAGTTAAACGTGTTTCGACAGTTTCAGTCAATTTGGGTCGACCAGTAAATGGCCATTTTTCAGACGGTCTCATAATTTGACGAAATTAGTTTTGTTAGGACCGTATCGTCAGTACGAAGCTAGAAATAATATTTCGGGAATTTTTAGAGTTAGTATGTGGCCCCGGTAAATTGAAATGTGCATTCAAATTCAATATACATTGATTTATAATTTAATTTGAACGGAAAATGATCGTAACGATCAAATTGGCCTACGAAACAAATTCCATTGCATTCGGAATGGGGGTATTTGGCTAGGGGTGACAGTCATTGGGTTTTAATTGGAGTTCGAACGTGTAAACGTCAATAAAGAGAAAAATAGAATTAAATAATAATAAAAATTAATATAAATACTCCCTCCCCCCAATTGAAACCCTAATTTCTGATTCAGCGCCGTCACCCCCAAATAGAATGGCGGAAAACACTCCAGCGCAAATCCCTTTTGATCTCCCAAATTAATTAATGAAATCCAAAAATTGTTAAGCGGAAATGGAAGACAAATCGGAGAGCTTGAAATTGGTGCTAGGGTGATCGTTTTCAATAGGACGAGGAGAGAGAATTTCCATCACAAATCACAGCTGTTCACAGCCAAATCGTAGGTGCATCAGAGGCACGGATGGGCCCAATCTCCAGGCGGAGGAAGTTAACGCGAGCTGCTACGGGGTGGCGCCCTCTGATCTTCCTCCGGCGGTCCTCAGGCAACGGGAACAGGAACCCTACTTTTTAGGGTGGGTTACGGCGGCTACAGATGTATAAGGAAGAAGAATGAGATGCAGAGTAGTTTTTTTATGTGAATGCATTGTTAAGATTAGTTATATAAATAAAATTAGCATATAGTTTTATAAAAAAAATATACTTTGTTTAAAAATATAAAAATAACTTTGTTTAGAAATAAAAAAAAATATACTTTGTATAAAAATATGATCTTTAATATTATCTGAACTTTGTACAAGAATATGATCTTTAATATTAACTGAACTGTATAAAAATATGATTTTTAAAAATATCTGAACTGTATAAAAATATGATTTTTAACAACATAAAAATGTGATTTTTATCCGTTTAGCGTTGAAATAAAAATGTGATGTTTAATATAAAAATCGTTTGAAACAGACTGTGCTGGAACCGACTGGGAACAAATACAAATCCAAACCTTTCAAAAATAGAGAATGGAGGAGTGGATCCCAAAGGTGAGAACTTCTCACTTTTAATTTAATTTTCTAGTTAAAATATATACTAGGATGCAGACGGTGTTTAGTAGCACCCGACACCCGTCGTCTACAGACCATGGACGGCTTGTTTGTTTGTTTGTTTGATTTTGATGTGTAGTTGATTGTGTGATGTGGAATGAAAAAAATATATTTTTATAGTTAAAAATAGAATTTTTAACATGCATATGAACTGAAATCAATTAATATAAACAAATCGAATGATTTGTTTATATATAGACATTTGACTGATATTGATTGGGACGATAAATTTTACACATTGCCTAAATGCACAAATAAAATCTGTGTTTGATTGTTTGAAACCCCACACGGGTATTGCGGTTATATATGACATACACTAATCCCAATAATTAGTTGTATGTCGATTGATTGATTGACAGACTGTTATAAGCGTCGAACATTTATATTTGATGCTTATACAGTGTAAAATGCACTTTGGATGATGGTTGATTATTTGTCATTGTTGGTATATACATGCGTTGTATGGAAATCCATAGAAATAAAATCTACGGTAATTGATTGAGCCTCATTCTAGTTTTGAAATAGAATATTTGAAAAATAAATATTTGAATAGAAATATTTGAAATAGAATATTTGAATATAGAAATATATGAAGCCGTGTTGATTAGATTGACGCCATTTTGACGTGAACAATATTTATATCAATTTTATTCATTTTTCAATGAATATTGAAAGTGATTTCGAAATTCGAATTAAATTGAAATGAATTGAAATTCGAATTAAACTGAAATGAATTGAAATACGAATTAAATTGAAATGAATCGAAATTCGAATTAAATTGAAATGATTTTCGAATTAAATTGAAATTCGAATTAATTTGAAATAGATATGAAATTCGAATTAAATTGAATAGATTTGAAATTAGAATTAACTTGAAATGAATTGAAATTCGAATTAAATTGAAATAATTTGAAATTCGAATTAAATTGAAATTAAATTGAAATGATTTGAAATTAGAATTAAATTGAAATGATTTGAAATCAGAATTAAATTGAAATGAATTGAAATTCGAATTAATTTGAAATAGATATGAAATTCGAATTAAATTGAATAGATTTGAAACTCGAATTAAATTGAAATGAAGTGAAATTCGAATTAAATTGAAATTGAATTGAAATCGATTTGAAATGAATTTATATTAAAAAATTCGATTTTGATTTGAATTGTAAAAGGAAGTAGAAATCGTTTTGAAAGCGAATTTAAAATGATTTATATAATACGTTTTAAAAGGAAATCGACAAAGTATATATTATATATTATATATATATATATATAATATAATGGCCTGAATAGAATGCGTCGCGCTGCGATAGTTCGTGAATTTCGACCATTGACTTCGAACAGACATTATGGGAGATCCGACCGTCGGATTCTCCAAAAACCAGAACCTTGGGTTCGTATCGAAAAAAACTTTCTAATGAATATTAGAGATTTGAAATCTAATGGTTGGATTTGGAATTATGTCCAAATCAAATTTGGAAAAATTCGCTGTAAGTGCAGTTCGATGACCATTGATGGAAATCGACTGTACGGGCCTTGATAAAATTATTAAAAATAGTAATAATTTGTGGAAAATCATAAGAAATGATTTGGGAAGAATTGGGATGAAAAACTCCATATTTGAAAAGATAAAAATAGATTTTTATTGAAATGAACTAGTTTTGAACTAGAATTATAATTCTATTTATTTTTAAATAAATAAATTGAATTTAAAAAGGGTTTTAAAAGTAACCAGAATTTCCAATAATTGAATTAGAATGGATTTGAATTGAAATTGTCTTTGGAATGTTTCGATGTTGAATTTTGTGATTATACAGATAGCATTATGGAAATTTGAAAGATATATAGATACCGTTATTTCCAATACGATATTCGTTGGTCATAGAATTTGATATTGAATATAAGCCGATATATTTTCTATTTAAAGCCTTGTATTTAATATCAAATGGGATTTGGGTTTGTCGTGAATGGTGTCTTCATTAACACTGTTCTTAACCCCAGTTGAGAAAAAGATTAAATCTTTTTGTTTAGATTTAATGAAGTGTACCAATTAAATAATATTTAATTGGAATTGAATTGGTGTTGATTTTTGGGTTTATCGTGAACAGTGTTTTAAATAACATTTGTTCTTTAACCCGATAATTAGTGGAATGTGATTTTGGGTTGTCGTGAACGGTATCTTCAATAATACTGTTCTTAGACCGAACTGAGTTAAGAAAATCAGAAACTAACTGAAGATTAGTTAAGTTGAATGGTTTCTGGGGTATTGATCCGATGTTGGTTTCGGCCTTCGGGGTTAATACTTAGGGAATTGCTCACTTGCTAATTTACGGTTAGGGACTGATTGAAATGTGATGTGATTTTGGGGTTTATCGTGAAACGTGTTTTAAATGACACTGATTCTTTAACCCAGTCAAAGATTAAAACTAAGTGGAGTTTTAATGAATCTTTAATTAGGTTGAAAAGATCGAGAATGGAGTACCACCAGTTTTACTCCAGACGGTAGTTAAATCTTTAATTAGATTTGAACGTGAAATGGTAATTGAATTTACCGATAAAACCGTGGTGTTAGATATGAAGTATGAAAAGTTTTACTTCATGGGATAAATAGGTTGGGATTGGGAAATAAAATAAATAATTACTTCGGTGTGGTTCGCTAATCCCGACTAGTTTGAATTGCTATTCAAAGGAAGATTAAAGGATAAATTTAAAGAATTTATCTTTGATAAAATTAATGGGAACCTTTCCCTAAGAATGTGAAATTTAGAAACTAACTGTAGGTTAGCTAAGAAGGATGGTTTCCTGGGTATTGATCTGATGTTGGTTTCGGCCTTCGGTGTTAATATTTGGGGAATTGTTCTCTTGCTAATTTACGGTTAGCGACTGATGAATTGGAATGAGGCACATGTTGTGTTTGTGTAACACTTGTTTATTATATACATGAGTTATTCAGAAAGACCGGGTTTATCCCATTCTGAATAACTGATTCGACATGGTGTCGAGGATGAAGACGGTGGTTGAAGACCGGAGGTCTTCACGTCGTTTGGATAATCACTGATGATCTTGATTGGGCCGTACACCCAAGAGGAGGGAATCAGTTGGTGATCGTCCAGACGTACTTGGAAATCGATGGATATGCGGGGTACTAGGTGCCTCCGGTTTCGTTCAGACCCAGAACGAACTTGTAAATGGACTGTGTGTCTGACATTGGATTTTATTTTGTGCGATTGATTTCTATTAAATATATATCTGTTTGGCGGCGAAGAATTTATTCTCTTGCTTAACGCCCTTCTCTGAGACGTACGAGCTCAGGGGTTACATGCTGATGGATAATAAACGCATAGAGTGAATTGCCTGTGTGGCATTCCTAAGTGGCAAATGATCAAGGTTTCTATTGAAAAGGAAAGTCCTGTGGTTGATGATCAAAGCACGGCCTTTGTGGCATAGCTTTGTGTAACGTTTAATTCGCGAGTTTCACACTGGTATGAACCAGAAACGGGAGAGGACTTCAGGGAGGACATGCATTTCTTTCTAGCTAGAAGTGGCGTCAGTGGTTTTACATGCCCTGACGAGTTTGACTTATGTGGTTGTTGCTGTTGCGAGGCTCCTCAGATTTATCGGTGACTATGTGAAGCCGATGGAGTCATTCATTGGCTCATTTACCCCCCATAGGGTGGGGAAACGTAGTGTTCAGGCATTTTAATCCACATTGGTGGACCGGCCCTGACGATCCAAGGCTTGACTGAGTACTTGCCTGAGACATGGTAGGCTAGATTGTCTTGAATCGGTGGAGGACGATCCCTAGCCTCGGTTCATATCATAAATGATAACCCAACTTCCAATACGACATTTTGCGGTTTTGATTGTATACCTATATATGGCAACATAGTGGTATGGGACATTCATGCCGCCTATGATTGATATTTGTGATTGTATATAAAATCAGAAACTAACTGGAAATGAGCTAAGATGGGTGGTTTCCTGGGTATTGATCTGATGTTGGTTTCGGCCTTCGGGGTTGATACTTAATGAATCGTTCTCTTACTAATTTACGGTTGGAGTCTGATTAAGAATTAAAACATGAAATTTTGCGTATCAAGCATTCTTTGGCTATTATAAGATAAAACCCTATCCTCCGGTTTGTGTTGCATTGTGTGATGGGACCTGGGTCTTATAATAGCTTCATTGTTCTTTATTTAGCATTGCGCTGTTGTTTTATGCACTAGTGTTCTTGGGAGGAAACCCGTTCCGTGTTATACAGCGTGGCCCCTTGATTTACCTAACTTCAAAATAAAGATTAATAACTATTTTAGTTCTCACATCATTCACATGACTGACCTAGAGTTTATTGTTTTTAACCTAAACTTTGGGTGCCCTTATTTTGACACGGGCAGCTAGTAGTTTAGGTTTTGCAGATTTATATTCACAGGATCCTGATTTACAGGTGGAACGATACTCGGAAAGCTCTGTATCCATGTATTACTTCTAGTTGTGTATTGTATTATTTTCCGCTGCGATGTATTTAAAATTTAATTTAAATCTCTGCTATTTTCTATGTAATATTGATTCATACTCTATATATTCTTGTTATCTGATGAATTGTTGTAATATACAATGAAATATTCTTTTGTATGCGTTCTGATGTGACTTGTTCTCAACTCAATCCGTGATTTCCCGTAAGGGGGATTTCGGGTCGTTTTAAGAACAATATGTTGCAACATAATGGATTTAGAAGTGATTTTTTAATGAATGGAATGAACATTTATTTCTTGATTTTTTTCAAGCTTTCACAAGTTGCACTTTTCTGTAAAAATTATGTTTTAAATTCTTCTTGTTTAAAAAATGTTAATTTTATAATATACTCCACTTACTGTCATTGTTATGTTTACATAGATAATGATGTTGCTTTCTTCTAGCAGTTTTACTTTCGGAACCAGAACCAATAGATGACCTACATTTAAACATTAATATGAATAAAATGAGAAAATTTATATTGATGGAAAGTATATTTTGTTATACTTGCTTGACTACAAATATTATGTTGATATAGGAGGTCTTCTGTCACGCATTTTGTTATGGTGATGAAATTTTCATCATCACAAATGAATGCTTCAATGCTGTAAAATTAGACGATTGTTGATTAAATAAAATTAGTTTGTATGAGTATAAAATAGGTTAATTACTTACTTGTTTCCACCCAAAACATAAAAAAAAAATTACAACATCTTGTTGTTCTTCACTAAGATGCTGCAGTAGTGGACATTTTTTGTTTCTTCTTCTTCTTTTTTTCTTTAGGACTACTTTCATCTTCTTAAGGAATTCCTTTTTCAACAGGAATTTCCTCACTAGCTTGTTGTTTGTTTTCATTTGTTAAACCATCTTCAGTTTCTAAAATGAAATCTTGAGTATTTATAAAATGAAAACATGGAAAGTTAACAAAGTTATTTATGTGCATTATACAAAATATTTTTCTTATTTCTGACCTTTAGTATCATCAGTCTTTTCTTTCAAACCTCCTTTTTCTGTGACATCACAGTGTTCAAGCTTTTGAATATTCATTTCTAGAATTTGGATTCTTTTTTCAGCTGATGCTCGTAAAATTCTTTCTTCTTTTAATTGCTCCCCAAAACTTTTCAACTTAGTAGTCAAAAAGCTGAATTTTGTTTCCAGCTCCTTCAAACTTTCAACTTCTATATTGTCATCAAATTTCCTTTTTTAGACTTCTCCCCTTCATCTTCAACTAGTTTTTTTTTGACAATAGCTTCTCCTCTTTTGTAACATCTGAAAAGAAATTTAATATCTACAAGGAAAATATTTAAAAAAATAATCAGATCAACTATTCATCACTGTTACGCAAAAACTGTATTGGGCAAGACAATCATTACTATATATATAATTCTTCTACTCAATATTAGCTTGAAACTGTAGTCTAAAAGGCAATTCATAATTCTTTTATACCTTTTGTTACTTGAATGTGTAGTTTATGCAGGAAAGGTACAAATTGCAATAATATTTACAAATTGCAATAATATTTTACACAATTCATGCATTTAATACCAAGACTTATATTTGAATTTTCAAAAGACAAATG
Source organism: Allium sativum (assembly GCA_030737875.1). NCBI lineage: Eukaryota > Viridiplantae > Streptophyta > Magnoliopsida > Asparagales > Amaryllidaceae > Allium > Allium sativum. The sequence goes on along the minus strand of CM060912.1, from coordinate 130,794,904 downwards.
TATTTTTCATTTCTATATGTTGTTTATATCATTTGTACACCTTAAGTAATAACTTCAAATCATGATATATAAGAATGAAAAGATAAATGCATTTATGCTATTTATTTATTAATCTAAAAAGATAAATGCATTTGTGTTTTCTATATGCTGTTTAAATCATTTATATACCTTATTTAAGAACTTTAAATCATGTTAAAAATGATAAACTTTCTTAACATGTACAAACAGCTGTGATATATAATTACAGATTAATATGTTATTTGTTAATTAATATGAAAAGATAAAAGCATTTATCTTTTTAAATTGATGTATACAGAAATATGTAGTATAATTTTGAACTATATTTGAAACGATTGTATATAGGATTAGAACAATCAGTTGAACATAATGCAGTATGCACAAAACAAAATTCGCTTGAACAGTCATTTAAAGAAACAGTACTATGGTACTGAAATTTATAAGAAGAAACTAATGTAAATATTTAGCTAAATTAAATACAAAACAAAATATTTATAACCAGGATACCTTGTTATCATCAACTTCGGTTAAGTCGATGTTTTTCAGTTTCGAAAAATTCCATTTCCTCATTATTGGTGTAACAACTTAGAAATTCTGAACCAACTTAAAATTTTTATTTTAGAAATTTTAATGAATTTTGAAAAGTTAAAATAATTTATTTTAAATAATAACGGTAAAAAATTTATTTCAATCGAAGTTAGAACGAATTTTTTTATTTAATTATAAAAGGAGTTAGAAATAGCGAAGTAGTTTGAAGATTTGAATTTGAACTTTGACTGACTGTACAGGATGCAAAATAAATCGGATTTTAGTGAAACCATAAATATTTGAATCTATTTACGAATATCTTTCCAACAAATCCGAAAAATTGAAATTTCATAGCGGGAATCAAAAGTTACGCCCAATTTAAAATTCAGAAAAGTCGCTGTATAATATATATATATATATATATTTAAATACTAAAAATAGCCATTTTTCAAACGACCTCTGTTTTCGACGAAACCACTTTTGTTGGATCCGGAATGTCAAATTATTACTAGGTTTCAATTTTTATAATTTTTAGAATCAATATGTGAGCGTGGCAAAAGAAAGCGTGTTTTGTTAGTTTTAGTCAAATAGGATTGACCAGAAAATGGCCATTTTTCAAACGGTCTCGGAATTCGACGAAATTAGTTTTGTTAGGACCATATCATCAAAACATAATTAGAAATATTTTTTCTGGAATTTTTAGAGTGCATATGTGGACCCGGTAAATTTAAATATACGATCAAATTAAATAATTAAATGAATTATATATTAAATTAAAGAAAACAAGCTGGAGATGATCAAACGAGCTGACGGGACCTTGCCCCTTGTGTCCGGAACGTGGGTATTTGCTTACAAATAATGTCCTTTGGGGTCAAATAGGAGTTTTAAGGAGTAACGTGTTTATTTGTAAATTTGAACATTAAATGATTTAATATTATAAATAGGTTGAACAAAAAACCCTAATTGTCCTTATCGAACATAGCCGCCACTATAACAATCCGTATTTTAATAACGTGTTATAACCATAAATCAAGGCAGAATTAATTTTTAAAATAAGGATCAAGGGCAACGGGTTACGCCATTACGTTCGTTTCGAAATTTTGCTTGGAAACGAGTCCGAGTTTTCGAAAATCGGAGTCCGTATGACCAAGTTATGACCCTTCAAAGTTTCAGAAATTTCAAGTTCAAAAACAGCTCAGAATTCGAATTCAAATTTCGAATTCAAACCCCAGAACGGACTGGGCGGGAAATTTCCCGCCCAGGACCAGGTCGACCTGGGGGTCAACCATAGTGTCGATCTGCCTAGGACCTGGTCGACCATAGAGTCGACCTGGGTGTCGACCTGGTTGCCGAGCCCATTTTTGAGTCAGAGTTCACTCTGATGTTTCTAGTCCGATTTCTGTCTAATTTCGTTGGCCTGACCCTATATAAACAGCCCCTAACTCTAGTCTCTGTACACAAATTCTCTCTGGCTTTATGCTGCTAAAACTCTGGTTAAAAAGTTAGAGAAAAGGGATTGCTTCTTCTCCAACAAGGCTACGTGTAGAGTATTGCATTTTGGGGGATTTCTGTTAGACTCGAGTTTCAACATCGCCTCTTTGTTTTCTAATTTTCAAACCACGATCTATAAGCCCCAGTTACTTTTAGATCTAAACTTTAAACTTAATATGGACATGTTGTAAATTGAAATTGAACCTAAGTATGACAATTACCCTGGATCTATCATTGTATATCTTGGATCTATCATTGTATATCTTGGATCTATGATTGTTCATTTTGGATCTAGTATTTTGGATCTACTATTTGTTCACCTTGGATCTAGTCGTCTCGAATCTTGACTTGTGGTAATATTTATATGAAATTGATTTGGGGCCTATATATGTAGTAGATCCAAAACCCCTAATGTCCATAATATTCATGCCTGTGATGTTGAATTAGTTTTTATTCATAAGTTTGGGGTTATTATCTTATGTCAACTGTTACCATGACTATCACTGTATTTTGCTAGATTTGATATTTGAGACAACAACTCCATATGCCAGTATTGTTGTAATCGTTTATCTCAAGTTATACCATGCTTGACTTGTAATCACTTTTGCCACCTTATGCCCGTTCTTTCTATGTTATTCCCTTATTAGATTTGTTTGTATCAATTCGAATTCACATGCGATGGGAATACGATTTGGGTAGTTTAGGCAAACCTGAATTTACCATGAACTTGGAACATGAATATAACTTGAATCTGAATATGGACATGAAACTTATCTTGAAACTTGTCACGAACTTGATATGAGACTTGAACATGGTCATAACTCTAGAACGAACTTGAAAATGGCTAACTCGAGGTTGGCTTGAGTTTGCAGTGTAAATCTGCCCGGAACCACCCGGCGAATCTAGTGACTGCAAACAATAGGATCCAATGTGGGTAGTTGGTCATATCGCACCTAAAACCCGAGGTTAGACTATGTTGTGGTGTAAATCTGCCCGGAACTGCCCGGCAAATGCAATGACCACAACAACTAGTCTAATGTGAGAGGGTGGGGTGCATTAATGAATTTATGCTACATGATAGGGTTTAGTCATGAACATGAAAGACAACACTTAACCAACTTGATACATGATTGGATGGGGTTAAGTCACGAATTTGAATGACAACACTTAACCCATTAGAAACCCTAGTTACGTGGTCCTTTTCAGCAGTAACCCACTTAGATGTATCATGATACCCTAGGACTAGGCAGGGTAGGGCACGATTACTGGGCTGATTGTAAGCGACCAGAACGACGGCTGAGTTGGTGTGCCATTGTAGGTTCAGGCGGACTATGGTCGTGCACATAGTCTGGAATTGAAAAAGCAGGCATTAGGCACCAGTAGGTTTACACTGTGCGTGCTTGATTCGTGTCGATGCTTGGCACCCTAGGGCTTGATACACCCTATGATGGACCTAGCACAGGTGACTACATTTCGTGATTGGGCCGTATGACACAAACACATGATGACCTAGAACTTGTAGGGAGCCGATCGATTAGTAGATCGTACTGTAGGACCCCGTAATGGGTCATTTCATGATATTGGGCCAAGGGATCATTTCATTGTTAATACTTGACATGGGTTCGAATACTAGTACAGTTGGTGCAGCGAATATTGAATATGCGATGCTAGACTTGACTTATCTTGTTATCTTAGTTATCATACCAGTCCTGTTATCATCCTTATGTTTAATTCCAGTTTTCACATGTCATGTTACTTTTACTAGTTTTTATGTTGAAAGTCACTAGGGCTTACCAGTCTTTATGCCTGACCCTTTTTCTTTTGCCCCTTCTTCTTTCGTTTCCTCCCTCCCCAGGCTCTCAGGGAGGAGATGCGCGCTCTTAGCTTAGATTTAGCTTGCTTTTTGTCAACTCATGTACGGTTTGGTCTTGAGCTATGCTATGGCTGCACTTCTGCTATTTTTGGGGAATAATTTACTTTTTTTACCTTATGTTTATGCTTCTTTATTTAGAACTTGATGTAATGGAATAATTTGTACTTTGGATATATGAGGTTTTGACTCTTTTCTTGAAAGTAATGAAATTTGGTATTTAATTTCTACCGCTGCTTTATTTATGTTCTGCCTTGTGATATCTCTGTGTATGTTTACCTAGATAATACTCCACCAAAACTAGTGCATTCCCTTTGTGAGCGACCCTAGCGGAGGTGGGGTGTTACATTTAGTATCAGAGCAGAAGGTTACTAGACGAGGAAAAAGTTTTAAAAAAAAAACTTCTAAAACTATTTTCCAAAAACGTTTATAAAGAAGCACTTTTCAATAAAAGTTTTATGTTTAAAAAGGCTATTCCCTAAAAGCCATTAGCACTTTCCTTTGTTTCCTCGTTTGAATCTTTTTCTTTTTCGTTTTTCAGCATGTCTGATCTTAACCTTCCTGAGGGAGTACCCGTACCTGGATGGTTCCGAAGGTACTTGGAAGCTAGGGCCAACGGCGCGGGCTCGGTAGACATCCCTACTCCTCCTTCCCCAGTGGTCGCGGTTCCTCCTCCTCCTCCTCCTTGTACCGCCTTTGCCAAAATATGTAAAGATATTAAAGCAATGGGCGGCAAGAACTTCGTTGGAACTGAAACCTTCGTTGAGGCATGAAACTGGCTAAAGGAGACTGAAGACTTGTTTATTATCTTCGATGTGGAGGATCATGGGAAAGTTCAGTTGGCAGCATGGTTGTTGAAAGAGGAAGCTGCATTTTGGTGGGAAGTCACCTACGCTACGAAGCCAGTTGAGACTTGGGCAGACTTTAGAGATAGGTTTGGGCTTAAATTCTTATCGTCAGCAGAAGAGAACCTTCAGATGGAGAGGTTCCTAGCACTTAAGCAAGGGGACATGACTGTTAGGAAGTACGTGAATAAGTTTAATCAGCTTTCTAGGTTCGGATTGGACTTGGTTAACACAGCTCAGAAGAAGGCTGTATATTTGCTCGAGGATTGAACGAGCCACTACATAGTTTGGCCATAACTCAAATACCCATGGGGGCGACCTTTGAAAGCTTGGTGGATATGGCCCTACTTCATGAGGAAGACAAGAATAGCAAGAAGGAGGTTAAGCCTAATGAGACTCAGAATAAGAAAATTGACTTCAAGAAGGGAGGCAACAAGAATAACAAAAATAACAAGAACAACAACGACAATACTAACAAACCGCGTGAGACAAGGAAGTGCAACTTTTATGGTATTACGGGACATCTAGCTAAAGACTGTAGATGGAAGAAGAGAAAGTTGGGTGAATGCTTTCATTGTGGAGATACTGGACACATCAGCAAAGATTGCCCTAAGAAGCAAGGGCAGGGGCAAGGGCAGGCCCAGCGAGCAGGACCTTTTGGAGGGCAGTTGCATGCTCTCAACACCACTCCAGCACTTGACCGAGGTAGTAATATTTCCGTAGAAAGCCTTGTTTACATTTCTGAATTTCCTGTTTGAAACTTAATTGACTCTGGCGCATCACATACTTTTATTTCTTCTGATGTTGTTAAAAATCTGCACCTAAGTACTAGTCTGGTTGAGGATCCCGTTATAGTTTCAAATCCAATTAGGGGCTCCGCTCATTTATCTATGATGTGTGTGGATTTGAGGATTTCTATCTTAAGCGTAGAATTCACGTGTAATGCTTATGTTCTCGGATTTATGGGATACGGTTTGATCCTAGGTATGGATTGGTTGTCCAATTATGGAGCCATTCTTGATTGTGAACAAAGGGTAGTGAGGCTCATGACTCGCCTTGGTAATACCCTTGAAATTTCTTGTAACCCTAAGGGTCCGGTCATGTTGTGTTATCTTGAATCTCTTGACTCGTCCATCGACAATTTGCAATCTGTAAGAGTGGTCCGAGAATATCCAGATGTCTTTGATGAGGTGAAGGGGTTACCTCCTAAACGCGAGATAGACTTCCGAATTTATCTTACTTGTAATGCCAAGCCAGTTTCATTGCCCGTTAGGAACATGGCCCCACGAGAAAGAAGAGGGCTCAGTAAACAAGTTAAGGAGTTGCTTGAGAAAAATTTCATAAGACGAAGCATTTCTGAATGGAGTGCTTCGGTGGTATTCGCTACTAAGGCGGATAGTTCGCTTCGTTTATGCGTAGATTATCGTGAGTTAAACAAGCTAACTAAGAAAAATAGACACCCACTACCAAGAATCGACGATTTGTTTGACCAGCTTGTGGGAGCATTTGTTTTCTCTCAACTCGATCTAGCCACAGGATTCCATCAGCTTAGAGTGGCTGAGGATAACATTGACAAAACTGCATTTAGGACTCCAGATGGGTTCTTCGAATGGCTCGTCATGCCGTTTGGGTTAACGAATGCACCCGCGTACTTTGTAGATTTGATGAGTAGGGTGTTTCGGGAGTTCCTTAACAAGTTTCTAGTGGTTTTCGTGGACGATATTTTGATTTTCTCAAAGGATGAAGAAGAGCGTGCTAAACATCTCAAGGAAGTCATGGATACGCTTAGAGCACACCAGTTAAAGGCTAAGTTCTCCAAATGCCATTTTTGGAGGAAGGAAGTTCGGTTTCTTGGACATGTAGTTTCTAAGCAAGGCATAGTCGTGGACCCCGCAAAGGTAGTTGCGGTGCAAGACTGGAAAATTTCTAAGAACGCAACGGAGGTGAGAAGCTTTCTCGGTTTGGCAGGCTATTATAGGAAGTTCATTAAGGACTTGGCTAAGATTTCAGCCCCTCTTACAAGGTTAATGAAGAAAAACCTAGCGTTTGTATGGGACATAGAATGTGAGATTGCTTTTCAGAGACTCAAGAGAGCCCTCACCACAGCTTCAGTTTTGGCATTACCCAACGGAAGTAAGATGTTTACGATGTACACAGATGGTGTGGCACAGGATTAGGCACCGTCCTAATGCAAGAAGGGAAAGTGATATGCTATGGGGGTAGAAAACTTAAAGTTCATGAGAAGAATTATCCCACACATGACTTGGAGTTGGCGGCGATCATTTTTGCACTTAAATCTTAGTGCCATTATCTTCTAGGGGAGAGGTTCGCGCTGTATACCGACCACAAATCGCTTAAGCACCTCTTCTCACAGAAAGATTTGAATCTGAGACAACATCGGTGGATGGAATTCTTGGCATCATATGACTTCGATATAGCTTATACTCCTGGCAAGGGTAACGTGGTGGCGGATGCGCTAATTAGGAAAAGGTTGACCTTGAGCCTCTTGTTTGTTGAAAGGAAAAGTCTAGAGTTTATAGCAACCTTTGATTCTACACCTGCTGTTGAGTCATTGACTGTTACGTTAGCATCTCTTGAGTTAAGACCTACACTTCTAGATCAAGTAGAGATTTCACAGAAGGAAGACCCACAGATAATCGAAATCATGGACAAGCTGATTAGTGGTGAGACGTTAAGTCACCTCGGTAGGTATGCCATAGATGACAACGGATGGCTAAGGTGTGATAGAAGGCTATGTGTCCCATAAGTAGGAGACTTAGTAAGTAAAGTCCTCGAGGAGGCGCATCACTCGAAGATGACCATACATCCCGGAGGGGATAAGATGTATAGGGATATGAAACACATTTTCTTTTGCCCTGGAATGAAAAAGGACGTGGCAGAGTTCGTTTCAAAGTGCATGGTGTGCCAACAAGTAAAGGCCGAGTCGAAGAAGCCCGGTGGGCTATTACATCCTTTGGAGGTTCCGCAATGGAAATTGGAGAGTATCTCGATGGATTTCGTGAATGGACTGCCTAGGTCAAGGAAGGGAAGTACTAGCATATGGGTCATAGTTGATAGACTCACGAAAAGTGCTCACTTCATTCCGGTGAAAAGAAAGAGGAACGCATCATGGCTAGCGTCTATTTACCTTCGAGAGATAGTACGGTTGCACGGGGTTCCTTCTAGTATAGTATCATGACCCGATTTTCACTAGCCAGTTTTGGAATAGTCTACAAGAAGAAATGGGTAGACGACTAAGTTTAAGCAGGCCTATCACCCACAGACGGATGGACAAACCAAAAGGGTAAATAGGGTACTAGAGGATCTTTTGAGGCTATGCATTCTTGACTTTGGTGGTACTTGGGAAGACCATCTTCCTCTCGTGGAGTTTGCATATAATAATAATTACCAAGCTAGCATCGGAATGGCACCGTTCGAAGCCATGTACGGAAGAGCGTGCAAGTTGCCAACTTGTTGGTGGGAGATGACAGACAGGCTTATACTTGGGCCCGACATGATAAGGGACACTTCTGAGAAGGTTGAGCTGATATGAAGACAGATGAAAACGGCCCAAGATAGACAGAAATCTTATGCGGACAAGAGAAGGACAGACCTAGAATTCGAAGTCGGAGATATGGTCTTTATAAAAGTTTCTCCTTTACGTAATGTGGTTCGTTTTGGAGCGGTTGGAAAGCTAGCACCAAGGTTCGTAGGACCGTTCCCTATCACTGAGAGGATTGGGCAGATGGCCTATAAGGTAGACTTACCCGAGAAGCTGACCGGAGTACACAATGTCTTTTACGTCTCGCATCTCCAAAAGTGCTTACATGAGTCGGCCGAAGTGGTTGAGCCAAGCATCCTTGAAGGCGTAGAAGTGGAAAAAGAAGCAACATTGAGGCGATTTCTGATTTGTATCTTAGGAACGGAGTTAAAAAGCTAAGGAATCGAGAAGTCAAGCTAGTTAAAGTACAGTGGAGTGAAGCCCAAGAAGACGCAACTTGGGAAACCAAAGAGAAGATACGTGCGCATTACCCATTTCTTTTTGAGGGTACATTCTCGATCTCTTTTCCTATAAACTTGAAAACCTTTCGTATCATGCTTTTACTACCTATGTTTGCCTTGTTATCTCCTCGATCTTATTTTGAGGACCTTAGGTAGAACCATATGGATGTAAACATGTGATTGAACCATCTTATGGCTGATGTTTGCAAATGGTTGCAAGTGTTTGCAAGTGATTTCTAGTGGATGCATGACACACATTAGGCACTAGATCGGCTTAGTCACATTTTCATGTTACATATGCATGAGTGCTTATACTTGTACATGGATGGAACTTGTTATGCTATCATTTGGATGTTGCATATGAATGGATGTTATGTGCACTCATGTAGAAATTATAAATTATGTTAGGAATATGCATACATGTTGGACTCATTACACTAACATATTTTGCATTAAGGAGGTTTACTGAATCAGTAACCGCCTGATCTTTTGCATTAGATAAGTACATATACACACACTTACTGCATATGTTCATACAGCACTAGAAATCTTTTAAGGAAAATGGATGCATGTGGATGATGTTTTGAGTAGATGGATGATTGGATGGTAGGATATATTCTTTCTAACTTAGAGATTTCGGGGACGAAATCCTTTAAGGAGGGGAGAATGTAACAACCCGTATTTTAATAACGTGTTATAACCATAAATCAAGGCAGAATTAATTTTTAAAATAAGGATCAAGGGCAACGGGTTACGCCATTACGTTCGTCTCGAAATTCTACTTGGAAACGGGTCTGAGTTTTCGAAAATCGGAGTCCGTATGACCAAGTTATGACCCTTCAAAGTTTCAGAAATTTCAAGTTCAAAAACAGCTCAGAATTCGAATTCAAATTTCGAATTCAAACACCAGAACGGACTGGGTAGGAAATTTCCCGCCCAGGACCATGTCGACCTGGGGGTCGACCATAGTGTCGACTTGCCCAAGACCTGGTCGACCATAGAGTCAACCTGGTTGCCAAGCCCATTTTTGACTCAGAGTTCACTCAGATGTTTCTAGTCCGATTTCTGTCTAAATTCGTTGGCCTGACCCTATATAAGCATCCCCTAACTCTAGTCTCTCTACACAAATTCTCTCTGGCCTTATGCTGCTAAAACTCTGGTTGAAAAGTTAGAGAAAAGGGATTGCTTCTTCTCCAACAAGGCTACGTGTAGAGTATTGCTGTTTGGGGGATTTCTGTTAGACTCGAGTTTCAACATCGCCTCTTTGTTTTCTAATTCTCAAACCACGATCTGTATGCCCCAGTTACTTTAAGATCTAAACTTTAAACTTAATATGGACATGTTGTAAATTGAAATTGAACCTAAGTATGACAATTATCTTGGATCTATCGTTGCATATCTGGGATCTATCATTGTATATCTTGGATCTATCATTGTTCATTTTGGATCTAGTATTTTGGATCTACTATTTGTTCACCTTTGATCTATTCATCTTGAATCTTGACTTGTGGTAATATTTATATGAAATTGATTTGGGCCTATATATGTTGTAGATCTAAAACCCCTAATGTCCGTAATATTCATGCCTGTGATGTTGAATTAGTTGTTATTCACAAGTTTGGGGTTATTATCTTATGTCAACTGTTACCATGACTATCACCCTATTTTGCTAGATTTGATATTTGAGACCACTACTCCATATGCCAGTATTGTTGTAATCGTTTATCTCAAGTTATACCATGCTTGACTTGTAATCACTTTTGCCACCTTATGCCCGTTCTGTCTATGTTATTCCCTAATTAGATTTGTTTGTATCAATTCGAATTCACATGCGATGGGAATACGATTTGGGTAGTTTAGGCAAACCTGAATTTACCATGAACATTGTTATAACTTGAATATGAATACGGACATGAAACTTACCTTGAAACTTGTCACGAACCTGATATGAGACTTGAACATGGTCATGACTTTAGAACGAACGTGAAAATGGTTAACTAGAGGTTGGGTTGAGTTTGCGGTGTAAATCTGCCTGGAACAGCCCGACGAATCCAGTGGCTGCAAACAATAGGATCCAATGTGGGTAGTTGGTCATATCGCACCTAAAACCCGAGGTTAGACTATGTTATGGTATAAATCTGCCCGGAATCGCCCGGCAAATCCAGTGACCACAACAACTAGTCTAATGTGAGAGGTTGTGGTGCATTGATGATTTTATGCTACATGATAGGGTTAAGTCATGAACATGAAAGACAATACTTAACCAACTTAATACATGATTGGATAGGGTTAAGTCACGAATTTGGATGACAACACTTAACACATTAGAAACCCTAGTTACGCGGTTCTTTTCAGCTGTAACCCACTTAGATGTATCACGATACCCTGGGACTTTATAGGGTGGGGCACAATTGCTGGGCTGATTATAAGCGACCAGAACGACGGCTGAGTTGATGCGCCATTGTAGGTTCGGGCGGACTATGGTCGTGCACGTAGTCCGGAGTTGAAAAAGCAGGCAATGGGCACCAGTAGGTTTATACTGTGCGTGCTTGATTCGTGTCGATGCTTGGCACCCTAGGGCTTGATAACCGTATGGTGGACCTAACACAGGTGACTACATTTCGTGATTGGGCCGTATGACATAGACACATGACGAGCTAGAACTTGTAGGGAGCCGATCGATTAGTAGATCGTACTGTAGGACCCCGTAATGGGTCATTTCATGATATTGGGCCAAGGGATCATTTCATAGTTAATACTTGACATGGGTTAGAATACTAGTACAGTTGGTGCAGCGAATCTTGAATATGCGATGCTAGACTTGACTTATCTTGTTATCTTAGTTATCATACCAGTCCTGTTATCATCCTTATGTTTAATTCCAGTTTTCGCAAGTCATGTTACTTTTACTAGTTTTTATGCTGAAAGTCACTAGGGCTTACCAGTCTTTATGACGGACCCTTTTTCTTTCGCCCCCTTTTCATTCATCCCCTTTTCTTTCGTTCCCCCTCCCCCCCCCCCCCCCCAGGTTATCAGGGAGGAGACGCTAGCTCTTAGCTTGGATTTAGCTTGCTTTCTGTCAGCTCATGTACGGTTTGGTCTTGAGTTATGCTATGGCTGCACTTCTGCTATTTTTGGGGAATAAATTACTTTTGTTATCTTAAGTTTACGCTTCTTTATTTAGAACTTGATGTAATGAAATAATTTGTACTTCGGATATATGAGGTTTTGACTCTTTTCTTAAATGTAATGAAATTTGGTTTTTAATTTCTACCGCTGCTTTATTTATGTTCTGCCTTGTGATATCTCTGTGTATGTTTACCTAGATAATACTCCACCAAAACTAGTGCATTCCCTTTGTGAGTGACCCTAGCGGAGGTGGAATGTTACAGCCACCCTCTCCATATACGGCTGAAATGCGCCCTCATTCTTCAACCAAAATCACCAAATCCAAGCCAAATTAAAAGTTGAATTCAAAGCAACAATCGAAGAGGATGGTGAGCTCTATAGTTTGGTATGGCTAAGATGTGTTTTTACGAAGCAAGGAGGTGGATTTTCATCCATGGAAGGTGCAGCTTTGGAGCTGCCGTGGGGATCAATACTGCTGCAAGTTGCACCATGCTTGGAGAGATGGAAGGCGGGCTCGAGGCGCACGCGGGGGTGGGCGCCGATGATCCTCCGGTAGCCTGACGATGGATGCGACGACGAGCGTAGGTGGTTCAATGTTGGGTTATACGGTTTTACAGAAGGCCACAGAAGGAAGAAAGGGTTAATCCCTTATTTAATTAATTAATTTTTAATTAATTATCGATTATGTAATTCAATGTTTAAATCAACGTAACTTTGTCAAACAGAAGCGGAATTACACGAAACTGAAAGCGTTGGATTCATATTGATCAGATCTACGCTATGGAATAGACCAGATCTGAAACGGAGCTTGTTGAAAATTCAAACAAAAAGCAAAGTGAGATTTTTATTTTAAAAATAAAATTAATTATTTATTTCACTGTGAAATTTATATTCATTCTACATAAAATTCATGTTGATGATGTGTGTATATTTATTTCAGTGTTGATTTTTTTTTATGATTGCGATGAATCACTAAATTGATTTGTGTGTCTCATGTTTGTTATGAAATAGATGATACAAATGTATCATGTTAGAAATAAAATAGATTCAAACAAAATTACCATTGTTATTAGATTGTTGTAATTATCATTTGTGTTAATTATAAAATTAGATTCATTGTTATTAGATTGCTGTAATTAACATTCATGTTAATTATAAAGTGAGATTCAAATAATATTATCATTTTTTATTAGATGGTAGTAATTAACATTTATGTTAATTAGGAAATTAGATTCAAGGAGTAGACGAAAACATTCATTTTTGTCAAATTTAATGAAAGGAAATAAAAATGCTCATTTCTGTCAAATTTAAAAGAATGAAATAAAAACATACATTTTTATCATTTAAAAAGAGTGAAACCAAATTATACATTCTTGGTCAAATAAAAGAAATGAGACAAAATATTCATTTTTACCATTTAAAGATAATAGACCAAAAATATTCATTTTTGTCATTTAAAAGATGAAACAAGAATATACATTTTTTGTTATTAAAAAGGATCAGTTACAAAGATTAAAATTGAAAGATTTCTTTTTTTTTTCAATTAGTTACAATGAAATAGAGTTGAGATTTAAAAGTAACATTGTTATTGTCATTTTATATACAATAAAAAGCGTAGGTTAAAAAGTAACATTTTTATTGTCATTTTTATGGAATAAAAAAGAATGGATTCAAAATACCATTTTATTTGTAAATTTAGTTACAATAAAAAGGATAGATTTAAAAATAACATTTTTATTGTCAAGTTAGTTACAACGAAAAGAATCGATACAAAAATAACATTTTTATTGTCGTTTTAGTTGTAATGAAAAGAATAGATTTCAAAGTTGCATTTTTATTGTCATTTTACACGCAATAAAAATAGAAGATTTTAATGTATCATTTTAGTTGACATTTTATATGCAATAAAAATTGAAGAGTTGAAAGTATCATTTTTGTTGTTGTTTTATATGAAATAAAAATAGTCATTTTTGTCAAACAGGTTAGTTGAAATAAAAATAACATTTTTATCAAAACATGATTATTGAAATAAAATATAGATTTTTGTCAAAACATGTAAATTGAAATAAAAGTTATCATTTATGTCAAAACATGTTATTGAGACAAATTTAACATTTGGGTCAAAAAGATTAGAATATGAAGTTTAGAATAAAAAGGATTAAAATAAAAAGATAACAAAAGTTATCACCTTTGCTAAATAATTTAGCAAAACAAACATTATCATTTTTGTCGCATTAGATTTGTCAAAACAAACATTTTCAATTTGTCACATTAGAATTGTTAGACAAACATTAGCATTTTTGGTCAATATAGGATAGTCAAGCAAAAATATTCATTTTTGTCAATACAGAATAGTTAAACAAAAATATTCATTTTCGGTCATTAAGTTTAATTAAACAATAACATTCATTTTTGTCAATTGGTATAGACGAAATAAAAACATTCATTTTCGTCAAATTAGAATTGTTGAACAAAATATACATTTTTGTCAAAACACATTAATTAAAACAAAATATCCATTTTTGTCAAAACACAATAGTTGAAACCGAATTTGTCACTTTTGTCAAAATGTAACCGTTGAAATAAAATAGGCCTTTTTTTCAAAATATAATTACTAAAGTCAAAGATGAACATTTTTGTCAAATTATAATTGTTGAAACAAAAATGAACATTTTTTGGAAAATTAAGATAGTTGAATTAGAAATATACATTTTTATCAAAATATACATTTTTATCAAAGTATTCATTTTTGTCAAAATATTCATTTTTGTCAAAATAGATCAGTTGAATTAAACCATATATTTTCGTCAAAATATACGCTTTTGTCAAGATGGATTAGTTGAATCAAAATACACATTTTTGTCAAAATGAACGTTTTTGGCCAAATAGATTAGTTGAACCAAAATAGTTATTTTTGTCAAAATGTAATAGTTGAAACAAGAACTACATTTTATTGAATATGATGGTTGAAAACAAAAACCACATTTTTGTTAATTAGATTAGGAATGAAATAAAAATCACATTTTGGTTAAATAAAAGAGTTAAACACAAATAGCATTTTTATTTACTAGATTTGTGTTACAACTAAATATTCATTTTGATAAAACAGAATTGTCAGCAAAATGGATGTATCACTTTTCATACATTTTGTTGAAATATAATTTATATGCAAATATAAGAATCACTTTTATTTGCATAGCATACATTGGAATTTATATGCAAATATAAAAATCACTTTTACTTGCATAGCATACATTAGAATTTATATGCAAATAAAAGAATCCTATTATTGGTCAAAAAATACATTATAATTTGTATGTAAACTAAAGTGACATTTTTTAATGTATCCATTAGAATGTTTATGCAATTTAATATAGACATTTATATGTGTCAGGTTATATACTGAAAACATATACAAATAAAAGAATTTCGTTTTATTTGTTAAATTTAAAGATAGGAATTGCATACAAATAAAGGAAATGAAAATTATCTTTTTATTTTTCATCAGCAATAATGTCATATAAATAAATTACATTCTATTAGACAATAGACATGTATAAGGAAATTATACGAGTCAAATACATTTTTATTCGGCATTAGGAATAAAATAACATGTTTTGTTCATTATCATCAACATGTTAGCAGAATTAAAATTGGTTAAATTCATTAACCAATTATTTATTTATATAAAATGTTGTTGGCTGAAAACCCCACAAGGGTATTGGGATGATATTTAACATACACTAATCCCAATATTTAGTTGAATGTCAATCGATGGATTGACAGGCTGCGATGAGCATTATTTATTCATTTTAATGCTCACACATTTATAAATTTCACTCTGGATGTGAATGGATGATTTAATGATTATTATTGTTCATATACATGCAATGTATGAAGTCCATATAACCAAAATTATATGGTAAATGATTGAGTCACATTCTGATTCAAAATATCTTTTAGATAAAGAATATTTTTAAAGGACACTGTAATATAAAGATTATTTTAAAATAAGGATTATTATACTATAAAGAATATTTTACATAAAGAATCTTTTATATAAAGAATATCTTAAATAATGAATATTTTAAAATAATATCCAATGAAGAATAAAATGATTATTTCTATGTCTGTTTTGAATGGACACAAAAAAATAAAAAAATATTTTTATCAAACAAACTAGTTATTAACTAGAATAAATATCTTAAATTAAGGTTTAATGAGGTCTTCTAATTAATTAATATTTAGTTGGAATAAAATAAAAGAATTGGATTATGGGTTAACGTGGATGGTGTCTTAAATAACATTGTTCTTAAAACCCCGCATGAAAGAATAAATCTTTTAATTAAGAATTTTAGATTTCTAATTATATTTAGTAATTGAAATAAAACGTTATGTGAATTAGGATTACTGTGAACCTTGTTTTAAACGACATTTGTTCTTTAACCCAGTTAACAGTAAGAATATGATTTAGAATTTATAAATCTTTTTATTAAGATTAAAAAAGAAATTTTTCTAAAGTCAAGTTTTCCAATCCTATATTTTGGAAGATGATTTTGGGTTTATCGTGAACAATGTTTTTAAATGACATTGGTTCTTTAACCCAGTTAAAGACAAGATTAATTTCTTAAAGGTTGAATATCAAAAGGTTATGATTTTTTGATATTAAAACCTAATTGAAGTTTTCATAAATCTTTAAAAAGAAGATTTAAGAATTTATCTTTGATAAAATTAATGGGAACCTTTCCCTAATATTATGAATATTTTATTAGAAGAATATTCTGAATTGGAATGAGGCGTATGATGTGTCTTTATGACACTTGATTTTTAATTATAAAAAAATACGCGTTCGGAAAGACCGGGTTTAACCCATTCTGAATAATTATTACGGCGATTAAAGTCAAAGACATTGAAGACGGTGGATGAAGACCGGCGATCTTCAGATCGAATGGACGACTACTGATGCCCGACATTGGCTACCTACCAGTAAAGGGTTAAAGTGGTAGTTTGTCCAGACGTCCTTATTGATTGTCCGGATATGCGAGCACCTCACTTCCATATCGGACATGCGGGACGAGGAATAAGGTGTCTCCGGTTTCGTTCAGACCTAGAACGGACTTGTAAATGAATGTGTGTCTGACATTGGATTTCATTCCATGTAATTAAATTGATTTCTGTTTAATATATATCTGTGGTGGCAGAGAATTTATTCTCTTGCTTAACACCCTTCTCTGAGACGCACGAGCTCAGAGGTTATATATTGATAGTTATCGATCGCATGGGGTGAATTGTCAATGTGGCATGCCAAGATGCAAATGATCCAGGCTTTTGTTGAAAAGTAGAGCCTTGTGGTTTATGATCAAAGAATGGCCTATTTAGGTGTAGCTTTGTGTATAGAGTTACCTCGCGAGCCTTACACCCCGGTGTGAGTCAAAAACGGAGCAAGGGAACGCAGGGAGTGTGCACGTTTCTTTCTATCTAGAAGTGGTGTCAGCGACTTACCAGCCCTGACATTTTACTTAAGTGGATGATGGAATTTTTTGAGGACTCGGATTTTTTGGTCGCCAATGGCCGTATTATAGGTTCAATAGGACCGGGAAGCGTGTGTTCAGGCATAACTAATCCACTAAAGTATTTGTGGACCGTCCCTGCAGGATCCAAGGATCCGCCAGCGTCCGAATCCTGAGACATTGCTAGAGTGTCTCGAATCGGTAAGGAGATCGTTCCTAGCCTTGACCCATGATGGAAATCCAACTTCCAATACGACCATGCAGTTTTAGTTATAGAACTAGTATGGCGACATAGTATATGGTAGCTATGTCTTCTATGATTGATACATTATGATTGAAATGTTTTTGAAACATATATACACTAATAATAATATCAAATCCGTTATTATCGTATCAAGCTTTTTTGACCATTATAAGGTAAAACCCTATCCTTCGGTTTGCGTTGCATTGTTTGATGGGACTTGAGTCTTATAAGGGTTTCATTTTTCTAAAGTGCATTGCGTTGTTTTACGATGTATTTTGTTTAAATTATGCACCGGCAATCCAATGGAGAAAACCCGTTCTGTGTTAGCAGCGTGGTCTTGTGATTAGCCTTATTATTAGACAAGTTAGGAAAGATTTCTCATACCGGTCCCACGACTGACCTCTAGTTTGTTTCACTTTGTAAACTCGGGTGCCCTCCTTTCCAAATGGGCATTCAAGTAGCTTATTTTGCAGATATATTGAGCAGGATTGTGACGGCCCGCCCCGCACCAGCCGGCATTTCCTCCGAAAGTGCGCTGTACACATGCCCGACTAGCACGGAACGGCCGCCAAAGAAAGAAAAGAAGAGAATGAACTAATTAAAATCCTATAGAATGTCTCACAGCGTATGGAAGAAAATATAATAAAAATATGCTTGACATAAAACAGATGAGGCAGTGCATAAGCTGATAACTAAAACCAACATCAACATCATCATCATCATCAGAGCAGCGGAAATCCAAATATAGCTTATCACAACTTTCCAAATTACTGTCTCTAAACAAAAGAAAGAAAGGTACACCACTAATGCCCAAAGTAGTGACCGTGGCAACACAGGGAGAATATCTATATATGTATCATACGTGGAAGCCTCCTGCTCGTCTCCGGTACAGCTACTCATGCATACCCCCTAACCTGTCTCTAGTCTACTCGTGAGAGCACCCAGAGTAATAACAAGAGACATAAAACTCTGGGT
Organism: Allium sativum; assembly: GCA_030737875.1. NCBI lineage: Eukaryota > Viridiplantae > Streptophyta > Magnoliopsida > Asparagales > Amaryllidaceae > Allium > Allium sativum. Next base: position 130,776,292 of record CM060912.1, on the reverse strand, counting down.
CAGACAAAAAGCCTGGTATGAGCGATAAGCAGCTAAATAGAACAATAATAGGTATACTAAACCATACCTGGACCTGCAACCAAAGAGTTAGCACTACATACCGTACAATACTCTAAGGTGCCACTAAACATTTGGTGTAAAGATAGAGGAGGGTAGGGTGTGCATGTCATAATGATGGAAAACTAATCAACCATAGCAACCATCCTCACATCTCTCACTCAGTGCATAAACATACGATGTCCACCACTGTCAATCACTAGACCCATCGAAGTAGTGACGGAGTTCGACTTGTACAACTACTGCTACTACCAAGCTTTCCCCATGGAGTCATGACCAAACCTTTACAAATGAGCCCACTTCATTGGTCTTTAGTCGTACCTAGGCCACTGCGGCCCTGAATCCGTTCACGTACTCCCTACACATAGTGATCCAAAGTTACAGACATCGACAACCCCTTTGCACACGTCCCGCAGCAAAGCCCAACTCATGAAGTCAACTCGTTGGTTCCCATCTGGATCCTGAGTTCTACTTCCTATTTGGACTTCCTTTGCATCTCGGGTTTTGGTCGAATTGGAGTTAGTCTTGAAAAGAGTCGTCACAATGAGGTAAAAGTATACGTCTGGTTTGGTTCAGTAGTCCCGACCCGGTTCGGTGGTTCTGGCCCATGCCTTGATCAGTGCTTCATTCCTCCTCGGTTCGGTCCACCAGCTCTGGTTCGGTTCGGATGCCCTATGCCTGGGTTCGATGGTTACTTCCTGGTTCGGTTCGGTGGTTTCTCCCTCTTAGATTTCCCGATCCGATTCGGTGCTTCTCTCCAACTCTAGCTCCAAGCTTAGTCCTCCGATCCGATCCCGCTTCCTAGCTCTAGTCCGGCCTGATCACCACGCCCCTGCTTCCGATCCGATCCCCTGTTGGTCTCTCCAATCTGATCCCCTGCCCAAATCCAACTCTAAGCAAATGGCCTTCCTTCTTGCCAAGCCCCTTATGTTAAGTTCCAATCCAAATCGAGTCCATTTGCCCGGTTCTCCTATCCGATCCGAGCCCAATAATCCGATCCGATCCGGTTTGAAACCCTGCACATTTCCTACAGCTTTCCAATGACTATTTTACGCTATACGACGGCGTTTTCGACCAATATAACAGTTATAATCAATCACAAAGCATAACATACAGTCATAGTAACATAGAGAATCAACTATAAACACCAAAACAACAACCATAGCATGTAAATTGGATCAAACATAGCCAAAATCCCATATTTTCTCTTAAGCATGTTTAAGCAAAACTAATTATATGATTAGCAAAACTTAACCAAACAAACCAAATTTTCTAACAGAGGCCTAAAACATTATTTACGAATTTATAAATATTTTTCAAAATTTATCATGTCTAATTTCGTTAATCTTCACTGATTACCCTTAGTTAACCGTAATTAGTGCAAAACTATGCAAATCACTCACCTTGGCCACAAATAAAATATCAAATCTGAAATGAATCTCTGTTTGGCGATGTTACCACAGCTCTAACCTTGCTTTGGTGCTTTCTCCCCTTAATTTGATGTAGTTTAAGCCAAAACTTGATTAAGAAGTGATTAGAGGTCTATTTAGATGTTGGAGGCCATTGTTAGGTTGAAGAGAGGGTTTGTGCCGGCTGGAAAATGAGTGAAAAACCGAAATCCTAACCCTAGCAGCCCTTAAATACCTCCAATCCCGAAATCCCCCATTGGGCCTAGCTGTTAATCACCCAGTTAAGCCCAATTAAGTTGTTTTTCACTATCTGAAACTTGTTTCAGCCATATCTCCCAAACGGTGAGTCCGTTTGGCTAATGTCACCACTTTACGGAATTGTAAACCATCATCCAGAGCCAATGGAAGTGGTGTCAGGTCAAAATTCCTTTCCAGTCAAAAGTTATGGTCAAAACAAGATCAAAAAGGGGCAAAATGGTCATTTAAAAATCGGCAAAAATCGTGAACATGGGAAATGACTCCAATATTCGTCTCCCAAAGTTACATGACCATACGACTCTCTATGACGATGAAATAAATATTCTACGATCCTATGATGCGTAGAATGCGGGTCGTTACACTCTCCCCCTTAAGAAATTTCATCCCCGAAATTCCTTAACCCAAAATATACAAAGGATCCCGCATGCCTACCGGCCATATACAACAATCAATCATGCAAAACAAATAAAACAAACCAATCCTAGCATGTGGAAAGACTAAATCAAAACTGAAATCTTACCAGGCGAAGAGTTCTAGATACGTCTTCCTAATGCTCTCCTCTGTCTCCCAAGTACAGTTATTCTCATCCTCGCCCCACTGAACTTTGACTTATTTCACCGCGTTCCTTCGAAGTTGCTTCGTATCGTTCCCAACAATATGCACAGGCTTGTGGTTCCCAACCACCTCGGGTTCAACCTCGATATCATCCAAATGATCAGGTGGAATAGTCACATCTGGGTCGTGTACGAATTTCCTTAACTGGGAAACATGAAATATGTTGTGAACTCCTGCCATCTTCTCTGGTAATTCAACTTTGTATGCCAAATTCCCAATTTGCTCAAGAATTGGGAATGGTCCAATAAATCTTGGTGCTTAATTGCCTCTTCTGCCAAATCGTATCACGCTCTTCAATGGGGAAATCTTGACAAACACCAAGTCGCCAATGGAGAACTTTAATTCTCTTCTTCTCTTATCAGCATAACTCTTCTACCTATCTTGGGCAGCCTTCATTCGCTGTTGGATAATCTTAATTTTAGCTGAAGTTTCTCTTATCACATCGGGTCCAAGTACAATCTTCTCACCAGTTTCTACCCAACATGACGGTGAGTTGCACGGTCTTTTGTACAAAGCTTCAAATGGAGCCATACTGATACTGGATTGATAACTATTATTGTATGCAAACTCTACTAGATGAAAATGGTCATCCCATGATCCACCGTAATCCAATACACAGGCTCTTAAGAGATCTTCTAACACTCGATTCACCCTCTCTATCTATCCATCGGTTTGAGGATGATACGCGGTACTGAGATGTAATTCTGATCCTAACGCCTCTTGTAAGCTCTTCCAAAATCCACTAATGAAAAACGGATCTCGGTCACTCACAATGCCCTTGGGTATTCCATGAAATCTAACTACCCACTTTATATACAGTTCCGCTAATTTAGTTGTCGTCCTGCTCGACTTGACGGGTATAAACCGTGCACTCTTCGTCAATCGGTCCACAATCACCCAAATGCTATCATGGCCCGATCTAGTCCTTGGTAACCCATCAATGAATTCCATTGATACTTGTTCCTATTTCCATCCTGGAATTTCTAATGGTTATAACAAACCACTAGGCTTCTTTTGCTCAGCTTTAACTAGTTGGCAGTTCATGCATTTGGATATAAACTTCCCAATGTCTCTTTTCATCCTTTCCCAGTAGTAGGTCTGCTTCATGTATCGGTACATCTTGTTACCACCGGGGTGTATAGTAATTTTTGAGTGATGACATTCTCTAAGTACTTCATCTCTCAATCCATTGACATTGGGTACAACTAGTCTTCCATTCTTTCTAAGCCGTCCATCTCGATCAAGCCCATACTTGTTCATCTCTCCGTCGATTCCCATCTTTAACTTTGAGATGATTTCCAATAGGTTAGGATCATTCCTCTGACTGGAACCAATCCGCTCAATCAAAGTGGGTCTGATCGTCAAACTTGCTAACATTTCTGGATCCAATTCGCACTTTGGTCTGAAATCATACCCAGCGATGTACTCCAGTTGCTTCCATTCAAGAAACATAGCCCCTAAACTGGCATGTCTCCTACTCAATGCATCAGCTACCGCATTGTCATTTCCTGGTGTGTATGTGATAACGAAATCATAGGAAGAAAAGAATTCTAACCATCTTTGTTGTCGGAGATTTAAATCCTTTTGAGAGAAAAGATACTTTAACGATTTATGATTTGTAAATAACTCGAATCTTTCTACCAAGAGATAATGTCTCCACATCTTCAATGCAAACAAGATCACTGCCAATTCCAAATCATCGATTGGGTATCTTTTCTCATGCGGTTCCGGTTGCCGACTTGCATAAGCTACAACCCTACCTCCTTGCATCAATACAACACCTAGCCCTGTGCCACGTGCATCCGTATATACTGTCATCTCTTCATTCCCCTTAGGAATGACTAACACTGATGCACATGTCAACTTTTCCATTAGGCTCTTGAATGCATTCTCGCACCTTTCGTCCCAGACGAAGGCTTGATTCATCTTGGTCAACTGAGTCAACGGTGTTGCTATCTTGGAGAAGTCATGGATGAACTTACAATAATATCCAGCTAATCCCAAAAAACTTCTTATGTTCGTTGCATTCTTGGGCGTAGACCAATCTTGTACCGTAGCCACCTTCGCAGGGTCCACCGCAATACCATTCTCTGAAACAACATGGCCCAAGAATCTCACTTCCCTCCTCCAGAAGTGACACTTAGAAAACTTTGCTTTCAGTTGGTGTTTTCTCAACACCTCCATCACTATTCTTAAATCTTCCTTATGTTCTTCCTCTGTCCTCGAATAGACCAAAATATCATACATGAACACAAGGACAAACTTATTCAACTGATCTCTGAATACCCTATTCATAAGATCCACAAAATATGCTAGGGCATTGGTTAGCCCGAATGGCATGACCAACCATTCATAAAATCCAGGCGGCGTCCGAAATGCCGTTTTAGCTATACTCTCAGCTTCCACTCTAAGCTGATGAAAACCTATCACGAGATCCAACTGAGAGAATACTCTCGCGCCACTCAACTGATCAAACAAATCATCTATCCACGGTAGATGATACTTGTTCTTCCTCGTCACTTTATTCAACTCGCGGTAGGTAGTCTACACACGAACGAAGGGAACCATCCGCCTTGGTAGCAAACACAACTGGTGCTCCCTATTCAGAAATACTCCTTCTGATAAATCCCTTCTTCAAAAGATCGCTGACTTGCACCCCGAGCTCTTGCTGCTCCCTTGGTGCCATACGACGAAGTGGCATCACTATAGTTCTGGCATCTTTCACTAAATCAATACGGAACTCAATCTCTCGGTGTGGTGGAAGCCCGGTCACTTTTTCGAAGGCGTCCGGATACTAGCCAACCATGGGCAAACCTGACAACTCACCATGCGGGATGTCGAGGGAATTTAGAAAACTAGCCATTACCCCATCACTAGGTAGACCATCAAACACTACCCTCTGCCCATCATCCGCTCTAGCTGTCACCAAAAAGCCCTCATATTCTACCACCACCCCGTATCTTTGGAGCCAATGGACTCCCAAAATAATGCCAAACCCAGTAAAGCCCAAAACAAAGCAATCAACAAATCATGCTAAGTTTAGTCGAACAACCAATCGGGTTCATCACTACTAAAGGTCTATCGACAATCTCGGGCTCCAATCCCAACCTATCTACCAGGTCACTAGATATAAAAGAACTGGAAGCTCCGGTATCAAACAAAACTCTAACAGGAACATCATAAACATAAAGCATTCCTTGGATAACGACATTCTTTCCCTTCTCCGCCGCAATTGGGGCATTCGACGAAGAAGGAACAACATTAAGGGCATATTCTTTCACCATCTGCTTTTCTTTAAGGGGTTACGGACACTTGTCCTTGCGATGTCCCACTTGGCCACAGTTGAAGCACTTCCTATCTGCTGGCTTGGCCTGACAATTACTAGCATAATGGCCCTTCTTACCACAACTGAAGCACTCAACATCTTTCTTATTCTTTTTCTAGCCATCCTTATTCTGGTTCTGCTTCCTCTTATTCTGAGAAACACTCTTGCCTCCACCACTTGCTTGCGGCTTTGGCTCCTCTGCAGATGCAACCTCAATCTTCGACTTAGGGTAAAGACTTTCCGATCTTAAAGCCTTCCTACAATTGATGCAAACGTCTTATCGGTGTGGTTAATAAGCCTTTCCCCTAAGTATCCATCCAAGCCAGTTATGAACTTCTCATTCTTCTTCTCAGCAGTATCAATAAGAGATAACCCATATTTCGATAAGGTATCGAACTCAGCAATATACTCCGAGACAGCTCTACCATTTTGCTTAAGCTCCAAAAACTTCTTAAACAACATTGACTTCTGAGCAGCTGGAATGAACTTATCGCTAAACTGAACCTTAAACTAATCCCAAGTAATCTGATCTTCGGGAGCAGCTTTCCTTATAGCATTCCACCAATTCATTGCTCGTCCTTGCAGCTGACGGGATGCTAGCCTTCTCTTCATCGCATCCTCGATACCCAAATCTTCGAAGATACGTTCGTATCTATCTAACCACTCCTGAACATCCGTAGCCGACTCCGTTCCGTGGAACGGCTTCCCACCAAGACTAGTATAATCCCTGTTCAGCTTGGCGAAATTGTCCCTAGGCGCTTGCACTATTGGACCACCACCATTACCATCATTGGGAGCTGCCCTCTGCACGTCCCTAAGCATCTCCCTCATGAGGTCAGTAAACATCGTCCGCATGTCAGCAGCATTCCCATTATTGGCTCCTCTACCAGCACCTCTTGCGTATCGGCTCATCATTCAATCTGTAAAGAGAAACGATTAACCATCTCCATAGTGGTGCTAGTGCAGTGCGACTTCATCCTTAGCTATACTAATGGTATATATATAGCTTTTGAAAACCAAAATAATCACAAATACGCACTCTCGTTTACCTATACTATCTCCCTGATGACTTCCCTAGGTTAACTACGCAACCTAGAGCTCTGATACCAAGTGTGACGGCCCGCCCCGCACCAGCCAGCATTTCCTCCGAAAGTGCGTTGTACACATGCCCGACTAGCACGGAACGGTCGCTAAAGAAAGGAAAGAATAGAATGAACTAATCAAAATCCTGTAGAATGTCTCACATCACATGGAACAAAATATAATAATAATAATATATTTGACATAAAACAGGTGAGGCAGTGCATAAGCTGATAACTAAAACCAACATCAATATCATCATCATCAGAGCAGCGGAAATTCAAACACAGCTTATTACAACTTTCCAAATTACTATCTCTAAACAAAAGAAAGAAAGGTACACCACTAATGCCCAAAGTAGTGATCGTGGCAACACAGGGAGAATATCTATATATGTATCATACGTGGAAGCCTCCTGCTCGTCTCCGGTACAGCTACTCGCGCATACCACCTAACCTGTCTCTAGTCTGCAGGTGAGAGCACCTAGAGTAATAAGAAGAGACATAAAACTCTGGTTCAGACAAAAAGCCTGGTATGAGCGATAAGCAGCTAAACAGAACAATAACAGTTATACTAAACCATACCTGAACCTGGACCTGCAGCCAAAGAGTTAGCACTACATATCGTACAATAATCTAAGGTGCCACTAAACAGTTGGTGTAAAGATAACGGGGGGTGGGGGTGTGCATGTCATAACGATGGCAAACAAATCAACCATAGCAACCATCCTCACATCCCTCACTCAGTGCATAAGCATACAATGTCCACCACTGTCAATTACTAGACCCATCGAAGTAGTGACGGAGTTCGACTTGTACAACTACTGCTACTACCAAGCTTGCCTCATGGAGTCATGACCAAACCTTTACAAATGACCCCACTTCATTGGTCTATAGCTCTTTATTCGTACGTAGGTCACTACGGCCCTGAATCCGTTCACGTACTCCCTACACATAGTGATCCAAAGTTACAGACATCGACAACCCCTTTGCACAAGTCCCACAGCAAAGCCCAACTCATGAAGTCAACTCGTTGGTTCCCATCTGGATCCTGAGTTCTACTTCCTATTTGGACTTCCTTTGCATCTCGGGTTTGGGTCGAATTGGAGTTGGTCTTCAAAAGAGTCGTCACAATGATATAAAAGTATACGTCTGGTTCGGTTCGGTAGTCCCGACCCGGTTCGGTTCGGTGGTTCTGGCCCATGCCTTGATCAGTGCTCCATTCCTCCTCGGTTCAGTCCTCCAGCTCTGGTTCGGTTCAGATGCCCTATGCTTGGGTTCGATGGTTACTTCCTGGTTCGGTTCGGTGGTTGCTAGCTCTTAGATGTCCCGATCCGATTCGGTGATTCACTCCAACTCCAGCTCCAAGCTTAGTCCTCCGATCTGATCCCGCTCCCTAGCTCTAGTCCGGCCCGATCTCCATGCCCCTGCTTCCGATCCGATCCCCTGTTGGTCTCCCTGTTTCGATCCGCTGCCCAAATCCAACTCTAAGCAAATGGCCTTCCTTCTTGCCAAGCCCGTTATGCTAAGTTCCAATCCGAATCGAGTCCACTTGCCCGGTTCTCCTATCCGATCCGAGCCCAATAATCCGATCCAATCCGGTTTGAAACCCTACACATTTCCTGCAGCTTTCCAACGACTGTTTTACGCTATACGACTGGCGTTTTCGACCAATATAACAGTTCTAATCAATCACAAAGCATAACATACAGTCATAGCAACATAGAGAATCAACTATAAACACCAAAACAACAACCATAGCATGTAAATTGGATCAAACATAGCCAAAATCCCATATTTTCCCTTAAGAATGTTTAAGCAAAACTAATGATATGATTAGCAAAACTTAACCAAACTAACCAAATTTTCTAACATAGGCCTAAAACATTATTTACGAATTTGTAAATATTTTTTTAGAATATTATCATGTCTAATTTCGTTAATCTTCACTGATTACCCTTAATTAACCGTAATTAGTGCAAAACTATGCAAATCACTCACCTTGGCCACAAATAAAATATCAAATCTGAAATGAATCTCTGTTTGGCGTAGTTCCCAATGTAACACAGTAGCTCTAACCTTGCTTTGGTGCTTTCTCTCCTTAATTTGATGTAGTTTGAGACAAAACTTGATTAAGAAGTGATTAGAGGTGTATTTAGATGTTGGAGACCATTGTTAGGTTGAAGAGAGGGTTTGTGGCGGCTGAAAAATGAGTGAAAAACCGAAATCCTAACCCTAGCAGCCCTTAAATACCTCCAATCATGAAATTCCCCATTGGGCCTAGATGTTAATCACTCGGTTAAGCCGAATTAAGCTGTTTTTCACTATTTGAAACTTTTTTCAACCATATCTCCCAGACGATGAGTCCGTTTGACTAATGTGGCCACTCTACAGAATTGTAAACCTTCATCCGGAGCCAATAGAAGTGGTTTCAGGTCAAAATTCGTTTCCAGTTAAAAGTTATGGGCAAAACAAAATCAGATAGGGGCAAAATAGTCATTTAAAAATCGGCATAAATCGTGAACATGGGAAGTGACTCCAATATTCGTCTCCCAAAGTTACATGACCATACGACTCTCTATGATGATGAAATAAATATTCTACGATCCTATGATGCGTAGAATGCGGGTCGTTACAAGGATCTTGGATCGAAGCTTAAAGCTGTGTCCAGAGCATTGTTAGACTTCCGCTGTACCAGATTATTGATTCCGCTGCGTTGTATTAAATTCATTGTAATTTATCTTCTGCTGTATTATATTCAATGTACTCTGATATTCTGTACTCTGATGTAACATTATTATGATGTTTATAAAAGTCTGTTGTTATTTGTTCTGATGTGTTGTATTCCCAGAGTTAGCGTATTCGGGTTTGGAACGGTTTTGTTCGATTAGGCCCGGGCTAAATTCGTATCATTATAGTTGGTATCAGAGGCAATACCCAGCTGGAATTGTGGCTACTGTGTGGACCACAGCACCTGGGTGAGGTGTTTGTGAGCCAACGGGGACGTTGGGCTCTGTATGAGGGGAGAATGTAACACCCCTAAGTCCTACATCGTGGAAGCCTGTGTGAAGTGGGTACTTATATAGTAGAGCCCTTCTCTTACTAACGCCAAGGCCTTTTGTGGAACAAAACCCCACACCTATACGGTCGCTAAGTTGGGGACAATATCTTGCGTGAACGGAGGTGCGGGTTGTGACACTTGGTATTTTGTCTTCAAGTTTTTCTTTTTGAGCAATGATTTGGGTTCTATCAAAGAACCAATACTGCAAGAAAAAGATAAATATTTTTATATTTTAGTAATAAACATAATATTTAGTGTATTTGTACTAAGTGAATATTATAAAAACATACCAATAACACCATAGTGCAACCCAGTGTATTCCTTGGATCAGAATGGATTTTCTTAATATTTTCTAAAACATTTTCACAAATTGCTCATGGCCAAGAGATTGAGTTCATTTTTTTAAGATTTAACAATTTACCCGCAAAACCCCATGGCAAATAGCTTTGATTGTTGGGGAAAAAGAATGTTATGATAAGTAGTAATAACAATAACTATACTAATTTTTTATCTCCTTTTTTCTTTTTAATCATTGAATTCAACCTTTTTGTCACTGTTTTCCTACTTATTACATAGTCTTCTTTGAAATTAGAACTTAAAAAATCAGAAGAACTTTCCATGGCGGAAGCCTTGTTTGAAGCGGAATAGGAAATAATTCCTCTCCAGCTAGTGGCATTCCAAATATAAGACACACTTCTCTGGGATTTATTTTTAAAATTTTGCCCCCCACTTTAAAATCTTTTTCAAAAACATCGAAAGAAGTAATCATATCATCTATATTTGATGCACATTTCTCAAATCTTGTCTTGATATTGAATCGTTAAGAAAAAACTTTTAAAAAATTAAATGGTGTCTTTCTCTATGAAATCTATTGCTTCCTGGGAAAGAATATTTTCCTTTTTAATAACTGACATCACTTTATGGGTTGCATCTAAGTTGCATCTATATGTGCCAGTGTAATGTTGCTTTATTTTTTTCTTCCCCATTTCCTTGATTTCATAGTTATCTACATCATCCAGGTCAGTATTTGTTCCCTCACTTTGTTTATCTGTATCATCCAAGTCAGTATTTGTTTTCTCGCTTTGGTTATCTGACTTCGTATTTTCTTCATCAGAATCTGTTTGTACATCTTTTTTTTTTGGTTCGTACGGTGATGGTTCAGATTTTTTTTGCGTTAAAGTAAATCTTATTATTAGTTTAGGATGTTTGAGATATTATCAAAGTGTATGAAAACAATACTATACAGAAATAAAGTGCTATATCATCCAAAAATATCATACATGCACAATAATGTGTACAAAAAGATAACATGATTTATCTTTTGGACATAGTTTAAAATGTGGGTTTTAAGTAGTGTAATAATTTGAAATAATCATTAAAATAAGAAACTTGTGTAACTTTTATCATTTACTTATAAACTTGAGTATATATAAATATCTAATTAAAACCAATAATGATAAAACTAAACATTTTTATCCTTTTCAGCACTTAAATATTTAATGATTTTTTCATTTTTATGTAAGCTATAAATAAATTTTATATGGTATGTAATTATTTTAAATAATGAATATAAACATAAAACTTGTTTAAATGTATCGTTGTTTGTACTATCCGTTGTTAAGATATAGTTTTCTCTATTTATCTAATTCGGTGTGACCCTAGTCGCTAGAAACAAAATCAACTTGGTATAAATCATTACAAGTATAAGTAACATAGTCCATACCTGGAAATACCTAACAAGTATTGATATAACTCGGGTTATATTTGACTATGAAATTCTGGTAATTGATTATAAATTTGTAGTGGCTAATGTATATAATTCTTTGTTAAAAATATAAATGCATTTATCGTTTAATGACGGTATATTGCATCAATTTCTTTTATTGACAGTATGCTGTATAACATTGTTACCGCTGTGCATAAAAATCAAAATAGATAATTATTGTACACACAATTTAAGGATAAAATGTTACCACTGGTGTTATTGACAATGATTTTCTTTGACTCTGTTCTTCACAGTAAGGAGAAGAAATTGGTCTAATTTTTACGCATTGTGTTCCACTGTTGTTGAATATGCATTTAGCTTATTTAAAAGCAACTTGTTTTATCTTCGACCTTCTGTTCATTTTTATCCTGGATGAATGTACACATTATCCGATTATTGAAATAAACAAAAACACAAAGCAGAAAAAAGATATATGAATTTATATTTTTCAAAAAACTAATAACATTGAGTACCCAATTAGTCGAATAATCAGTTCAAAATATTCGAAGGAGCAATCAATTAAACAAATAACATTACATAATCAATTACAAATCAATTTTGTAGCCACTTTTCAAGGAAAAATAAAACCGTTAATCCTTTCGAAAAAAGAAAATTAGTAGTAACTTGTAATATATGAGTATTATTTCTTAATAAAATAGTTTGCATGGATGTATTTTTAAACAGTAACTAGTAATTATAGTCGTTCGTTTCAAGCAATATCATCAACAAACAGTGACTACTAATTATCGTAGATCAATTCATAATAAAAGGTTTTACATGAATTGGCACTGATTAACAATTATGATCGAACGATTAAAGCAATATCATCAACAAATGGCAAAAAAATAAATAATAATAGATAATTTACATTTATAGTAGATGAAAACTTATGTAACAACCCGGAATTTCTGAACCAATTTAAAATTTTTATTTTAGCGATTCTAATGGGTTTTGAATATTTAAAATGATTTATTTTAAATAGTAACGATTAAAAATTTATTTAAATCGAAGTTAGAATGTATGAATTTAAAATTTAATTAAATGAGATTAAAATGGCGTGGTAGTTTGAAATTTCGATTTTAAATTTCAATTGAATGCATAAGATCACAAATAAATCAGATTTCAGTAAAACAAGAAAGCTGGAATATTTTGAAAGGTAGTTTTCTAACCAATGTGAAAAATTGAGATTTCAATATATAAATTGAAAGTTATGTCCAGTTTAAAATTTGAAATAGTTGTTATGTAATTTATATATATTTTAAATATAAACATAGCCCTTAAAAATAGCCATCGATGAAACCATTTTTGTTGGATCCGGAATGTCAAATTATATTCAGGTTTAATTTTCATAATTTTTGGAATTAATATGCGAGCCAACGAATTTAAACGTGTTTGGTAGTTTCAGTTTGAATTTGATCCAATGGAAAATGGCCATTTTTCAAACGATTTCCAAATTCAATGAAACTAGTTTTGTTTGGACCGTATCGTCGAAACATAGCTAGATTTATATTTCTGTAATTTTTAGAATCAGTGTGGTCCCTGTAAATTAAAATGTATGTTTAAAATTTAATATATTGATTTATATTTTAAATTAAACAAACTGATCAAAACAGTCCAATTGTCTTAAGAAACATATCCCGTTATTTCTGGAATGGGGGTATTTGGTTAGAGGTGACAATTGTTGGGTTTTATTTGGAGTTCGGACAAAAATTTCACAATAAAGCAATTAATTAAATAAAATATTATTATTTGAACGGTATAAATACCCTTAGTTTTCTCCCTAACCCTAACCCTATATACGCTGCGCCCCCATTTAAGATCGAGGGCCAGGGTCTTCCGAATTTCAATCGTTAATTTCTCAAAATCCAAGAATCGATTAACAAAACATATTAAACGAAAATAGAAGAGCTCTTCAAGATCTTTGAAACCATACGGTGATGATGGGTTGTAGTCGACTGAGCTATTCGATTTTTGGCCATGAAGTGCTACCGTTCGCATGAGGTTTCAAAGCTCAGGGGGTGGGCGAGTTCGACGGGATTGGCGGCGGTGGTAGGCAGCTCCATGGTTGACAACATGGGCTTGTCTGATGCGGGTCAGGCGCATCGTGCTGGTGAGGGTTTCCAACCTTAGGTAGGAAACGTATATTTTCACGGGTCCAGGAGTGAACGAAGAAGATGGAGTGAAAATTGTTTAATTAATTTATTTAATTAACTTTAATTATTTTAATTTTGTAATCAAGGTATTAATTAACATATCTTTTTCATACAAGTTCGAAATCTAACGATTTCAGTTGCGTTGCGATCGTGGAGTCGAACTCTACAACATGGAACTGAGTAGAACAGAAACAAAGCAAATTGAATTTTCAGCTAAATTAAACGCTTATTTAATTTAGTTGTAAAATACAATCTTCAAGTAAAGACTGATGGAGTGGAAACAAATGTGAGAATTCTCTCACTAAAATTTTGTACAGTTATTTAATTTATTTTATAACTATAAATGCATAGAAATTTCCAGTATTGATTTTTATCTGTTGTATGGAGTTAAACACACGAATTCACACAAATCACATAAATTGGAAGCGATGTATGGATATTACCAACACTCGAATTTCATACTCCGCAAATGGCCACTTATGGCACCGTAAATGGCATTAGGTAGTTGAGTATTTACTTATATGGATGATTTGATGATTTGTGTGGTGATTGTGATGATTAACATATTAAATTAATGTTAACATTAAAGTGCTAGTTGAAATTAAAATTATAAATATCCATTTATAATTTAAATAGTAAATTTTGTTAATTAGATAAATGATTCAAACCGAATTAGAATTGGTTAAATTTATTAACCATTGATTTATTAAAATAGACTGTTGTTGTTTTAAAACCCCACATGGGTATTGGGATGATATTTGACATATGTTAATCCCAATATTTTGAAGTATGTCAGTCGATGGGTTGACAGACTGTGTTAAGCGTTATATATTTATTTTAACGCTTATACAGTTGTTAAATGCACTCTAGATGATGTTTGATTAGTAAATGATAATTTATCATTATTATGAATACATGCGATGTATGAAATCCATTTAACTAAAATTATATGGTAATTGATTGAGTCGCATTCCGATTCAGAAATAAAGAATATTTTGAAATAATTTATATTTTAAAATAGCGAATATTTTAAAATAACGAATATTTTAAAATAATGAAGACTTCAAAATAATATTCAATGAAGAAATAAAATATGATTTTGATGTCCGATTTTGGATGGACACGAAAATATTGGACTATATGAAGCCGAGTAAGTAGACATTCGCCATTTTAACCCGAAAGGATTTATCGATCGATTTTATTCATTTTAAAATAATATCGAAAAGAATAGATTTCAAAATATGATATTTTGAAAATATATTATTTTAATATTACATTGATATAGAATATTCAATTTTGATTTAAAATTGAAAATGAAGTTAAAATCGATTTAAAATGAATTTATAAATATTTTATAAAATACATTTTAAATGGAAATCTGCGATATATATTATATATATACAGTGGCTTGAATAGAACGTGCCACGCAGTGACCATTCGCGAATTTCGACCATTAACTTCAAATTGATGTGATGGGAGATCCGACCATCGAATTCTCCTAAAACCGGAACCGTTTGGGTTCGTATCGAAAAGAGATTTCCGACGAATATAAGAGATTTAAATTTGAATGGTTGGATTTCAAATTATGTCCAAATCAATTTCAGAAAAGGTCGCTATGCTTGCAGTTCGGTGGCCATTATTGGAAGCCGACTGTAATGGCCTTAATAAAATTATTAAGAATATGAAAAACCGTGTAAAATCATAGTAAATGATTTGGAAAGATTTTGAATTAAAAATTCCAATTTTGAAAAGATAAAAATATATTTTTATCCAAATGAACTAGTTATTAACTAAAAGAATAATCCAATGGTTTTAAATAAATACATTGGATTTGTAAATGGGTTTTAAAATAACCAGAATTTTCCAACTAATAAATTGGAATGGATTTGGAATGGAAATTATCTTCAGAATATTTCGATATTGGATTCCGTGATTATACAGACATTGTGAAGGAATTTGGAAGATACAGATATCGTTACTCCCAATATGATATCCGTTGTTGCAGAATTTGATATTAAATATGAGCCGATATAATTTCTATTCAAAGATTTGTATTTAATATCAAATTGGATTTTGGGTTAGTCGTAAATGATGTCTTTAGTAACATTGTTCTTAAACCCCGAAAACAAAAGAATAAATATTTTAATTAAGATTTAGTGAAGTTCACCAATTAATTAATATTTAATTGGAATTGAATAAAAGAATTGGATTTTTGGGTTTATCGTGAACAATGTTTTAAATAACATTCGTTCTTTAACCCAATTAACAGTGAAAATATGATTTGGAATTTATAAATCTTTTGTTAAAATTTGATGGAAAATTTGGAAAGTAAAGTTTGTAATAACCCGAAAATTCACAACCAATTTAAAATTTTTATTTTAACAATTTTAATGGATTTTGAATATTTAAAATGATTTATTTTAAATACTAATGATTAAGAATTTATTTACATCGAAGTTAAAACAAATAATTTAATTTAATTATAAAAGGAGTTTAAAATGGTGTGGCAGTTTGAAAATTCGTTTTCTAATTACAATTTAATATACATAATTCATTTTAAATCAGAATTGAACGAAACAATAAATATTTGAATCTGTTTAATCATATCTTTCTAATGAATGTAAGAAACTGAGATTTCACTTTAAAAGTTGAAAGTTATGTCCAGTTTAAAATTTAGAAAAGTCACTGTAAAATTTGAATATATTTTAATATAATATATAGCCCTTTAAAATAGCCATTTTGCAAACGACCTCCATTTTCGACGAAACCACTTTTGTTGGAACTGAAATATCAAATTATTTCTAGATTTAAATTTTCATAATTTTTAGAATTAATATGTGAGCGTGGCAAAAGAAAATGTGTTTTGACAGTTTTAGTCAAATTTAATCGACTTGAAATTGGCCATTTTTCAAACAGTCTTCAAATTCAACGAAATTAGTTTTGTTAGGACCATATCATCCAAACATAACTAGAAATAATTTTTCTGTAATTTTTAGGGTCAGTATGTGGCCCTTGTGAATTTAAATGTACGATCAAATTAAATAAATAAACGATTTATATTTTAAAATAAAGAAAAGTAGGTTGAGATGATCAAACGGGCTGACGGGACCTAGCCCATTGTGTCCGAAAGGGGGGTATTTCACTGGCAGCAACTCTTGTTAGGATGAATTTGGAGTCCGTATAGATTAACGGGTTTTTTCCTTATTAAATAATTAGATAAAATAGGAAAATACATGTATAAATACTCTAGGAATACGGTCAAATAACAAAATGTAATTCCTACCTAATACCCACCGCCACTAATAGAAACCAATGGCCACGAAGCTCCAGTCTTTGTTCGATCCTAACTTCCAATCCGATAACCCATCTGCAAATCAACCCAAACGAAAATGAAAGAGGGAAGAGAGATCTAGAGAATCAACGGCCACGATCTGTTCTGGTGATCTGAAATAGCTGGATTCATGCCCCAAACAGGCCATGTTTGGTTCGATTTTCGAGGCAGTGGTGGAACTCCAGTGGGCCCGGGTAGATGGCGAAGGGAGAGGGTGTTGGCGGCTTTGGCGTGGTACGGTCTGATGATGGTCATAGTGAACGAAGGGGGCGACGGCGGCGAGGCCTACTTCGAGCGATGTGGGTTTGTTTCTATGGTCTGAACCAAGAAGCAACGAAATTGCCTGATTCCAGATGCGTTGGAACCCTCCTGGCGAGCTCTATAACATAGAATGGACTAGAATCGAAACAGTGCAACCTAAAATTTTGAAAAATTCAGAAACCAATGTGAGATTCATTGATCTTAATTTAAAATAAAAATCATATATATATATAGAAATATATTTATATATATATGTTTTATTGATTATGATTATATATTTAAATATATGCAGTGTATAAAAGTTGAATTGACTGATTGATTTTGGTGATGGTTATTTTTTGAATTATATGTTCTTGTTCAAATAAAAATCGTCATTTTTAGTTAGAAATGTTACGTTAACATAAAATCGTCATTTTTAGTTGGAAATGTTACACTAATGTTAAATTATCATTTTTGTTATAAAATGTCATGTTAGAATAAAATAATATTTTTGTTATAAAATGTGACATGGGAGAAAAATAACATTTTTATAAAATGTGTCATTAGATTAAAATAGCATTTTTTGGAGAAAGATTAAAATGACATTGTTGTTAAGAAATGATACATTAGATTCAAAAAAACACCACTTTGCTTAGAAATGTTTGTTTAGATTAAAAACATCACTTTGTTTAGGAATGTGTATTTAGATTAAAAACATCACTTTGTTTAGGAATGTTTATTTAGATTAAAAACATCACTTTGTTTAGGAATGTTTATTTATATTAAAAACATCACTTTTTTAGGAATGTTTATTTAGACTAAACATGCCATTTTCATTAGAAATGTTTATTTAGACTAAACATGCCATTTGCATTAAAAATGTTTATTTAGATTTAAAATGTCATTTTCATTAGAAATGTTTATCTATAGAAATGTCATTACGTAAGAAATGTGATATTAGATTAGAAATAACATTTTGTATAAAATGTTATGTTAGAATAGAAATAACATTTCTCGTTATAAAAAGTTACATTAGAAAGAAACAACATTTTTTGTTGTGAAATGTTACCTTAGGATAGAAATAACACTTCTTTTTATAAAATGTTACATTAAGAAAGAAATAATATTTTTAGTATAAAATGTTGCATTATAAAAGAAATAACATTTTTGTTATAAAATGTCATGTTAGAATAAAATAACATTTTTGTTATAAAATGTTGCATTAAAATAAAAATAACAATTTTGTTATAAAAATGTTGCATTTAGACAAAAATATCATCTTTGTCATAGAATGTCATGTTAGATAAAATAATCATCTTTATTCGAAATGATTATTTAGAATAAAAAGATCATCTTTATTAGAAATGTGTTTTTAGAATAAAAAGGTCAATTCGACAGAAATGTCATATTAGAAATAATAATGTCATTATTGATAGAAATGTCATTTTGTACAAAAATGTTTGATTTGAATAAAATGTCATTTTTGTATAAATGTTTGATTGGAATAAAATGTCATTTTATTTATAAATTCCAAGTTAGAATATAAATATCATTTAATTTATAAATGCCATGTTATAATATTAATGTCATTTTATTTAGAAGTGCAAGTAGAAATGATTAAAATGATCATTAGATAGAAAATATAAAAACATGTTAAAGATAAATGTCATTTTGTTAAAATATTGTCAAGTTAAATAATATGTCATTTATTTAGATTATATCCATGTTAAATGAATATGTCATTTGTTTAGGATAAGATTTTATGAAATAAAAATATCATCATGTTAGACAAGGACATGGTAGTGAAAATTAAATTATAAATAATCATTTATAATTTTAAATAGTGAAAATTGGTTAAAGAGAAAATAATTCAAACTGAATTATAATTGGTTAAATTTATTAACCAATGATTTATTTATATAAACTGTTGTTGTTTGAAAACCCCACATGGGTATTGGGATGATATTTGACATACACTAGTCCCAATATTAAGCTGTATGTCAATCGATGGATTGACAGTCTGTGATGAGCATTAATTATTTATTTATTTTAATTCTCACGCAATTATAAATTTCACTCTGGATCTGAATGGATTGTTTAATGAATATTTATCATTATTGTTATATACATGCGATGTATGAAATCCATATAATCGAAATTATATGGTAATTGATTGATTCGCGTTCCAATTCAGAATATCTTTATATAAAGAATATTAAAAAATAAAGAATCTTTTAAAATAAAGAATATTTTAAAATAATAAGTATTTTAAATAATATTCAGTGAAGAAGAAAAATGTGAAGACGAATTAAGTAGCAAACACCATTTAACGGGTTTATCGATCGATTTTATTCATGTTATAATGAATATAAAAAAAGAACTGATTTAAAATATAATATTTTGAAAATATCAATATTTTAATATGATAGAGATAAAGAGAATATTCAATTTTTATTTAAAATTGAAAATGAAGTAAAAATCATTTTAAACGGATTTATAAATATTTTATAAATACGATTTAAACAGAAGTCGACGATATATGTTATATATATTTATATAATGGCCTGAATAGTACGCGCCGCGCAGCGACTGTTCGCGAATTTTGACCATTAACTTTAAATTGATGTAACGAGAGATCCGACCATCGGATTCTCCTAAAACTAGAACTGTTGGGTTTGTATCGAAAAGAGGTTTCCAATGAATATAAGACTTTTGAAATCTAACGATTGGAGCTATGAGTGCAGTTCGGTGGCCGTTATTGGAAACCGACTGTACGGGCCTTAATAAAATTATTAAAAATATGGAAAAATGATGTAAAATCATAATAAATGATTTGAAAAGATTTTGGAATGAAAAATTCCACATTTAAACAGATAAAAAATATATTTTTATCAAATTGAACTAGTTATTAACTAGAACTAATCTTTAATTTAAGATTTAATAGAGTTTTTCAATTAATTAATATTTAATTGGAATTAAATAGAATAAATTGGATTTTTGGGTTTGTCTTGAATGACGTTTTAAATGACATTTTTTCTTGAACCCCGTATAAAAAGAATAAATCTTTAGTTAAGATTTTTAGAGTACTAATTATATTTAGTAAGTGGAATAAAATGAAATGTTAATTGGGTTTGTTGTGAACTATGTTTTAAACGAAATTTGTTCTTTAACCCAATTAACAATGAAAATATAATTTGGAATTTATAAATCTTTTATTAAGATTTAATGGAAATTTTCCAAACTAAAGTTTTCTAATTTAATATATTTAATTTGAATTGAATGGGATTCGATTTAATAATAATCGAGATGAGCTTTTGTAGAAGAAGACCATTAATATGTATGGATTTTGAAAGGCTCTACCGTTATTCCATTTATATTATTAGTCTAATACAAGAATTTATATCGATTAATTTATTTCTATGAAAATTCCATATTTAATGGAAGATGATTTTGGGTTTATCGTGAACTATGTTTTAAATGACATTTGTTCTTTAACCCAGTTAAAGATAAGATTTATTTCTCAAATTTGAATAATTATAAAGTAATGATTTTGGATATTAAAACCCAAATTGATGTTTAAATGAATCTTTAAAAAGAAGATCAAAGAATAAATTAAAGAATTTATCTTTATAAAATTAATGGGAACTTTTCCCTAATATTATGAATATTTTATTTTAAAAAATATCTTAATTAGAATGAGGCGCTTGTTGTGTTTTTATAGTACTTTATTATTGATTATAAAATACGCGAGTTATTCAGAAAGACCGGGTTTAACCCACTCTGAATAATTACTACGACGATTAAAAGTCGAAGATGAAGACGGTGGTTGAAGACCGAAGGTCTTCACATTGTTTGGATGATTACTGATGTCTTGATTGGGAGGCATCCTAAGACAAGGTAATAAGTGGTGATCGTCCAGACGTACTTGGAGATCGACGGATACGTGAGAGCCTCTCTCCTGTATTGGACATATGGAACGAGGAATAAGGTGTCTCTGGTTTCGTTTAGATCCAGAACGAACTTGTAAATGGATGGTATGTATGACGTTGTATTCCTTTATGCTGTATTCGTTGATCTCTGCTAAACATATATCTGTTGGTGGCGGAGAATTTATTCTCTTGCATAATGCCCTTCTCCTAGACGTACGAGCTAAGAGGTTCTATATTGGCAGAAATTAATGGTATGGTATGGATTGACAATGTCGCATGCTAAGATGCAAATGATCAAGGCTTATTGTTGAAAAGCAGAGCCTTGGGGTTGATGATCAAAGCACAACCCATTTTAGGCATAACTTTGTATAGCTTTACTTCGCGAGCCTCATACCCTGGTATGAACCCGAAACGGGTGTTAGGACTGCAAGGAGGACATACGTTTCTTTCTAGATAGAAGTGGTGTTTGTGTTTAACAAGGCCATACATTTTTATTTATGTGGATGACAAAATGAGGCGGCTCGGTTAGTTGGGTCCCTAGTGGCTCTATTTACGCCCCATAGTACAGGGAAACGTATTGTTCAGGCATTATTAATCCGCGAACATTATTTGTGGACCGGCCATGAAGATCCGGGTACAGTTGCGACTGAGTCCTGAGCACGGACTAGAGTGTCTCGAATTCGGTAAGGACTATCTTTTGCCTTGGTTCACAATGGAAATCCAACTTCCAATACGAGACCATACGGTTTTGATTGCATTACTAGGATGGCGACATAGCATATGGTAGCTATGCCGTCTATGATTGATACATTACGATTGTAATGTTTTTAAACATATATACACTATAATAATATCAACTCCGTTTTATCGTATCAAGCATTTTTGACCATTATAAGGTAAAACTCTATCCTCCGGTTTGCGTTGCATTTTGTGATGGGACTTGAGTCTTATAATGGTTTCATTTTTCTAAAAAAAGCATTACGTTGTTTAATGATTTACTTTAATTATGCACTGGCAAATCCAATGGAGTAAACCTATTCCGCATTAGCGGCGTGGTCCTGTGATTAGCCTTATTATTATTAGATAAGCTAGGTAAGATTTCTCATACCAGTCCCATGACTGACTCGTAGTTTGTTTCACTTTGCAAACTCGGGTGCCCTCTTTTCCACACGAGCAGCCTCATATTCAGGTTTTAGAAGACTCATTCTGGATAGCTATGGAGTTGAAGATGGATCCTATCGTTTCTGTTTGGCTGTTCACACTTCATTTGTATATCATGTTTAATTCCGCTGCACTGTATTACATCTTTTGTAAATTATCTTCCGTTGTATTATTATATCAATGTACTCTGATATTCTGCATTATGATGTAACATTATTGTAATATTTATAAAAGTCTTCTGTTGTTTGTTCTGATGTGTTGTATACCCAAAGTTAACGTATTCGGGTTTTGAACGGTCTTGGTCGATTTTATGATCGATTAGGTCCGGGCGAAATCTGAGTCGTTACAGTTAGTATCAGAGCTCTGGTTAGCTCAAATCTTTGGGTTACAACTCGTTAGAACTGAACAAAAGACTCATCAGAGGTAGGATTAGTAATATCCTATAAAAGAATACTCGTTAGAAATAGGATCAGTAGTATCCTAGAATGAGAAAACTCTGAGATGGGGTTAGTAATGCTCTAGAATGAGTTGAGAGTGACAAGTTCATAATTAACGTTTTTGTGATTATATGTATAATCTGATCTTAGAAAATATGATTTTTGAATATATAAACATTATATATATTTGAAAAGCTAATCAACTAATTGATTGATGATTATGTTGCGTAATTGTTAGTTCAACTAATAAAATTATTGAAACCAATAAAAAAATGAAAGTTGAGTTGGTTAATTAAACAACTTTTAGCTCCGTTCCTTTTCGAGGACGAAAAGATTTTAAGTGTGGGAGATTGTAACAACCCGTAAATTCTGAACCAATTTAAAATTATTATTTTAACAAGTTTAATGGATTTGGATTATTTAAAATGATTTATTTTAAATAATAATGATTAAAAATTTATTTAAATTGAAGTTAAAACGAATAATTTAATTTAATTATAAAAGGAGTTTGAAATGGTGCGGTAGTTAGGAAATTCGATTTCAAATTTCAATTTAATATACGAAATTCATTTTAAATCAGAACTGAACGAAACAAGAAATATTTGAATCTATTTAATCATATCTTTCTAATGAATGTAAGAAACTGAGATTTCACTTTAAAAGTCGAAAGTTATGTCCAATTTAAAATTTAGAAAAGTCGCTGTAGAATTTGTGTATATTTTAATATAATATATAGCCCTTAAAAATAGCCATTTTGCAAAAGACCTCCGTTTTCGACGAAACTACTTTTGTTGGAACCGGAATGTCAAATTATTGCTAGGTTTAAATTTTCATAATTTTTGGAATTAATATGTGAGCATGGAAAAAGAAATGTGTTTTGACAGTTTTAGTCAAATTTAATCGACTTGAAATTGGCCATTTTTCAAATAGTCTTCAAACTCGACGAAATTAGTTTTCTTAGGACCGTATTGTCAAAACATAACTAGAAATATTTTTTTGTAATTTTTAGAGTCAGTATGTGGCCCAGTGAATTTAAATGTACGATCAAATTAAATAAATAAATGATTTATATTTTAAAATAAATAAAAATAGGTTGAGATGATCAAATGGGCTAACGGGACCTAGCCCATTGTGTCCGGAAAGGGGAATTTGGCTAGGGGAAATTCTTGTTGTACTGGATTTGGAGTCCGTATAGATTAACAGTTTTTTTTCTTATTAAATAATTAAATAAATAGGAAAATACATGTATAAATACTCTAGGAATACGGTCAAATAACAAACCATTATTCCTTTCTAATGCCCTGTCGCCACTAATAGAAACCAATAGCCACGAAGCTCTAGTCTTTGTTCGATCCTAACTTCCAATCCGAAAACCCGTTTGCAAATCAACCCAAACAAAAATGAAAGAGGGAAGAGAGATATGGAGAATCAACGACCACGATCTGTTCTGGTGATCTGAAATAGCCGGATTCTTGCCCTAAATAGGTTGCGTTTGGTTCGATTTTCGGGGGAGTGGAGGAACTCAAGTGGGCCCAGGTGGATGGCGACGGAAGAGGGTGTTGGCGGTTTTGGCGTGGTGTGGTCTGATGCTGGTCACGGTGAACGAGGTGTCGACGGCGGCGAGACCTAGTTCGAGTGACGTGGGTTTGTTTCTATGGTCTGAACCAAGAAGCAACGAAATCGCCCAATTCCAGATGCGTTGGAACCCTCTTGGCGAGCTCTACAACATAGAACGGACTAGAATCGAAACAAAGCAATCTAAAATTTTGAAGAATTCAGAAACCAATGTGATATTCCTCGATCTTAACTGTAACAACCCAGAAAATCTGAGCCAGTTTAAAATTTTTAAATTGGCTAAAATAGTGGATTTTAAATGTTTAAAACAAATATTTGAAATAATAACGACGAAAAGTATATTGGAATCGATGTTTGAAATTAAATATAATTATTTTAAATTATAAACAAGGCCTGAAATGACGCGGCAGTTTCAAGAATTGAATTCAAACTTTGGCGGACTGTACCGGTTGCAAAATAAAATGGATTTTAGTGAAACCAAAAATATTTAAATATGTTAATGAATATCTTTCTAACGAATCTGAAAAATCGAAGTTTTATAATGGGAATCAAAAGTTATGGCCAAATGAATTTTCAGAAAGGTCGCTATAGAGAATATATCGCCCTTGAAAAAAGACATTTTGCGAACGACCTCAGAATTCGACGAAACCACTTTTGTTGGATCCGGGATGTCAAATTATTGTTAGGTTACAAGTTTCATAATTTTTGAAGTTAATATGTGGGCGTGACAAAAGAAAATGTGTTTAATGAATTTCTGCTAAATTGGATCAACCAGAAAATGGCCATTTTTCAAACAGTGTCAGAATTTGACAAAACTAGTTTTGTTAGGACCGTATCGTCAAAACATAGCTAGATTTATTTTTCTGGAATTTTTAGAATCGGTATGTGGCCCCGGCAAATTGAAATGTACGTTCAAATCAAATATTGAATGTTATATATTTTAACTTGAGGGAAAACTGACTGAAACAGTCGAATGGGCCTACGAAACATATCCCATTGTGTTCGTAATGGGGGTATTTAGCTAGGGACGACAGTCGTTGGGTTTGGATTGGAGTTAGTACGAGAGGAGGGGTATTTTAGAATTTTAAAAATATATAAAAAAATAAAAAAAAATCTGATTGGCCCTCATTCTTTTCTCTCTCCCCGACTCCTTCAGGAGCGACGACGATAAAGAGCTCCCACCTTCTCTCTTAAATACCGGCCAAACCACTCACTAAAAACTCATTCTCCAGTTAAGGTTTTTGAAGAGCTCTTCATCCTCTCCAAATCCATATAAAATTTGGCAATTATCGTTCAACCATTGTCGAGATCGAGCTCCGTGAAGTCGGCGACTTCAACTCGCCGCCGAGCACGCCTCCGACCACCGAAGTGGACCCCACCACCCCATGCCTGCTCGCCTCTCCTCCCTCTTCAATGTGGCAGTGGCCGATCGTCGTCTCGTGCAACAGTTCGCGCACAAATCGCAAACCTAGTTTTGAACGCTTCATCTGGGGTAACGACCTATTTTATTTTAAACTGATTATAGCACTTTAAAGTGCAACAGTTTTTGATTTCACTGTAAAAATCATATCTTTCTCGTTTGTTGATGAAATCCAGTGAAACAAGAGATAGTGGACTCGTGTGGACGTCTTCTACATTCTAGAAGAGACCGCATATTTTTTTTGAGCCTTCTGCTATTTTTGGTAGAGTGGAACCCAATGTGAGATTTCTAATTTATAAACGATATGGAAAACAACGATGTATAAATTATATAGTCGATGTATGAGCTATATAAGCATTGTACACCTTAAGTATAAGCGTTGTATAAGTTGTACGTTCGATGTATAAGTTACATATGCGTTGTAAAAATTATATATGCATTGAAATGATTGAAATGAAGTGAAATGAAATTGAAATATATTTATATACGAATATATATATATATGTATATATATATATACTCCCCTCATCCACAGACCATGGACGATGTTTATTGGTTGTGATATTGTTTGGATTATTGGTTGATGTGAAATTTGATGAAAATCATGAATGATTGATTGTGTTTGAAAAATACCTGTTTGTGGTTGAGAATTATTTTGGATGAAACCACATAGGATTAGTTTGTGGAAAAGAAAAATAAACATGCTCGTCTGCGTACGAAATAGATGCATGAAATCCCCATTGTCAAAAACCACGAGGTTTTAAGGTAGAGAGAGGAGCCGTACTAGGGACGGTCCCGGCTTTAACTACACTGCCGTTATGCTGCCGAAATTTTCAATAATATTCATGTGTTAGAATTATTTTCATGTGTTGAAAACTATATTCATGTGTTGAATAGAAATTCATGTGTTGAGTAGAAGTTCATATGTTGAATGAAATTCATGTGTTGAATAAATTCTTTGAAATATAAAAATAATATTTTTACCTTATATATGAACTATATAAAGTAATCGTGTTTTGAAATAAATTGTTTTACAATAAAAATCACATTTTTTATATACAAAAACTATAGAAAATATTCATGTGTTGAATAGAAATTTATGTGTTGAATGAAGCTCAGGTGTTGAATGAATTCTTTGAAAAATAAAAATAACATTTTTATTATATATATCAACTATAGAAAATATTCATGTGTTGAATAAAGGACTAGAACGATAAAAATCATATTTTTATCATATGTGTGAAGTCAAAAACATTCATGTGTTGAATATATAGATTAAACAATAAAATCTACATTTTTATTGTGAATATGAAGTGTTAAAAATATTCATGTGTTGAATAAATATTTTTGATGATAAAAATATCATTTTTATCAAGTGTATGAAATGAATATAGTTTTGAAATCGAAGAAAGAATTATATATATATAAATATAATTAAAATAAATCGAATAATGAAGCTGTAGTTCGTATTTTGAAACCGTGATTTCAAACGATTAGTGCAGGAGATCTGTAACAACCCGCAATCTACGCATCGGAGGATCATAGAATATTTATTTCTTTCCCATATGAAATCGTATGGTCATGTAACTTTGGGAAACAACCATTAGAGTCATTTCCTATGTTCATGATTTTTATCGATTTTTAAATGACCGTTTTGCCCCTAGCTGATCTTGTTTCGGCCATAACTTTTGATTGGAAAGGAATTTTGACCTGAAACCACTTTCGTTGGCTTCGGATGATGGTTTACCTTTCCGTAGAGTGGTCACATGTGAGAAACGGACTTACCGTTTGGGAAATATGGATGAAATAATGTTTGGAAGGTGAAAAACAACTTAACCGGGCCAAATGAGGTGATTAGCAAATGGGCCCATAACCCATTTCGGGAATAGGGTTATGGGGAGGCTGAAATGAGTTAGGGTTTCATTTCATTTCAGTTTTCTAGCCTCCGCTTACCTCTAAGAAACCCTAAAAGTGGCCTCCAACCTCTAAATCACCTCCAAATCACTTTCTACTTGAAGAGTGGGCTTAGCAACATCAAATCAAGAGAGATCAACACCAAATCAAGATTAGAGCTGCTGTTTAGCATTGGGATTCGCACCAAATCAGAGATTTATTTTAGATCTAAGGTTTATTTGTGGCTAAGGTGAGTGATTAGCTTGCTTTTTCATTAATTATGACTAATTATGGTAATTAGCGAAAATTAGCGAAATTATGGCTCAGAATAATCTAGAAAAATTCCTAAAATTCTAAAAGATCATTTTATGCCTATGATATGAATTTTGGTTAATTTCGACTAATTTTGCTAATCCCGGAATTTAGGTGATTATGGGGTGATTAGTGATAATTAGTGAATTTATGCATGATCAAAATCTGGAAAAATATTCAAAAATTCTTAAATATTGTTTTAGACCCTTGTTAGAAAATTTGGTTAATTTGGATAAGTTTTGCTAATTATATGCTTAAGCATGATTAAGAGGGATTAAGGGAAGATATGGGGTTTTGGCTATGTTTGATCCATTTTAACCTATCATATTGATGTTTTGGTGTTTGAGGTCACTTCTATTTGTTGCTATGACTGTTTGGTATGACTTCTGATTGTTTAGAATAGTTAGAATGGTCGAAAACTCCGTCGGGAGGCGTATAAACAGTCGCTGGAAAGTTGCAGGAAAATGCAGGCAGGGATCGGACCTCCCTTACCCGACCCGAACCGTTCGTGGATACTTGCCACGATCCGAACCAAATACCACAATCTGATGGGGAAAGGAGCTCGAACCCAAACTGCGTCACATGCTGGAGCACCCGATCCGCCCTTGAAGGGTGAGCACGATCTGTTGTACTTGACCTGGAGAAGTGCTTTCCGACCCGAGCCGCTTGGAGGACCCCGACCCGAACCGGTGATGGCGGCTGGACTTGGAGAACCGACCCGATCCGCTGGGGTGATGACGATCCGAACCATGTTGACGATGGAAAGCTGGACTCCGAACCGAATCGCTACGACATGAAGGCAATGATCCAAACCGATCTGGGGAAAGAAGGCCAATAACCCGAGATGCAAAGGTAGTCCAAGTTGGAAGTTAGAGCTCAGGATCTATTTGGGAACCAATGAGTTCACTTCATGATTGGACTTTGCTGCGGGACGTATGCTAAGGAGTTGTCGACTTTCATAACTTCGATTCACCACTAAAATGAATGATGGGCTATGTTATCAGTGTAGTAGAGTCACTATGACTCGAGGGGCAAAGAGATCGTAGCAGGACTACGTTATTAGTGCAGTAGAGTCACTATGACTTGAGGGGAAAAGTGATCGTAGTAGGACAATGAGCCAGCGCAGATGGGACGAACAACTCCACGAGGCAAAGTGGACATAGTAAAGGATTAGTAAGGCTATGAGACAGCGCAGATGGGGTGAACAACTCCATGGGGCCAAGTGGACATAGCGAAGGATTAGTGGCTATGGATCAGTGCAGATGAAGCCATTATGACTTCATGGGGCAAGGTGATCGTAGCAAAGTATTGGTGATCGAAGTGGTGAATATCTTATGCTTTACGCACTGAGTGAGGGATGTGAGGATGGTCGCTATGCTTGTTTGTTTTCCATCACTATGACATGCGCACCCCCACCCCCGTATGCTTACACACCACATGTTAGTGACACCTTAGAGTGTTGTGCAGTATGTAGTACTAACTCTTTGGTTGCAGGTCCAGGTTCAGGTATGGTTTAGTATACCTGTTATTGTTCTGTTTATGCTTGCTGCCACTCATACCAGACTGATGTCTGACCCAGAGTTTTATGTTTCTTCTTATTACTCTGGGTGCTCACACGAGCAGACTAGAGACAGGTTAGCTGGTGATGCGCGAGTAGCTGATTCGGATGCGAGCAAGAGGCTTCCACGTATGATATATAGATATTCTCCCTGTGTCGTAGGTGGTCGCTACTTGGGCATTAGTAGTATACCTCCCTTATCTTGCTTTTGCTTTTTGAGACAGTTTGAAAAGTTGTAATAATGTTGGCTTTGGATTATAACTGTACTTGGATTTTCCGCTGCTACGTTAGTTTGTTTTTATCTTATGCACTGTCTCACCTGTTTTATGTCAAGTATGTTGTTATTATATTTTGTTCCATGCGCTGTGAGACATTCTACAGGTTCCTTATTAGTTCATTTCCTTCCAGTAGCTGATTTGGAGTAAATGTCGGTTGGTGCGGGGCCGGTCATCACATTTGGTATCAGAGCTCTAGGTTGCGTAGTTAACCTAGTGAAAGACACTAGGGAGAGATAGTAAGTATATGAGAGCACGTATTTGTGATTACTTTGGTTTTCAAAAGCTATATATAGATATACTATTAGTAGTATAAGGATGAAGTCGTACTGCACTAGCACCACTATGAGGTCGTTAATCGTTTTCTCTTTACAGGTTGAACGATGAGTCGAGACATGAGGGGTGCTGGTAGAGGGACCAATAAAGGAAATGCTCCTGACATGAGGACGATGTTCACTAACTTCATGAGGGAGATGCTTAGGGATGTTCAGGGAGCAGTTCCCAATCCCGGAAATGGTGGTGGTCCAGTAGTGTAGGCGCCTAGGGCCGATTTCGCCAAGTTGTGCAAGGATTACACTAACCTTGGTGGGAAGCCGTTCCACGGAACGGAGTCGGCCACAGATGTTCAGGATTGGTTGGATAGCTGTGATCGTATCTTCGACGACTTGGGTATCGAGGATGCAATGAAGAGAAGGCTAGCGTCTCGTCAGTTGCAAGGGCGAGCGATGAATTGGTGGAATGCCATTAGAACAACTACTCCAAAAGATCAGGTTACTTGGGATCAGTTCAAGGCTCGCTTTAGCAAGAAGTTCATTCCAGCTGCCCAGAAGTCAGTGTTGTTTAAGAGATTCTTGGAACTTAAGTAGAATGGTAGGGCAGTCTCTGACTATATTGCTGAGTTCGACACTTTGTCGAAGTATGGACTATCCCTTATCGATACTCCTGAGAAGAAGAATGAGAAGTTCATTACTGGGTTGGATGGATACTTGGGGGAAAGGCTTATCAACCACATCGATGAGACTTTTGAATCGATTGTGGGGAAAGCTTTGGAGATCAGAGAGTCTTTACCCTAAGCCAAAGACTGAGGCTGCATCTGCAGAAGGGATGAAACAGCAAGCGGGCGATGGAGGCAAGAATAACTCTCAGAATAAGAGGAAACAAAACCAATCTAAGGATGGCCAGAAAAAGAGCAAGAAAGATGTTGAGTGCTTCAGCTATGGTAAGAAGGGCCATTATGCCAAAGATTGTCGGGCCAAGTCAGCGGATAAGAAGTGCTTCAACTGTGGCCAAGTGGGACATTTCAAGAATAAGTGTCCACAACCTCTTAAGGAGAAGCAGATTGTGAAAGCATATGCTATTATTGCTGTTCCTTTTTCGTCGAATGCCCCAACTGCAGCGGAGAAAGGAAAGAATGTCGTCATTCAAGGTATGCTTTCTATTTATGATGTACCAGTTCGAGTTTTGTTTGATACTAGGGCTTCCCGTTCCTTCATATCTAGTGACCTGGTGGATAGGTTGGGACTGGAACCCGAGATAGTCGATAGACCGTTGTTTGCGACGAACCCGATTGGTGGTTCGACTAACCTTAGTATGATTTGCCGAAATTTGGTCTTATCGAGTCATGGATGTATGTTTGTTTGTGACTGATTTGTTTTGGGCTTTACTGGGTATGGCATTATATTGGTGGTCGATTGGCTCCAAAGATACGGGGTGGTGGTAGACTGTGAGGGCTTTTTGGTGACAGTTAGGGCAGATGATGGGCGGAGGGTAGTGTTTGGTAGTCTACCTAGTGATGGGGTAATGGCTAGTTTTATAAATTCCCTCGACATTCCGCATGATGAGTTGTCAGATGTGCCCATGGTTGGCCAGTATCCGGACGTCTTCGAGGAGGTGACCGGGCTTCCACCACACCAAGAGATTGAGTTCCGTATTGATTTAGTGAAAGATGCCAGACCAATAGTGATGCCACTTCGTCGTATGGCACCAAGGGAGCAGCGAGAGCTCGGGGTGCAAGTAAGCAATCTTTTGAAGAAGGGGTTTATTAGAAGAAGTGTCTTCGAGTGCGGAGCACCAGTTGTGTTTGCCACTAAGGCAGATGGTTCCCTTCGGTTATGTGTGGACTATCGCGAGCTGAATAAGGTAACGAGGAAGAATAAGTATCCTCTACCACGGATAGATGATTTGTTTGATCAACTGGAAGGAGCAAGAGTGTTCTCCCAGTTGGACCTCGCGACAGGATTTCATCAGCTCCGAGTAGCGAATGAGAGTGTTCCGAAAATAGCATTTAGGACGCCGTCTGGATTCTGTGAGTGGTTGGTCATGCCATTTGGGTTGACCAATGCACCAGCCTACTTTGTGGATCTTATGAATCGAGTATTCAGAGATCAGTTGAATAAGTTTGTTCTTGTGTTCGTAGACGACATCCTTGTTTACTCGAGGGCAGAGGAGGAAACACTTGAGGATAGTGATGGAGGTGTTGAAGAAACACCAATTGAAAGCGAAATTCTCTAAGTGTCACTTCTGGAGGAGGGAAGTGAGATTCTTGGGCCATGTTGTTTCAGAGAATGGTATTGCCATGGACCCTGCGAAGGTGGCTATGGTACAAGATTGGCCTACGCCCAAGAATGCAACAGATGTAAGAAGTTTCTTGGGGTTAACTGGATATTATCGTAAGTTTATCCCCGACTTCTCCAAGATAGCAGCACCGTTGACTCAGTTGACTAAGAAGAATCAGGCCTTCGTCTGGGACGGAGTGTGTGAGAATTCATTCAGAAGTCTAAAAGAAAAGTTGACGCATGCACCAGTGTTAGTCATTCCTAAAGGGAATGAAGAGATGACGGTATACACGGATGCTTATGGTACTGGACTAGGTGCTGTATTGATGCAAGGAGGTAGGGTTGTAGCTTATGCTAGTCGACAACTAAAGCCACATGAGAAAAAGTACCCTACCCATGATTTGGAACTAGCAGCGATAGTGTTTGCGCTAAAGATGTGGAGACATTATCTCTTGGGAGAGAGATTTGAGTTGTTTACCGATCATAAATCGTTAAAGTATCTCTTCTCTTAGAAAGATCTGAACCTTCGCCAGCAGAGATGGTTAGAGTTCTTGGCTTCATATGATTTTGATATCGCATATACACCTGGGAAGGGCAATGCGGTAGCCGATGCCTTGAGTAAGAGACATGCCAGTTTAGGGGCTATGTTTCTAGAATGGAAGCAACTGGAGTATATCGCAGGGTATGATTTCAGACCAAAGTGCGAATTGGATCCAGAAATGTTAGCTAGTTTGGCGGTCAGACCCACTTTGATAGAGCGGATTGGTTCCAGCCAGATGGACAATCCTAATCTATTGGAAGTCATCTCCAAGTTAGAGATGAATATCGACGGTGAGGAGATGAATTTGTATGGGCTTGATCGAGATGGATGGCATAGAAAGAATGGAAGACTAGTTGTACCCAACGTGAATGGTTTGAGTGATGAAGTGCTTAGAGAATGTCATCAATCAAAACTGACTATACACCTCGGTGGTGATAAGATGTATCGAGACATGGAACAGACTTACTACTGGGAAGGGATGAAAAGAGGCGTTGGGAAGTTTATATCCAAATGCATGAATTGTCAGCTAGTTAAAGCCGAGCAAAAGAAGCCTAATGGTTTGTTGCAACCATTAGAAATTCCCGAATGGAAATGGGAGCAAGTCTCGATGGATTTCATCGATGATTTACCAAGGACTAGATCGGGACATGATAGCATTTGGGTAATTGTGGATCGATTGACTAAGAGTGCAAGATTTATACCAGTCAAATCGACCAGAACGGCAGCTAAGTCAGCAGAATTGTATATGAAGTGGGTAGTGAGATTTCATGGAGTACCTAAAAGCATTGTGAGTGACCAAGACTCATTGGTTACTAGTGGGTTTTGGAAGAGCTTACAAGAGGCTCTAGGGTTAGAATTACATCTCAGTACCGCATATCATCCTCAGACCGACGGTCAGATGGAGAGGGTGAATTGTATATTTGAAGATCTCTTGAGAGCTTGTATATTGGATTTTGGTGGATCATGGGATGACCATTTGCATCTAGTGGAGTTTGCATATAATAATAGCTACCAATCCAGTATCGGTACGGCCCCATATGAAGCTTTGTACGGAAGACCGTGCAACTCACCATCATGTTGGATAGAGAACGGTGAGATGTTTGTGCTTGGACCAGATGTGGTAAGAGAAACCTCGGACAAGATTAAGCCCATTCAACAACGAATGAAGGCTACCCAAGATAGGCAGAAGAGTTATGCTGATAAGAGGAGAAGAGACTTAAAATTCTCCATTGGTGACTTGGTGTTTGTCAAGATTTCTCCATTGAAGAGCGTAATACGATTTGGCAGGAGAGGCAAATTGGCACCAAGATTTGTTGGCCCATTCCCAGTTCTTGAACTAGTCGGGAATTTGGCATATAGATTTGGCTTACCCGAAAAGATGGCGGGAGTTCACAACGCATTTCATGTTTCCCAACTAAGGAAGTTCGTACACGACCCAGATATGACTATTTCACCTGATCAGTTAGAGGACTTCGAAGTGGAATCCGAGGCGGTTGGGAACCGCAAGCCAATTCGTATTGTCAAGCACGATACGAAGCAACTTCGAAGGAAGGCAGTGAAGCTAGTCAAGGTTCAATGGGGCGAAAACGAGAATGACTGTACTTGGGAGACAGAGGACAACATTAGGAAGATGCATCCAGAACTCTTTGCCGAGTAAGATTTATTTGTAATTTAGTTATTCCGCATGCTAGGATAGACTTGTTTTGCGTGTTTGATTGTTGTTTTATGACTGATAGGCATGCGAGACCCTTGTGTGTGTTTTGATTAGGAAATTTCGGGGGCGAAATTCCTTAAGGGGGGAGAATGTAACAACCCGCATTCTACGCATCGGAGGATCGTAGAATATTTATTTCTTTCCCATATGAAGTCGTATGGTCATGTAAATTTGGGAAACAACCATTAGAGTCAATTCTTATGTACATGATTATTGCCGATTTTTAAATGACCGTTTTGCCCCTAGCTGATCTTGTTTCGGCAATAACTTTTGACTGGAAAGGAATTTTGACCTGAAACCGCTTGCATTGGCTTCGGATGATGGTTTACCCTTTCGTAGAGTGGTCACATGTGAGAAATGGACTTACCGTTTGGGAAATATGGATGAAATAAGGTTTGGAAGGTGAAAAACAGCTTAATCGGGCCAAATAAGGTGATTAGCAAATGGGCCCATAACCCATTTCAGGATAAGGATTACGAGGAGGCTGAAATGAGCTAGGGTTTCATTTCATTTCAGTTTTCTAGCCTCCACTTACCTCTAAGAAACCCTAAAAATGGCCTCCAACCTCTAAATCACCTCCAAATCACTTTCTACTTGAAGAGTGGGCTTAGCAACATCAAATTAAGAGAGATCAACACCAAATCAAGATTAGAGCTGCTGTTTAGCATTGGGATTTGAACCAAATCAGAGATTTATTTCAGATCTAAGGTTTATTTTGGCTAAGGTGAGTGATTAGCTTGCTTTTTCACTAATTATGGCTAATAATGGTAATTAGCGAAATTAGCGAAATTATAGCTTAGAAAAATCTAGAAAAATTCCTAAAATTCTAAAACATCATTTTATGTCTATGATATGAATTTGGGTTAATTTCGACTAATTTTGCTAATCCCGAAATTTAGGGGATTAAGGGGTGATTAGTGATAATTAGTGAATTTGTGCATGATTAAAATCTGGAAAAATATTCAGAAATTCTTAAATATTGTTTTAGACCCTTGTTAGAAAATTTGGTTAATTTGGATAAGTTTTGCTAATTATATGCTTAAGCATGATTAAGAGGGATTAAGGGAAGATATGGGGTTTTGGCTATGTTTGATCCATTTTAACCTATCATATTGATGTTTTGGTGTTTGAGGTCACTTCTATTTGTTGCTATGACTGTTTGGTATGACTTGTGATTGTTTAGAATAGTTAGAATGGTCGAAAACTCCGTCGAGAGGCATATAAACAGTCGCTGGAAAGTTGCAGGAAAATGCAGGCAGGGATCGGATCGGACCTCCCTTACCCGACCCGAACCATTCGTGGATACTTGCCACGATCTGAACCAAATACCTAGATCTGATGGGGAAACACGCTCGAACCCGAACTGCGTCACATGCTGGAGCACCCGATACGCCCTTGAAGGGTGAGCACGATCCGTTGTACTTGACCTGGAGAAGTGCTTTCCGACCCGAGCCGCTCGGAGGACCCTTACCCGAACCGGTGATGGCGACTAGACTTGGAGAACCAACCCGATCCGCTGGGGTGATGACGATCCGAACCATGTTGACGCTGGAAATCTGGACTCCGAACCGAATCGCTACGACATGAAGGCGACGATCCGAACCAATCTGGGGAAAGAAGGCCAATAACCCGAGATGCAAAGGTAGTCCAAGTTGGAAGTTAGAGCTCAGGATCTAGTTGGGAACCAATGAGTTCACTTCGTGATTGGACTTTGCTGTGGGACATGTGTTAAGGAGTTGTCGACGTTCATAACTTCGATTCACCACTGAAATGAATGATGGGCTACGTTATCAGTGCAGTAGAGTGACTATGACTCGAGGGGAAAAGTGATCGTAGTAGGACTACGTTATCAGTGCAGTAGAGTCACTATGACTCGAGGGGCAAAGTGATCGTAGTAGGATTATGAGCCAGCGCAGATGGGGTGAACAACTCCATGGGGCAAAGTGGACATAGTAAAGGATTAGTTAGGCTATGAGCTAGCGCAGATGGGGTGAACAACTTCATGGGGCAAAGTGGACATAGCGAAGGATTAGTGGCTATGGATCAGTGCAGATGAAGCCATTATGACTTCATGGGGTAAGGTGATCGTAGCAAAGTATTGGGTGATCGAAGTGGTGAATATCGCATGCTATACGCACAGAGTGAGAGATGTGAGGATGGTTGCTATGCTTGTTTGTTTGCCATCACTATGACATGCACAGCCCCACCCCTGTATGCTTACACACCACATGTTAGTGACACCTTAGAGTGTTGTACAGTATGTAGTACTAACTCTTTGGTTGCAGGTCCAGGTTCAGGTATGGTTTAGTATACCTGTTATTGTTCTGTTTATGCTTGCTACCACTCATGCCAGACTGATGTCTAACCCATAGTTTTATGTTTCTTCTTACTACTCTGGGTGCTCACACGAGTAGACTAGAGACAGGTTAGCTAGTGATGCGCGAGTAGCTGATTCGGAGGCGAGCAGGAGGCTTCCACATATGATATATAAATATTCTCCCTGTGTCGTTGGTGGTCGCTACTTGGGCATTAGTAGTATACTTCCCTCATCTTTCTTTTGCTTTTTGAGACAGTTTGAAAAGTTGTAATAATGTTGGCATTGGATTATAAGCTGTGTGGATTTTCCGCTGCTACGTTAGTTTGTTTTCAGCTTATGCACTATCTGACCTGTTTTATGTCAAGTATGTTGTAATTATATTTTGTTCCATGCACTGTGAGACATTCTACAGGTTCCTTATTAATTCATTTCCTTCTTCCCTTTCCTTCTGACGACCGTCCCGCGCTAACTGGACATGTGTATAGCGCACTTTTGGAGTAAATGTCGGTTGGTGCGGGGCGGGCCGTCACAAGATCCGACCATCCGATTTTTCCGAAACCACAACCGTTGGGTTCGCTTTGGAAATATCTTTCCAACGGCACCAACTTTGTAGAGATCCAAAGGTTGGATTGTCTGGAATGTTTAATTCAAATCTGAAGAAAAACAGCACTAGAATCAATTATATTTACATATATATATAAAAAATTAAAATAAATTGAATAATGACTCTACAGTTCGTATTTTGAAATCGAAACTTCAAATGATTGTACCAAGAGATCTGACCGTCGGATTTTCCCAAAACTGAAACCGCTGGATTCATTTTGAAAAGATCTTTCTAATGATATAAAATCCATGAAGATCCAACGGTTAGATTTTCAGATATGTGTAAATCAAATCTGAAGAAAAACAGCGCCATGGCCGCGTTATGGCCTGAAGAGTCCTTTGAAAGAATTGGCTATTTTTAAATAAATAAAAAATAGCGATAAATCGTGATAAAATATTATAAATGATATCGAATGGAAATAAACTGAATTTGCTTGGTTTATGTGATATTTGATGGTTGAATATGTGTGGCGTGAAAATTACATTAAAGAATAAAATTAAGGATGTCGAATGATTTAACCATTGAAATGAATTGATTTGAATTTCTAAATATACGTGAATTATTTGAAAAGGCCGAGTTGATTCGCATTTCAAATAATTGATCGACGAGTGAAAGTCGAAGATATGAAGACGGTGCAAGTCCGATGATCTTCACGTCGAATGGAGGGGTGCTACTCTCTCAGGTCTACCGCCGTCCTCTTTCCTCTCGGGCCTATCGCCGTCCTCTTTCCTCTCGGGCCTAATGAAACCTAAGTTTTTGAGGACGAAAACGAAAAGGAGAACGAGACTCAATTGAAAACAAATAGAGTAGGTGCTTAACCGCACCCATTCTTCATGGGGGTGGTTTTCGAGGATGAAAACCAGCGCCCCACAAAAAAGAAACAGGACGAACTCTTTTGACTTCAGAGTCGAGTCAAAGAATTCTTCCTTAAATCGCGAGAAGAAATTCTTCGACAAGCCCCTATCTGAAAATAAAATCTTTCCCCCCGCCAAAACTACGGAGAGCATAAAAAAACTACTAAAAAACGCTAAGTAATCAACGAGAGCGCCCTCCTCCCCGTATAAAACTACGAGGAGTAGAACGCCTAGAAAATAGTTCGTTAGTTTAATCCAGTATTCGATTCCGGTTTGTTGTACAACACAGAAACAATGGATTAGCAGAGCCCCACAAAAGGGGAATGCCGCGTATTTTACCCCATTTATGCCGAGATAGTAGGCTAAGCTTACTACCCCGACTAAGATGAGAAATAAAAGGAGAGCGAACTTCCGAAACCCCTTTTTGTGATCTTTTTCGTGGAATTTTCTTACTAGCAATATCAATAGATTTTGTTTTGTGCTGATTGATCTTTGTTAAATATATATATGTTCGGCGGCGGAGAATTTATTCTCTTGCTTAACGCCCTTCTCTGAGACGTACGAGCTCAAAGGTTATATATCGATAGAAATCAGTCACATGGAGTGAATTGCCTGTGTGGCATGCCTAAGTGGCAGATGATCAAGGCTTCTTTTGAAAAGCAAAGTTTTGTGGTTGATGATCAAAGCGCGGCCTGTGTGGCATAGCTTTCTGTATAGCGTTGTTTCGCGAGCCTCACACCCTGGTATGAGCCAGAAACGGAAGAGGACATCAGGGAGGACATGCATTTCCTTCAAGCTAGGAGTGGTGCTTTGGGTTTTGCAAGCGCAGGTATTTTACTTATGTGGATGATGGAAAGCGAGGCCTTGGTTTGCTTCGGTCTCTTCGGAGCCGATGGTGTCAAATATGACCAGTTTACACCCCATAGGGTGGGGAAACGCAGTGTTTAGGCATTTTAATCCACATCGGTGGACCGGACATGAAGATCCAATGGCCGATGCGTTCTGATCCGGAGACATGGGCTAGATTATCTCGGGTTCGGTAAGGACTATCTTTTGCCCTGCTTCATGACGGAAATCCAATTTCCAAATACGACGTCGTGCGATTTTGATTATATACCTATATATGGCGACATAGTGGTATGGGGCATTAATGCCGTCTATGTTTGATAGTTATGATTGAAATTTGTTTTTGAAACATATAAACACTAGTAATAATATCAAATGCTTTTGTTTTGCCTATATCAAGCATAATTTAGCCATTATAAGGTAAAACTCTATCCTCCAGTTTATGTTGCATTGTGTGATGGGAACTGAGTCTTATAATGGCTTCATTTTTACAAAAAGCATTGCGATGTTTAGAAGATTTACTTGTTTAAAAGCACTGGCAATCCAATGGAGTAAACCCGTTTCGTGAAAGTGGCGTGGTCCTGTGATTAGCCAAATTGAAAAATGTGTTAAGTAGATTTCTCATACTAGTCCCATGACTGACTCGTAGTTCGTTTCACTTGCAAACTCGGGTGCCCCTATTTCTTCATGGGCAGCCTTGTATTCAGGTTTTAACAGGCTCTTTCTGGATAGCTGGAGCTGAAGATGGATTCTATCATTTATCTCTTTTTATGCTGTTCAACTCCTATTGTACATATTTTGTTTGTTTTCTGCTATAGACATTTATGTATAGCTGAACTGTACTTTGTACTAAGTATGATCCTATATACTGTGTAACTCTGATGATTATGTTTATCCTGCGTATTCTATTGTATATTATTTGGTGTATTTAATTATTTCTGTTCTGCTGTTATTTGTTTATGTGTCATATTCCAAAGATTACCCTTGCCACCGTCTTATGGGGTTTGGGGTCGTCACAAATGTGGTATCAGAGCTTTGGTTAAGCTTTGTTTTGGAATATAACATATTAACGAACTCATCAGAAATAGAACCAGCAGTGTTCTAGGACAAATAACTCATTATAGATAGGATCAGTATGGTCCTCGTATGAGTAAAGCAGAATGAGATACACCCTGATAGACACATTTACATTCAAGTTTATGTCTCTATGTTTTAAAATTACCTTTTCTGTTGGCCTAACACTTTGTCTGCTATTTGCAAACATTGAAAAAAATGAGTGGTAGAAGTAGAAGAGGAAGGTTGGAACTAGATGTTGAAGCTCTACTTAAGAAATATAGAAACATGGGTGGAGTACCATTCTTGGGCGAATAATCTATTATTAAAACACAAGCTTGATTTCGTTTTACTAAGAAAGTCTTTGAAGGTTTAAAGCTGAGGGATGACCAGAAAAGATTACTGGCATCTTGGGCACTCAAAGACGAAGCTTTGTTCTGGTGGGATTCGATTGTTAAGGATAATCCAAAAGGTAATATTACGTAGGATAGATTTAAAGAGATTTTCAGTGAAAGATTTATTCCTCTAGAAGCAACTGAGTGGTTATGTGATGAATTTTACTATTTGATACAAGGAGATATGAATATCCCAGAATATCATAAGAGATTCAGTGAACTTTCTCATTTTGCCCCTCAATTAATTCAAGATCAAAAGAGGAAGAATATGAGGTTTATTAATGGTCTACAAAGAAAATACCTGAATAAAGTAATGGGGCATGTGAAGCTTCCTTTTTCTGAAATGATATACTTGGCTTATCAGTATGAAGATCTAAATAATCGAGGTCTTTTAGTCGATGAAGAAGAAGTTAGTTCGAGCAACAAAAGGAAATTTGAAGCTGATAGCCCAGAGGTGAGTACACAGCCTGAGGCCAGTACGAAGTCTGAGTTCAGAAAGAAGCCTAGATTCAAGAAGATAAGGGCTAAGTCTGAGAAAGGACCAGTGACGACCGCCATATGCAACAACTGCAAGAAGCCAGGGCATTTTCAAGGGAATTGCAAATCCTCGAAAAGGCAAAGAAATGTTGGGTCGAAATCCAAGGGCAAGTTCCAAGAGAAAAGAAAATGCAGTCAATGCCATCGGACTGATCATCTTGAAAAGGGTTGCCGGATCTTAAAGAAATCTGAAATGTTCAAGTAAATGAAGTGGCAGAAGTTCCTGGAACCTCATCTAGTCAGGAAAGGCCAGATGTTTTAGAAGGCACGCTTACTGTCAAAAACATTCCAGTTAAGGTATTATTTGATACAGGCGCATCGCGAAGCTTTATTGCAAAGAACTCGGTTAAGAAACTGGATTTGAATTTGAAGAAGCTCAGAGAACCCATGACTGTTCATAATCCGGTTGGGGGTTCTGTCGATCCTAGTTGGGTTTTTGGGGTTCCAATTTCTTTTTCCTGCTTTCAATTCCTTACTATCGCGATCGTCATGAAATTTACAGAGTTTGATCTTATTCTGGGAATGGATTGGTTAACCAAA
This sequence comes from Allium sativum, assembly GCA_030737875.1. NCBI lineage: Eukaryota > Viridiplantae > Streptophyta > Magnoliopsida > Asparagales > Amaryllidaceae > Allium > Allium sativum. The sequence goes on along the minus strand of CM060912.1, from coordinate 130,734,483 downwards.
TATGAAGCCGAGGTTAAATGCGCTGATAGAGTCGTAAGGGCGAAGATTAAATCCGGAAATTATATAACCATCCCATGTGAAGGTTCGAATTCTGATAGAAAGGACTTCGGGCAGCTTTAGATGTTTCTCCTGCTCAAATAGAACCTGTTTCTATCGTTCCGGAGAATATTCCTGTCGACATTGAAAATATTCCAGTTGTCAAGAACTATGAGGATGTGTTCGAAGAAGTTGTTAGCTTACCTCCGCAAAGAGAAATATATTTTAAAATCTCTTCAATTCTGAATGCAAGGCCAGTAGTTCATGCTATTCGAAGAATGACCTTGAAAGAGAAAGAAGAGTTAGATAATCAAACTCGACAACTAGTATGGAATGGTCTGATCAGGCCTAGTTTCTCTGATTGGGGAGCAGCAGTGGTATTTGTCCCAAAGTTAGATGGTTTACTCAGACTATGTGTAGATTATCATGACTTGAAGATGACACTAGAAAACAAATATCCATTGCCGCGGATAGACGATTTGCTGGATCGATTGAATGGCGCCAAAGTATTTTCCCGAATGGACCTGGCTACAGGTTTCCATCAGCTTCGTATTGCCGAAGAGTGTGTTGCTTTGACATCATTCAGAGGTCCAGATTTATTCTACGAGTGGTTGATAATGATGTTCGGCTTGTGTAATGCTCCAGCTTATTTTGTCGATCTAATGAACTGGGTGTTCAGAGAAGTGTTGAATAAATTTGATCTGGTTTTCATTGATGATATATTAATCTTCTCTAAATCAGAAAGCGAACATGAAAAACATTTGGAACAAGTGTTAGAAATTATAAGAAATAATGTGTTGATAGCAAAATTTTCCAAATGTATATTCTGGCAAGAAGAAGTCAAATATCTTGGCCACGTCGTGTCAAAACAAGGAATTTCAGTGGATTCCAGTAAAATCACTGCCATTCAGGATTGGAAACAGCCTCGTACACCCACAGAAGTTAGAAGTTTTCTCGGATTGGCCAGTTATTATCGGAAGTTCGTTAAGAATATTTCGAAGATATCCAGTCATTTAACGGAACTTACTAAGAAACATTCGAGGTTCAACTAGACTCCCGAATGTGAGGCAGCTTTCCAGGAGCTGAAGTTAAAATTGACGATTGCACCAGTGCTCACAATTATTGATAGCAATCAGGATTTATAAGTCTGGACCGATGCTTCTAAAGAAGGCCTTGGCGCAGTGTTAATGCAAAGAGACCATGTAGTCGCTTATGCTAGCCGTCAAGTGAAACCACATGAAAAGAATTATGTAACTCACGATCTTGAAGTGCTAGCTATCGTGTTTGCTATAAAAATCTGGAGGCATTACCTATTGGGTGAAAAGTTCGAATTATATACTGATCATCAATCATTGAAGTATTTATTCACCCAGAAAGATCTGAATATGAGGCAGCAGCGTTGGTTAGAATTTCTCGCGGCATATTATCTTGATATCTAATATACTCCAGGGAAAGCCAATGGTGTAGCTGATGCGCTCAGCTGGAAGAATGTGATCATCGCTAGTGTTATCATTACACCATCGTTGATTGATAAAATAGCTATTCTTCATAAAGACGATAGTTTTATTAAGGAGATGATTAGAAGAATTCAAAAGGGCGAAGTCTTCAGTTTCCAAGTGAATGGCGCATGATTTCTGAGATTTAAAGGTAGAATTTGTGTTCCCGACAGTCTTGAGCTCAAAAGAGAAGTAATGGACAAGAGCCACAAGTCCAAACTGAGCATCCACCCAGGGGTTAGTAAAATGTACAATGAAAGGGATATCTCTGTATATGTTTGCCGGTGTTCCACCTATCAACAAGTCAAAAGCGATCAACAGAAGCTCGTTGGATTGTTGCAACCTTTGGAAATTCCAAGTTGAAAGTGGGAATAGATTTCTATGGATTTCATAGATGGTTTGCCCAGAACAGAAAAGGAAATGACAGTATTTAGGTGATCGTAGATCATTTCACGAAGACCGCCCATTTCATACCCGTCAAATCAAGTAGAACTGCTCAGAGTTTGGCACAGGTTTATTTCCAAGAAATTGTTAAGCTGCATGGAGTTCCCATGAGTATCGTTAGCGACCGTGACCCGATTTTTGCTAGTAAATTCTGGGAAGCATTCCAAGAAGAATTGGGAACGACACTAAACTTGAGCACCGCATATCATCCTCAAACAGATGGTCAAACAGAGAGGGTAAATCGTATTCTAGAAGATTTATTGTGGGCTTGTGTTATTGATTTTGGCAGGTCATGGGAAGACCATTTGCATTTGGCCGAGTTCTCATACAACAACAGCTACCAAGTGAGCTTGACAATGTCACCATTCGAAGCATTGTATGGTAGACTGTGCCGATCTCCTGCTTGTTGGGTTGAACCTGGTAATAGACTCGTATTGGGACCCGATATGATTCGCGAAGCTGCGGACAAAGTCGATTTCATTAAGAAATGATTACTAGTTGCTCAAAGCCGACAGAAGAGCTATGCAGATAAGAGAAGAAGAGATATATCATTTGTTGTTGGCGACTATGTATATTTGAAGGTATCTCCGATGAGAGAAGTTATCCGGTTCGGTAAAACAGGGAAATTGGCGCCCAAATTTAATGGTCTGTTTCCTATTCTGGAATTGGTTCGAACTCTAGCTTATATGGTTCAATTAACTGATTGGTTGCCTGGAGTGCATGATGTATTTCACGTATCTCAACTGCGAAAGCATGTGCATGATCCATACCTCGTTGTAGAAGAAGCCACACAACAGGATTTGGAAATCACTCCGGAATTGGCAGTTAGAAGAGAGCCGATGAAGATCATTGGCAAAGAAACCAAAGAGATGAGGAACAAAGAGGTTCACTTAGTCAAAGTGCAATGGAGTGGAGATCCGCGAGATAGTACTTTGGAAACTGAGGAAAGCATTAAGAAAGCCTATCCTAAGTGCAGGGTGGATATCTCTGATTGACTCTAGTGCAAGGTACAATTACCATATTTTGCATTTCCATTCTGTTCTTTACTTTGTTGTTGTCTTCTTTGCACGGATGTAAACTTTTAATCATATAGTCTGAATTATTTTAAAAGAGTATATGAATTAATTGGTATATTTTTGGAAAGTTAAAAACAAATTGATTGTTGCTTGTGTTGTGTGATTGTGGATTTGATTAATCAAATTATTAGAATGATAGCTAATTTAATAAATAAGAGAATGATGGTAAATTCATGTAATTAAATCAAGTATTGAACTGATTTAAAAATAGATAGAAATATATACATGTGCATTATATATGTTTGAACAGGTAAATGGATTAGCTGTTGAGTAAAGATTTTATTTGCGTGCCCGACAAATAGGCAAACCTTAATGGGTTGGATGCGAAATTTTATTATTATATCAACTCCTGTGAATGCCATTGGATGCGGAGTGCTGGTTGTTCTGTGTGTGATAATAAATGTCACCACAGGATAGTAACAATTAATTTTGAGCTACACTACATGACATACTTCTTGATGATACGCATACTTCATCATATACCACGTAAGCATTTGGAGCTTGTGTGACGAGGTTGAAGATTTATCATACGAGCGAGAGGCTTATATGGCGATGACTATATATTACAGGTTGAAATGATGACCAATCTGGACTATATAAATTGTAACGGTAAATTGCAAGATTAATAAAAACCCCACATGGGTCTGGAGATGACAATAAACACGTCTCTCTGGTCATTAAGGCACAAAAACCATTTATAGGGTGACGAGAATTTATTCTCTGGAGTTATGATCTATACACACTCCCCTATGGACACCGGAATATATCACTATAAATATGTGCATGCTTTTTAAGATTTATTGGGTACCTAATACATCCCAATAAATTTCCAAATCCCTCCCCGTACAAAGGAGGTTATGTTGAAATTTTTCGAAAATTAGGGTGTTAGCCAAATTTTTGAAGAAATTGAAAATTCTTAGAAACTTAAAAGTTGAAGGATGGAAGCCAGATTGAAAGTAGAGTTGGTTAATTAAACCACTTTCGACTTTGTTCCTTTCCGGGGACGAAAAGTTTTAAGTGGGGGAGATTGTAACAACCCGAAAAATCTGAGCCAGTTTAAAATTTTTAAATTGGCTAAAATAGTGGATTTTAAATATTTAAAATAAATATTTTAAATAATAACGATGAAAAGTATGTTTGAATCGATGTTTGGAAATAAATATAATTATTTTAAATTATAAACAAGGCCTGAAATGGCGCGATAGTTTCAAAATTTGAATTCAAACGTTGGCTGACTGTACCGGGTGCAAAATAAAATGGATTTTAGTGAAACCAAAAATATTTAAATCTGTTAATGAATATCTTTCTGACGAATATGAAAAATTGAAGTTTCATAGCGGGAATCAAAAGTTATGACCAAATGAATTTTTAGAAAGGTCGCGATAGTGAATATATCGCCCTTGAAAATAGACATTCTGCAAACGACCTCAGAATTCGACGAAACCACTTTTGTTGGATCCGAGATGTCAAATTATTGCTAGGTTTCAAGTTTCATAAGTTTTGAAATTAATATGTGGGCATGGAAAAAGAAAATGTGTTTGGTGAATTTCTGTTAAATTGGATTGACCAGAAAATGGCCATTTTTCAGACAGTCTCAGAATTCGATGAAACTAGTTTTGTTGGGACCGTATCGTCAAAACATAGCTAGATTTATTTTTCTACAATTTTTAGAATCGGTATGTGGCCCCGGCAAATTGAAATGTACGTTCAAATCAAATATTGAATGTTATATATTTTAATTTGAGGGAAAACTGACTGAAACATTCGAATGGGCCTGCGAAACATATCCCTAATTGTCGTTGGGTTTTGATTGGAGTTACTACGAGAGGAGGGTTATTTTAGAATTTTAAAAATATATAAGTCAAATAGAAAAAATCTGATTGGCCCTCATTCTTTTCTCTCTCCCCGACTCCTTCAGGCGCAACGACGATAAAGAGCTCCCACATTATCTCTTAAATTCCGGCCAAACCACTCAATAAAAACTCGTTCTCCAGTTAAGGTTTTGAAGAGTTCTTCATCCTCTCCAAATCCATACAAAGTTTGGCAATTATCGTTCAACCATTGTCGAGATCGAGCTCCGTAAAGTCGGCGACTTCAACTCGCTGCCGAGCACGCCTCCGACCACCGAAGTAGACCCCACCACCCCGCGCCTGCTCGCCTCTCCTCCCACTTCCACGTGGCAGTGGCCGATCGTCGTCTCGTGCAACGATTCGCACGCAAATCGCAAACCTAGTTTTGAATGCTTCAGATGAGGTAACAGCCTATTTTATTTTAAACTGATTATAGCACTTTAAAGTGCTACGGTTTTTGATTTCACTGTAAAAATCATATCTTTCTCGTTTGTTGACGAAATCCGGTGAGACAAGAGACAGTGGACTCATGTGGACGTCTTCTACATTCTAGAAGAGATCGCATATTTTTTCTGAGCCTTCTGCTATTTTTAGTGAAGTGGAACCCAATATGAGATTTTAATTTATAAATGATATGGAAAACAACGATGTATAAATTATATAGTCGATGTATGAGTTATATAAGCATTGTGCACCTCATGTATAAGCGTTGTATAAGTTGTACGTTCGATGTATAAGTTATATATGTGTTGTAAAAATTATATATGCGTTGAAATGTTTGAAATGAAGTGAAATGTAACTGAAATATATTTATATACAAATATATATATATATACACACACTCCCCTCGTCCACAGACCATGGACGATATTTATTGGTTGTGATATTGTTTGGATTATTGGTTGATGTGAAATTTGGTGAAAATCATGAATGATTGATTGTGGTTGAAAAATACCTGTTTGTGGCTGAGAATTATTTTGGATGAAACCACATAAGATTAGTTTGTGGAAAAGAAAAATAAACATGCTCGTCTGCGTATGAATTAGATGCATGAAATCCCTATTGTCCAAAACCGCGAGGTTTTAAGGTAGAGCGAGGAGTCGTACTAGGGATGGTCCCGGTTTTAACTACCCTGCCGTTATGCTGCCGAAATTTTCAATAATATTCATGTGTTAGAATTATTTTCATGTGTTGAAAGCTATATTCATATGTTGAATAGAAATTCATGTGTTGTGTAGAAATTCATGTGTTGAATGAAATTAATTTGTTGAATAAATTTTTTGAAATATAAAAATAATATTTTTACCTTATATATGAACCATATAAAGTAATCGTGTTTTGAAAAAAATTGTTTTACAATAAAAATCACATTTTTTTAGATATATAAACTATAGAAAATATTCATGTGTTGAATATAAATTCATGTGTTGAATGAAGCTCAGGTGTTGAATGAATTCTTTAAAAGATAAAAATAACATTTTTATTATACATATCAACTATAAAAAATATTCATGTGTTGAATTAAGGACTAGAACGATAAAAATCATACTTTTATCGTATGTGTGAAGTCAAAAACATTCATGTGTTGAATATATAGATTGAACTATAAAATCTACATTTTTATTGTGAATATGAAGTGGTAAAAATATTCATGTGTTGAATAATTATTTTTTATGATAAAAATATCATTTTTATCAAGTGTATGAATTGAATATAGTTTTGAAATCGAAGAAAGAATTATATTTATATATATTTATATAAATATAATTAAAATAAATCGACTAACGAAGCTGCAGTTCGTATTTTGAAACCGTGATTTCAAACGATTAGTGCGGGAGACCCGACCATCGGATTTTCCCGAAACCACAACCGTTGGGTTCGCTTTGAAAAATAACTTTCCAACGACACCAACTTGGTAGAGATCCAACAGTTGGATTTTCTGGAATGTTTAATTCAAATCTGAAGAAAAATAGTGCTAGAATCGATTATATATATATATATATATATAATTAAAATAAATCGAATAACGACGCTGTAGTTCGTATTTTGAAATCGAAACTTCAAACGATTGTACCGGGAGATTCGACCGTCGGATTTTCCCAAAACTCAAACCGTTGGATTCGTTTTGAAAAGATCTTTCTAATGAATCTGTGAAGATCCAATGGTTTAATTTTCAAATATGTGTAAATCAAATCTGAAGAAAAACAGCACCACGGCCGCGTTATGGCCTGAAGCGTCATTTGAATGAATTGGCTATTTTTAAATAAATTAAAATAGCGATGAATCGTGATAAAATATAATAAACGATATGGAATGGAAATAACTGAATTTGCTTGGTTTATGTGATATTTGATGGTTGAATGTGTGTGGCGTTAAAATTACATTAAAGAACAGAATTAGTGACGTCGAATAATTTAACCATTGAAATGAACTGATTTGAAATTCTAAATATACGTGAATTATTTTAAAAGGCCGAGTTGATTCTCATTTCAAATAATTGATCGACGAGTGAAAGTCAAAGATACGAAGACAGTACAAGACCGATGATCTTCACGTCGAATGGAGGGCTGCTACTGATGCTCATGACAGGAGTAGCTACCTTGAAGGGGCTGAAGTAGTAGCCGTCCGGACGTACTTGTTGATTGTACGGATATACGAGGTATTGAGTATCTCCGGTTTCGTTCATACCCATAACGAACTTGTAAATGGATTGTTTGTCTAACATTGGATTTTGTTCTGTGCTGACTGATCTCTATTAAACATATATCTGTTTGGCGATGGAGAATTTATTCTCTTGCTTAATGCCTTTCTCTGAGACGTACGAGCTCAGAGGTTATATATCGACAGAAATTAGTCGCATGGAGTGAATTTCCTGTGTGGCATGCCTGAGTGGCAGATGATCAAGGCTTCTGTTGAAAAGCAAAGTTTTGTGGTTGATGATCAAAGCACGGCCTGTGTGGCATAGCTTTGTGTATAGTGTTGTTTCGCGAGCCTCACACCCCGGTAAGAGCCAAAAATGGGAGAAGACATCAGGGAGGACATGCGATTCCTTCTAGGTAGGAGTGGTGCTTTGGGTTTTGCACGCCCGGGTATTTTACTTATGTGGATGATGGAAAGCGAGGCCTCGGTTTGCTTCGGTCTCTTCAAAGCCAATGGTGTGGTCAAATATGACCAGTTTACGCCCCATAGGATGGGTAAACGCAGTGTTCAGGCATTTTAATCCACATCGGTGGACCGGCCCTGACGATCTAAGGGTCGATGCGTTCTGATCCTGAGACATGGCCTAGATTGTCGCGAATTCGGTAAGGACTATCTTTTGCCTTGGTTTATAACGGAAATCCAATTTCCAAATACGTCATCGTGCGGTTTTGATTGTATACCTATATATGGCGACATAGTGGTATAGGGCATTAATGTCGTCTATGATTGATAGTTATGATTGAAATTTGTTTTTGAAACATATAAACACTAGTAATAATATCAAAAGCTTTTGTTTTTGGCCGTAACAAGCATATTTTAGCCATTATAAGGTAAAACTCTATCCTCCGGTTTGTGTTGCATTGTGTGATGGGAAATGAGTCTTATAATGGCTTCATTTTTACAAAAAGCATTGCAATGTTTAAAAGATTTACTTGTTTTAAAGCACTGGCAATCCAATGGAGTAAACACGTTCCGCGAAAGTGGCATGGTCCTGTGATTAGCCATATTGAAAAATGTGTTAGTTAGATTTCTCATACCAGTCCCATGATTGACTTGTAGTTTGTTTCACTTGTAAACTCGGGTGCCCCTATTTCTACATGGGCAGCCTTGTATTCAGGTTTTAGCAGGCTCTTTCTGGATAGTTGGAGCTGAAGATGGATTCTATCATTTATCTCTTTTTATGTTGTTCTGCTCCTATTGTACATATTATGTTTGTTTTCCGCTGTAGACATTTATGTATCGCTGAACTGTACTTTGTACTAAGTATGATCCTATATACTGTGTAACTCTGATGATTATGTTTATCCATTATATTCTATTTTACATTATTTGGTGTATTTAATTATTTCTGTTCTGTTGTTATCTGTTTATGTGTCATATTCCAAAGATTACCCTTGCCACTGTCTTATGGGGTTTGGGGTCGTCACAGACGGGGCATCAGAGCTTTGGTTAAGCTTAGTTCTGGAATATAACATATTAACGAACTCATCAGAAATAGAACCAGTAGTGTTCTAGGATGAATAGGCCATTATAGATAGGATCAGTAAGGTCCTAGTATGAGTAAAGCAGAATGAGATACATCCTGATAGACACATTTACATTCAAGTTTATGTCTCTATGTTTTAAAATTACCTTTTTTGTTGGCCTAACACTATGTATGCTATTTGCAGACATTGAAAAAAATGAGTGGCAGAAGTAGAAGAGGTAGGTTGGAACCAGATGTTGAAGCTCTACTTAAGAAATACAGAAACATGGGTGGAGTACCATTCTTGGGCGAATTATCTATTATTAAAACACAAGCTTGGATTCGTTCTGCTGAGAAAATCATTGAAGGTTTAAAGCTGAAGGATGACCAGAAAAGATTACTGGCATCTTGGGCACTCAAAGACGAAGCTTTGTTCTGGTGGGATTCGATTGTTAAGGATAATCCAAAAGGTAATATTACCTGGGATAGATTTAAAGAGATTTTCAGTGAAAGATTTATTCCTCCAGAAGCAAATGAGTGGTTACGTGATGAATTCTACTATTTGATACAAGGAGATATGAATATCGGAGAATATCATAAGAGATTCAATGAACTTTCTCATTTTGCTCCTCATTTAATTCAAGATCCAAAGAGGAAGAATCGGAGGTTTATTAATGGTCTATAAAGAAAATACTAGAATAAAGTAATGGGGCATGTGAAGCTTCCTTTTTCTGAAATGATATACATGACTTATCAGTATGAAGTCTGAATAATCGAGGTCTTTTAGTCGATGAAGAGGAAGTCAGTTTGAGCAACAAAAGGAAATTTGAAGCTGATAGCCCAGAGGCGAGTACACAACCTGAGGCCAGTACGAAGTCTGAGTTCAGAAAGAAGCCTAGATTCAAGAAGATAAGGGCTAAGTCTGAGAAAGGACCAGTGACGACCGCCATATGCAATAACTGCAAGAAGCCAGGGCATTTTCAAGGGAATTGCAAATCCTCGAAACGGGAAAGAAATGTTGGGTCGAAATCCAAGGGCAAGTTCCAAGAGAAAAGAAAATGCAGTCAATGCGATTAGACTGGTCATCTTGAATAGGATTGCCGGCTCTTGAAGAAATCTGAAAAGGTTCAAGTAAATGAAGTGGCAGAAGTTCCTGGAACCTCATCTAGTCAGGAATGGCTAGATGTTTTAGAAGGCACGCTTACTGTCAAAAACATTCCAGTTAAGGTATTATTTGATACAGGTGCATTGCGAAGCTTTGTTGCAAAGAATGCGGTTAAGAAACTGGATTTGAATTTGAAGAAGCTTAGAGAACCCATGACTGTTCATAATCCGTTCTGGGGTTCTGCCGATCTTAGTTGGGTTTGTGGGGTTCCAGTTTCTTTTTCCTACTATCGATTCCCTACTATCGCGATCGTCATGAATTTTATTGAGTTTGATCTTATTCTGGGAATGGATTGGTTAAACAAATATGAAGCCAAGGTTAAATTTGCCGACAGAGTCGTAAGGGCGAAGATTAAATTAGGCAATTATATAACCATTCCATGTGAAGGTTCGAATTTTGATAGAAAGGACTTCTGGGCAGCTTTAGATGTTTCTCTTGCTCAGATAGAACCTGTTCATCTCATTCTGGAGAACATTCCTGTCGACATTGAAAATATTCCAGTTGTCAAGAACTATGCGGATGTGTTCGAAGAAGTTGTTAGCTTACCTCCGCAAAGAGAAATAGATTTTAAAATCTCTTTTGTTCTGAATGCAAGGCCAGTAGTTCACGCTATTCGAAGAATGACCTTAAAAGAGAAAGAAGAGTTAGACAATCAAACTCGACAGTTATTATAGAAAGGTCCGATCAGGCCTAATTTCTCTGATTGGGGAGCAGTAGTGGTATTTGTCCCAAAGTCAGACGGTATGCTCAGACTATGTGTAGATTATCGTGACTTGAATAAGCAGACACTGAAAAAAAAATCCATTGCCGCGGATAGATGATTTGTTGGCTCGATTGAATGGTGCCCAAGTATTTTCCCGAATGGATCTGGCTACAGGTTTCCATCAGCTTTGTATTGCAGAAGAGTGTTTTCCTTAGACAGCATTCAGAGGTCCAGATTTACTCTACAAGTGGTTAGTAATGTCGTTCAGCTTGTGTAATGCTCCAGCTTATTTTGTCGATCTAATGAACCGAGTGTTCAGAGAAGTGTTGAATAAATTTGTTCTGGTTTTCATTAATGATATATTGATCTTCCCTAAATCAGAAAGCGAACATGTAAAACATTTGGAACAAGTGTTAGAAATTCTGAGAAAGAATGTGTTGAAAGCAAAATTTTCCAAATGTATATTCTGGCAAGAAGAAATCAAATTTCTTGGCCTCGTCGTTTCAAAACAAGGAATTTCTGTGGATCCCAGTAAAATCACTGCCATTCAGAATTGGAAATAGTCTCGTGCACCCACAGAAGTTAGAAATTTTCTTGGATTAGCCAGTTATTATCGGAAGTTCATTAAGATTTTTTTTGAAGATATCCAGTCACTTAACGAAGCTTACTCAGAAAAATTCGAGGTTCAACTGGACTCCCGAATGTGACGTAGCTTTCCAGGAGCTGAAGTTAAAATTGACGACTGCTCCAGTGCTCACAATTATTGATAGCCATCAAGATTTAAAAGTCTGGACCGATGTTTCTAAAGATGGCCTTGGCGCAGTGTTATTGCAAAGAGGCCATGTAGTCGCTTATGCTAGCCGTCAATTGAAACCACATGAAAAGAATTATGTAACTCACGATCTTGAAGTACTAACTATCGTGTTTGCTATGAAAATCTGGAGGCATTACCTATTGGGTGAAAAGTTCGAATTATATACTGATCATCAATCATTGAAGTATTTATTCACCCAGAATGATCTGAATATGAGGCGGCAGCGTTGGTTAGTATTTCTCGCGGCTTATGATCTTGATATCTAATATACTCCGGGGAAAGCCAATGTTGTAGCTGATGCGCTCAGCAGGAAGAATGTGATCATCACCAGTGATATCATTACACCATCATTGATTGATAAAATAGCTATTCTTCAGAAAGACGATAGTTATATTAAGGAGATGATCAGAAGAATTTAAAATGGCGAAGTCCCCAGTTTCCAAGTGGATGGCGCAGGAGATCTGAGATTGAAAGGTAGAATTTGTGTTCCCGACAATCTTGAGCTCAAAAGAGAAGTAATGGATGAGAGCCACTAGTCCAAACTGAGCATACACCCAGGAGTTAGTAAAATGTACAATGACCTCAAGAGAACTTTCTGGTGGAATGCAACGAAAAGGGATATCTCTATATATGTTAGCCGGTGTTCCACCTGTCGGCAAGTCAAAAGCGATCAGCAGAAGCTCGTTGGATTGTTGCAACCTATGGAAATTCCAAGTGGAAAATGGGAACAGTTTTCTATGGATTTCATATATGGTTTGCCCAGAACCAGAAATGGAAATGACAGTATTTGAGTGATCTTAGATCGTTTCACGAAGACCGCCCTTTTCATACCTGCCAAATCAAATAGAACTGCTCAGAGTCTGGCGCAAGTTTATTTCAAAGAAATTGTTAAACTGCATGGAGTTCCCTTGAGTATCGTTAGCGACCTTGGCCCGATTTTTGCTAGTAAATTCTGGGAAGCATTCCAAGAAGAATTGGGAATGAAACTGAACTTGAGCACCGCATATCGTCCTCAAACAGACGGTCAAACTGAGAGGATGAATCGTATTCTAGAGGATTTATTGCGGGCTTGTGTTATTGATTTTGGCGGGGCGTGGGAAGACCATTTGCATTTGGCCGAGTTCTCATACAACAATAGCAACCAAGCGAGCTTGACATGTCACCATTCGAAGCATTGTATGGTAGACCGTGCCGATCTCCTGCTTGTTGGGTTGAACTTGGTAGTACACTCGTATTGGGACCCGATATGATTCGTGAAGCTGCGGACAAAGTCGATTTTGTTAAGAAATGATTACTAGCCGCTCAAAGCCGATAGAAGAGCTATGCAGATAAGAGAAGAAGAGATATATCATTTGTTGTTGGCGACTATGTATATTTGAAGGTATCTCCGATGAGAGGAGTTATCCGGTTCGGTAAAACAGGGAAATTGGCGCCCAAATTTATTGGTCAGTTTCCTATTCTGGAACGGGTTGGAACTCTAGCTTATAGGGTTCAATTACCTGATTGGTTGCCTGGAGTGCATGATGTATTTCACGTATCTCAACTGTGAAAGCACGTGCATGATCCAGATCTCATTGTAGAAGAAGCCGCACAACAGGATTTGGAAATCACTCCGGAATTAGCAGTTAGAAGAGAGCCGATGAAGATCATTGGCAAAGAAACCAAATAGCTGAGGAACAAAAAGGTTCACTTAGTCAAAGTGCAATGGAGTGGAGATGCGCGAGATGGTACTTGGGAAACTGAGGAAAGCATTAAGAAAGCCTATCCTAAGTGCAGGGTGGATATCTTTGATTGACTCTGGTGCAAGGTACATTTACCATATTTTGCATTTCCATTCTGTTCTTTACTTTGTTGTTGTCTTCTTTGCACGGATGTAAACTTTTAATCATATAGTCTGAATGATTTTTAAAGAGTATATGAATTAATTGCTATATTTTTGAAAAGTTAAAAACAAATTGATTGTTGCTTGTGTTGTGTGACTGTGGATTTGATTAATCAAATTATTAGAATGATAGCTAATTTAATCAATAAGAGAATGATGGTAAATTCATGTAATTAAATCAAGTATTGAACTGATTTAAAAATAGATAGAAATATATACATGTGCATTATATATGTTTGAACAGGTAAATGGATTAGCTGTTGAGTAAAGATTTTATTTGCGTGCCCGACAAATAGGTAAACCTTAATGGGTTGGATGCGAAATTTTATTATTATATCAACTCCTGTGAATGCCATTGGATGCGGAGTGCTAGTTGTTCTGTGTGTGATAATAAACGTCGCCATAAGATAGTAACAATTAATTTTGAGCTACACTACATGGCATAATTCTTGACGATAGGCATACTTCATCATATACCACATAAGCATTTGGAGCTTGTGTGACGAGGTTGAAGATTTACCATACGAGCGAGAGGCTTGTATGGCGATGACTATATATTACAGGTTGAACTGATGACTGATCTAGACTATATAAATTGTAATGGTAAATTGTAAGATTAATAAAAAAAACCACACGGGTCTGGAGATGACAATTAACATGTCTCTTTGGTCATTAAGCACAAAAACCATTTATAGGGTGATGAGAATTTATTCTCTAGAGTTATGATCTGTACACACTCCCCTGTGGACACCGGAATATATCACTACAAATATGCGCATGCTTATTAGGATTTATTGGGTACCTAATACAGCCCAATAAATTTCCAAACCCCTCCACGTACAAAGGAGGTTATGGCTAAATTTTTCGAAAATTTAGGGTGTTAGCCAAATTTTTGAAGAATTTGAAAATTCTTAGAAACTGAAAAGTTAAAGGATGGAAGCCAGATTGAAAGTAGAGTTGGTTAATTAAACCACTTTCGACTTTGTTCCTTTTCGGGGACAAAAAGTTTTAAGTGGGGGAGATTGTAACAACCCGGAAAATCTAAGCCAGTTTAAAAATTTTAAATTGGCTAAAATAGTGGATTTTAAATATTTAAAATAAATATTTTAAATAATAGCGACGAAAACTATGTTGGAATCGATGTTTGAAAATAAATATAATTATTTTAAATTATAAACAAGGCCTGAAATGGCGCGGTAGTTTCAAAATTTGAATTCAAATTTGGCTGACTGTACAGGGTGCAAAATAAAACGGATTTTAGTGAAACCAAAAATATTTAAATCTGTTAATGAATATCTTTCTAACGAATTTGAAAAATCGAAGTTTCATAGCGGGAATCAAAAGTTATGGCCAAATGAATTTTTAGAAAGGTCTCTATAGAGAATATATCGCCCTTGAAAATAGACATTTTGCAAACGACCTCAGAATTCGATGAAACCACTTTTGTTGGATCCGAGATGTCAAATTATTGCTAGGTTTTAAGTTTCATAATTTTTGAAGTTAATATGTGGGCGTGGAAAAAGAAAATGTGTTTGGTGAATTTATGTTAAATTGGATCGGCCAGAAAATGGATTTTTTTCAAACAGTCTCAGAATTCGATGAAACAAGTTTTGTTGGGACCGTATCGTCAAAACATAGCTAGATTTATTTTTCTAGAATTTTTAGAATCGGTATGTGGCCCCGGTAAATTGAAATGTACGTTCAAATCAAATATTGAATGTTATATATTTTAATTTGAGGGAAAACCGACTGAAACAGTCGAATGGGCCTATGAAACATATCCCATTGTGTTCGGAATGGGGTATTTAGCTAGGGACGACAGTCTTTGGATTTGGATTGGAGTTAGTACGAGAGGAGGGGTATTTTAGAAATTTAAAATATATAAATCAAATAAAAAAAATCTGATTGGCCCTCATTATTTTCTCTCTCCCCGACTCCTTAAGGCGTGACGATGATAAAGAGCTCCCACCTTCTCTCTTAAATTCCAGCCAAACCACTCAATAAAAACTCGTTCTCCAGTTAAGGTTTTTAAAGAGTTCTTCATCCTCTCAAAATCCATATAAAGTTTGGCAATTATCGTTCAACCATTGTCGAGATCGAGCTCCGTGATGTCGGCGACTTCAACTTGTCGCCGAGCACGCCTCTGACCATCGAAGTGGACCCCACCACCCCGCGCCTGCTCGCCTCTCCTCCCTCTTCAACGTGGCAGTGGCCGATCGTCGTCTGGTGCAACGATTCGCGTGCAAATCTCAAACCTAGTTTTGAATGCTTCAGCTGAGGTAACGGCCTATTGTATTTTAAACTGATTATAGCACTTTAAAGCGCTACGGTTTTTGATTTCACTGTAAAAATCATATCCTTCTCGTTTGTTGACGAAATCCAGTGAAACAAGAGACAGTGGACTCGTGTGGACGTCTTCTACATTCTAAAAGAGACCGCATATTTTTTCCGAGCTTTCTGCTATTTTTGGTGGAGTGGAACCCAATGTGAGATTTCTAATTTATAAACGATATGGAAAACAACGATGTATAAATTATATAGTCGATGTACAAGTTATATAAGCGTTGTACACCTCATGTATAAGCGTTGTATAAGTTGTACGTTCGATGTATAAGTTATATATGCATTGTAAAAATTATATATGCGTTGAAATGATTGAAATGAAGTGAAATGAAATTGAAATATATTTATATATGAATATATATACTTCCCTCGTCCACAGACCATGGACGATATTTATTGGTTGTGATATTGTTTGGATTATTGGTTGATGTGAAATTTGATGAAAATCAAGAATGATTGATTATGGTTGAAAAATACCTGTCTGTGGTTGAGAATTATTTTGGATGAAACTACATAGGATTAGTTTGTGGAAAAGAAAAATAAACATGCTCATCTGCGTATGAATTAGATGCATGAAATTCCCATTGTCAAAAACCGCGAGGTTTTAAGGTAGAGCGAGGAGCCGTACTAGGGACAGTCCCGGTTTTAACTACCCTGCCGTTATGCTGCCGAAATTTTCAATAATATTCATATGTTAGAATTATTTTCATGTGTTGAAAACTATATTCATGTGTTGAATAGAAATTCATGCGTTGAGTAGAAATTCATGTGTTGAATGAAATTCATGTATTGAATAAATTCTTTGAAATATAAAAATAATATTTTTACCTTATATATGAACTATATAAAGTAATCGTGTATTGAAATAAATTGTTTTACAATAAAAATCACATTTTTTTATATATATAAACTATAGAAAATATTCATTTGCTGAATAGAAATTCATGTGTTAAATGAATCTCAGGTGTTGAATGAATTCATTGAAAGATAAAAATAACATTTTTATTATATATATCAACTACAGAAAATATCCATGTGTTGAATAAAGGACTAGAACGATAAAAATCGTATTTTTATTGTATGTGTGAAGTCAAAAACATTCATGTGTTGAATATATAGATTGAACAATAAAATCTACATTTTTATTGT
Organism: Allium sativum; assembly: GCA_030737875.1. Taxonomy (NCBI): domain Eukaryota; kingdom Viridiplantae; phylum Streptophyta; class Magnoliopsida; order Asparagales; family Amaryllidaceae; genus Allium; species Allium sativum. Next base: position 130,717,360 of record CM060912.1, on the reverse strand, counting down.
GAATACGAAGTGCAAAAAATATTCTTGTGTTGAATAAATATTTTTGATGATAAAAATATCAGTTTTATCAAGTGTATGAAATGAATATAGTTTTGAAATCGAAGAAAGAATTATATTTATATAAATATAATTAAAATAAATCGAATAACGAAGCTGCAGCTCGTATTTTGAATCCGTGATTTCAAACGATTAGTGTGGGAGATCCGACCATTGGATTTTCCCGAAATAACAACCGTTGGGTTTGCTTTGGAAATATCTTTCCAATGGGACCAACTTTGTAGAGATCCAACAGTTGGATTGTAAGGAATGTTTAATTCAAATATGAAGAAAAACAGCACCAGAATCGATTATATTTATATATATATATATATATATATATAATTAAAATTAATCGAATTACGATGCTGCCGATCGTATTTTGAAATCGAAACTTCAAACGATTGTGCCAGGAGATCCGACCATCGGATTTTCCCAAAACTGAAACCGTTGGATTCATTTTGAAAAGATCTTTCTAATGATACAAAATCTGTGAAGATCCAACAGTTAGATTTTCAAATATGTGTAAATCAAATCTGAAGAAAAATAGCGCCACGGCCGCGTTATGTCCTGAAGCGTCGTTTGAATGAATTGGCTATTTTTAAATAAATAAAAATAGCGATAAATCGTGATAAAATATTATAAATGATATGGAATGGAAATAAAATGAATTTTCTCGGTTTATGTGATATTTGATGGTTGAATGTGTGTGGCGTGAAAATTACATTAAAGAACAGAATTAGTGATGTCGAATAATTTAACTATTGAAATCAATTGATTTGAAATTCTAAATATATGTGAATTATTTGAAAAGGCCGAGTTGATTCTCATTTCAAATAATTGATCGACGAGTGAAAGTCGAAGTTATGTAGACGGTGCAAGACCGATAATCTTCACATCAAATGGAGGGGTGCTACAAATGCTCATGATAGGAGTAGCTACCTTGAAGGGGCTTAAGTAGTAGCCGTCCAGACGTACTTGTTGATTGTACGGATGTGCGAGGTATTGAGTGCCTCTGGTTTCGTTCAGACCCAGAACGAACTTGTAAATGGACCGTGTGTCTGACATTGGATTTTGTTCTGTGCTAATTGATCTCTATTAAATATATATGTGTTTGGCGGCAGAGAATATATTCTCCTGCTTAACGCCCTTCTCTGAGACGTACGAGCTCAGAGGTTATATATCGATAGAAATCAGTCGCAAGGAGTGAATTTCCTGTGTGGCAGCCTAAGTGGCAGATGATCAAGGCTTCCGTTGAAAAGCAAAGTTTTGTGGTTGATGATCAAAGCGCAGCATGTGTGGCATAGCTTTGTGTATAGCGTTGTTTCGCGAGCCTCACACCTCGGTATGAGCCAGAAATGGGAGTGGACATCAGGGAGGACATGCGTTTCCTTCTAGCTAGGAGTGGTGTTTTGGGTTTTGCACGCCTAGGTATTTTACTTATGTGGATGATGGAAAGTGAGGCCTCGGTTTGCTTTGGTCTCTTCGGAGCCGATGGTGTGGTCAGTTATGAGCAGTTTACGCCCCATAGGGCAGGGAAACGCAGTGTTCAGGCATTTTAATCCACATCGGTGGACCGGCCCTGACGATCCAAGGGTCGATGCATTCTGATCCTGAGACATGGGCTAGATTTTCTAGAATTCGGTAAGGACTGTCTTTTGCCTTGGTTCATGACGGAAATCCAATTTCCAAATACGACATCATGCGGATTTGATTGTATACCTATATATGGCGACATAGTGGTATGGGGCACTAATGCCGTCTATGATTGATAGTTATGATTGAAATTTGTTTTTGAAACATATAAACACTAGTAATAATATCAAATGCTTTTGTTTTGCCCGTATCAAGCATATTTTAGCCATTATAAGGTAAAACTCTATCCTCCGGTTTGTGTTGCATTGTGTGATGGGAACTAAGTCTTATAATAGCTTCATTTTTACAAAATGCATTGCGATGTTTAAAAGATTTACTTGTTTTCAAGCATTGGCAATCCAATGGAGTAAACCCGTTCCGCGAAAGTGGTGTGGTCCTGTAATTAGCCATATTGAAAAATGTGTTAAGTAGATTTCTCATACTAGTCCCATGTCTAACTCGTAGTTTGTTTCACTTGCAAACTCGGGTGCCCCTGTTTCTACACGTGTAGCATTGTATTTAGGTTTTAGCAGGATCTTTCTGGATAGCTGGAGCTGAAGATAGATTCTATTATTTATCTCTTTTTATGTTGTTCAGCTCCTATTTTACATATTATGTTTGTTTTTCGCTGTAGACATTTATGTATAGCTGAGCTGTACTTTGTACTAAGTATGATCCTATATACTGTGTAACTCTGATGATTATGTTTATCCAGTGTATTTTATTGTACATTATTTTGTGTATTTAATTATTTCTGTTCTGCTGTTATCTATTTATGTGTCATATTCCAAAGATTACCCTTGCCACCGTCTTATGGGGTTTGGGGTCGTCACATTAATTTAAAATAAAAATCATATATATAGAAATATATATATATATATATTATTTTGATTATGATTATATATTTAAATATATGTGGTGTATAAAAGTTGGGTTGACTGATTGATTTTGGTGATGGTTATTTGTTGAATTATATATTCTTGTTCAAATAAAAATCGTCATTTTTAGTTAGAAATGTTACGTTAATATAAAATCATCATTTTAGATAGAAATGTTACACTAATGTTAAATTATCATTTTTGTTATAAAATGTCATGTTAGAATAAAATAACATTTTTGTTATAAAATGTAACATTAGAGAAAAATAACATTTTTATAAAATGTGTCATTAGATTAAAATAGCATTTTTATGGAGAAAGATTAAAATGACATTGTTGTTAAGAAATGATTTATTAGATTCAAAAAAACATTGCTTTGTTTAGAAATGTTTATTTAGATTAAAAACATCACTTTGTATAGGAATGTGTATTTAGATTAAAAACATCACTTTCTTTAGAAATGTTTATTTAGATTAAAAACATCACTTTGTTTAGAAATGTTTATTTAGGTTAAAAACATCACTTTGTTTAGGAATGTTTATTTAGATTAAAAATATCACTTTGCTATAAATGTTACGTTAGAATAAAAATGTCAATTTTGCTTGAAATGTTACATTGGATTAAACATGTCATTTTCATTAGAAAAGTTTATTTAGATTAAACATGCCATTTGCATTAAAGATGTTTATTTAGATTTATAATGTTATTTTCATTAGAAATGTTTATCTAAATTAAAAATGTCATTACGTTAGAAATATGATATTAGATAAGAAATTACATTTTGTATAAAATGTTATATTATAATAGAGATAACATTTCTCGTTATAAAAAGTTACATTAGAAAGAAATAACATTTTTTGTTATAAAATGTTTCTTTAGGATAGAAATAACACTTCTTGTTATAAAATGTTACAATAGAAAAAAAATAACATGTTTAGTATAAAACGTTGCATTATAAAAGAAATAACATTTTGGTTATAAAATGTCGTGTTAGAATAAAATAACATTTTTGTTATAAAATGTTGCATTGGAATAAAAATAACATTTTTATTATAAAAATGTTGCATTAAAAAAAAATCATCTTTGTCATGGAATGCCATGTTAGATAAAATAATCATAACAATTATTTAGAATAAAAAGATCATCTTTATTAGAAATGTGCATTTTGAATAAAAAGGTCAATTAGATAGAAATGTAATATTAGAAATAATAATGTCATTATTGATAGAAATGTCATTTTCGTACAAAATGTTTGATTTGAATAAAATTTCATTTTTGTATAAAATGTTTGATTAGAATAAAATGTCTTTTTATTTATAAATGCCATATTAGAATATAAATGTCATTTTATTTATAAATGTAGTGTTAGAATATTAATGTCATTTTATTTAGAAGTGCATGTAGAAACGATTAAAATGATCATTAGATAGAAAATATAATAACATGTTAAAGATAAATGTCATTTTGTTAGAATATTGTCATGTTAAATAATACGTCATTTATTTAGATTATATCCTTGTTAAATGAATATGTCATTTGTTTAGGATAAGGTTTTGTGAAATAAAAATGTCATCATGTTAGACAAGGACAAAAATAATTACTTGTCAAAATATATGGTAGTGGAAATTAAATTATAAATAGTCATTTAAAATTTTAAATAGTGAAAATTGGTTAAAGTGAAAATAATTCAAACTGAACTATAATTGGTTAAATTTATTAACCAATGATTTATTTATATAAACTGTTGCTGTTTGAAAACCCCACATGGTTATTGGGATGATATTTGACATACACTAGTCCCAATATTAAGCTGTATGTCAACCGATGGATTGACAGTCTGTGATGAGCATTAATTATTTATTTATTTTAATGTTCACACAATTATAAATTTCACTCTGGATGTGAATGGATTGTTTAATGAAATTTATCATTATTGTTATACATGCGATGTATGAAATCCATATAATTGAAATTATATGTAACTGATTGAGTCGCGTTCCGATTCAGAATATATTTATATAAAAAATATTCAAAAACAAAGAATCTTTTAAAATAACGTATATTTTAAAATAATAAATATTTTAAATAATATTCAGTGAAGAAGAAAAATGTAAAGCCGAATTAAGTAGCAAATGCCATTTTTAACCCGAACGGGTGTATCGATCGATTTTATTCATGTTATAATGAATATAAAAAAAAGAAGTGATTTAAAATATAATATTTTAAAAATATTAATATTTTAATATGACAAAGATATAGAGAATATTCAATTTTTATTTAAAATTGAAAATGAAGTTAAAATCATTTTAACCGGATTTATACATATTTTATAAATACGATTTAGATAGAAGTCGACGATATATATTATATATATTTATATAATGGCCTAAATAGAATGCGCTGCTCAGCGACCGTTCGCGAATTTCAACCATTAAATTTAAATTGATGTAACGGGAGATCCGACCATCGAATTCTCCTAAAACTAGAGTCGTTGGGTTCGTATCGAAAAGAGCTTTCCAATGAATATAAGAGTTTTGAAATCTAACGGATGGATTTGGAATTATGTCCAAATCAAATTGGGAAAAGGTCGCTATGAGTGCAGTTCGGTGGCCGTTATTGGAAACCGACTGTATGTGCCTTAATAAAATTATTAAAAATAAGGGAAAATTATGTAAAATCATAATAAATGATTTGAAAAGATTTTAGGGTGAAAATTCCATATTTAAAAAGATAAAAATATATTTTTATCAAATTGAACTAGTTATTAACTGGAATTAATCTTTAAATTAAGATTTAATGGAGTTTTACAATTAATTAATATTTAATTGGAATTAAATAGAATAAATTGGATTCTTTAGTTTTCCATGAATGGTGTTTTAAACAAAATTTGTTCTTGAACCCCGTATGAAAACGATAAATCTTTTAATTAAGATTTTTAGAGTTCCAATTATATTTATTAAGTGGAATAAAATGAAATGTTAATTGGGTTTGTTGTGAACTATGTTTTAAACGAAATTTGTTCTTTAACCCAATTAACAATGAAAATATAATTTGGAATTTATAAATCTTTTATTAATATTTAATAGAAATTTTCCAAAGTAAAGTTTTCCAATTTAATATATTTAATTGGAATTGAATGGGATTCGATTTAATAGTAATCGAGATGAGCTTCTGTAAAAGAAGACCGTTATTATATATGGAATTTAAAAGGCTCTATCGTTATTCCATTTATATTATTAGTCTGATACAGGAATTTATATCGATTAAATATTGGTTTGATTTCTGTGAAAATTCCATATTTAATGGAAGATGATTTTGGGTTTATTGTGAACTGTGTTTTAAATGACATTTGTTCTTTAACCCAGTTAAAGATAAGATTTATTTCTTAAATTTGAATAATTATAAGGTAATAATTTTGAATATTAAAACGCAAATTGGTGTTTTAATGAATCTTTAAAAAGAAGATCAAAGAATAAATTAAAGAATTTATCTTTGATAAAATTAATAGGTACCTTTCCCTAATATTATGAATATTTTATTTTAAAAAATATTCTGAATTGGATGTGTTTTTATAGCACTTTATTATTGATTATAAAATACGCGAGTTAATCAGAAAGACCGGGTTTAACCCATTCTGAATAATTACTACGACGATTAAAAGTCGAAGATGAAGATAGTGGTTGGAGACCAAAGGTCTTCACATCGTTTGGATGATTACTGATGTCTTGATTAGGAGGCATTCCAAGACAAGGTAATAAGTGATCATCGTCCAGACGTACTTGGAGATTGACGGATACGCAAGAGCCTTTCTCCTGTATTAGGCTTATGGGACGAGGAATAAGGTGCCTCCGGTTTCGTTTAGACCCAGAACAAACTTGTAAATGGATGGTATGTCTGTCATTGTATTCCTTTATGCTGTATTCGTTGACCTCTGCTAAATATATATCTTTTGGTGGCGAAGAATTTATTCTCTTGCATAACACCCTTCTCTGAGATGTACGAGCTTAGAGGTTATATATTGGCAGAAATCAATGGTATGGTAATATGGCATGCTAAGATGCAAACGATCAAGACTTATTGTTGAAAATCAGAGCCTTATGGTTGATGATCAAAGCACAAACCATTTTAGGCATAGCTTTGTATAGCGTTACATCGCGAGCCTCACACCCCGGTATGAACCAGAAACATGAGTAAGGACTGCAAGGAGGACATACGTTTCTTTCTAGATAGAAGTGGTGTTTGTGTTTAACAAGGCCAGACATTTTTACTTATGTGGATGATGGAATGAGGCGCCTCGGTTATTTGAGTCCCTAGTGGCTCTATTTACGCTCCATAGGGTGGGGGAACGTATTGTTCAGGCATTATTAATCCACAAACATTATTTGTGGACCGGCCCTAAAGATTCGGATGCAGTTGCGACTGAATCCTGAGGCACGGGCTAGAGTATCTCGAATTCTGTACGGGCTATCTTTTGCCATGGTTCATGATGGAAATCCAACTTCCAATAAAACACCATACAGTTTTGATTGTATTACTAGTATGGCGACAGTATATGGTAGCTATGCCGTCTATGATTGATACATTATGATTGAAATGTTTTTGAACATATATACACTATAATGATATCAACTCCGTTTTATCATGTCAAGCATTTTTGACCACTATAAGGTAAAACTCTATCCTCCGGTTTGCGTTGCATTATGTGATGGGTCTTGAGTCTTATAATGGTTTCATTTTTCTAAAAAAAGCATTGCCTTGTTTAAAGATTTACTTTAATTATGCACTGGAAAATCCAATGGAGTAAGCCCGTTCTGCATTAGCCTGCGTTAGCGGCGTGGTCCTGTGATTAGCCTTATTATTATTAGATAAGCTAGGTAAGATTTCTCATAATAGTCCCATGACTGACTCGTAATTTGTTTCACTTTGCAAAATCAGGTGCCCCCTTTTCCACATGGGCAGCCTTGTATTCAGGTTTTGGCAGACTCATTCTGGATAGCTATGGAGCTGAAGATGGATCATGTAACAACTCGAATTTTAATAACATGTTTAAACTAGAAATCAGGGTATAATTAATTTTTAAAATAAGAATCAAGGGAAATGGGTTACGCCATTGCGTTCGTCTTGGAATTCTGCTTGAAATAGAGTCCGAGTTTGCGTAAAACGAAAAACGTATGAAGAAGATATGGACGAACGAAGTTGGGCAGAAAAACCAGAAACGGGTCAGAATGCACTAGCGCACTTGGGAAGTGCGCCAGAACTAAATTGCACTGGCGTACTTGGGAAGTGCGCCAGTAAAATTTTAGCACTGGCGCACCTGCCAAGTGCGCCCAAGCCAGAAAACTGGCTTGGTCAGGCCCTGGCTGGCCTGGTTGGGTTCTAGTCGATTTCTGAGGCTTGGCTGAGTCACTAGGGCTTACATGTCACTTTTTGATTGGCTTCTCTTGAGATGGATGGTTTGGATTCACTCTAGCTTCATTGACGGCTCAAATCAGATTAAAATTCTATAAATACAACTCAAGTCTAACCCTAAATGGACACAAATAATATAATACTAAAGCCGTCATGCTGCTGAACTCCCTCTTGAACCATGGCCGCCGCCCCAAATTAAAGCTTAAGCATTCAAACACCAATCAATTCTAGGGACAAAGCTTTCACACAAAAATTAATTCGAAGAACAAGGCTTCTACAATGATTCAAGACAATAAATCAACAACGCCGCGACATTTTTGCAACAAATTCAGTTCGTAATTCATTTGCTATGCTATGTAAGTTCTAGTTATTTTCAGATTAAAATATTTAAATATAATATGGGCATGTGATGAAGTGAAATTGGATTTAAGTATGTTTATCGATCTATTTCTGTTGCTTCTTGAATCTTGAGGTCTGAGACTTGTTTATCTTTATTCTCATGCCAAGTTTATGATCTATTCAGCAGTTTTCTTGATTCGTAATGATGTTATCATCAAGTTGTAAACTTTATGCCTATCATGATGATTTATGCTTTTTGCTTTCTGATCTTGCTCTTATTGCAACTTCTACCTCCCCTTATTTATTTTCTTTTGATGAACCTTGGTCAATTTCGGACCTAGGCCTAAAACGCGATTTGCGTACGATTGAATACGGGGAAATATTGGGTTAATACCTAATTGGATATATGTGTTTGGTGGAATTGATGGCATAACATAAAAATTGGATATTTGGGTATTACTACCATTAACATGAAATTGAATATTTGGGTATTGTCATTGTAATAGTAATTGCAAGAATGGGGATTAGCATATATAGTTTGACATGGATCTTGATATATGTAATTTAGCTAGAACTCGTTATGGGTAAATTGGTGTAAACATGTTAAACATGTAATTTTGGGTATAAAACTGGATCAATGTAAATTAATCATAGCTTTGTAAACATGTAGGTCATGAATCTTGACATATGTAAACGGTATGAAACTTGATATATGTGTAAATTGGCATAAAATTTGCATACATGTAAAATGGCATGAATTGAACATATGTAAATTTGGTATGAATTGGGCATATGTAAAACTGACATGTAACCTAGAACTTGGGCATATGTTAATTATGTAAAATTTGGAGTAGAAACATATATGATAATTTATGATTTGGAGAAATTTTAATATGAACGCGCCTAAGTTGGGTTTTGGGTAGTTGGTATGTATTGGAAATAGGAGGCTATGACTTGGCATAACCTTATAGTAAATTATGATAATAATTTGGGAATACATTTTGGGCAAAAACGTGAATCATTAACATTTATATATGTTAAGCACATGAACTGATATTGGGGTTTTGGGTGGAATGCGACCATTAATGAACCGTTGACACGAGGTTAGACTTAGCTTGCGGTGTAAATCTGCCCGGAACCGCCCGAGAAATCCAGTAGCCACAAAGTGTCAGTCTAATGTGAGAGGTCGTAGGCCAAATTGTAGGCGTAACGGTTTATGACACGAGGTTAGACCCAGTTTGTGGTGTAAATCTGCTCGGAACCGCCCGGCAAATCCAGTGGCCACAAAATGCACGGTCTAATGTGAGAGGTCATGATTCGTTCGTCATAGTGAATGAATTAAGGAATACTAACCATAATAAGACGTGGGTATGGTTAGAGGGTTAGGTGGGGTGACATGGAAAATTTGTCATATAAATGTGGACCTAACCGGTATGGGTTAAGAACATGTAAAACTTATAAGTGCAGGCTCAACCAACATAACTGTTGATCAGACCAATGTGTGGGTTAAGTAATATGACTAGACTAATGACACTTAACCAATATGATATGAGTGGGTGGGTTAAGTAACATGGCTAAGCTAATAACACTTAACCGTTATAACGTGACTAGCGGATGGGTTGGGCTAACTTGAATAGGTTGATAACACCCAATCGATATAACCTGATGCGTGGTAGGGTTAAGTAAACACACGAGAGTAACACTTAACCATTATAATATGACTGGTGGATTGGGTTAAGTTAACATGCACTTAACCAATATAACGTGATGCGTGGTAAGGTTAAGTAACAACAGAGGGTAACACTTAACCGTCACAACTTAACCAATATGACATGACATGCGGTGGGGTTAAGTTAACACAAGGGAGAACACTTAGCCAGTATAACAAGGTTTGCGGTAGGGTTAAGTAACACAAGGAACAACACTTAACCAATATAAAATGATGTGTGGTAGGGTTAAGTAAAACAAGAGAAACACTTATCCAATTTAACGTAATGGACGGAGAGTGTTAAGTACATCGCGGGAAGGTGGGTAATATCTGTATATATAGGCCCACACACTTAACCAGTAGGAAACCCTAGTAACGGGGACCCATTTCAGTAGTAACCCAAAATTAGGTATCAACGGTACCCTGAAACTAGGCAGGGTGGGGCACGATTACTGGGCTGATTGTAAGCGGTCAAACGACGGCGGTGGGTGTACAGTGCAGGTCTAACGAGGTGCGGGCGTGCACACACTCCGGAGCAGACAACCAGGGTACTGGGAACACCAGTAGTTTAACCTATGTTTTCTAATTTTGTGTCGGGGCCGCCACCATGGGTCTTGATACACCCCATTGTGGGACCAACATAGGTATCTACAATCATTGGGGGTCGTATGATACACGTAGGTAGCATAATCCCTAGGTTGGACCTAGGTGGCATAAACCCTAAATCCAAGAAGCGTTCAATTAGTAGCATAATCCCTAGGTTGGACCTAGGTGGCATAAATCCTGGTTGAATCTAAGAATCGCTCGATAGAAAACCCTAGATTAGATCTAGGTAATAAATAATAGATGTACACGTGAAAGCAACCTTAATTTCGGGGATTGGGATCACATTATGATTTCATCATTTTATATAGATTACTAGTTGGGACACTAGTTAGGTGGTGCAGAGCAAATAGATATCATTTTAATGGTGAAGTAGAGAAATATTGCGAAACTATACTTAGTTCATCTTGAATGGGAACCTTGCAATGTTATACATGACAAAAATCATATGAGGTTATTCTTAGTTATCTTTCCTGTAGCTTATCTTGTCATCATGCTTATGTTTACTTTCAGTTTATTCATGCCATGTTATCTTTACCTGTTTTTATGCTGAAAGTCACTAGGACTTACTCAGTCTTTATGACTAACCCGTTTTGTTTCGCCTCTTTTTCTTCCGTCCCCCCCCCCCCCAGGTTCACAGGGTGGGAATACAGCTTAGTTCGGATCTTACCAAGCTCCAAGGCTCTTTCTTGTACGGCTTGGATTTCTCTTGGCTATGGCTTGCTTTGCTTTATTTGGGAATACTACAACTTATTTTATGCTTCTTTGTTTTTGAGAAAGACAGATATTTTAACTATGTAATTGGGTATTGGAAGCTGATGGGCTTTTATTGTAAACAATCATATTTAGCAAGTGATTTGGAGTACTTCCACTTTACTTTCCGCTGTTTTATATATGTATGTCTTGTAATATTTCGGTTCCAGTACGCATAATGCTCCACAGAAGTTAAGGCATTCCTTTTGTTTGTGACCTTACAGATGTGGGGTGTTACATTTGGTATCAGAGCAGAAGGTTATCGGACTGGGAAAAAGTTTTTAAAACGTTCTGAAAACTATTTTCAAAAACCGTTTACAATGAAGCATTTTCTAAGAAAAGTTTTGTTTTAAGAAAGGCTTATTCCCTAAAGCCATATGCATTATCTTTTGATTCTCTCGTTGAGTCTCTTCTCTCTTTCTTTTCCACCATAGTTTGTAGGCATACAACGCATATCGGAGGGCAAAGGAGTACCCAACTTCCATCTGTAGCCACAGTAATTCCATCTACGTCTAATCTTATTTCAAGCTTTGTAGATTTGCCGTGCGATGGAGGTAGCTTTTCGAGAAATTTGTCAATAAGCTATTCAAGGATAGCAAGAACGAGGATAAAGAACACAAGCCTAAGGATGAGAAACTTGTTGATATGGCATAATCCACGAAGGAGGAAAAGGTGAAAGGGAAGAGGCCAAAGTGGAAGAATAATAAAACCCACGACAAGAAAGAGTATCTTTAGTATGGTAAAAAGGGACATGTAGTTAAGTATTAAGGGACAAGGGAAAAGGACAAGATCGTTGAGAGGGCAATTGTATGCTCTTACTTCTAGCGTACCTAAGAAGAGGTGGTAACGTTTCTGTTAAAAGTTTAGCTTTCCTTTTCTATCATCCCGTTAGAATTTTGTTTTTGTACATCACATCCCTTTTTAATTCTGCTTCGATAGTTGAGTCTCTGCACCTTAGTACTAGCGTAGTAGAGGGTCCCATTTTTGCCTCAAATCCTATTGGGGAATCGGCTCATTTATTCAATGACTTTTTTGGATTTGAGAATATCTATGCTAAGTGTTAAGTTTAGAAGTAACGTTTATGTTTTTGGGCTATAGGTTGTTTCTAGAGATGGAGTGGTTATCCAGAAATGATACTATTCTCGAGTATGAAAAGAGATTAGTTAGACTCTTGACTTGCCTCGGTAATACCCTCAAAGTCTAGTGTAACCCTTAGGGTTCTGCCATGCTTAGTTACCTAGAATCTCTTGATATATTTATCAATCCGCTCGAGTAGTGTTCGCCACTAGGGCGGATCGTTCATTTCGCTTATGCATGAGTTATGGAAAATCACCTTAGTAAGTACACTTGGCAACATGGTTGGCATTTTTTTTATTTTCAAAAGATAATTCATTTATGTGGAATACCTTCTAGTAAGCGAATTTACTAGTGAATTTTGCAGAGCTTGCATGAAACCATGAGTACGCAGTTATGTTTAAGCTGGGTATACGAGAAAAAGAATAAGTGAAAGTGGAACGAGAGACGACAGTGAAATGAGTTCCAACTCATATTTTGGAAATAGGAATTAAGAAGCTACGAAATTGTGAAGCTAAAGACGGTCAAAGCATAATGGAGTTAAGCTCAAGGAAATACGACTTAGAAGATTGAAGACTAGACATGCACATCATATCTCTTTTTAAGAGTATATCCTTGATCCCTCTTTTCCTGTAGATCTTACTTGTATATTATCTTTTAAGTATAGCCTCTCGGTCCTATTCTCAATCCTATTTCTGTTGTAAAACCCCATAGGGATCATCTGTTAGTTATACATGTTGGAGCTTGAGGGTGTCCGTTGGGTTGAGTAATTCTCTGGGCGTCAGCCTGATGTTGATTTCGGTCTTCGGGCTGGTGCTTAGGGAGTTCTTCTCCTAACCAGTATATATGTGACGTAGGTTTCTAGTTCTGACATTGCCTAATGGGCACAAAGTTTTTACTTGCTTCTATCATTCGACTATACCTTTAGGTAGGAACAATTGGGTGTAAACATGTGTTTGAGACATGTTATGATTGATGGTTGCAAGTGGCTGCAAGTGGACGCTAGTGATTGCTCGTGGATGCATTTACACATTAGGCACTAGATCGGCTCAGTTACCTTTCATGTTGCATATGCATGAGTGTTTACACTTGTTTATGGATGAATTTGAAAATGTTATCATGTGGATGTTGCATATGGATGGATGTTTGTGCGCACATATAGTGTTAGTGTGACTAGGACTATTTGCATACATGTGGACTCATGGCACTAAACATATTTTGTATTAAGAAGATCAATCAGGCCTGATCATTTGCATTAGATAAGGAACATATACACACACTTTTTGCATATGTTCATATAGCATTAGAAATCTCTTAAGGACAATAGATGCCTGTGATTGAGTAGATGGATGATTGGATGGTAGGACACATTCTTCTTAACTTGAAGATTTCGGGGACGAAATCCTTTAAGGAGGGGAGAATGTAACAACCCGAATTTTAATAACATGTTGAAACTAGAAATCAGGGTATAATTAATTTTTAAAATAAGAATCAAGGGAAATGGGTTACCCCATTGCGTTCGTCTCGGAATTCTGCTTGAAATAGAGTCCGAGTTTGCATAAAACGGATACCGAATGAAGAAGATATGGATGAACGAAGTTGGGCAGAAAAACCAGAAACGGGTCATAATGCACTGGCGCACTTGGGAAGTGCGCCAGAACAAAATTGCACTGGCGCACCTGGGAAGTGCGCAAGTACAATTTTAGCACTGGCGCACCTGCCAAGTGCGCCCAAGCCAGAAAACTGGCTTGGTCAGGCCCTGGCTGGCCTGGTCGGGTTCTGGTCGATTTCTGAGGATTGGCTGAGTCACTAGGGATTACATGTCACTTTCTGATTGGCTTCTCTTGAGATGGATGGTCTGGATTCACTCTAGCTTCATCGACTGCTCAAATCAGATTAAAATTCTATAAATACAACTCAAGTCTAACCCTAAATTAACACAAATAATATAATACTAAAGCTGTCATGCTGCTGAACTCCCTCTTGAACCATGGCCGCTGCCCCAAATTAAAGCTTAAGCATTCAAACTCCAATCAATTCTAGGGACAAAGCTTTCATACAAAAATTAATTCGAAGAACAAGGCTTCTACAATGATTCAAGACAATAAATCAACAACGCCACGACATTTTTACAACAAACTCAGTTCGTAATTCATTTGTCATGCTCTATAAGTTCTAGTTATTTTCAGATTAAAATATTTAAATATAATATGGGCATGTGATGAAGTGAAATTGGATTTAAGTATGTTTATCGATCTATTTCTGTTGCTTCTTTAATCTTGAGGTTTGAGACTTGTCTATCTTTATTCTCATGCCAAGTTTATGATCTATCCAGCAGTTTTCTTGATTCGTAATGATGTTATCATCAAGTTGTAATCTTTATGCCTATCATGATGATTTATGTTGTTTCCTTTCTGATCTTGCTCTTATTGCATCTTTTACCTCCCCATATTTATTTTCTTTTGATGAACCTTGGTCAATTTCGGACCTAGGCCTAAAACGCGATTTGCGAACGATTGAATATGGGGAAATATTGAGTTAATACCTAATTGGATATATGTGTTTGGTGGAATTGATGGCATAACATAAAATTGGATATTTGGGTATTACTACCATTAACACGAAATTGAATATTTGGGTATTGTCATTGTAATAGTAATTGCAAGAATGGGGATTGGCATATATAGTTTGACATGGATCTTGATATATGTAATTTGGCTAGAACTCGTTATGGGTAAATTGGTGTAAACATGTTAAACATGTAATTTTGGGTATAAAACTGGATCTATGTAAATTAAGCATAGCTTTTTAAACATGTAGGTCATGAATCTTGACATATGTAAAACGGTATGAAACTTGATATATGTGTAAATTGGCATAAAATTTGCATACATGTAAAACGGCATGAATTGAACATATGTAAATTTGGTATGAATTGGGCATATGTAAAACTGACATGTAACTTAGAACTTGGGCATATGTTAATTATGTAAAATTTAGAGTAGAAACATATATGACAATTTATGATTTGGAGAAAGTTTAATATGAACGCCCCTAAGTTGGGTTTTGGGTAGTTGGTATGTATTGGAAATAGGAGGCTATAACTTGGCATAACCTTATAGTAAATTATGATAATAATTTGGGAATACGTTTTGGGCAAAAACGTGAATCATGAACATTTATATATGTTAAGCACATGAACTGATATTGGGGTTTTGGGTGGAATGCGACCATTAATGAACCTTTGACACGAGGTTAGACTCAGTTTGTGGTGTAAATTTGCCCGGAACCACCCGGCAAATCCAGTAGCCACAAAGTGTCAGTCTAATGTGAGAGGTCGAAGGCCAAATTGTAGGCATAACGGTTTATGACACGAGGTTAGACCCAGTTTGTGGTGTAAATCTGCCCGGAACCGCCCGGCAAATCCAGTGGCCACAAAATGCACGGTCTAATGTGAGAGGTCATGATTCGTTCGTCATAGTGAATGAATTAAGGAATACTAACCATAATAAGACGTGGGTATGGTTAGAGGGTTAGGTGGGGTGACATGGAAAATTTGTCATATAAATGTGGACCTAACCGGTATGGGTTAAGAACATGTAAAACTTATAAGTGCAGGCTCAACCAACATAACTGTTGATCAGACCAATGTGTGGGTTAAGTAATATGACTAGACTAATGACACTTAACCAATATGATATGAGTGGGTGGGTTAAGTAACATGGCTAAGCTAATAACACTTAATCGTTATAACGTGACTAGAGGATGGGTTGGGCTAACTTGAATAGGTTGATAACACCCAATCGATATAACCTGATGCGTGGTAGGGTTAAGTAAACACACGAGAGTAACACTTAACCATTATAATATGACTGGTGGATGGGGTTAAGTTAACATGCACTTAACCAATATAACATGATGCGTGGTAAGGTTAAGTAACAACAGAGGGTAACACTTAACCGTCACAACATGATAAGTAGGTGGGCTAAGTCAATATACACTTAACCAATATGACATGACATGCGTTGGGGTTAAGTTAACACAAGGGAGAACACTTAGCCAGTATAACAAGGCTTGCGGTAGGGTTAAGTAACACAAGGAACAACACTTAACCAATATAACATGATGTGTGGTAGGGTTAAGTAAAACAAGAGAAACACTTAACCAATTTAACGTAATGGACGGAGAGGGTTAAGTACATCGCAGGAAGGTGGGTAATATCTGTATATATTGGCCCACACACTTAACTAGTAGGAAACCCTAGTAACGGGGACCCATTTCAGCAGTAACCCAAAATTAGGTATCAACGGTACCCTGAAACTAGGCAGGGTGGGGCACGATTACTGGGCTGATTGTAAACGGTCAATCGACGGCAGTGGATGCACAGTGCTGGTCTAATGGGGTGCGGGCGTGCACACACTCCGGAGCAGACAACCAGGGCATTGGGGACACCAGTAGTATAACCTATGTCTTCTAGTTTTGTGTCGGGGCCGCCACCATGGGTCTTGATACACCCCGTGGTGGGACCATCGTAGGTATCTACAATCATTGGGGGCCGTATGATACACGTAGGTAGCATAATCCCTAGGTTGGACCTAGGTGGCATAAATCCCGGTTGAATCTAAGAATTGCTCGATAGAAAACCCTAGATTAGATCTAGTTAATAAATAATAGATGTACATGTGAAAGCAACCTTAATTTCGGGGATTGGGATCACATTATGATTTTATCATTTTATATAGATTACTAGTTGGGACACTAGTTAGGTGGTGCAGAGCAAATAGATATCATTTTAATGGTGAAGTAGAGAAATCTTGCAAAACTATACTTAGTTCATCTTGAATGGGAACCTTGCAATGTTATACATGACAAAAATCATATGAGGTTATTCTTAGTTATCTTTCCTGTAGCTTATCTTGTCATCATGCTTATGTTTACATTCAGTTTATTCATGCCATGTTATCTTTACCTGTTTTTATGCTGAAAGTCACTAGGACTTACTCAGTCTTTATGACTGACCCGTTTTGTTTCACGTCTTTTTCTTCCGTTCCCCCCCCCCCCCCCCCCAGGTTCACAGGGTGGGAATACAGCTTAGTTCGGATCTTACCAAGCTCCAAGGCTCTTTCTTGTACGGCTTGGATTTCTCTTGGCTATGGCTTGCTTTGCTTTATTGGGGAATACTACAACTTATTTTATGCTTCTTTGTTTTTGAGCAAGACAGATATTTTAACTATGTAATTGGGTATTGGAAGTTGATGGGCTTTTATTGTAAACAATTATATTTAGCAAGTGATTTGAAGTACTTCCACTTTACTTTCTGCTATTTTATATATGTCTGTCTTGTAATATTTCGGTTCCAGTACCCATAATTCTCCATTGAAGTTAAGGCATTCCCTTTGTGAGTGACCTTACGGATGTGGGGGTGTTACCGATCCTATCATTTCTATTTGGCATTTCAGACTTCATTTATATATCATGTTTAATTCCGCTGCACTATATTACATCTTTTGTAAATTATCTTTCATTGTATTATTATATCGATGTACTCTGAAATACTGTACTCGGACGTAACATTATTGTAATGTTCATAAAAGTCTTTTGTTATTTGTTCTGATGTGTTGTATGCCCAAAGTTAGCGTATTAGTGTTTCGAACGGTCTAGGTCGATTTTACGATCGATTAGGTCTAGGTGAAATCTAGTATTGAATGGAATTAGATTTAGTAATAAACGAGATGAACTTCTGTGAATGAAGATTGTTACTATATATGGAATTTAAAAGACTTTGCCGCTATTCCATTTATATTATTAGTCTGATACGGAAATTTATATCGATTGTGCACTGCTATGATTTCCGTGTAGATTCCATTTTGACGGAAAATGATTTTTGGGTTTGTCATGAACGATGTTTTAAAGGACATTCGTTCTTTAACCCAGTTAAAGACAGGATTTATTTCCTAAATTTGAATAATCATTAAATAATGATTTTAGGAGATTAAAACTAAGCGGAGTTTAATGAATCTTTAATTAGATTGAAAAGTTAATGTGGTATTTTAATTTGTCAAATTTGGGAAGTGACCGAGAATGGGGTACCACCAGTTTTACTCCAGGCGATAGTTAAATCTTTAATTAGATTTGAAACAAGAAATGGTAATTAATTTTACCAACAACACAGTGGGTGTTAGATATGGAGTACTACCAGTTTTACTCCATGGGATGAGTAGGTTGGGATTTGATAAATAAAATAAATGATTACTTCGGTAAGGCTCGATAATCCCGACTAGTTTTAGAAACTTTAATTTGGTTTACAATTGATAAAGGATAAAATGAAATCTTTTGAAATTTATATCCAAAGGAAGAATAAAGAATAATTTTAAAAGAATTTTTCTTTGATAAAATTAATGGGAACCTTTCCCTAAAAATGTTGGTATCAGAATAAAAGAATATTCTGAATTGGAATGAGGCGTATGATGTGTTTTTATATAACTTGATTATAAGATACACAAATTATTCAGAAAGGCGGGGTTCAATCTATTCTGAACAATCGGTACGATGATTGAAAGTCGACGATGAAGATGGTGGTCGAAGACCGTAGATCTTCACATTGTTTGAATGATTACTGATGTCTTGATTGGGATTTACACCCAAGACAAGGTAATAAGGGGTGATCGTCCAGACATACTTGGAGATAAACTGGATATGCGAGAGCCTCTCTCCTGTATTGGACATATGAGCGAAGAACAAAGTGCCTACTGTGTTGTTCAAACCCAAAACGGACTTGCAAATTGGTGGTAAGTCTGACATTTTGTTCCTTTATACTGTATTCGTTGATCTCCGATAAATATTTGCCTGTTTAGTGGTGGAGAATTTATTCTCTTGCTTAACACCTTTCTCCGAATGTACGAGCTTAGAGGTTATATCATGGTGGAAATTAGTGGTACGGTATAGATTGATAGTGTGACATTCTGAGATGCATGAATCAAAGCTCTTGTTGAAAATCAAGGCTTTGTGGTTGATGATCAAAGCACGACTTTAATTAGCATAGCTTTGTGTAGAGTTAATTCGCGAGCTTCACACCCCGGTATGAACCTGAAACGGGCTAGTGACTATGTGGAAATGGATATATGTCTGTTCTCACTATGTGAAACGTCATGGTATGGATCCCAGGCTGTTTACAAATATGGATGTTGGAAATTTTATTGACGGAAAGCGAGGTAGTCTTTAAATGGCTCTCGATATGGTCGTAGGATTGACCATTTTAGAGGTTCGATAGAACCGGCTGACATATAGTTTATGGTATAAATAATCATCGATGAATGACTGGCCGTGAAGATCCAAGGGTTCGCCGCGAGGGATCTGGAGGCATTTGCTAGAGTGTCTCGAAATCGGTGCCACGGTTCATAGATGGAAATCCAATTCCCAATACACGATTTTACGGTTTTAGTTGTAAACCTATATTGCAACGTAAAATAATGGTATCTACCTCACCTGTGATTGATACATTTATATTTGAAGGTTATTTCTTCATGTATATAATAATAAAAGATGAAATTTCGCGTATCAAGCATATTCGGCTATTACAAGGGAAAACTCTATACTCGACTGCATCCATTATGTGATCAGACCTGAGTCTTATTGTAGCGTCATTTTTCTGTTCAGCATTGCGCTGCTTGTTTTATGCACTGGTATTCATGGGGGATAAACCCGTTCCATGTTATACGACGTGCTCCAGGGATTCACCTAACTTTAAAATAAAAATCTAATAATTGTTTTATTTCTCATACCAGTCCCATGACTAACTCGGAGGGTAATGGCCCAGATTTTTAACCGTTTTGTTTAAAAATTTAATTTGTTTAAATGTTGATTTGGAAATTAACGGGTTTTTAAAAATAATAATTAAATGTTAATTTGGAGTAAATGTGAATTTTATATTATTATAATCTAGTTAAAAATAGTCAGTTTTGAAACAGTTACGGATTTCAGTAAAATTAGTTCCATTGGATCTGTATTAATAAGTTACTACAAGATTATGATTTTCGCTTTGATCGAACATTCTATGTGCTCGTTTGAGCTGTAAACCTCAAACGTTAATTATGCATTAAGTAATAGGGGTTGCTTTCATGCACAATCGTCATCGAAGTCTACTATATTTCTAGGAAATGCCAGTTATCTACTATGTGAAATATATTTCGCTGATCAATTGAAAAAAAAAAGTTCCGACTAAGGAAAAATAAAGATAAAATCAAATCTTTTAATAATTAAAAACAAATCTTGTGGTCGAAGTCAAATCTTTGGAAATCGGCCAAACTATTCTTCTTTCTATTAAAATTTCGCATATATCAGTTTCGAAATCTATGTGATCTTCAGTATATCATTAAACAAAACCCCAGCATATCCAGCTGAAAATCTTGACCAAGCAGTTCATGGTGTTCTATGAATCTTGGCACATGTATTTTCTGCAGATCCGTAGACAAACAGAAAATCAAGCTCCCACTAAAATCTCACCACGCCAGGTTAACTTTATCTAAATCGTGTGCAGGTGTCTCTGGCAAACACTGTACAAACTTTTTATCCAGTCTTTTGTACAGAACTTACAGTACTAAAAAATGTGTGTATACCCATTTTTAAACCAGCATGTGTAGACCATCTGCAAACATCTTGGCTGGCAAAATTAAATGGAAAAGAAAGAAAAAAAAAACATTTAAGACGAAATCCTTACCCAATCTCCAGCACATGATGTTTGGCTAAAATATCGACATGTCATTTCTATGCTATCAGCACATACAACTTACACCAATCGCAGAAGGAAATTTCAAATGACAATACAACTTAGAGTAGCAATATCTGCTCAGCGTATTTATTTTGAGATCTTGGTCAAACTTTTCGGCTGAGACGATTTCGTTCCATTCACAATGTAAAGCAACAATTTTCCTCCCAATCTCAACATGTATATATACACCCAACAGTTCTACCTCATTTCACCCAAATAAAAGAGATTCTTTCCCCCATTCCAAAACAGCATGGCCTACATGATTAAAATATATATTTACATATTCCAAGAAGACACTTCACTTTAAAAGCTCAACTCTTAGTTCTACCAAGCACTAATAAATACACCGCATGCATCAATATTTAGGAAGTAAAACAAAATCGAGACCACCATGGAACCACATGAATCTTGATCTAATACTCTCGCGTTAGTCTCCTTTTCCTTCCTATAGTTTTTACTTGAAGCTTGGTTTACATCGTTCATCGGGAATTTATAAAGCGTAAGGGGTGTCGGTGAGTTTTGATTAAGTAAAAGCTGGCGTTAAAAGTTGGTGAGGCGGGTTCTTGTATGGGCGAGTGTGACTGTTGATAAACGTCAAAAAGGGGAAAAGGGATGGTATAGATGAAGCAAATTTTGGAATGGTATATGAAGTGAAGAACGTGGTGATAATGAGGAGTTCACATATAACACAGTAGAGTTTCAAGGTTTAAGTTGATCAGTGGCGGAGGCGGAAGGTTTCAGGAGAACCGCTTCAGACGTGGTATGGTATTACTGTGTAATTAGCTGTTATCATTAAGTAATTATTTTAATATATTATGATTAAGGATAAATTATAAAAATTAATGAAATCACTTATGAGACATGGCAACAGGGCGTGAAATAGGGAAGTAGATTGAAGTTTGGGAAGACAAAAGGGTGGAAATGGCATCGGTACTTGACTGGAACAGTTTTGCCTGGAGTAGCGTAACGGGGAGGAGAATATATGGAGTATGGATGGAAGAGGAAAATATATATTTAATAAAGGGATAGTGCAAACCGTTGGCGTGTATCTTTTCATGGAAGGAGGGTCAGCAATTCGGTCATAGGACATTTCGGTAGCAGATCAAATGAAGTAGTGGTGGTTAACATTTAAAGATATTGAGTGAGGTAATTAAGTGGTTAAGTTAATTAATTTTATAGTTAAGAATATAAGTTATTTTAACACGTATAATTTAATTTTTCGTTAACATATTTGAATGAAACTAGAGACTTTAGAATCATATCGAAGGAAGCTACATAGTCAAACTGGTTGAGACGGAATCAGAAACGTTTGCAATTTCGTTAAATTTTAAATGCTTTGTTTAAAATTTAATGAAATATCGAGAGCCTTCAACTGAGAATAAAAGGTGAGTTAATTCGCACACTTTCCTAGAATTCTAGGATGCGCTAAATCCACGTAATTATAATTCATAATTTATTTAGTTGATTGGATGCCATGATTGCTTATTGTTTGTTAATGGTTGGATGTTAGTTTGAACTATTGTTTCATATGTGTTATAAATTATATTATGATTTGATATGCAGGGAAAAACAAGTTGGAGGGATCCGACCGGATTCCTCGAATAAATTATATATTATTGACTGTTCACATATGAATTGTTTATCCCTAAATAATGTTATTGATGGTTGAATGGGAGTTAATCGTTGAACATATATTCAACGATTGTTGCGTTTTAAATCAATAAACAGTATTGATTAAGTTGTTGGCAGCAGATGGCCCGATATCCATCGTTTAAAGACGTCATTTTGTCGTTAGGCGAACTGATGGAGCTTATGTTATAAAATATATTTTATAACAAGATTGAAGTTTCGAATTTACTTTACAAAAGTAATTTAAAATAAAAAGGTTTATAGATATATCGATATTTATAACTAGGTTTTACAAAGAAATTATTAAACGAATTCTCATGTTATCAATGAGATTTTATGAATAGGAAAGTGTAAATTTTCCCACAACTTAAGAAATTAGAATAATTGTTCATTTTAACAATTAAACATTTTTATTAGGTTAATTAGGTTGAGAACTAACGTAAAAAGGTAACTAATGTTTATAAGTCAAAAAGGTCAACTGTTAATGAAGATTGGATATTATATTAGTTTAATCTTATAGCAATGGTTTACAAGTGATCGTTAAACTTAACGAACGATCTAAATAGTTAATTCACCTTTAATTAACTATGGTTTAACGTTGTTTATTTAATTATTTGTTTTTATCTCTCTAATAATGAATTTTAGTATATATTGAAGTAAACTACGTTTACTTCAAATTTGATGATAAAGATTGTTTAGGTGATTTACTCATTTAAGGAGTAATGAGATTTTTACTTTAATAAAAATAAAAGAGGGTTAAACTAAATTCCAAATTTTTGAAACTAGATGGAAAAAGGAATTTGTGTAATGATATAGTAAATGAAAATGGGTTATAAAATGTCCTATAAACAAGCTAACATTTTAGAGTGAAGTACCGTGTGCGACGCACACGCACTACAACAAAAACAACATATTACAACTTTAATTTTACAACGGTGGTAAATGCACTGTTGTAATAAATGTTTTTTTACAACTTTTTTCCAGAAAAGTTGTAATAAACTTATTTTTAACAACTGTGTTATTTTAACTGTTGTAATAAAAGCCTATCACAACTTCTATTTTTTGACTGTTGTAATATATGACTATATTTTAGTACAATTAACAACTAATTAATAATTAATATTTAATACATTTATATTGATTATTTATAATTAATAACTAATAATTACTATAAATAATCAATTAGGAAGTAATAATTAATAATCAATCTGTAATATTTAATACTTAGCAATTAAGAAGAATAACTAAAAAATATAGTTAGTATTACATAATTATTATTATTTATTAATATTTGATAATTATTAATGATAATAATTTCGAATGAAAATGAATACATAATAATATATACTCAACATTAATACTTAAGAGTCATAATTAATCAAAACATTAATACTTTTGAAGTGATATTTAGTGTTTAATAATTAATTTTAAATGATTAATATTTAGAATTAATAATCAATAACTAATAAAATATTTAATAATTTAGAATTAACAAGACTTATTAACAATTAAGAAGTAACATTTTGTATTTAGTATTTCATAATTATAGTTAGCAATTGTTTTAATATTTAATATTTAAAAAATTAAAATTTTGAAATTAATAAATAACAATTTCGGTTTAGTATTTAATTGTTTTTAGTAATTAACGATTTGTAATTAGAAAATCAATAAGGGCCAACGTTATTTTTTTTTGCCTCTTTGAACATGGCATTGCTTCTGTTATTGTTGTGCCAACAAAATAAAATACACGCTTATATGGTCTCAAAGCAGCTCACGTTCTCTAAATTGAAAATTTAGGCGGGCCAACTCCTCCATTACTGCACCCTAACTCAAAATAACGTTTCATCTAGACAGCTCCCCACTTCCTTATCCACTTTCTCCCCTAAATCGAAAATAACGTTGCATCCTAAATCGAAAATGGCGATTTGATTTTCGCCCCCTCTTTCTCCGTCTCTACCAATTAACCAGTTCTTCGTCCAACTTCCTTCTCCACGGGGCAGATGGAAGCGGTAGGGAATCAAAAGATAATCGCACTAGTAGAATTCGCTCAACTAAAAAAGAAAAGCCGAACTCCTGAGCGCGCAGGGAAGAAGAAGCACAACGGCGCGAATTGATTGAGGGTAGCTAAGGAAGAATGGGCCTCCTGTCACAACGAAGAAGAAGAATTTGAAGACCGTGAAATATGAAGTTAGTCAACCTAATTTCTTAAGTTATTCTACTTAGTTAATTAATTTTTAGTTAATGGCTAAATTAGGACTTCTTTAAGCTTTACATAGATGCACTTAGCAGAGAGTATTTTGTAGGCAAAAA
Organism: Allium sativum; assembly: GCA_030737875.1. NCBI lineage: Eukaryota > Viridiplantae > Streptophyta > Magnoliopsida > Asparagales > Amaryllidaceae > Allium > Allium sativum. The sequence continues at coordinate 130,692,219 of CM060912.1, read as the reverse complement.
TCCCCTTACTGTATAATTGCTGTGCAAAAACCATGCTTTTGATAGATGTTGAATAACGTTGCTTTTTCTGTTAGTCTGTTTCTACTATTGTATGCTATGTTTCTTGAAGGGTTTATTTTGGACAAGTATTGCTCTTCACATAATTTTCGATTTAGTACTGTTATTAAAACAGTCTTGGATAACTCTGACTGTCAATGTTCTAATGAGCTTATACATGCAATTTTTTTATGTAGTTTGTTAAAATTGATGTATAAAGATTTCAGAATGGAGATAGATCGAACTAATGAAGGAGCTGCTAACTTAATTAAAGTTGACCATGACTGTGAGTGCATTCTTGACCTTTTGGGGGGCTCCAGACACCTTAATTCCTGCAGAAGTTTTCAATACCCATCATCAGAATTCTGGATTCAATCTTACTGTTGATACCATTGACTAAACAGTCCAAGATTTATGCTTAGCCCCAGACAATGTTAACTGTTTATCAGAGATAAATAGCCATGGCTCACAAGCTAGTCTATCTGGTCATAATCTCTTTTAGGTATTACATCTCAGTCAAGATCTGATGCATCGGAGACATCTGCTCAATAAATGAAGGTTCATGATGTTTCAAAATATGTAATCACTGCAGTTAAAAACCCCAAACTTGCTAGAAATTGCATGCTTTCTTGAGAGTGGAGCATCACCTTTAGATTTGTTCTCAGATTTGAATGTGTCGCAGGACATAGTAAATTGTAATAGGAAATATGGATTTTGCATGGATAGTAAGTACACAACTTCATTAGAAATATGAAGGTTTATTCTCACTTATTGCTGATTTTCCGATAACCTCTAAGCTTAGTAAATCAGTTTCATTTTATTAGAGTTTGAAGATGTGTGTTTTGTGTTTGATTATTCAAATATTTATTGCTAGCTTATACGTTATAATATCATGTTTGTAGCAAACGGATAAGTAAATCATATTGCAGTTTGAATCAGAATAATACTGTTAGTTTTTTTATGACAACATGAATGATTATGGTTCAATGTTGCTTTTGGCACACATTTCGAGGATCTGGTGCAGATCCATTTGGTGCTCCAACCAAATATTGGCCATGGGAAGATGGTACCACTTCAGTAGCCATGGTAAAAGGAGTAAGCTTAGTATTGTGAATGGAGTTGTTGAATTGTTTCTTTAGTTAGATAGAATGCCATCTAAATGTTTTTAAAACATTTGTAGTGAGAGCTAATTTCGAGTTCATAAATAAGTTGTGAGTTGATAGGTGGTGCATCCATGATAGAGATATTTCTCCTGATGGTAAAACACTAGCGGTGAGCAACTTGCCTATTTAATTCTATGTATCATATATGTAATCCATTGACAGGAAAAAATATCAGGCATCTACAATCACTTGAAGTGTTCATTTTGGGTAATTCAAATTTAAACATTTATAACATGTTGCAGGAGCCTAATGCAAATTTGGATAAAGTGGTTGAACTTGCAAAAGAACTTCAGGTATAAACTTGCTTTTGAGAATAACAGTGGTCGTAGTAGTTGATATAATTCTTGTTAGTGCCTTAATTAAATGTTTTAAAATTTTACTTTTGCAAGGGGTCTAAAATTACACCACTATGGGGTACTGCTCAACTGTTTATGCATCCTCGTTACATGCATGGTGCAGCCACTAGGTATTAATCATTGGATCCAATTGTCTAAAAAGGAGCTTTGGACCACATGCAGTTCATGCTATCAGGTACGTTAAGCATTATTGTTAAATTTTCTTCTTAAATCATAGAGAACAATTTGTTCCATTCTTATATATATATATATATATATATATATGTGTGTGTGTGTGTGTGTGTGTGTGTGTGTGTGATTTGGTATTGTTGGCTTAAAAAAATAATTTTTGTTTTTTTTTCTAACAACAGACGTATTCTTATGCAACAGGTTTGATCACTACAGTGAACTTGCACCAAAAAGATAAATGGCGTAGAGATTTCGTTGTCTTCAACTAGTGTACTCCCATAGGATATGCAATTTTTTGTGGATAACTTGTGCTTGTACTAAGTTGCTTTGTAACAGTCAAATATGTAATAATGCACGAAATGTTGTCTAAAACTTATTGTTTGTAATACTGAATATTCGAGTATTTTAATAAATTAATTTGCAAATAACTTTAATATTTGATTTGCTTATGGAGTATTGTTATATTTAGTGTATTGTTCTTTTCAGTTGTAAACGGTTTTTTTTTTTTAAACCCAAATGTCAATCACAACGTTGCATAACTGCTGTAATAGATATTATTATAATGGTGCGTAACTGTTGTAATAAAGTTTATTACAACAGTGGAAAAAAGTTGTAAAATATACATATTACAACGGTGTTGCAACAGTGCAGAAAAGTTGTAAAAGATATCAGTCTATTACGACTTCTTAATACACGACGGTTTGCCCACCGTTGTAAAATGTATATTACAACGGTGTTCCACCGTTGTACTAGGGTCATTTTGTTGTAGTGACGCTTTAGTGGTTCATTTACAAAGATAGTCAAAATGAAGAGGTATAAAATGATTCTAATCGAAGGTTAGTAAATAGTTTACTTAATTAACAAGTTAAGTAAATTATAATATAAGGTGAATTTCAAATGAAAGATAATGGGTTATAAAACCCTATTTAATATTAAATGAAAATGGAAATAATATGTCGGATATTGTGTTTCAAACTTTTATTATCTTAAGATAGGAGCGTTGTCGATCAAGGTCTGAGAGGTAATTATAATACCCCAACTTGAAAATTTTCACTATTATCGAGGGATGATATTAGTTTGAAATGGTAAAGAAGATTTGGATTATATTGCAACATTTGCAAGTTTTTAAAATTATAATTAAATTGTTTGGTTTTAAAATAAATACTGTATAATTTAACATTGTTTGGCCCGAGTTGAAGTGGAATAAAATATTCAGGATGAGATACACTTATTCCAAGTAATAAGTAAATAGTGAATGTTTTCCGAAGAAATGGAATCGGTTATGTTAAATGGGAAATAAAGGTAAATATTTGAATTTAAAATTTTATATTTCCATAATGATTTAAATTAAGAGTGAGACTAGAAGTCTGAGTTAATAAAACCAATTAGGTTATATAATAACTAGAGTGTCACTTGAAACTGTTCTGGCCATACGAGAATTAATAATGGGAGTATGCTATTAAGCGAATATTATAGTGATATTCCTCGAAGTGGAGTAAAAAGGGATTGTAAAGAATATAAAGTAATATTTCCAGGTAAAGTAAATGGAAAAGTTTTATGATAGTATAACGATATTAAATCGATATAATGGTTTAAAGAAATGGTTATTATCAAAGGGTCTGGGTTGCCAATGTACTTAACAATATTATTGAGATTGATAGTTAAAACACCGACTATCAATGAAATATTCTATTGGACCTTTTGACGTGTTGTTTCGAAGAGACCAGGATGGGAATTAGACCCGAAACCACTTCGAACCAACGTTGTATTTGAAGCTAATTTGCAAAGATTGAAGACGAAGCATTGAAAACCATATATCTTCATGAAACGGAAGAACTACTTATAATCTCTGGGTCGCTCCCATAAAAGAGATACAATGTGGTTATGTCGTAATTGGAATTTACGGATTACAAGGACTACTTGCTACTGATCCTTGGGGTGATTCCTATATAAGATGATGTAGAAGAATGCCTTCGGTTCGTCCTGTTCCTGGATGACTTGTTATGGACGAGTGTGTGACAGGGTATTTCTTTAAGAATCATTTATGTTGATTTTTACAAATATACCAAGTTTGGTGGCAGAGAAATTTTCTTATTTAACGCCTAAAGTGTATTTGTGAATGTCAATTAGTGATTAGATGGATCTGATGATGTGGCATTTAAAGTGAATGGAGATGTGCTAAAAGATGAACGTAACCTTGAGCCACATCAACCGTTAAATGGCACAAAATCGGGTAGGCAACATGGTTATGTGGGTCACACCCATTAAAAGGGTATATCATTACCTAATGTGGAGAAATCAAATGCCTCCGGTTGTCCCTTTTTATTTTATATGAATTCTATTGGTTCGGTTGGCTAGCCCCCAGCCGTAGTAATGATATATTCGGTACTCTCATGCAAAACGAGGGGTCAGTCAAGTGTGAGCCAGGTTGCACGAAGTTCTTGTTGAACCCTAATGTATTCATCCCCGGAGGCACATTGTCTGAAGGTGGTCCCATACCTTGCCGTAGTTGGAATCCATTCTCCAATAAGAGCCTGCGGTTTTGATTATGTACTATTTATGTAGAGCGTGAGATGCAAGCGTTCTGCTAGATTCTTACTTATTTGTGGGTTGATAGAAATTATTATAATATCAGAAAAGATATTGATTTCAAATATGTTTTGGGTTATAGTAAGGTAAAAACCATATGTATTTATGTGTGGGTTGGTCTTACTATTATCCTTTTATTCAAAAAAAAAAAATCAAAGTTAAACAAGTTGTTTGTGCTGTGAATTTATCACTAAAAGTATTCCAGACTGATCCGGTGAACTTTTCTTTGCTTCAAATGTACTCGGGTCAGATCGAGTATATTTCCAAGTTATGTTTCGCTGGAGTTTCAGGAGCTGGAAGCAGGAGGCTTCACCATTCGTTATCTAGAGTTTGTTTCCACTGTGTCTGATATATGATGTACTCTGATAATTGGTATGTATACTGTTTTTGTATAAAGAGATTTGATATATTAAATTTTATTCGTTCCGCTATGAGATTTTGATGTTCTTCTTCTTATTCTTCTACTCTAATATTTCTTTCTTTTCTTATCTAACGCTCTAATTTCTTTCTATTAAAGATTCGTATTTTCTTGCAATTTGGGTTGGACATATGATATTTTAGTCAACTCTAAGTGTACGGATATACGGACCTTTACAGTTAGTATCAGAGCTATTGGTTTAGTGATAACCTTGGCTCTGGGGCGTAACTCAATAGAGATGGGGTTGATAGTACCTTAGGTTGAGTTCAAAGTATATATATGAGAGCGCATATTTGTAATTTTATATAAAAAAATTATTTTTTTAATTACTTTAACCCTGTATATTCTATATAGAAAATAAAAGACTAGATTCTTAAATTATTCTAATATTGGTAATAAACACACCAATGTTTGTTTTAATTGGATTCCAACTGGATTAGGGGCTGAATTATGAATTTTAATATAATTTAGCATATATTAAGTTAAAATGATTTAATGAATTGTATTAGAATTCCGAGTGAATTATAAGATTTGAAATGATTTAACCAAACGGGAATTTCAGACATGAAATTTGAAAATGAAAACTTCAATGAGTAGTTAATTTGAAGTCAAAATGGATATTAAAAGTAAATATGGATCAAAATGATTTGGTTATGCTGACTGTGCCTTGTTTGATCGAATGGTTTATTGCATGGTGGAAGAATGAAAATTGATTGAACCCAATCTGGAATGAATGAATTAAACTTATAATAAATCCAAATGGATTGCTTTGAAATGATTATTAACAAAATTCATGTTAATCGAATGATATTAAATTATTTAAATGTGTATCTGTTATTTGAATTGTAAATGGGGTTTAACCTGGTAAAGTGAATTTATTTAAGGTGGAATCCAAATAAATTCGGAATTTGGAAGGATGATAATAGAATTTGATCGAATACTGATGTTAGTGTACGATAAACCAAAGTTATACATACATGTAATTATCATTGTTGAACAACTTGGCTGTTTGTTATCTGGATGTTGGGATGGTTGAGCTAAATTCAACAACGAGTAAATAAGATGTTTAATTAATTGAAAACCAAATTGCAGTTGAAAAAATAAGAGAATGAGTTACGAGATGAAATGGAATTATTCAAACCTGTATTTGTTATTTGCGGTGTAAATTAAGATAAGTGCAGATTCCAGAAGGCTATGGAATTGATTCGGTTATAGAAAGTGAAGTACAGACTGGAAGATGGTAAGGTTGTTAGTGGATTTACTTCAAAATTGGAATAGAGTTGCTTGACAAATAGGTAAGCCTTACTCTATTATTGGTTGGTGATGGATTTTACCAGGAGTTGGGTAATCATTTTGTTTTGGCTTTCTTTTGGAGATGTTGAGGCCCAAAGTGGCAGTTGTGTTTGTAGTGATAGAACCACGCAGAGGAGGTGCTGGCAATTTTTTTGAAAATTACAAAGTGTTTGAATTTATTTTGATGATAGTTCGAATATAAATATTTTAAAATAATTAGGTTCGGATCATTGTTCTTACCTTTTTATTTCGGGGACGAAATTCTTTTAAGGAGGAAGGAATGTAACGGCCCAGATTTTAAACCATTTTGTTTATATATTTAAATTGGTTTGAATGTTGATTTGGAAATTAACAAGGTTTTAAAAATAATAATTAAATGTTAATTTGGAGTAAATGTGAATTTTATATTATTATAATCTAGTTAAAAATAGTCAGTTTTGAAACAATCACGGATTTCAGTGAAATCAGTTTCATTGGATCCGTATTAATAAGTTACTACAAGATTATGATTTTCGTTTTGATCGGACATTGTATGTGCTCGTTTGTGTTGTAAACCTCAAACGTTAATTATATGTTAAGTAATAGGGGTTGCTTTCACGCAAAATCGTCATCAAAGTCTACTATATTTCTAGGAAATCCCAGTTATCTACTGTACGAAATATATTTGGCTGATTAATTGAAAACGAAAGTTCTGACTAAGGAAAAATAATGATAAAATCAAATCTTTAATAATTAAAAAAAAATCTTGTGGTCGATGTCAAATCTTTGGAAATCGGCCAAACTATTATTCTTTCTATTAAAATATCGCACATATTAGTTTCGAAATCTATGTGATCTTCAGTATATCATAAAACAAAACCCTGGCATATCCAGCTGAAATTCTTGACCAAATAGTTCATGGTGTTCTATGAATCTGGGTACATGTATTTTCTGCAGATCCGTAGATAAATAATAAATCAAACTCCCACTAAAATATCACCATGCACGGTAACTTTATCTAAATCTTGTGTAGCTGTTTCAGGCAAGCACTGTATAAACTTTTTATCCAATCTTTTGTGCAGAACTTATGGTAATGAAAAATGTGTGTATACCCATTTTTAAACTAGCATGTGTATACCATTTGCAAACATCTCGGCTGGCAAAATTAAATGGAAAAGAAAGAAAATTAAAAAAACATTTAAGGCGAAATCCTTACCCAATCTCCAGCGTAGGATGTTTGGTTAAAAGTATCGACCTGTCATTTCTATACTATCGGCACATATAACCTACACAAATCGCAGAAGGAAACTTCAAATGAAAACACAGCGTAGAGTATCAATATCTGCTCAGCGCATTTATTTTGAGATCTTGGTCAAACTTTTCGGCTGAGATAATTTCGTTCCATTCGCACTGTAAAGCAACAATTTTCCTCCCAATCTCAACATGTATATATATACACCAGAGTTCTACCTCATTTCACCCAAATAAAAGAGATTCTTTCCCCCCATTCCAAAACAGCATGGCCTACATGATTAAAATATATATTTACATATTCGAAGAGGACATATCACTTTAAAAGCTCATCTCTTAGTTCTACCCTTCACTAATAAATACAACGCATGCATCAATATTTAGGAGGTAAAACAAAATCGAGACCACCATGGAACCACATGAATCTTGATCTAATACTCTCACGTTAGTCTCCTTTTCCTTCCTATAATTTTACTTGAAGCTCGGTTTACATCATTCATTGGGAATTTATACAGCGTAAGGGGTGTCGATGAGGTTCGATGAAGTAAAAGCTGGCGTTAAAAGTTGGTGAGGCGGCTTCTTGTATGGGCGAGTGTGAGCTTCTGTTGATAAACGTGAAAAAGGGGAAAAGGGATGATATAGATGGAGCAAGTTTTAGAACGGTATATGTAGTGAAGAACATGGTGATAATGAGGAGTTCGCATATAGTACAATAGAGTTCAAGGTTTTAGTTGATCAGTGGCGGAGGCGGAAGGTTTCTGGAGAACCGCTTCAGATGTGGCATGGTATTACTGTGTAACTAGCAGTTATCATTAAGTAATTATTTTAATATATTATGGTTAAGGGTAAATTATAAAAATTAATGAAATCACTTATAGGACATGGCAACAGGGTGTGAAATAGGGAAGTAGATTGATGTTTGGGAAGCCAAAAGGGTGGAAATGGCATTGGTACTTGACTGGAACATTTTTGCCTGGCGTAGTGTATATAGAGTATGGATGGAAGAGGAAAATATATATCTAATAAAGGAATAGTGCAAACCGTTGGCGTGTATTGTTCATGGAAGGAGGGTCAGCAATTCGGTCATAGGACATTTCGGTAGCAGATCAAACAAAGTAGGGGAGGTTAACATTTAAAGACATTAAGTGAGGTAATTAAGTGGTTAAGTTAATTTATTTTTATAGTTAAGAATATAAGTTATTTTAACGCGTATAATTTATTCGTTCGTTAACAGAATTGAACGAAACTAGAGACCTTGGAATCGTATCGAAGGAAGCTACACAGTCAAACTGATTGAGATGGAATCAGAAACGCTTGCAATTTCGTTAAATTTTAAACGCTTTTTTAAAATTTAATGAAATATCATGAGCCGTCAACTGAGAATTAAAGGTGAGTTAATTCTCATACTTTTATGGAATTCTAGGATGTGCTAAATCCATTTAATTATAATTCACAATTTATTTGGTTGATTGAATGCCATGATTGCTTATTGTTTGTTAACGGTTGGATGTTAGTTTAAACTATTATTTCATATGTGTTATAAATTATATTATGATTTGATATGCAGGGAAGAACAAGTCGTAGGGATCCGATCGGATTCCTCGAATAAATTATATATTATTGATTGTTCACTTGTGAATTGTTTATCCCCAAATAATTTTATTGAGGGTTGAATGGGTGTTAATCGCTAAACATATATTCAATGATTTTTATGTTTTAAATCAATAAACAGTATTGATTAAGTTATTGGCAGCAGATGGCCTGATATCCATTGTTTATAGACGTCATTTTGCCGTTAGGTGAACTGACGGAGTTTTATGTTATAAAAATATATTTTATAACTAGATCGAAGTATCGAATTTATTTTACAAAAGTAATTTAAAATAAAAAGGTTTATAAATTTATCGATATTTATAACCAGGTTTTACAAAGAAATTATGAAATGAATTCTCATGCTATCAATGAGATTTTACGAGTAGGATAGTGTAAATTTACCCACATGTTGAGAAATTAGAATAATTGTTTATTTAAACAGTTTTATTAGGTTAATTAGGTTGATAACTAACGTAAAAAGGTAATTAATGTTTAAAAGTCAAAAAGGTCAACTGTTAATGAAGATTGGGTATTATATTAGTTTAATCTAATAGCAATGGTTTACAAATGATCGTTAAACTTAACGAACGATCTAAATAGTTAATTTACCTTTAACTAACTATAGTTTAAAGTTGTTTATTTAATTATTTATTTTTATCTCTCCAATAATGAATTTTTAGTATATATTGAAGCAAACTACTTTTATTTCAAATTTGATGATAAAGATTGTTAAGGTGATTTACTCCTTTTAAGGAGTAATGAGATTTTTACTTTAATAAAAAAAAGGGGGACTAAACTAAATTCCAAAATTTTGAAACTAGATTGGAAAGAGGAATTTGTGTAAAGATATAGTAAATGAATTGGGCGATAAAATGTCGTATAAACAAGCTGATATTTTAGAGTAAAGTATTGTGTGCAACGCACAGATTTAGTTGTTCATTTATAAAGATAGTCAAAATAAAGCGGTATAAAATGATTCTAATCGAAGGTTAGTAAATAATTTACTTAATTAACAAGCTAAGTAAATTAGAATATAAGGTGGATTTCAAATGAAAGAAAATGGGTTATAAAACCCTATTTAATAGTAAATGAAAATGGAAATAATATGTCGGATATTGTGTTTCAAACTTTTATTATCTTAAGATAGGAGCGTTGTCGATCAAGGTCTGAGAGGTAATTATAATTCCCCAACTTGAACGATTTCACTATTATCGAGGGATGATATCAGTTTGAAATGGTAAAGGAGATTTGGATTATATTGCAACATTTGCAAGTTTTTAAAATTATAATTAAACTATTTGGTTTTAAAATAAACAATGTATAATTTAACATTGTTTGGCCCGAGTTGAAGTGGAATAAAATATTCAGGATGAGATACACTTATTCTAAGTAATAAGTAAATAATGAATGTTTTCCGAATAAATGGAATTGGTTATGTTAAATGGGAAACAAAGGTAAATATTTGAATTTAAAATTTTATATTTCCATAATGATTTGAATTAAGAGTGAGGCTAGAAGTCTGAGTTAATAAAACCAGTTGGGTTATATAATAACTAGAGTGTCACTTGACATTGTTCTGGCCATACGAGAATTAATAATGGGAGTATACTATTAAGCGAATATTATAGCGATATTCTCCGAAGTGGAGTAAAAAGTGGTTGTAAAGAATATAAAGTAATATTTCCGAGTAAAGGAAATGGAAAAGTTTTATGATACTATAACGATATTAAATCGATATAATGGTTTAAAGAAATGGTTAGTATCAAAGGATCTAGGCTTCCAATGTACTTAACAATATTATTGAGATCGATAGTTAAAACACCGACTATCAATGAAATATTCTATTAGACCTTTTGACATGTTGTTTATAAGAGACCGGGATGGGAACTAGATCCAAAACCACTTCGAACCAACGTTGTGTTCCAAACTAATTTGCAAAGATTGAAGATGAAGCATTGAAGACCGTAGATCTTCATAAAATGGAAGAACTACTTATAATCTCTGGATCGCTCCTATAAAAGAGATACACTGTGGTTCTGTCGTAATTGGAATTTACGGATTGCATGGACTACTTGCTACTGATCCTTATGGTGATTCCTATACAAGATGTGGTAGAAGAGTGCCTTCGGTTCATCCTATTCCTGTATGACTTGTATGGACGAGTGTCTGACAGAGTATTTCCTTAAGAGTCATGTACGTTGATTTTTACAAATATACCAAGTTTTGGTGGCGGAGAAATTCTCTTGTTTAACACCCAAAGTGTATTTGTGGACGTCAATTAATGATTTGACAGATCTGACGATGTGGCATTCAAAGTGAATGGAGATGTGCTAAAAGATAAACGTAACCTCAAGCCTCAGCAACCGGGAAATGGAACAAAATCGGGTAGGCAGCATGGCTATGTGGGTCGCACCCATTAAAAGGGTATATCATTACCTTATCTGGAGAAATCAAAAGCCTTTGGTTGTCCCTTTTTATTTTATATGAATGCTATCAGTTCAGTTGGTTGGCCCCCAACCGTGGTAATTATATATTTGGTACTCTAAAGCAAAATGAGGGTTCGGTCGTGTGTGAGCCGAGTTGCACGATGTTCTGGTTGAACCCTAATGTATTCTTCTCGGGAGGTACATGGTCGGAAGATGGTCCCATACCTTGCCATAGTTGGAATCCATTCTCTAATAAGAACCTGCGGTTTTGATTGTATACTATTTATGTAGAGCGTGAGATGCAAGCGTTCTGCTAGATTCTTATTTATTTGTGGGTTGATAGACATTATTATAATATCAGAAAAGATATTGATTTCAAAAATGTTTTGGGTTATAGTAAGGTAAAAATCATCCGTGTTCATGTGAGGGCTGGTCTTACTATTATCCTTTTATTCAAAAAAAAAATTCAAAGTTAAACAAGTTGTTTGTGCTGTGAATTTATCACTGAAAGTATTCCAGACTGATCTGGGTGAATTTTTCTTTGCTTCAAATGTACTCGGGTCAGACTGAGTATATTTCCGAGTTAGGTTTCGCTAGAGTTTCAGGAGCTGGAAGCAGGAGGCTTCACCATTTGTTATCAAGAGTTTGTTTCCGCTGTGTGTGATATATGATGTAATCTGATAATTGGTATGTATACTGTTTTTGTATAAAGAGATTTGATATATTAAATTTTATTCGTTCTGCTGTGAGATTTTGATGGTCTTCTTCTTATTCTTCTATTCTAATATTTCTTTCTTTTCTTATCTCACCCTGTAGTTTCTTTCTATTAAAGATTCTTATTTTCATGCAATTTGGGTTAGACATGTGATATATTTGACAACTCAAAAGGTACAGATTTATGGGCCTTTACACGGAGTTTATTGTTTTAACAAAAACTATGGGTGCCCATATTTCCAAATGGGCTGCTATAGTTTTGGTTTTCACAGATACTTCGTTTTACAGGATCCAGGATTACAGCTGGATCTGTATTTTGAAAGATTTATATCTGTGTATTTCTTTCAGTTGTGGTTGTAGATGATTTCCTCTGTACATTATATTTATGTATACTTTTCCGCTGTTATGTAATTAAATATATGTTATTTTCCACTGTATAATATTTATTCATACTTTGGTATATTCTTGTACTCTAATGTAAATTGTTGTATAGTAATGAAATGTTCTATTGTTTGTGTTCTAATGAGTTATGTTCTCAAAGCAATCCGGGCATTCCCATACGGGGGATTTCGGGTCGTCTCAGTTGGTACCAGAGCTTTGGTTTATAGAGCTCGAGAACAAGACACATTAGAACCAAATGAAAGAATTCATCAGAGATAGGATTAGTAACATCCTATAAGAATGACTCGTTAGATATAGGGTTAGTAATGCCCTAGAATGAGTTTGAAGAGTATTATTTATAAAAACGAATTTAATTTGAAAATTATATTTTATTATACATATTTGAGTATTTTATTTTAAATTGATTTTAGACTCCATTTGATCCACGTGTATTTGAAGTCTCAAATATACTGGATAGATATAGAATCATACTCTAATCGCGGAGATGATTTTGGTAATTGATATCATCATTAACATTTATATTCGAGTTTCGAAAGTGGATATTTATATATTTCCAATTGACTGTTGTGAGAAAAAAAACATAGTTAGAATTTATTGTTTGTTATTTGACACTGAAAAATTTGATTTTTAAATATATATAGAAGTTATATGTTTGAAAAGTTAATTAACTAATTGATTGCTGGTTGTGTTGTTTGATTAATAAAAATATTGGATTGAGAAAACCAATAAAAGAATGAATGATAAGTAAAGCCAAATCGAATCGAATATTGAATTAAATTGAAAATTGATCAGAATTGCATACATATATATGTATATATATTTTTTGAAAAGGTTATTGATTTACTGTTGAGTAGAGAATTAATTTGCATGCCCGACAAATAGGTACATCGTAATGAGTTGGTTGCGCAATTTTATTTATATAAACTCCTGTGAATAAAACTGGATGCGTTGTGATGGTTGTTCTATGTGAGATTGTAAACCACACCATAGGATACCAACAAATAGATTATGAACTATACCCATGGCATACTACATGTAGACAACATATCATCTCATATTCCATATAAGCATTTGGCGCTTATATGACGAGGTTTGATTTTCCATACGGGCGAGATGCTTGTACGGCGATGTCTGTATAACAGGTTGAACAGAAGACTGATTATGGACGTAATTAAGGAATACATGTAACGGTGCTCGGGGCAGGATTTAATAAAAACCATATACAGGTCTGGAGATGACAAGAATTCACATCTCTCTTGTTTTAGATACGACACATGGATTATTTTATTTCCAACACTGGGGCAAGGTATGAGATTTCGACTTTACACATTCTCCCTTGTAAACAAATAGGTCACAAAATTTGTGTATGCATTTATTTGATTTATTAGGTGCCTAATACAACCCAATGAAATTTTCAAACCCTCCACATGTAAAGGAGGTTATGGCGAAATTTTTCGAAAATTTAGGGTGTTAGCAAAATTTTTGAGAAATTAGAAAATTCTTAGAAACTGAAAAGTCGAAGAATGAAAGCCAGAATGAAAGTTGAGTTGGATAGTTAAACAACTTTCAGCTCCGTTCCTTTTCGAGGACGAAAAGATTTTAAGTGGGGGAGATTGTAATAACCTGGAATTTCTGAACCAATTTAAATTTTTTATTTTAGCTATTTTAATGGGTTTTGAATATTTAAAATTATTTATTTTAAATAATAATAATTTAAAATTTATTGAAATCGAAGTTAGAACGTATGAATTTAAAATTTAATTAAAACGAGCTTGAAATGACGTGGTAGTTTGAAACTTCGATTTCAACTTTCAATTGAATATATATGATTCAAAATAAATCAGATTTCAGTAAAATAAGAAACGTTGGAATATTTTGAACTTTAATTTTCTAACAAATGTGAAAAATTGAGATTTCATAATATAAATTGACAGTTATGTCCAGTTTAAAATTTTAAATAGTCGTTATAGAATTTATAAATATATATTTTAAATATAAATATTGCCCTTAAAAATAGCCATTTTGTAAATGACCTCCGTTTTCGACGAAACCACTTTTGTTGATTCGGAATGTCAAATTATAATCAGGTTTCAATTTTCATAATTTTTGGAATTAATATGTGAGCGTAGTGAATTTAAACGTGTTTGGCAATTTCAGTTTGAATTTGATCGACTGGAAAATGACCATTTTTCAAACGATTTCCAAATTCGACGAAACTAGTGTTCTTAGGTCCATATCATCAAAATGTAGCTAGATTTATCTTTATGTAATTTTTGGAGTCAGTATGTGGTCCTGCTAAATTAAAATGTATGATTAAAATTTAGTATATGATTTTTATTTTAATTTATACAAAAACTGATTAAAACAGTCGAATTGGCTTATGAAACATATCCCATTATGTTCGGAATGGGGGTATTTGGTTAGAGGTGACAGTCGTTGGGTTTGATTTGGACTTCGGACGAAAATTTCACAATAAAGAAATTAATTAAATTAAATATTATTAGTTTAATGGTATAAATACCCTTAGCTTTCTCCATAATCCTAACCCTATATACGCTGCGCCCCCATTTAAGATCGAAGGCCAGTATCTTTTGAATTTTAGTAGTTAATAACTCAAAATCCAAGAATCGATTAACAAAACATATTAAACGAAAATAGAGGAGCTCTTCAAGGTCTTTTGAAATCACACGGTGATGATGGGTTGTAATGGATTGAGCTATTCGATTTTTGTCCCTGAAGTGATGTCGTTCGCATGGGGTTTTAGAGCTCAAGGGGTGGGCGAGTTTTGCGGGACTGGCAGCGGAGGAAGGCGGCTCCATGGTCGGCAGTGTGGGATTGTCTGAAAGGGATCAGGCGCGTCGTGGTGATGAGGGTTTCCAACCCTAAGTAGCAAGCGTCAGTTTTCATGGGTCCAGGAGTGAACGAAGAAGATGGTGTGAAAATTGGTTAATTAATTTAGTTAACTTTACTTATTTTAATTTTGTAATTAAGGTATTAATTAGCTTATCTTTTTCATACGAGTTCGAAATCTGACGATTTCAGTTGCATTGTGATCGTGGAGTCGAACTCTGCAACATGGAACTGACTAGAATGGAAATAGAGCTGATTGGATTTTCAACTAAATTAAATGCTTGTTTAATTTAGTTGAAAATACAATCTTCGAATAAAGACTGACAGAGTGGAAACAAATGTGAGAATTCTCTCACAAAAATTTTGTACTGTTATTTAATTTATTTTGTAACCATAAATGTGTAGAAATTGGCAGTATTGGTTTTTATCTGTTGTATGGAGTTGAACACATAAATTCACATAAATCACAAAAATTGGAAGCGATATATGGATATTACCTACACTTAGGTTTCATACTTCGCGAATGGCCGTTTATGGCGCTGTAAATGGCATTGGGTAGTTGAGTATTTATTTATATGGATGATTTGATGATTCGTGTGGTGATTGTGATGGTTAACATATTAAAATAATGATAACATTAAAGTGGTAGTTGAAATCAAATTTATTAATATCCTTTTATAATTTAAATAGTAAATTTGGTTAATTAGCGAAATGATTCAAACCGAATTAGAATTTGTTAGATTTATTAACCAATGATTTATTTATATAGACTGTTGTGGTTTGAAAACCCCACACGGGTATTGGGATGATATTTGACATACACTAATCCCAATATTTAGTTGTATGTCAATCGATGGGTTGACAGACTGTGATGAGCGTTATTTATTTATTTTAACGCTTATACAGTTGTAAAATGCACTTTAGATGATGTTTGACTGTTAAATGATTATTTATCATTATTGTGAATACATGTGATGTATGAAATCTATATAATTGAAATTATATGGTAATTGATTGAGTCGCATTCCGATTCAGAAATAAAGAATATTTTTAAATAAGGAATATTTTAAAATAATGAATATTTTAAAATAACGAATATTTTAAAATAATATTCAGTGAAGAATTAAAATATGATTTGGATGTCAGATTTTGGATGGACACGAAAATATTGGAATATATGAAGCCGAGTAAGTAGATATTCGCCATTTTAACCCGAACGTGTTTTCGATAGATTTTATTCATTTAAAATAATGTCGGAAAGAATGGATTTCAAAATGTAATATTTTGAAAATAGTATCAGTTTAACGTTATAACGATATAAAATATTCAATTTTGATTTAAAACTGAAAATGAGGTTAAAATCGATTTAAAATGAATTTATAAATATTTTATAAAATACTTTTTAAATGGAAATCGACGAAATATATATATTATATATATAGTGGCTTGAATAGAACGCGCCGCACAACGACTGTTCGCGTATTTCGACCATTATCTTCAAATTGATGTAACGGGAGATCCGACCGTCGGATTCTCCTAAAACCTTAATTGTTGGGTTCATATCGAAAAGACATTTCCAAGAAGATAGTATATTTAAATTTGAATAGTTGGATTTCAAATTATGTCCAAATCAATTTTAGAAAAAATCGCTAAGGATGCAGTTCGGTGGCCGTTATTGGAAACCGACTATAATGGCCTTAATAAAATTATTAAAAATATGAAAAATAGTGTAAAATCATAATAAATGATTTGGAAAGATTTTGGTTGAAAAATTCCAGTTTTGAAAAGATAAAAATATACTTTTATATAAATGAACTAGTTATTAACTAGAAGAATAATCCAATGGTTTTAAATAAATAAATTGGATTTGTAAATGGGTTTAAAAATAACTAGAATTCTCCAACTAATAAATTGGAATGGATTTGGAATGAAATTATCTTCGGAATATTTTGATATTGGATTCCGTGATTATACAGAATTGTGAAGGAATTTGGAAGATACAGATATCGTTATTCCCAATACGAAATCCATTGGTTGCTGAATTTGAGATTAAATATCAGCCGATATAATTTATATTCTGAGACTTGTATTTGATATCAAATTGGATTTTAGGTTTGTCGTGATTGGTGTCTTTAATAACACTATTCTTAAACTTCGATGAGAAAAGAATAAATCTTTTAATTAAGATTTAGTGAAGTTTGCCAATTATCTAATACTTAATTGGAATTAAATAAAAGAATTGGATTTTTGGGTTTATCGTGAACTATGTTTTAAATAACATTCGTTCTTCAACCCAATTGCCAGTGAAGATATGATTCGGAATTTATAAATATTCTTTTAAGATTTAATGGAAATTTTATAAAGTAATGTTTTTCTAATTTAATAGATTAAATTGGAATTGAATGGAATTCGATTTGGTAAAAATCGAGATGAACTTCTGTGAATGAAGACCGTTACTATATATAGAATTTAAAAGACTTTGATGCTATTCCATTTATATTATTAGTCTGAAACGGAAATTTGTGTCGATTATGCACTATTATGGTTTCCGAGTAGACTCCTTTTTGGGGAAGATGATTTTGGTTTTATCGTGAACGATGTCTTAAAGGACATTCGTTCTTTAACCCAACTAAAGACGGGATTTATTTCCTAAATTCGAATAATCATTTAAATAATGATTTTAGGAGATTAAAAATAAGAAGAGTTTAATAAATCTTTAATTATTTTGAAAAGTTAATGTGGTAATTAAATTTGCCAAATTTTGGGAAGTGATCGAGAATGGGGTACCACCAGTTTTACTCCAGGTGATAGTTAAATATTTATTTAGATTTGAAATGAGAAATGGTAATTAATTTTACCAATAACACATTGGGTGTTAGATATGGAGTACTACCAGTTTTCTCCATGGTATGAGTAGGTTGGGATTAGATAATTAAAATAAATGATTACTTCGGTAAGGCTCGATAATTCCGACTAGTTTTAGAAACCTTAATTTGGTTTAGAATTGATAAAGGATAAAATGAAATCTTTTGAAATTTATATCCAAAGGAAGATTAAAGAATAATTTTAAAAGAATTTTTCTTTGATAAAATTAATGGGAACCTTTCCCTAAAAATGTAGGTATCAGAATAAAAGAATATTCTGAATTGGAATGAGGCGTATGATGTGTTTTTATAGAACTTGATTATAAGATACACAAATTATATGGAAAGACCGAGTTCAACCCATTCTGAATAATCGGTACGACGATTGAAAGTCGACGATGAAGACGGTGGTTAAAGACCATAGATATTCACATTGTTTGAATGATTACTAATGTCTTGATTGGGATGTACACCCATGACATGGTAATAAGTGGTGGTCGTCCAGACATACTTCGAGATAACCCGGATATGCGAGGGCCTCTCTCTTGTATTGGACATATTAGACAAGGAACAAAGTGCCTCTGGTTTTGTTGAGACCCAGAACGGACTTCCAACTAGGTGGTAAGTCTAACATTTTATTCCTTTATATTGTATTCGTTGATCTCCGATAAATATTTATTTGTTTGGCGGCGGAGAATTTATTCTCTTGCTTTACACCCTTCTCCGAGACGTACGAGCTTAGAGGTTGTATATTGGTGGAAATCATTGTTAGGAATGGATTGATAGTGTGGCATGCTGAGATGCATGAATCAAAGATCTTGTTGAAAAGCAAGGCTTTGTGGTTGATGATCAAAGCACGGCTTTAATTAGATTGCTTTGTGTAGAGTTAATTCGCGAGCTTCACACCCTGGTATGAACCAAAAACGGGATAGTGACTACGTGAAAATGGATATATGTTAGTTCAAGCTACGAGTAACGTCATGGTATGGAGCCCAGTCTTTTTACTTATGTGGATGTGGGAAATTTTATTGATGGAAAGCGAGGTACCTAGGAAGCGAGGTAGTCCTTAAATGGCTCTCGATATAGTCGAAGGACTGACCATTTTGGAGGTTCGATAGAACCGGCTAACATATAGTTTATGGTATAACTAAACATCAACGAATTTCCAGCCATGAAGATCCAAGTGTTCACCGCGGGGGATTTGGAGGCATTTGCTAGAGTGTCTCGAAATTGGTGTGGAAGATCCCTTGCCTCGGTTCATAGATGGGAGTCTAATTTCCAATACACGATTTTACGGTTTTAGTTATAAACCTATATTGCAACGTAATATAATGGTACCTACGCCGCCTATGATTGATACATTTATATTTGAAGTTGATTTCTTCACGTATATAATAATAAAAGATGAATTTCGCGTATCAAGCATATTCGGCTATTATAAGGGAAAACTCTGTCCTCGACTGCGTTCACTATGTGATCGGACCTGAGTCTTATTGTAGCTTCATTTTTCTGTTCAGCATTGCGCTGTATGTTTTACGCACTGGTATTCATGGGGGATAAACCCATTCCGTGTTATACGGCCTGGTCTCGGGATTCACCTAACTTTAAAATAAAATTCTAATAATTGTTTAATTTCTCACACCAACCCCAAGACTGGCTCGAAGTTTATTGTTTTAACCTAAACTCTGTGTACCCATATTTTCAAATGGGCAGCTAGTAGTTTTGGTTTTCACAGATACTTCGTTTCACCTGATCCTGGATTATAGCTGGAGCTATATTTGGAAAGATTTATATCCATGTATTTCTTTCAGTTGTGGTTGTAGATGGTTCCCGCTGTACATTATATTTATGTTTTCTTTTTCGCTGTTATGTAATTAAATCTATGATATTTTCCATTGTATAATATTTATTCATACTCTGATATATTCTTGTACTCTAACGTAAATTATTGTAATAGCAATGAAATGTTCTATTGTTTGTGTTCTGATGAGTTATGTTCTCAAAGCAATCCGAGCTTTCCCATATGGGGGGATTTCGGGTCGTCTTAGTTGGTATCAAAGCTTTGGTTTACAGAGCTCGAGAACAAGACACATCAGAACCAAATGAAAGAATTCATCAGGGATAGGATTAGTAATATCCTATAAGAATGACTCGTTAGAGATATGGTTAGTAATGCCCTAGAATGAGTGTGAAGAGTATTATTTATAAAAATGAATTTCATTTCAAAAATTATACTTTATTATACGTATTTTTGTATTTTATTTTAAATTGATTTTGGACGAGTATAAGGAGATTTTTCATGTGCATTTGATTCACGTGTATTTGAAGTCTCAAATATACCGGATAGATATAGAATCACACTGTAAACGCGGAGATGATTTTGGTGATTGATATATCATCATCAGCATTTATGTTCGAGTTTCGAAAGTAGATATCTATATATTTCCAATTGATTGGTGTGAGAACCAAAACATTGTTAGAATTTATTGTTTGTTATTTGACACTAAAAAATATGATTTTTAAATATATATATAGAAGTTATGTGTTTGAAAAGTTAATCAACTAATTGATTGCTGGTTGTATTATTTGATTATTAGTTTGATTAATAAAAATATTGGATTGAGAAAACCAATAAATGGATGAATGATAAGTAAAGCCAAATCGAATCGAATATTGAATTAAATTGAAAATTTATTGGAATTGCATACATATACATGTATATATATTTGTTGAACAGGTTATGGATTTACTGTTGAGTAGAGAATTAATTTGAATGCCCGACTAATATGTACACCTTAATGAGTTGGTTGCGCAATTTTATTTATATAAACTCCTGTGAATGAAATTGGTTGCGTTGTGATGGTTGTTATGTGTGAGATTGTAAACCATGCCATAGGATAATAACAAATAGATTATGAACTACACCCATGGCATACTACATGAAGACAACATATCATATCATATTCCATATAAGCATTTGACGCTTATATAACGAGGTTTGATCTACCATACGGGGAAGATGCTTGTATGACGATGACTATACAACAGGTTGAACAGAAGACTGATCGTGGACATAATTAAGGAATACATGTAATGATGCTCGGGCAGGATTTAATAAAAACCCTATACAGGTCTGGAGATGACAAAATTTCATGTCTCTCTTGTTTTAGATATGGCACATGGATTATTTTAATTACAACACTGGGGCAAGTTCTGAGATTTTGACTTTACGCGTTCTCCCTTGTAAACAAATAGGTCATAAAAGTTGTGTTTGCTTTTATTTGATTAATTAGGTGCCTAATACGGCCCAATAAATTTTTCAGACCATCCCAGTGTAAAGAAGGTTATGGCGAAATTTTTCGAAAATTTAGGGTGTTAGCAAAAATTTTGAGAAATTAGAAAATTTTTAGAAACTGAAAAGTCGAAGAATGAAAGCCAGAATGAAAGTTGAGTTGGATAGTTAAACTACTTTCAGCTCCGTTCCTTTTCGAGGACGAAAAGATTTTAAGTGGGGGAGATTGTAACAACCAGGAATATCTGAACCAATTTAAAAATTTTATTTTAGCTATTTTAATGGGTTTTGAATATTTAAAATGATTTATTTTAAATAATAACAATTTAAAATTTATTTAAATCAAAGTTAGAACGTATGAATTTAAATTTTAATTAAAACGAGCTTGAAATGACGTGGTAGTTTGAAACTTCGATTTTAACTTTCAATTGAATGTATAGGATTAAAAAAAATCGGATTTCAGTAAAACAAGAAACACTGGAATATTTTGAACTGTAATTTTCTAAATGTGAAAAATTGAGATTTCATAATATAAATTGAAAGTTATGTCCAGTTTAAAATTTGAAATAGTCGCTATGGAATTTATATATATTTTAAATATAAATATTGCCCTTAAAAATAGCCATTTTTCAAATGACCTCCGTTTTTGACGAAACCACTTTTGTTGGATCCGGAATGTCAAATTATAATAAGGTTTCAATTTCCATAATTTTTGGAATTAATATGTGAGCGCAGTGAATTTAAACGTGTTTGGTAATTTCAGTTTGAATTTGAATGACTAGAAAATGGCCATTTTTCAAACGGTTTCCAAATTCGACAAAACTTGTGTTCTTAGGACCATATCATCAAAACATAGATAGGTTTATCTTTCTGTAATTTTTGGAGTCAGTATGTGGTCCCAGTAAATTAAAATGTATGTTTAAAATTTAATATATTGATTTATATTTTAATTTACACAAAAACTGATCAAAACAATCGAATTGGCTTACGAAACATATCCCATTGTGTCCGGAATGGGGGTATTTGGTTAGGGGTGATAGTCGCTGGGTTTAATTTGGAGTTCGGACGAAAATTTCACTATAAAATAATAATTAAATTGAATATTATTAGTTGAATGGTATAAATACTGTCATTTTTCTCCATAGCCATAACCGTATATACACTGCGCCCCCTTTAAGATCGAAGGCCAGGGTCTTTTGACTTTTAGTAGTTAATATCTCAAAATTCAAGAATCGATTAACAGAACATATTAAACGAAAATAGAAGGGCTCTTCAAGATCTTTGAAATCATACGGTGACGATGGGTTGTAATGGACTATGTTTTTCAAATTTTAAGAGATTAAAAATAATCAGAGTTTATTGAATCTTTAGTTAGATTGTAAAGTAAAGGTGGCAATTAAATTTGCTAAATTTTGGGAAGTGATCGAGAATGGGGTACCACCAGTTTTACTCGAAGTGATAGTTAAATCTTTAATTAGATTTGCAACGAGAAATGGTAATTAATTTTACCAATAACATAGTAGGTGTTAGATATGGAGTACTACAACTTTTGCTCCATGGGATGAATAGGTTGGGATAGGATAAATAAAATAAATGATTACTTCGGTAAGGCTCGATAATGTAACACCCCGCGAATTCTATAACTGTGAAGTTAACAAATTAAAGTATAATTAATTTGAAATCAAAGAACTAAGGGAAAAGGGATACGCCATTGCGTTCGTCTCGGAAAAATACGCGAAATAGAGTCCGAGTTTTTGAAAAACGGAGTCCGGATGAAGAAGATATGGCCTTCGGAAGTTTCTGAATTAAGTTTAAAAAATTCAAACAGAATCGGGCCCAATGGGCCAGGGCGGAAAAACACCCGCCTAACGCACCCAGGTCGACTGGGCTGTCGACCTGGTCTAGCCAGGTCGACAGGGCTGTCGACCTGGTCCAGAGCCAGGTCGAACCCAGCCCAACCTGGCTGGCCTATTCTATGTTGGTCGATTTTCTGCAGTCTGCTTTGTCATTAGGGCTAGGTGGCAGGCTCTAATTGGTCTCTCCTTAGGATGAATGGCTACGATCAATCCAAGCAACATCAATGGTCCTAATCAGTTCATAACCCCTATAAAAATGACCCTAGACTCAACCCTAATCTATTCATTCAAAAATAAGAACAAAGCCGCCATGTTGCTGAGGAACGACTAAGAGTAGCCACCAATTGGAGAGAGGATTAGGAGGCAAATTCTAAAGCATAAAGCAACCTAAACAAATCAAATCAACAAGGAATCGCATCTTCAAATCCCTAAATTTGAGAATTCGCCACACAATTGTAAGTAGAGTATTATTTTGGTATGAACAAATAATTGTGTTGGTTTGTATATTTGATTTGTGGCGATAAAGTAATTCATAATTTGTGCGTTACTATGATTCTTATCGATTTGGAATATTGTATACGTTTGGATATTCTCGAATTATGTTATTCATTATAAAAAACTACATGCGGTAGTTTTATGCAAGTATACGTTTGGAATATTCGCAAATTATGTAATCCTTGTTGAAGCTACATGTATGTAGTTGTTTAATTGAAACTCATGCAAGTTTGGGGTTTTGCTACTATGCCATCATGATGTATATTTTTGTACATAAATCATTTTGTACGTAATTGGAACAAGTTTGGTTGTTATAGTTCATATGAAACTATGTTGAAATTTTGGCACCATGATCTATGTATTAAGCCATGCTTTTGTACTAGAAAACCTATTTGCAAACTTATGAATATGACTAGGCTATGATTGATATTTTGCATAATTGAAATCCATATTGTTAACAAGAATTATATGATGACATATGTGGTACATAGCTAGGTTAGATTCAAAAATCCCTTTTGCAAGTTTGCATGACTAAAGTAAAAATCATGATTTCATGTTAGAAGTATTTATCCCATGGTTATGTGAATAGATTTAAAGTCATGATTAAGTTGAACTATACTTTTGTGTTAGTAACAAAAGTAAGCACCTTTGTAAACATGTAGTAATCTTATAAACATGATTTGCTTATGTTTGACATTACGCCTGAATAAAATATAGGTTTATGTTGTAGTTAAGCCTATGTGTCAATAGTGATATTCTTAACTTAACTATAAGTTTACATGGTTTGATTCATGTCACTTATGCTTTATGACCAAAGTATATGTTACTCCTATGCAAGTACACCAGTTTCTATTTTGTAGTTCCGACGTCACATTGCAAGTTCATGCGTTCACATTCCCCTTTTTGTGTATGTAATCACGCTTTAAGCCCGACATATATATAATAAACGGACGTGTTAAACGGGGGAAAATAACGTTGGGTTAAAATTACTAATAAATGAAAATATAAAATAGAAGGGCCCAAATTCAAGTATGGGTTGGGCCCATGATTGGTGTAACCTTTACACCATTAACTTAATAATGGGCCGCAAATATTTACATATAAGAAAATAAAGAAGAAAGACAAAATATGTAAATGTAGAACATACGATGTGTTTAACCCGAGGTTGGATTGAGTTGTGATGTAAACCTTCCCGGAACCGCCCGGCTGTCCAGTAGTCACAACAATACCTATCCAATGTGGGAGGTTAAACATGGAGCCCAATAAGGACCCGAGGTTAGACTAAGTTGTGGCGTAAGACTGCCCGGAACCAACCGGCAACAGGCAGCCACAACAACACCTGTCTAATGTGTGAGGTCAAGGCTTTAATAAGACAATTAAGGCTGAGTCAGGATTGTTAGGATTAAGTGAACTAAAGACTTAATCAAAATGGAACATGCTAAACTAAACGGACTGGTGGGGGTTAGGTTAGGAAACACTTAACCAACTTAGCATGTTGGCTAGAGATAGAAAACCTAGTAACGGGGGACCCTTTTCAGCAGTAACCCTAGAAGGTGTATCAGGATACCCTGAAACTAGGCAGGGTGGGGCACGATTACTGGGCTGATTGTAAGAGGTCAAATCGACGGCGGTGGTGTAGCAGTGTAGGTTCTAACGGGGTGCGGGCGTGCACACACTCCGGCGCAGAAAAATAAGGCACTGGACACCAGTAGCATACCTGTGCATTCTAGGATTGTGTCGGGCCGCCACCATGAGACTTGATACACCCCATGGTGGGACCAGCATAGGTAACTACAACATCGGGGGCCGTAAGACACATGTAACTATGCGAGTAGGAGCCGATCATCATAGAACGGATCACATCACCCCGATTATGGGGTGCCGGTTGGAAACTAGTTTATATGGGTTCAGAGATTAACATGGGGTACGATAGCATATTCGACCCTAGACAACTTAACCAAGTTTATAGTGCTTTCCCACTTCTTGTTTATACTTATCATACCCAGTTCTTTATTCATAGACAGAATAGTACTAGACTTACTCAGGCTTTATGTCTGACTCTACTTTTCTTTCGTCTTCTTTTCTTCCATTCCCCCCCCCCCAGGTCCACAGGGAGGGAACTCAGCAGCTTGACCGGTCTTAACATCCAGCTTGAAGAGGAGAAATGTATTGCTTGGTCCTTTTCGTCTTGAACTATAGCTTTGGACAACCACTATGGGGCCTTTGCAGTTTATCTATGTTTTATTTATGCTTCTTTAAATAATGTAATCAAGACAGATTATGAAAGTGTTATGTTTTTGGAAAAGATGTAAGACAATTATGGTGATGTTGTTGTAGCACGTATTTGCTTTTATGAAATAAAAGTTGTTGTTTTTCCGCTGTTTACAAATATGTGTTCTTATATCTGTCTTGTATATCTGTGACTTATACTTATAACCTCCACCAAAATTAGGGCATTCCCTTTGAGAGTGACCCTAACGGAGGTGGGGTGTTTCACTTGGTATCAGAGCATAGGTTTACCAGATAAGATAAAAAGTTTTGAAAAATTATTTCCAAAAAGGAAATTTAAAGAAGCATTTTTAAAAGAAAAATATTATTTTATTTTAAAAAGGCAAAGTCCGCCCCCCAAAGCCATAGGCACTATCTCTTATCCTTCGTTTTGAATCTATCCTTTTTGTTTCAGCATGTCCGAAGATCTTAACTTGCCGGAAGGGGTGCCAATACCTGGTTGGTTTAGACGGTTCTTAGAAGCAAGAGCCACTCAGCCAGGTCCTACCGTTCCTCCTCCCCCAGCTGCCGGAAATCATCCAGCTGCAGCGGCACCTTTTCCTCCACCTCCTCCTCGGGGAAACACGTTTGCTAAGATATGTAAAGATTTTAAAGCTATGGGAGGAAAGGATTTCCATGGAACTGAGTCCTTCGTGGCAGCTAGGAATTGGCTGAAAGAAACTGAGGACCTATTCATCATCTTTGAGGTAGAGGATAGACAAAAAGTACAACTGGCAGTATGGCTATTAAAGGGCGAGGCTTCCTACTGGTGGGAAGTCACTAATGCTGAAAGACCAGTGGAGACATGGGAGGACTTTAGGGCAAGGTTTGAGACTAAATTTCTCTCAGATGCTGAAAGAAGTTTGCAGTTGGAAAAATTCTTATTTCTTAAGCAAGGGGACAAGACAGTCAGAGAGTATGTGAATCAGTTCGATGAGCTGGCTAGGTTTGGGCTTGACCTAGTCAACACCCCGCACAAGAAGGCTCTCCGTTTCATCAAAGGGTTGAATGAGCCATTACACAGTTTGGCCATGACCCATATACCCATGGGAGCCACGTATGAAAGATTGGTGCAAATGGCATTGTTAATGAAGAGGATAAGGGCAAGAAGGAGACAAAGGCAGAAAGCTCTCAAGGGAAGAAAGAGGGTTTGCAGCCTAAGATGACAGACTTTAAGAAGGGCGGAAAAGGCAACAAAGAGAAGAGGAAGTGCAATTTCTGTGGCAAAGTGGGGCACTTAGTAAAGGACTGCCGGAAAAAGAAGGCCAAGGAGAATGGTGGGTGCTTTTCTTACGGTGAGACAGGCCACAGGGCTAAGGACTGCCCAAAGAAACGAGGACAGGGGCAGAGGGCTGGATCCACCCCAGGGGCACAGGTCCATGTGCTGGAAGCACCACCTCTGCAACAGCGAGGTATAAATACTTCTGTAGAAAGTGTAGTTTATCTTTATGATCACCCCGTTCGCACTTTATTTGATTCTGGCGCATCACACTCCTTTATCTCGTCTGCTTTAGTAGAATCTCTGCACCTAAAAACTAGTATGGTAGAGGACCCCTTAATTGTTTCAAACCCAATTGGGGGCCCAGCTCATTTGTCTATGATCTGTTTGGGATTGAAAATTTCTATTCTAAGTGTAGAATTTCAATGTAGTGCCTTTGTTTTGGGCTTTTCGGGGTATGGTTTGATTTTGGGTATGGATTGGCTATCCAGTAATGGGGCCATCCTTGATTGTGAGAAAAGGGTTGTTAGGCTCCTAACCCAGCTCGGTAATACTTTGGAAATTTCTTGTAATCCCTCGTATGCGGTTATGCTTAGTTACCTTGAATCGCCAGATGCCTCTGTTGAAAATCTGCAATCAGTTAGAGTGGTCCGGGAATATCCGGATGTCTTCGAAGAGGTGAAGGGCTTGCCTCCGAAGCGGGAAATAGACTTCCGCATATATCTTGTAGATAATGCAAAGCCCGTTGCGTTGCCTGTTAGACACATGGCTCCACGAGAAAGGAAAGAGCTCAGTAAACAGATTAAAGAGCTTCTAGAGAAGGGGTTCATTAGGAGGAGCATTTCAGAATGGGGCGCTCCAGTGGTGTTCGCTACAAAGGCGGATGGTTCACTCCGTCTATGTGTTGACTATAGGGAGCTCAACAAGCTAACGAAAAAGAATAGGCACCCTCTCCCTAGAATTGACGATTTATTTGACCAGCTTGTAGGGGCGTCTGTTTTCTCCCAACTCGATTTAGCAACCGGTTTTCATCGGCTAAGGGTGGCTGAAGATAGCATCGATAAAACGGCGTTCAGAACCCCAGACGGCTTCTTTGAATGGCTTGTCATGCCTTTCGGCTTGACAGATGCACCTGCTTACTTCGTGGACCTGATGAGTAGGGTATTTAGATATTTCCTCAACAAATTCGTAGTGGTCTTCGTAGATGATATCCTTGTCTTCTCAAAGAGTGAAGAGGAACATGCTCAGCACTTAAGGGCAATCATGGAAACTTTGCGAGTCCATCAACTAAAAGCCAAATTCTCCAAATGCCACTTTTGGAGAGAAGAGGTGAGGTTCCTTGGGCACATAGTATCCAAACAAGGGTTAGCAGTGGACCCTGCTAAGGTAGTGGCGTTACAGGATTGGAAGACACCAAGGAATGCAACTGAGATCCGAAGCTTTCTAGGACTAGCAGGTTTCTATCGAAAGTTTATAAGGGATTTTGCGAAAATCTCAGCTCCACTCACGAAATTGACTAAGAAGAATCTAGTGTTCAATTGGGATTTGGATTGCGAGTTTGCTTTCCAACGACTGAAAAGGGCTCTCACAACAGCCCCAGTTTTGACGCTGCCAGATGGGAGCAAAATGTTCACTGTTTATACGGATGCATGTGGGACAGGGCTAGGCGCCGTCTTAATGCAAGAAGGAAGGGTAGTAGCTTATGGCGGGAGGCAGTTGAAAGTGCACGAAAAGAACTACCCAACCCACGATCTTGAGTTAGCCGCCATCGTCTTTGCACTCAAGTCTTGGCGACACTGTCTCCTATGTGAGAAGTTCGAACTTTACACTGACCATAAATCGTTGAAATATCTTTTCTCGCAGAAGGATCTTAACTTGAGGCAACAAAGATGGATGGAGTTTCTTGCCTCGTACGATTTCGAAATCTCCTACACTCCGGGCAAAGGCAACGTAGTGGCAGACGCGTTGAGCCGAAAGAAATTGACCCTAAGCCCGTTGTTTGTTGAAAGACAAAGCCTAGAGTTTATAGCCAGTTTCGACTTTAGGCCTTCCTCCGATTTTGTACCAGGCTTGCTAGCATCTCTCGAAGTACGCCCAACTTTAGTGGATTCAGTAGGGACAGCACAACGCGAAGACCCTCAGCTTGTGGAAATAATTGATAGGCTAATTAGGGGTGAGACTTCAAGTCACCTCAACAGATACTCCGTCGACGATAAGGGTTGGCTAAGGCGAGACGGAAGACTATGCGTCCCACAAACAAAAGATTTAGTAAAGAAGGTTCTCGAGGAAGCACATCACTCCAAGATGACGATACATCCAGGCGGAGATAAAATGTACAAAGACATAAAAAGGACTTTCTTCTGGAACGGCATGAAAAAGGATGTGGCAGAGTTTGTTTCTAAGTGTATGGTTTGCCAACAGGTTAAGGTGGAACAGAAAAAGCCTGGCGGACTGCTACATCCTCTGGAGGTCCCGCAGTGGAAGTGGGATAGCATCTCAATGGACTTCATCGATGGGCTGCCTAGGTCTAGGAGAGGCAACACTAGCATTTGGGTAATAGTGGATAGGCTTACTAAAAGCGCCCACTTTTTACCTGTCAAAAGTAAAAGAACTGCCTCATCCCTAGCATCACTTTACCTCAAGGAAATTGTTCGACTCCATGGAATACCATCTAGCATTGTTAGTGACCGAGACCCCATCTTCACCAGTGAGTTTTGGCGGAGTCTGCAAGAAGCAGTAGGAACGCAGTTATGCTTGAGCACAGCCTATCATCCCCAAACCGATGGCCAAACAGAGAGAGTGAACAGAGTTTTGGAAGACCTTTTAAGGCTATGCGTCCTCGACTTCGGAGGGACATGGGAAGACCACCTTCCTTTGGTGGAATTTGCCTACAACAACAGCTATCAAGCAACCATCGGAATGGCGCCCTTCGAAGCTTTATATGGAAGACCGTGCCGATCGCCCACTTGTTGGTGGTAGTCTACTGATAAGCTCATACTTGGACCAGATATGATCCGAGAGACTTCAGAGAAAGTAGACTTAATACGAAGAAGGATGAAGACGGCCCAAGACAGACAAAAGTCCTATGCCGACAAGAGAAGGACCGACCTTGAATTTGAGGTTGGAGACAGAGTGTTTCTCAAGGTGTCACCGCTAAGAAACGTTGTTCGTTTTGGAACCACAGGAAAACTGGCACCAAGGTTCGTAGGGCCATTCCCTATCATCGAGAAAATTGGGAAAATGGCCTACAGATTAGAGCTACCCGAGAAGTTGGCCGGAGTCCACAACGTTTTTCACGTTTCACATCTCCGGAAATGTCTACATGAGTCAGCCGAGGTGGTAGAGCCAAATATCCTCGAAGAGGCCGAAGTGGAACGCGAAGCAACCATAAGAAAAGTTCCAACCCGCATATTAGGAACGGAAGTGAAGAAGCTACGCAACCGTGAAGTCAAGCTCGTCAAAGTTCAGTGGAGCGACGCCGAGGGAGACGCGACTTGGGAAACTGAAGCTAGAATACGCACTGCCTACCCTTTTCTGTTCGAGGGTACATCCTTGATCTTTCCTTTTCCTTAAGTTGCGCTTTTATCTATCTTTTTAGGTATATTTCCTCGACCTTATCTTTTAGGTAGAAACCCTTTGGATGGAAACATGTAATTGAGACATGTTATGGATGATGGTTGCAAATGGTTGCAAGTGATTGCTAGTGGTTGCTCGTGGTTGCATATACACACACAATCTAGGGTTTAGATCGGCTCAGTCACTTCATATTGCATATGCATATATGTTTGCATTCGTATATGGTTGAACTATAATGTGTTGTCATATGGATGTTGCATTTGTATGAATGATTGTGCACTCATGTAGAATCAAGAATAGGAAAATTTGCATACATAATGGATTCATGGCACTTACATAATTCGCATTAAGGAGGTCAACTGAATCAGTAGACCGCCTGATTTTGCATTAGATAAGTACATGTACACACACACTTCGCATATGATCATGAAGCATTAGAAGTCTTTTAAGGACAATGGATGCTCGTGTTTGATGGATGAGTAGATGGATGTTAGGATATACATTCCTCCTAACTTGAAGATTTCGGGGACGAAATCCTTTTAAGTGGGGGAGAATGTAACACCCCGCGAATTCTATAACTGTGAAGTTAACAAATTAAAGTATAATTAATTTGAAATCAAAGAACTAAGGGAAACGGGATACGGCATTGCGTTCGTCTCGGAAAAATATGCGAAATAGAGTCCGAGTTTTCGAAAAACGGAGTCCGGATGAAGAAGATATGGCCTTCGGAAGTTTCTGAATTAAGTTTAAAAAATTCAAACAGAATCGGGCCCAATGGGCCAGGGCGGAAAAACACCCGCCTAACGCACCCAGGTCGACTGGGCTGTCGACCTGGTCTAGCCAGGTCGACAGGGCTGTCGACAGGGCTGTCGACAGGGCTGTCGACCTGGTCCAGAGCCAGGTCGAACCCAGCCCAACCTGGCTGGCCTATTCTATGTTGGTCGATTTTCTGCAGTCTGCTTTGTCATTAGGGCTAGGTGGCAGGCTCTAATTGGTCTCTCCTTAGGATGAATGGTTACGATCAATCCAAGCAACATCAATGGTCCTAATCAGTTCATAACCCCTATAAAAATGACCCTAGACTCAACCCTAATCTATTCATTCAAAAATAAGAACAAAGCCGCCATGTTGCTGAGGAACGACTAAGAGTAGCCACCAATTGGAGAGAGGATTAGGAGGCAAATTCTAAAGCATAAAGCAACCTAAACAAATCAAATCAACAAGGAATCGCATCTTCAAATCCCTAAATTTGAGAATTCGCCACACAATTGTAAGTAGAGTATTATTTTGGTATGAACAAATAATTGTGTTGGTTTGTATATTTGATTTGTGGCGATAAAGTAATTCATAATTTGTGCGTTACTATGATTCTTATCGATTTGGAATATTGTATACGTTTGGATATTCTCGAATTATGTTATTCATTATAAAAAACTACATGCGGTAGTTTTATGCAAGTATACGTTTGGAATATTCGCAAATTATGTATTCCTTGTTGAAGCTACATGTATGTAGTTGTTTAATTGAAACTCATGCAAGTTTGGGGTTTTGCTACTATGCCATCATGATGTATATTTTTATACATAAATCATTTTGTACGTAATTGGAACAAGTTTGGTTGTTATAGTTCATATGAAACTATGTTGAAATTTTGGCACCATGATCTATGTATTAAACCATGCTTTTGTACTAGAAAACCTATTTGCAAACTTATGAATATGACTAGGCTATGATTGATATTTTGCATAATTGAAATCCATATTGTTAACAAGAATTATATGATGACATATGTGGTACATAGCTAGGTTAGATTCAAAAATCCCTTTTGCAAGTTTGCATGACTAAAGTAAAAATCATGATTTCATGTTAGAAGTATTTATCCCATGGTTATGTGAATAGATTTAAAGTCATGATTAAGTTGAACTATACTTTTGTGTTAGTAACAAAAGTAAGCACCTTTGTAAACATGTAGTAATCTTATAAACATGATTTGCTTATGTTTGACATTACGCCTGAATAAAATATAGGTTTATGTTGTAGTTAAGCCTATGTGTCAATAGTGATATTCTTAACTTAACTATAAGTTTACATGGTTTGATTCATGTCACTTATGCTTTATGACCAAAGTATATGTTACTCCTATGCAAGTACACCAGTTTCTATTTTGTAGTTCCGACGTCACATTGCAAGTTCATGCGTTCACATTCCCCTTTTTGTGTATGTAATCACGCTTTAAGCCTCCCCTTTTCGCATGGCTAAGTTGGGCTTAAAAAGGCTAAGCCTAACATATATATAATAAACGGACGTGTTAAACGGGGGAAAATAACGTTGGGTTAAAATTACTAATAAATGAAAATATAAAATAGAAGGGCCCAAATTCAAGTATGGGTTGGGCCCATGATTGGTGTAACCTTTACACCATTAACTTAATAATGGGCCGCAAATATTTACATATAAGAAAATAAAGAAGAAAGACAAAATATGTAAATGTAGAACATACGATGTGTTTAACCCGAGGTTGGATTGAGTTGTGATGTAAACCTTCCCGGAACCGCCCGGCTGTCCAGTAGTCACAACAATACCTATCCAATGTGGGAGGTTAAACATGGAGCCCAATAAGGACCCGAGGTTAGACTGAGTTGTGGCGTAAGACTGCCCGGAACCAACCGGCAACAGGCAGCCACAACAACACCTGTCTAATGTGAGAGGTCAAGGCTTTAATAAGACAATTAAGGCTGAGTCAGGATTGTTAGGATTAAGTGAACTAAAGACTTAATCAAAATGGAACATGCTAAACTAAACGGACTGGTGGGGGTTAGGTTAGGAAACACTTAACAAACTTAGCATGTTGGCTAGAGATAGAAAGCCTAGTAACGGGGGACCCTTTTCAGTAGTAACCCTAGAAGGTGTATCAGGATACCCTGAAACTAGGCAGGGTGGGGCACGATTACTGGGCTGATTGTAAGAGGTCAAATCGACGGCGGTGGTGTAGCAGTGTAGGTTCTAACGGGGTGCGGGCGTGCACACACTCCGGCGCAGAAAAATAAGGCACTGGACACCAGTAGCATACCTGTGCATTCTAGGATTGTGTCGGGCCGCCACCAGGAGACTTGTTACACCCCATGGTGGGACCAGCATAGGTAACTACAACATCGGGGGCCGTAAGACACATGTAACTATGCGAGTAGGAGCCGATCATCATAGAACGGATCACATCACCCCGATTATGGGGTGCCGGTTGGAAACTAGTTTATATGGGTTCAGAGATTAACATGGGGCACGATAGCATATTCGACCCTAGACAACTTAACCAAGTTTATAGTGCTTTCCCACTTCTTGTTTATACTTATCACACCCAGTTCTTTATTCATAGACAGAATAGTACTAGACTTACTCATGCTTTATGTCTGACTCTACTTTTCTTTCGTCTTCTTTTCTTCCGTTCCCCCCCCCCCCAGGTCCACAGGGAGGGAACTCAGCAGCTTGACCGGTCTTAACATCCAGCTTGAAGAGGAGAAATGTATTGCTTGGTCCTTTTCGTCTTGAACTATGGCTTTGGACAACCACTATGGGGCCTTTGCAGTTTATCTATGTTTTATTTATGCTTCTTTAAATAATGTAATCAAGACAGATTATGAAAGTGTTATGTTTTTGGAAAAGATGTAAGACAATTATGGTGATGTTGTTGTAGCACGTATTTGCTTTTATGAAATAAAAGTTGTTGTTTTTCCGCTGTTTACAAATATGTGTTCTTATATCTGTCTTGTATATCTGTGACTTATACTTATAAACCTCCACCAAAATTAGGGCATTCCCTTTGAGAGTGACCCTAACGGAGGTGGGGTGTTTCAGATAATCCCAACTAGTTTTATAAACCTTAATTTGGTTTAGAATTGCTAAAGGATAAAACGAAATCTTTTGAAACTGATATCCAAAGGAAGATCAAAGAATAATTTTAAAAGAATTTATCTTTGATAAAATTAATGGGAACCTTCCCCTAAAAATGTGGGTATCAGAGTATAAGAATATTCTGAATTGGAATGAGGCGTATGATGTGTTTTTATAGCACTTGATTATAAGATAGGTGAATTATTTGGAAAGACCGGGTCTAACCCATTTTGAATAATTGATACGACGATTGAAAGTCGATGATGAAGGCGGTGATTGAAGACCAGAGATCTTCACATCGTTTGGATGATTACTGATGTCTTGATTGGGATGTACACCCAAGACAAGGTAATAAGTGGTGATCGTCCATACGTACTTGGAGAACGACCGGATATGTGATGGTCTCTCTCCTTTATTGGTCATATAGGACAAGGAATAAGGTTCCTTTGGTTTCGTTCAGACCTAGAACGGACTTGCAAATGGATGGTATGTCTGACATTGTTTTCCTTTATAATGTATTCGTTGATCTCTTCTAAATATATATCTGTTTGGTGGCAGAGAATTTATTCTCTTACTTAACACCCTTCTCCGAGACGTACGAGCTTAAAGGTTATACATTGGTGGAAATCAGAGGTATGGTATGGACTGACAGTGTGGCATGCTGAGACGCATGGATCAAAGCTCTGTTAAAAAGAAAGGCTTTGTGGTTGATGATCAAAGCACGAATTTAATTAGCAAAGCTTTGTGTAGCATTAATTCAGGAGCTTCATACGCTAGTATGAACCAAAAACGTGATAGTGCCTGCATGGAAATGGACATACGTTAGTTCTAGCTACATGTAACGTCATAGTTTGGAGCCTAGGCTGTTTACATATGTGGATGTTGGTAATTTTATTGATGGAAAGCGAGGTACCTGGGAAGAGAAGTAAGTCCTTAAATGGCCCTCGATATGGTCGAAGGATTGACCATTTTAGAGGTTTGATAGAATCGGCTAACATATAGTTTATGGTATAACTAATCATTGACGGATGACCGGCAATGAAGATCCAAGGGTTCATAGTGGGGGATCCTGAGGCATTTTATAGAGTATATCGAAATTGGTGGGGAAGATCCCTTGGCTCTGTTCATTGATGGAAATCTAATTTCCAATACGCGATTTTATGGTTTTAGTTGTAAACCTATATGGTGACGTAATATAATGGTACCTACGCCGCCTATGATTGATACATTTATATTTGAAGTGGATTTCTTCAGTTATAGTAATAATAAGCGTATCAAGCATATTTAGCTATTATAAAGGAAAACACTATCCTCGACTGCGTTCATTGTGTGATGAGATCAGAGTCTTATAACTTCAATTTTCTGTTTAGCATTGCACTATCGTTATATGCACTAGTATTTATAGGGGACGAACCTGTTCCGTGTTATACGGCGTGGTCCCGTAATTCACCTAATTTTAAAATTAAAAGCTTATAATTGTTTTAGTTCTCACACCAGTCTCATAAGTGACTCGAAGTTTATTGTTTTAACCTAATCTCTGGTTGCCTATATTTCCACATGGGCAGCTAATAGTTTTGGTTTTCATAGATACTTCGTTTCTCAAGATCTTAGATTATAGCTGGAGCTATATTCGGAAAGCTTTGTATCTGTGTTTTTCTTTCAGTTGTGGTTGTTGATGATTTTCATTGTACGTTATATTTATGCGTATATTTTTTCGCTGCTATGTAATTAAATCTTTGATATTTTCCGCTGTATAATATTTATTCATACTATGATATATTCTTGTACTCCGTTGTAAATTGTTGTAATAGCAATGAAATGTTCTATTGTTTGTGTTCTGATGAGTTGTGTTCTCAAAGAAATCAGAGCTTTCGCATACGAGGGATTTCGGGTCATCTCGGTACTTTTATAGTAGATGCTCGATCTAGGAAAATGGCGACGATCGATTTCTTTGAATTGTTGTTTTGGTAAAGGTTGAAAAATCTAATTCCTCCGATTTAGTAGTTAGAATTTTTAACGTTTTGAATAATAGTTTCAAATGAAAAGAAATAGAAGAAACTAGAGGCGGCGAATGAAAAATGTCCTTGAAACTTATTATTGGCGACCTGTGTCCTAGAAATTAATTGTATAAGGTAAACAACCCCTTATAATAAAATTCCCCTTTTCAAAATGCATTGCGTTGTTTGTTGTTTGCTTCGAGTTCTGGTATTCACATGAAGTAAACCCATTCCATGACATACAGCATGGTCCCTTGATTTACCGTATTTTAAAGTCAAGTTTTTAAAAACTGTTTGATCTCTAATACAACTACTAGGATGACCTGGAGTTTGTTGTTTTTGTCTAAACTCTGGGTGCCCATATTTTCCACATGGACAGTTTGTAATTTTGGTTTTGCAGATTCTTTTCTTTTCACAGGATCCTGGTTTATGGCCGGAGCTATCCTCTAGAAAGCTCTTTATCCGTGTATTTCCTTTAGTTGTGTTAGTTGATGTATTTTCATTGCATTGAATTTACACTGTAATTATGTTTTTCATTTCTGCTACTATGTAATTCATTTGTTCATAGATAACTGTTTTTCCACTGTATGTTTATTTTCCACACTCTGA
Source organism: Allium sativum (assembly GCA_030737875.1). Lineage (NCBI taxonomy): Eukaryota > Viridiplantae > Streptophyta > Magnoliopsida > Asparagales > Amaryllidaceae > Allium > Allium sativum. The sequence continues at coordinate 130,654,917 of CM060912.1, read as the reverse complement.
TATTCTTTTTCTCTGATGTATATTGTTGTTTTAGCAACGAAAAATTCTCTTATTTTGTGTTTCGATGTGTCGTGTTCTCAGACAATCTGCATTCTTGTTCGGCAGGCAGGGGTTTCTGGTCATGTCAGTCAAAAGAGATCATGAGAATCTACCCTTAATAAATATGCTAGAATGGAATTTAGGCGACCGAGAATGTACACCTCATTGGGTCTTCACCCTAAATGCATTAGTAGAGATCCTAAGTGATTGATTCAGATATCCACCTCATTGATTAAAATACTTCTTTCTATGTGTGTAACTATGTCTTGCGTAGACATACCTTGACATATATAACCTGCTAAATCTCAGGTACAGTCTTTAAGAACTTTCAATCACACAAGAATTTATGTTCTGAGCCCTCTTCTTAACATATCCAACAGGTTAATAGGCGAAGTACTGACTCGATGGATGATACTTTGGAGATGGAGACTAGCGATGGAGGACAATAGCTATTAGGCATTATGGCAATACTATTATGTTGGGATAATTGATGCTTATATACATATTATTGCATGAGACTCGTTGCAGTTAATATTTATCATGATTTTAAACTAAAGGTACATCTTTTTTAAGTTATTACATTTTTATCCCTCCGCTGTGCGAGATTCTGATTTGGTTATAACATTCTCTAATATATCTGTTATACTATATAGGAATCGACGAACCGTTTAGAATGGCTCTAAGTTTCGAGTTTCCTCCTTGGGTCGAAATTTAGGCTCATTCCGAGCGGGTTGTTACAATTCATACATAAAAGAAAAATGAATTTACTGATCCAATACTCGACATTATTTAGCCTCTTTAATTAATTATTCGTTAATTCAAAATTCTCAATTTTCCCAATATTTGGAATAATCATTCCTCTGATAAAATTAATATAAAAAAAATCATCCATTTTATTTTAAAATATATTAAGATTAAACTTCTCATCTTGGTTAAACACTTATTGCATAAAACATCTTTACAATACTAGTGTCCTGAATGTATTAGGATGTCCAATATAAACTTTAGAATCAAATTCCCATTATTCATCAGTTAAGTACAAAGCTAAACAAGTTAGGGTATAGTTGCCTCTCAGACCTTGAATGAACAACATTCTTTACTTCAAACGAATAGAAATTCCAAATATCAATTACTGCTTAAAACTGAGATATTCATCTCAAAATTATAACCATTTAAATATTTCACTTACAAATATGACTTACAAAACTTTTGCTGCAACCATTATCGAATATTCCATTAAAGATACAATCTGTAAAACATCTGCTAAACATTAATTTATTTTTAAATTGGGCTAGGTTCTTCTTATAATGATCTAGTTTCATTAACCCACTCAATTTCATTTTAACCTTAGTAAAACTAGGTTCTATAAACTTAGTTTTATTTCAATAAACTTCATTCCATTCTAGTTATTCATATATTAATCTTATCTTTAGATTTTAACCTTCATCGCCAAATTCAATCCACTTTAGGCTTCCATTCGATCTCAACTCATATTCCCTCACTTCTAAGTTTAACCCAATGTAGGTTATAGTCATTATAACTGGTTTCGATAGTTGAAATCATTTATCACATTAACTTATTTGTAAACGTGGATTTATAACCTTACTCTACTTTGGGTTTTATAAAATCCATTTAAATAGAATTTCGAATTAGTATTCAATTTAAACTTGACTATTAATATAAATCCGCTTAAAATTTCCTTTAACTATAAATAGGTTATTATACTTCATAAACTTCACTAAATAAATTCAAATCACTGGATTATCGACTAATATTATTAAATAAATAATAATTCATTCCCGCAATATTACTTAAAATAGAAATACTTTACTTCATCATTAACTATTAATATAAAAGATAATCTTTCTTTGAAACAATAATCAACTTCATTATATAATTAAAAATTCAATAATAGTCTCTAAAATATATTAATCAAACATTAGTTAAATCTTTAGAGAAACCGAATTAAGTTCAAACTATTATTGCCAAAACTCTGTCCATTAAATTGATTGACAACAACTAATATAATAATCAATTCTAGTCAAAGAAGCCAACTTAGTCAACTCGAAAACATGTTTATTCATTAGCAAATTCCATTTATTCCTTCCTTTAAATTAATTAATAATATAACTAATTTAAATAATTTCAATTAATTATTTTTTATAGCTGTTAACCCTTAGGTAACCACCGCCCATCCCATCAATCTTCCTATCTCCGATCCCCCAACCTCCATCACCACCGATACCTCCACCTACTTCTTTAGATCCATCCTCATCTGCCTTTCCTCCTCTTTCAAAGGACGCTAATCAAATGCAGCGTCAATGTCGATGGACTTCCCTCTTTCAGAATTTGACTCGCAATGCGCAGAAGTACGACCCCATTGACGTGCAGCCTATCTTCTCTAACGGTGCCACGGAGTATACAGATGAAACAGTTAAAGCGGGTACCATGGTTTGGAATGATTCTCTGGTGGGTTTCTTTTTTAGATGCGCCACTATCTTACACTGCAGTACTCTAGAAGGTTAACTCTGTAACCACCTGGAATTTTTACAATAAATAGTTATTTAATTAGAATCTCAAAAATAAGAATATTTGCAAATGATGTAATTTGACTACAAAACTTCAACCGATGCGTTCTTCTTGGAATTCTGGTTAACTTTCATGTTTGGAGTTTCGCGAATGTAGTCCGTATGAAAAAGTTACGAACGAAATACGATAACAGATGAAAAATAATAAAAACAAAATATTTCATGTATATAAATAATAACTCCCCTAGCCACCTAGTCGACCAAGCGATCGACCGGGGTGGTCGCCCGTTGGCTGCGACTGCTCGGTCGAGCCAGGCAGTGACAGCTAGGGTTTGGCTGTGTAAACTTTTTTTATGGATGGACGGATGTTAATTAAAATAAATCTAATGGTCCTAGGCCATTTCTGCTTCTATAAATAAAGGGGTGAGGCCTCATTCTTTTTCCATATAAATATGCAGAGACAACAGAGCTCTACCATTTCCCTCCTTCTCCAAATCTAATTTCTAAAATAAAAATATATTCATACATAACAAATCAAATCCAATTCATATGAAATTGAGAGGATCAGCAGATCTAATGAAAAAGAACGCAAGTTGATGCTCCGAATCAGACTCCCCTCTCTTCTTGTTTTTTTACAGCTCTACAGATCTGGAATTTTCCCCTTTCCATATAAATTGTAGATTTATAAGAATGTGGGGATTGTAGGCCTAAAAGGTTCAAACTTTTGGAGGCTATGAGGTGAGTGGGAAATATATGTATACAGTTATAATAATTTATTTACATCGTTTGAATTAGACCTAAAGTTTTATGCCTATTCTCATCAGATTTGATCATATTATTGTTGTAAATGAATTGACATCTACTAGATCTGAACATAAAAATTATCAAAACTTGTGAACTGCAAATTGTGGTTGTGAACAATGTTGATTGTAGGATTCTTCAGTTTGTATACAACCATTTCCAACAGTTATGTTGTAAAATGTATTGTAATTGTTGCATAGCACTATAGATCTAGAAATTAGTCCCATTAGACAAATTTAGATGTAGTAACATTCCAAATCTTCAGTTCAGTGTTAAATAATAAAGTATGTGAATTTGGATAAAAAAGTGCAGTTGGTAAACTATGTGATTGTAAGGTTAAAAGAATTATACCTATTTGCATTCAATACTGTTGGGTTTTGGCTTAATTTTTGTAAATATGCCGTTTTCCTCTTTTTTAACAAAAATATGTCATTTTGAATTCACAAGAAATGTGACAGAAATAATTAAAAAGGAAAAGTGATGCAAATCTACGTATAAATATAAATATACATATTTGTGCGTAGCTTGCATCAACTATTCCAAGTGTACACACACACATACACACACACACATATATATATATATATATACACATGTATCTTTTTTGCGAATTTGAGATATGCCTGTTTTACAAATCAGGCATAATTTATAATAATTAGAGCTAACGGTCTTTTTGTAAGATTTGAAACCTTTTGATAAGATTGAATGCAAAAAAGGAATGTTTGGTTACTGATTAAATCCAATCATTAGATTTAACAGAATAAATAATAAAAATAAAGAAAGACAACTACGTTGACCGTGCAATAACATAAAAATAAATTAATATGCATTGTCCATCTGTACCTATGCGAACGACAAAATATACAATAGATTGAACGTCTGAATGTTGAATGGTATTCATTTATGGAATCATACATGTAAATTAAATTTCATACTTAATGAATATATTTATGGTGAGTGTTGCAGTAATTAGTGCAATTAAAATTTGTAACAACCCATATTTTCAGAACCAATTTAAAATTTGATTTAAGCTATTTTAAGAAATTTGTGAATATAAATTGGCTATTTTTGCTAAATAAAATTTGAGAATAATTTTAAAAGTAGTTTTTATATTTTATTTCACTTAAAAAAAACTCAGTAAAATTGTTAAACTGATTTAAAAGATTTTTTTTTAAAAAAATTAAAATTTCGAGTTTTAAAATCATCGCATAGCCCATATAAAGTGAAATTTTGCTAAAAAGCTCAGAATTTGACGAGATATTTTTTTTTTGGATTCATAATGACAAATCATTCTTGAGTTCCAAAATGCGCGTCGAACGGAGTCAATATGTGGTCGTGCGAAGCAAAACCATTTGTTCGTAATGAAAACCATTCGTCTGATTCCTTTTCTTATCTGCTGGCACATCTGGTGCTCCAGGAAAAAGGCAGTGTTCGAAGAGGTGGTTATGGATCCTACTTCTATTATCCAGAAAGTTCGGAACGATGTGTTCCTAGAATTCAGGGGCTGTCCTTTCAGAGGTGTCATAGGTGGACACTTAAGGAGATTAGCCGTTTCGTTCGATATTTTATCGACTACAGCTAACCTGAGGGCTGGAATCGGTTGATTCTAAGAGACCTACACTTTTAGTCTTGATCTCCTCACTTTTCCAGTTTGCAGTTTCTGGTTTTTGTTTTGTCTTATGTTCTCTTTTATTTTGATTGTTCTTTCTTTTGTACTTACTTTTTTCAATGTTTTCCTTGTTTTCTATTGCTTTTGTAATTTTCCTGCACCCCCTTCCCTCCTAGTCACCTCAACCCCTCCCCGCGAACTTATGATGTTTGTTAGTTCTGCAGGATTTTAGGTCCATGGATTAGATTGCCTGATGATAAGTGGGTGCTACTACCTTTGGATTCTCGACCGGATACAACAGGAGCTTCGGAGGTCCAGGCGATTTTTGGATCCTAGGAACCACTATGTATGGAAGTTAGGGAGGCTTACGGATTTTGCCTCTAGGCTTGAAGAGCTAGTGCCATCGCCATTCCATGGGTTGCTAACGATTCTCCTTCTTCATCAGAGGATTTGATTGCGACAGTTTTTCCTTTGTTTGTTGCTATATCCTTATGCCGTATTTCTTGTTTTCTCTAGTTTGTGTGTGCACAGTTTCTGTTTCTTAGAAATCGTTTTTATGAGCTATTGGAGAATGGCTAGTTTCTCCCTTTTTTATAATAATTTCCTTTTGAAATTTTATTTTACAAAGGAACATTATTGAGACGTTCTCAGAATTCGATTCCATTTTTTCCTGGATTTGTATCATCAAATAATGGTTAAATCCAAAAGGCCATAATTTTTGGATTTAGCATGTGGGCGTGCAAGAAGAAAATATACGTAAAAATTGCATTTTTTGAATATTATTTTATCCTGTTTGAGAAATTAAAACGGAGGGTCAAACAAATTCAGAATTCGACGAAACTTGATTCGTTGGACTCGTCTTGATGTGTACTAACTCATGTCCGAAATCCGTGGCAAACGGAGATCGTTTGCAGTTGGGCGATCAGAAGGAAAAAGAGATAAAATCACTTTTCTCTTTTTCCTTCTTCATTTCCCTCTTCCTCTTCTTTCTTCCTCCTTCCTCTTTAGTGGAGACCTCCTCCCCCTTCACAAAACCCGCAGACACCCTCCTCCCCTATTGGCCGTCGTCCTCCCCCACCACCTCCTACTCTCGTCTTCCTCCTTTTCCTTCTTCTCCTCTCTCTCCTTTTCTTCTCTTCTTTCTGGCAAAACCCTAAGCCCCATTGGCAAACCCTTTCCCCCATGGACCCACCACCACCACTACCCCTACGCCACCTGCAGCTACCCCGCCGCTGGTGAGGCCCCTCTCCTAGGCCGTGGGTCCCACCTCCTCCAAAATTCCTCTTTTTCATAGAATCCCATTTTGCAAATAACCCCTATCCTTCATTTCTCAATAGCTTTCAGTCCGTGCATTTCTGGCTGAAATTCCACTAAACCGAAGTTGTAGATCCCAATATTCTCTATAATTTTGACATATCACACTCGAACTTTGGAGTTTGGAGCTGCTCGTAAAATGCATTTGAAGATTGCGATAAAAAGCAAAGATTTGTGATTTTTGGTGAATTGGTGCATGTTTGGAAGTCCACTAGGTAAAAGTTGTTCGAAATGACGCGTTTGTGCAAGTGACAATGTTCGGTTTATGTAATAACCTGGAAAATCTGAGCCAATTTAAAATTTTTATTTTGGCAATTTTAATGAATTTTTAATATTTAAAACGAATTATTTTAAATAATAACGACGAGAAATATATTTTGAATAGAATTAGAAGTATATATTTATTTGAAGCGACGTTAGATTATAATTTTTTATTTTAATTATAAAGGGAATTGAAAATGGCGCGGTAGTTCGATAATTCGATTTCAAAGTTCAAATGAATGTACCAGGTGCAAAATAAACTGGATTTTGGTGAAACCAAAAATATTAGAATCTATTTGAGAATATCTCTCCAAAGAATCCAAAAGATTGAAATTTCATAGCAGGAATCAAAAGTTATGTCCAGTAGAAAATTCAGAATAGTCGCTATGGATTTCCGGCCCTTAAAAATGGAAATTTTGCAAACGACCTCGATTTTCGACGAAACCACTTTTGTTGGATCCGTGATGTCAAATTATTGCTAGGTTTCAAAATTCGTAACATTCTGAATCAATATGTGAGCATGGCAAAGGAAAAAGCGTTTGACCAGTTTTAGTTTAATTTAATCGACTGGGAAATGGCCATTTTTCAAATGGCCTTTAAATTCGATGAAATTAGTTTTGTTAGGACTGTATCGTCAATACGAAGCTAGAAAATATTTTTCGGGAATATTTAGAGTTATCATGTGGCCCCAGTAAATTTAAATGTGCGTTCGAATTCAATATATAGATTTATATTTTGATTTTGACGAAAACTGATCGAAACGATCGAATTGGCCTACGATACACGTCCCATTGTGTTTGGAATGGGAGTAATTAGCTATGGACGACAGTTGGTGAGTTCGATTTCGAAGTCAAAATAAAAAGTTGGTTTTTGGAATTAAATAATTAAATAAATAAATAAATAAAATATAAAAAACGTCACCCCTCTTTCCTTTCTCTCAGCACCCACCCCGTTCATTTTCGATTTCAATTTTTTTTTTAAAAGAACCCTAGTGCTACCCGACGGCCCCCCTACCTTCGCCGCCGCCCACCACAGGAGACGTCGCGCCATCTCCATAGCCACACCACCCCCTTCATCGCCTCCCCCTTCTCCTCCATCTCGACCTTGAGACTCTAAAACCCCCAAACCCTGCTACCCCATCGCCGCACCGTGGATCGAGCCACCGCACCCAAACCCCCCACCGCCGACGCTCAGGCGCGCCCACATCCTCTCTGACAGAACGCGCCGCCTGACCCAGTTTCACCCCCTCTCATCTCCAGTGCAGCGACACTCCCTTTCTCCCCTTCTTTACCTGAAAACCGCGTTGGCCTCCCAATCTGCTAGCGAAGGGAAAGCTCCGGTTCGACTTCGGTCTGAAGCTTAGGTGATGAAGGTGATTTTTATTTTATTTTATTAAATCAGTTTTAAAGTTATAAGTAGAAAAGTTTATATATCTATAGGTAGAAAGTTTATATATTTATAAGAAGAAAGTTTATATATGTAGAAGATAGAAAGATATGATTTTAATATAGTAGAAATAATAAAAATATGATTTTTATATCATAGAAAGAATAAAAATAGAATTTTTATCTATATAGTAGTGGTGTAAAAATAGAATTTATTATCTATATAGTAGCGATATAAAAATAGAATTTTTATCTATATAGTAGCGATATAAAAATAGAATTTTATATATATAGTAGCGGTATAAAAATGTGATTTTTATCCATATAGAGCGATTATAAAAATGTGATTTTTATATACATAGCAACAATATAAAAATGTGATTTTTATATATGTAGTGGCTACAGACAATGAAATAGACAAAAGGCGAGCACGACGAAGATTTCTACATATGAAGAGTCGTGGTGTTTGGTTTAACTAGTCGGTGAGAACTTCTCACTTTAAATTTCATTTTCTAGTTAAAATTATATATTAGGATGCAGACGGTGCTTTGCAGCACTCGACACCCGTCGTCCATAGACCATGGACGACTTATATGGTTGTTTGATGTGTTGTGATGTTTGTTTGTGATGTTGATGTGAAATGGATAATAAAACATCATTTGTTGAAATAAATATTTAATCGTTAAAAATATAATTTTTAACGTGAATGTGAATAAATAAATATTCATTTACAAATCGGACGGTTTGATTATGTACACCTATTTAAAAGGTATTGATTGGGACGATAAATTTTACATGTTGCCCAACTGCACAAATAATATTCAGTGTTTGTGGATTGAAACCCCACATGGGTGTTGGGGTGATATTTGGCGCACATTAATCCCAATGATTTAGTTGTATGTCGATCGATTGATCGACAGACTGTGTAAGCGTTAATTATTTATATTTAATGCTTATGCAGTTGTGTGTGTTGCACTTTGGATGATGGTTGATTATTTATCGTTGCTATTATATGCATGTGTTGTATGGACTCCATATAATTAACATTATATGGTAATTGATTGGGCCTCATTCCAATTGCGAAAATAAAGAATATTATAAAATAAAGATTCATGTATTGAATAGAATAAATAGTCATGTGTTGACGATGCTCATGTGTTGAGAATATTCATGTGTTGAGTAAAATATTTTAACAATAAAATTTACATCTTTATCATATATAAAATCGGAAACTAACTGGAAAATGGATAAGATGAGTGGTCTCCTGTGTATTGATCTGATGTTTGTTTCGGCCTTCGGGGTTAAGGCTTAGGGAATCGTTCTCTTACTAATTTACGGTTGGAGTCTGATTAAAAATTAAACGATATAAATCATAATTTTATAAAATATATTAAATAAAAAAATAGTCATGTGTTGACAGTACTCATGTGTTGAGAATAGTCATGTGTTGAAAGAAATATAGATTCATGTGTTGAATAGAATAAATATTCATTTATTGAATAGAATATCGAAGTTATTGAAAAATATAAAGCGTGTTGATTAGAGATGCGCTATTTTGACGCGAACGATATTTATATCGATTATATTTGTTGTTATAATGATTATAGAAAAGGAAGTGATTTCAAAATATAATGTTTTGAAAATATTGTCATTTGTATATCGATGATGTGGAATATTCAATTTTGATTCGAAATTGAATACAAATTTGAAATCGTTTCGAAAACGAATTTAAAACAATTTATAAAATATGTTGAAAAAGGAAATCGACGAAATATATAAAATATATATTATATATATATAGAATGGCCTGAATAGAATGCGCCACGCCGCGGTAGTTCGCGAATTTCGACCATTGACTTCGAAGTGACATTGCGGGAGATCTGACCGTTGGATTCTCTTAAAACCGGAACCGTTAGGCTCATATCGAAAAATGATTTCCAATGAATAATATAAATCTGAAATCTAATGGTTGGATTTGGAACTATGTCCAAATCAAATTTGGAAAAGGTCGCTGTAAGTGCAGATCGATGGCCGTTGATGGAAACCGACTGTACGGGCCTTGATAAAATTATTAAAAATATTAATAATTTGTGTAAAATCGTAATATATGAATTGGAAAGAACTGGGATGAAAAATTCCACATTTGTAAAGATAAAAATAGATTATTATCGAAATGAACTAGTTTTGAACTAGAAATATAATCCATTATTTTTGAATAAATAAATTGGATTCGAAGGGGTTTTTAAAAATAATCAGAATTTCCAATACGTGAATTGGAATGGATTTGAATCGAAATTATCTTCGGAATATTTTGATGTTGGATTTCGCGATTATATAGATATGGTTGTGGAAATTTGAAAGATATATTTATATCGTTATTTCCAATACGATATTGATTTCAGAATTTGATATTGAATATAAGCCGATATGTTTTCTATTCAGAGCCTTGTATTTAATATCAAATAGGATTTTGGGTTCGTCGTTAGTGGTGTCTTAAATAACACTGTTCTGGAACCATTTTAGAAAAGAATAAATCTATTAAATTAAAATTTAGAGAAATTGTCCAGTTAATTAGTATTTAATTGGAATTGAATTTGAATTGGTTTTTGGGGTTTATCGCGAGCGGTGTTTTGAATAACACCTGTTCTTTAACCCGATTAACAATAGAAAGTGAATTTGGGTTTATCGTGAATCGTGTTTTAGGTGACATTGTTTCTTTAACCCAGTTAAAGACAGGATACTGATTTTTGAGAAGATTAAAACTAAGTGGAGTTTTAATGAATCTGTAATTAGATTGTAATGTGAATTGATTATTTAAATTATCAAATTTGGAAAGTGACCGAGAATGGAGTATCACCAGTTTTGCTCCAAAGCGATAATTAAATCTTTAATTAGATTTGAACGTGAAATGGTAACTAATTTTACCGATAACACCGTGGTGTTAGATATGGAGTATTGCCAGTTTTGCTCCATGGGATGAATAGGTTGGGATTGGGAAATAAAATAAATAATTACTTCGGTGTGGTTCGCTAATCCCGACTAGTTTGGAAAACCATAATACGGTTTGAAATGATATCCAAAGGAAGATTAAAGAATAAATTTAAAAGAATTTATCTTTAATAAAATTAATGGGAACCTTTCCCTAAGAGTGTGAAAATTTGAATAAAAGTATATTCTGAATTGGAATGAGGCGTACGTTGTGTTTGTCTAACACGTGTTTATTATATACGCGGGTTATTCAGAAAGGTCGGGTTTATACCCATTCTGAATAACCGATTAGACGACAAGACGAAGATGAAGACGGTGGTTGAAGACCGGAAGTCTTCACATCGTTTGGGTGATTATTGATGATCTTGATGGGGTTGTACACCCAAGAGGAGGGAAACAGTTGGTGATCATCCAGATGTACTTGGAGATCGATGGATATGCGAGGAAAGTGCCTCCGGTTTCGTTTAGACCCAGAACGAACTTGTAAATGGAATGTGTGTATGACATTGGATTTCATTCTGTGTTGATTGATTTCTATTAAATATTTATCTGTTTGGTGGCAGAGAATCTATTCTCTTGCTTAACGCTCTTCTCTTAGACGTACGAGCTCAGAGGTTATATATCGATAGATATCAGTCGCATGGCATGAATTGCCTGTGTGGCATGCCTAAGTGGCAGATGATCAAGGCTTTTGTTGCAAAGCAAAGTCTTATGGTTGATGATCAAAGCACGACCTACGTGGCATAGCTTTGTGTATAACATGAATTCACGAGCCTCACACCTCGGTATGAGTTAAAAACGGGATACATACCGCTGGGAGAATACGATGTTTCTTTTTAGTTATTGGTGGTGTCAGCGTTTTACTATCCCTGACATTGTCTATTATTATACCTATGTGGATGTTGGATTGCGAGGCGCCTCGATTATAGGTCTATAAGGACTGGGAAATGTGTGTTCAGGAATCGCCAATCCTCAAACGTAAGAGAGGACCGGCCCAGCCGATTCTAAGGGTTACCCAGAGTTTGTAGTCCTGGGGAATTTACTAGAGTGTCTCGAAGCGGAGAGGAGCTTGCCCCTTGCCTCGACTCATGACGGAAATCCAATTTCCAATATGAGATATTTCGGTTTTATTTGTAGAGCCTAGTATGGCGACATAGTAGCATGGGATACTATGCCGATTATGATTGATACATTTATATTTGGAGTTGTTTTCATACACTTTACACTTATAATAGTATCAGATGATTTGTTTTAAATGTACCAAGCATGTTTTGCTATTATAAGGGAAAACCCTATCCTCCGGCTTGCGTTGCATTGTGTGATGGGACCTGGGTCTTATAATAGCTTCATTTTTCGAAAAAGCATTGTGTTGTTTATTCTATGCACTTGTGTTCTTGGGAGGAAACTAGTTCCGTGTTATACGGCGTGGTCCCTTGAATTACTCTCTTTTGAAGTAAAGTTTAAATAACTATTTTAGTTCTCACACCAGTCACATGACTGACCTGGAGTTTATTGTTTTAACCTAAACTCTTGGTGCCCTTGTTTCCGACACGGGAAGCTAGTAGTTTTGGTTTTGCTGATTTATATTCACAGGATCCTAGTTTACAGCTAGAGCAATGCTCGGAAAGCTCTGTATCCGTGTATTACTTTCAGTTGTGTTTTTTTATTGTTTTTCCACTGCTATATAATTTATTGTAATCTCTGATATTTATCGTATGTATAATATTCATTTATACTCAGTATATTCTTGTATTCTGATGGAATTGTTGTAATAAACAATGAAATGTTCTTCCGTTTGTGTTCTGATTCGTCTTGTCCTCAAAGTAATCCGGGCTTTCCTTCACAGGGAAGTTACGTGTCACTACATTCGGTATCAGAGCTTTGGTTTACAGAGCTCGAGAATAAGACACATTAGAACCATACGAAAAATTCATCAGATATTGGATTAGTAATATCTAATTAGAATGACTTATTAGAGATGGGATCAGTAGTATCCTAGAACGAGTGTGAAGAGTATATTTTTTAAAAATTGAATACAAGTTTTGTTTTGAAAATTTAAACCAGATTATACATATTTGAATATTTTATTTATATTGAATTTGACAATCGAGTATATAAAGACTTTGCATATACGCGTCATGAACGTATATTCGAAGTTTTAATATACTGGATAGATATAGAATCACATTCTAGACACCTAGGGATAATTCTGGTGATGTCCGGACATCATAAGTATTTATGTTCGTGTTTCGAAAGTGGGATTTTTATATATTTCCATTAGACTGGTGTGAGAACCAAAACTAGATAGGTTTATTGTTGTGATTTGGCTTCAAAAACATGATTTTCTGTATGTATATATATCAAAATTATGAATTTGATAAGCTAATCAACTAATTGATTGATGGTTGTGTTGTTTGATTATTGGTTTGATAATTTTGAACCATTATACCAAATTGAACCAAATATTGAATTGTATTGAAAATTTATCGCATTTGCATGCATATACCTGTACTTACATTGAACAAGTCATAGCAAGGAGGCTAGAGCAGAAGAATAAAATTGTTTGCCCGACAAATAGGTACATGTTTATTGTATTTATTGGGTTTGGATGATTTTATGAGCCGATTGGCTAGCCGCTTGGGCTTTTCTTTTTCTTTTGGATTGAAGAAGGCCATGGGAGGCTGTATGAAATATCCCAAAGTCCCTGGTGCAGGGGAGGTTATGGCGAAATTTTTCGAAAATTTAGGGTGTTAGACAAATTTTTGAAAAATTTGAAAAGTTCTTAGAAACTGAAAAGTTGAAGAATTTAAACCGTAATGGAAATAATGAAGTTGAGTTGATTAGTTAAACTTTCAGCTTCGTTCCTTTTCGAGGACGAAAAGTTTTAAGTGGGGGAAATTGTAATAACCCGGAAAATCTGAGCCAATTTAAATTTTTTATTTTGGCAATTATAATGAATTTTGAATATTTAAAATGAATTATATTAAATAATAACGACGAGAAATCTATTTAGAATAGAATTAGAAGTATATATTTATTTGAAGTGACGTTAGAATATAAATATTTTATTTTAATTATAAAGGGAATTGAAAATGGCGCGGTAGTTCAATAATTCGATTTCAAAGTTCAAATGAATGTACTGGGTGCAAAATAAATCGGATTTTGGCGAAACCAAAAATATTAGAATCTATTTGAGAATATCTCTCCAACGAATCCGAAAGATCGAAACTTCATAACGGGAATCAAAAGTTATGTCCAGTTGAAAATTCAGAATAGTCACTATGGATTTCTGGCCCTTAAAAATGGAAATTTTGCAAACGACCTCGTTTTTCGACGAAACCACTTTTGTTGGATCCGTGATGTCAAATTATTGCTAGGTTTCAAAATTCTTAATTTTCTGAATCAATAAGTGAGTGTGGCAAAGAAAAGCGCGTTCGACCAGTTTTAGTTTATTTAATCGACTGGAAAATGGCCAATTTTCAAACGGCCTTCAAATTTGATGAAATTAGTTTTGTTAGGACTGTATCGTCAATACGAAGCTAGAAAATATTTTTCGGGAATTTTTAGATTTAGTGTGTGGCCTCGGTAAATTAAAATGTGCGTTCAAATTCAATATATAGATTTATATTTTGATTTTGACGAAAACTGATCGAAACGATCGAATCAGCCTACGATACATGTCCCATTGTGTTCGGAATTGGAGTAATAGCTATGGACGACAGTCGGTGAGTTCGATTTCGAAGTCGAAATAAAAAGTTGTTTTTTGGAATTAAATATTTAAATAAATAAATAAATAAAATATAAAAACCGTCACCCCTCTTTCCTTTCTCTCAGCCCCCCACCCCGTTCATTTTTTATTTCAGTTTCAAAAAAAAACCTAGCGCTACCCGATGGCCACCCTACCTTCGCCTCCGCCCACCGCAGGAGACGCCGCGCCACCTCTATAGCCACACCACCCCCCTTCGTCGCCTTCCCCTTCTCCTCTATCTCGACCTTGTGATTCTAAAACCCCCAAACCCCGCTACCCCATCGCCCCACCGTGGATCGAGCCACTGCACCCAAACCCCCCACCGCCGACGCGCCCACACCCCCTCTGACAGAACGCGCCGCCTGGCCCAGTTTCACCCCCTCTCATCACCAGTGCAACGACACACCCTTTCTCCCCTTCTTTACCTAAAAACAGCGTTGGCCTCCCAATCTGCCAGCGAAGGGAAAGCTCCGGTTCGACTTCGGTCTGAAGCTTAGGTGATGAAGGTGTTTTTATTTTATTAAATCACTTTTAAAGTTACAAGTAGAAAGTTTATATATCTATAGGTCGAAAGTTTATATTTTTATAAGAAGAAAGTTTATATATGTAGAAGATAGAAAGATATGATTTTTATATAGTAGGAATAATAAAAATATGATTTTTATATCATAAAAAGAATAAAAATAGAATTTTTATCTATATAGTAGCGGTGCAAAAATAGAATTTTTTATCTATATAGTAGCGATATAAAAATAGAATTTTTAACTATATAGCAGCGATATAAAAATAGAATTTTATCTATATAGCAGTGGTATAAAAATGTGATTTTTATCCATATAGAGCGATTATAAAAATGTGATTTTATATACATAACAACAAAATAAAAATGTGATTTTTATATATGTAGTGGCTACGGACAATGAAATAGATAAAAGGCGAGCACGACGAAGATTTCTATATATGAAGAGTCGTGGTGTTTGGTTTAGCTAGTCGGTGAGAACTTCTCACTTTAAATTTCAGTTTCTAGTTAAAATTATATACTAGGATGGAGACAGTGCTTAGTAGCACCCGACACCCGTCGTCCACATACCATGGATGACTTATATGCTTGTTTGATGTGTTGTGAAGTTTGTTTGTGATGTTGATGTGAAATGGATAATAAAACATCATGTGTTGAACTAATTATTTTATCGTTAAAAATATAATTTTTAACGTGAATGTGAATAAATAAATATTCATATACAAACCAGACGGTTTGTTTATGTACATCTATTTGAAAGATATTGATTGGGACGATAAATTTTACACGTCATCCAACTGCACAAATAATATTCAGTGTTTGTGGATTGAAACCCCACACGAGTGTTGGGATGATATTTGGCGCACACTAATCCCAATGATTTAGTTGTATGTCGATCGATTGGTCGACAGACTGTGTAAGCGTTAATTATTTATATTTAATGCTTATGCAGTTGTGTGGTACACTTTGGATGATGGTTGATTATTTATCGTTGCTATTATATGCATGTGTTGTATGGAATCTATATAATTAACATTATATGGTAATTGATTGGGCCTCATTCCAATTGGGAAAATAAAGAATATTATAAAATAAAGATTCATGTGTTGAATAGAATAAATAGTCATGTGTTGACGATGCTCATGTGTTGAGAATATTCATGTGTTGAGTAAAATACTTTAACAATAAAATTTACATCTTTATCATATATAAAATCGAAAACTAACTGGAAAATAGATAAGATGAGTAGTCTCCTGGGTATTGATCTGATGTTGGTTTCGACCTTCGAGGTTAATGCTTAGGGAATCGTTCTCTTACTAATTTACGGTTGGAGTCTGATTAATAATTAAACGATAGAAATCATAATTTCATAAAATATATTAAATAACAAAAATAGTCATGTGTTGACAGTACTCATGTGTTGAGAATAGTCATGTGTTGAAAGAAATATAGGTTCATGTGTTGAATATAATAAATATTCATTTGTTGAATAGAATAACGAAGTTATTGAAAAATATAAAGCCATATTGATTAGAGATGCGCTATTTTGATGCGAACGATATTTATATCGATTATATTCACTTTTATAATGATTATAGAAAAGGAAGTGATTTCAAAATATAACGTTTTGAAAATATTGTCAATTGTATATCAATGATGTGGAATATTCAATTTTGATTCGAAATTGAATATGAAGTTCAAATCGTTTCGAAAACGGATTTAAAACGATTTATAAAATACGTTGAAAAAGGAAATCAACAAAATATATAATATATATTATATATATAGAATGGCCTGAATAGAACGCGTCGCGCCGTGGTAGTTCGCGAATTTCGACCATTGACTTCAAATTGACATTGCGGGAGATCCGACCGTCGGATTCTCCTAAAACCGGAACCGTTGGGTTCATATCGAAAAGATCTTTCCAATGAATATTATAAATCTTAAATCTAATGGTTGGATTTGGAATTATGTCCAAATCAAATTTGGAAAAGGTGGATGTAAGTGCAATTCGATGTCCGTTGATGGAAACCGACTGTACAAGCCTTGATAAAATTATTAAAACTATTAATAATTTGTGTAAAATCGTAATATATGAATTGGAAAGAACTAGGATGAATAATTCCACGTTTGTAAAGATAAAAATAGATTTTTATCGAAATGAACTAGTTTTGAACTAGAAATATAATCCATTATTTTCGAATAAATAAATTGGATTCGAAGGGGTTTTTATAAATAATCAGAATTTCCAATACGTGAATTGGAATGGATTTGAATCGAAATTATTTTCAGAATATTTTGAAGTTGGATTTCGCGATTATGCAGATATGGTTGTGGAAATTTGGAAGATATATTTATATCGTTATTTCCAATATGATATTTGTTGATTTCAAAATTTAATATTGAATATAAGCCGATATATTTTCTATTCAGAGCCTTGTATTTAATATCAAATAGGATTTTGGGTTCGACGTGAATGGTGTCTTAAATAACACTGTTCTTGTAACACCCCACCTCCGCTAGGGTCACTCACAAAGGGAATGCACTAGTTTTGGAGGAGCGTTATCGAGGTAAACAAACACAGAAATATCACAAGACGGAACATAGATAAAACAACGGAAGAATCAAAAGATAAATTTCATTACTTTCAAAAAGAGGCCAAACCTTTTTCATCAAATAACCAAGGTCATTATTTTCCATTCCAGCAAATTCTGTCTTGCATAAATAAAGAAGCATAAACTTAAAACAACAATAGGATCTTAATTCCCCAAAGGTAGCAGAAATGCAGCCATCGCATAGCTCAAGATCAAACCGTACATGAGCTGAACCGAAAGCAAGTGAAATCCAAGCTAAGTGCTAGAGTTTCCTCCCTGAGAACCTAGGGGGGAAACGGAAGAAAAAGATGCGAAAGAAAACGGTTCAGTTATAAAGACTGGTAAGTCCAAGTGACTTTCAGCATAAAACAGATAAAGGTAACATGACATGTATAAACTGAAAGTAAACATAAGGATGTTGTCAAGATGTGAAAGATAGACTAAGATAACATGATAAATCAAGTATAAATCAAGTATAGCATCACGTATTCAAGGTTCGCTGCATCAACTGTACTAGAATCCCAAACCCATGTCTTATATAAATCATGAAATAATCCCTTGGCCCAATATCATGAAATGACCCATTTCTAGGTCCAACGAACCGATCCACTAGTCGATTGGCTCCTTACAAGTTCTAGCTCGTCATGTGTCTGTGTCATACGACCCTATCACGAATGTAGTCACCTGTGCTAGGTCCAGCATAGGGTGTATCAAGCCCTAGGGTGCCAACCACCGACACGAATCAAGCATGCACAGATAAACCTATTGATGGCCAATGCCTTCTTTTTCAACTCCGGACCACGTGCACGACCATAGCCCGCCTGAACCTACACTGGCGCATCAACACAGCCGTCGTTCTGGTCGCTTACAATCAGCCCAGTAATCGTGCCCCACCCTGCCCAGTTCCAAGGTACCATGATACATCTAGTGGGTTACTGCTGAAATGGACCGTGTAACTAGGGTTTTCGTCCAATAGATTAAGTGTTGTCATTTAAATTCGTGACTTAACCCTTATCAGTTTAGCATGTCAACTTGGTTAAGTGTTGTCATTCAAGTTCGTGACTTAACCCGCCTACGAATCATTTATCAAGTTGGTTAAGTGTTGTCTTTCATGTTCATGACTTATCCCTATCATATGGCATTAATTCATTAATGCACCCCAACCTCTCAAATCAGACCTGTTGTTGTGGCCACTGGATATGCCGGGCGGTTCCGGGCAGAGTTACACCACAATTCAGTCTGACCTCGGGTTTTCAAGTGCGATATGACCAACTACCCACATTGGATCCTATTGTTTGCAGTAACTGGATTTGCCGGGCGGTTCCGAGCAGAATTACACTACAAACTCAACCCAACCTCGAGTTGGCCATTTTCAAGTTCATTCTAGTGTCATGTCCATGTTCATATTTTCAAGTCAAGTTCATTTCAAGTTTCAAGGATAAGTTTCATGCCAATTTTCCTATCATTACCAATTTTTCCCAACATTACCTCATCTAAATATTAGGCTAACAATCTTAGCCTAATTTTCATCCATACGATTTTTGTCATATAATATTAGGCTAAAAACTTAGCATAATTTAACGTACACAAAAAATTGCATAAAGAAATTCATTACCATAAACATGATGTAGGTGTAAACTTGGCATTTATCCTATGTAATTTATTACTTTCAGTTGTGTTTTGTATTGTTTTTCCACTGCTATGTAATTTATTGTAATCTCTGATATTTATCCTATGTATAATATTCATTTATACTCTGTATATTCTTGTATTCTGATGGAATTGTTGTAATAAACAATGAAATGTTCTTCCATTTGTGTTCTGATTCGCCTTGTCCTCAAAGTAATCCGGACTTTCCTTCACAGGGAAGTTACGGGTCACTACAGTTTAGATTAGATGTCGTATGCAAATTATAGAACCAGAAAGGTGAATTCGAGTGCGAAAAACAACAAATGACGAGTGCGCGACAAGAGAAATTCTATATTAGAAGTTCGCAGCGATTGGTTTGTCTTATGGGTGAGAACTTGCTCACTATATAATTTAGTTAGGTTATTATGACATGATTTGGTTTATGGCTAAGTTTCAGAATAGAAATTGCATAATGTAGTTATTTTGGGGTTCAACCCTTGAACTATTAAAAAATTATTTGCATTAGAAGTGTTACGTGAATATGTGACATTCACATTTAATACTCCGTGGATGGACACTTATGGCGTGGCATTAGGTAGTTGAGTATTTATTTATGATTACGTTGTGTGCATTATATGCAAGCGATTATTATTAAATAATTGTTGTTGGTTGAAAACCCCCATGGGTCTTGGGATGATGTTTGACTCACACATCTCCCTTGTGTGAATTTGCGATTAATCGATTGATTGATGTATTTATGTAAGCTTCGATCATTTGATTGAAGCTCACATGAAAATAACATGCATAATGGATGTCGTTTTGTATGTTGATAGTTGTTTACAACTATCGTTGGATGAAATGATGAATGTTATCCATATTAATTTATTTATATGGATATTAGTTGAATCCTTATTCCAGTCCGGAATAAACATGAATATTTTTATAATATAATATTCAATGAGAATTAGAAGTTGATTTTGATGTTCTATTTTGGATGGACACGAAAATATAAAAATGTGAAGCCGAGTTAAGTATATAAATGCTATTTTGACTCGAACGGATTTTTATCTCAATTTTATTCATTTTCATAATGAGTATTGAGAAGATTGAATTTCAAAATATTACTTTTTAATAATATTATCATTTTGAGATCATAACAAAATGCAATGTTCAAATTTAATTTAAATTGGTAATGGAAGTGTAATCATTTTGAAATGAATGTATGAAAACGTTTTATAAAATATATTTGAATAGAAATCGATGATATATATATTATAAATATATTTAAATGGTCTAAACAGAACGTATCGCGCAACGACCGTTCGTGAATTTCAACCATTGACTTGAAATTGACGTAATGGGAGATCCGACCACCGGATTCTCCTAAAACAGGAACGTTGGGTCCGTATCGAAAAGAGCTTTCGAATGATGATAAGAGTTTTGAAATCTAATGGATAGATTTTAAGATATGTCCAAAACAGTTTTGGAGAAGGTCGCTATGGATGCAGTTCGGTGGCCGATATTGGAAACTGACTAAAAGGGCCTTAGTGAAATTATTTAAAATAGAGAAAAAATTATGTTAAACCATAATAAATGATTTGGAAAGATTTTTGGATGAAAAATTCCAAGTTTATGAAGGAAAAAGATATTTTTATCAGAATAAGTTGTTTATCAACTTAAGTAAACAAATGAATGGAATTGAAATGGTTTTGATATAACCAAAATTTTCCAATGTACAAATTGGAATGGATTTGAATGGAAATAATCTTCGGAATATTTCGATATTGGATTCCGTGATTATATGGATATTGTTTAGGAATTTGGTAGATACAGATATCATTATTCCCAATATGATATTCATTGGTTTTAGAATTTGATATTGAATATAAGCCGATATGATTTCTATTTTGGGCCTTGTATTTAATATCAAATTAGATTTTGGGATTGTCGTGAATGTGTCTTAAATAACACTATTCTTAAACCTAGCTGAGGAAAGAATGAATCTTTTAATTAAGATTAATGAATTTTTCCAATTATATTTATTAATTGAAATTAAATGGAAGATGATTTTGGGTTCGTTGTGAATGATGTTTTAAATGACATTAGCTCTTAAACACAATTAATAGTGAAGATATGATTTGGAATTTATAAATTTTTTAATTAAGATTTAGGGAAATTTTCCAAAATAAAATTTTCCAATTTAATACATTAAATTGGAATTGAATGGAATTCGGTTTCGTGATAATCGAGATGAGCTTCTGTGAAGGAAGGCCTTCACTATTTATTGAATTTAAAAGGCTTTGTCGATATTCCATTTATAGTATCTACCTGATTTGGAAATTTATATCGATTATATATTGTTATGATCTCCATGACGATTCCACTTTGATGGAAGATGATTTTGGTTTATCGTGAACATATGTTTTAAATGACATTGGTTCTTTAACCCAGTTAAAGACATGATTAATTCTCCTAAAATTGAATAATCATTGAGTAATGATTTTTGGGATTAAAACTAAATGGAGTTTTAATGAATCTTCAATTAGATTGAAATGGGAATGAGGTAAGTTAATTTACCGAATTCAAGAAATGTTCAAGTAGGGAGTACCACCAGTTTTACTCCATGCGGTAGTTAAATCTTTAATTAGATTTGATTGTTAAATGGTAATTAATTTTATCGATAACACAATGGGTGTTAGATATGGAGTACTATCAGTTTTTCTCCATTGGATGAATAGGTTAGGATTGGGATAATAAAATGAATGGTTACTTCGGTAAGGCTCGATAATCCCGACTAGTTTGATAAACCTTAATTTGGTTTAATATTGTTAAAAGATAATACATAATCTTTTGCAATGATTTTCAAAGAAAGATTTAAACAAGAGGTTTTAATGAATTAAGTATTTGATAAGGTTTGTGGGAATGAATCCCAATGTAATGAATATTTGAATAAAAGAATATTCTGGATTTGAATGAGTCGTATAATGTGTTTTTATAGCACTTGATCGAGTTATTCGGAAAGATCAGGTTTAACCCATTTTGAATAACTGATATGACGACTAAAAGTCGAAGAAGATGGTTGTTGAAGACCATAGATCTTCACACCTTTTGGATGATTACCGATGTCTTGGTTGGGCTGTACACCCAAGACGAGGTAAAAGTGGTGAACATCCAAACATATTTGGAGATCGACCGGATATGCGAGGGCCTCTCTTCTGTATTATACATATAGGACGAGGAATAAGGTGCCTATGGTTTCGTTCGGACCCAGAACGGACTTGCAAATTGATTGTATGTCTGATGTTGTATTTCGTGCTGTATTGATTGATCTCTGCTAAATATATATCTGTTTGGTGGCGGAGAATTTATTCTCTTGCTTAACACCCTTCTCTGAGATGTTTGAGATTAGAAGTTATATATTGGTGGAAATCAATGGTATGGTATGATTTGATAATGTGACATGCTAAGATGCAGTGATCAAGGCTTATATTGAAAAGCAGAGTCTTGTGGTTGATGATCAAAGCACGACTTCAAGTAGCGCAGCTTTGTGTAGCGTTAATTCACGAGCCTCACACCCCGGTATGAACAAAAAAGGGAGAGGACCGTAGGGAGGACATGCGTTTCTTTCTAACTAGGAGTGATGTCATAGTATGGTGCCCAGACATTTTACTTATGTGGATGATGGATAGCGTGGTATCTCGGATATAGCCGACTAAAAGGCCTTCAATGGTCGATATACAGACCAGATTTTATGCCCCACAGGGCAGGGAAACGTATTATTCAGGAATTGCCAATCCAAAAAGGATACGTGTGGACCGACCCTGCCAGATCCAAGGGAAGATGCGTTCTTTTCCTAAGACATAGGCTAGATTGTCTCGAATTCGGATGAGGGAGATCCCTTGCTTCGGTCCATAGATGGAATCTGTAACACCCCGTAATTTTAAATATTAAAATTAACAATTTTAAGAATACTTAATTGTTAAAGTGAAAATTAAGGGAAATGGGTTATGCCATTGCGTTCGTCTCGAAATTATGCTTGGAATAGAGTCCACGTTTTCGTAAATCGGACTTCGTATGAGGAAGTTATGGCCCTTAGAAGTTTCAGAAATTTAAATAAATTAAAACAGTTCAGATTAAAATTCAAAATTCAAACGTGGAAGCGGGCTGGGTGGGATTTTTCCCGCCCCAGACCAGGCCAACCAGGGCGTTGACCTCCCCTATACAGGTCGACCTAGGGGTCGACCTACCCTCTACCCCCTGGCAGATCTGAACTGTGACGATCCTGACTTATTCCTGAGTCTTTTCTGACCTATTGCTGAGTCACTAGGGCATAGGTGGCAATTCTGGATAACTCTATCTAGTCCAGACGGCTGTGATTGCTCCAATGATAATCTAATGGCTTATATTGATTTGAACTTCTATATAAGCACGCATAGACTCAAGCTCTAAACCTAAACTAAATTAGTCTCTTGGCCTCCATTCTGCTGCTAGAATAGTTCTTCTTCTTAAATCTTAGGAATTGCAAGTCAGAATTCTAATACAAACGAAGAACGAATTATTCTCTTCTCTAATCTGTCTTTGTTAGTACAATTTCTTTCACAAAATAATTAATAAATTAATTGTGATGAGTTATAATTTGGATTATGAGAACATGTCTGTTGAATCATGTGTTGTTACTTAACTTTGTTATTGTCTGTTGGTGAACATATGACAGTTTTGTTAACTTATGTTGGTAGATCCATTCATATGTCCAATCACATATGTTTAACTTGATTCATTTTATGACATCAGTTTATTTGCAAGTTTGGGATGTAAATCAAATGCTAGTTTGTATGTGAATCTTATGCAAGTCTATTTTTACATAAGCTAGTTGTATGTGAATCTTATGCAAGTCTGTATGCAAATTATACACAAGTTTATATGTGAATCAACTCTATACATATGCTAGTTTATATGTAAAACATGTGATATTATTTTACATGTTTAAATTCATACGCAACTTTATGAATCCATATGCAAGTTTAAGTGAAAACTATATTCACATTTTTAGGTGAAAACCATATTCACATATGCAAGTTTAGGTGAAAACCATATTCACTTATTGAAGTTTAGTGGACACCCATATGCATATATGCAAGTTCACAATTTCATGTTTAGATCTATATTTAGATCCATGGTAGTTTATGCAAATTTATGTTCTATATGTCCATTGCCTATGCAAGTTATTGGTTTTGCAAACTTATGATATAATTCTTATTCGCAAGTTAGATCTATTTTATGTGTTATGCATGTTGTGATGTTTCTTTTCTTTCTATGAGTTAAACTATTTGTGAATCTAACATATTTCATATTAAACGTACAAACGGCATGGGGACAATGGGAAAATATTAATTATACAAATTGTGAATTGGCATAAAATGGCTTTAAAGGCATATAATTAATTTGAGACACTAATTGGTATAATTTATATACCTGAAAAGTATGGACATAATTTAGGTGACAATTATGAACATAGATTAATGTGGAAATTATTGACAATTTGAATATGGATAATTAATTCGTATTGGGTGAGATAATTGTGTGTAATAATAAATGCCTAAGGCACGAGGTTAGACTCGTTTGTGGTATAAGACTGCCCGGACCCGCCCGGCAAATCCAGCAACCACAAACGGTAGTCTAATGTGAGAGGTCAAAGGCATAAATTAAATGCGTAACAATTGTAAGGGCACGAGGTTAGGCTCGTTTGCTGTATAAGACTGCTCGGACCCACTCGACAAATCTAGCAACCTTAAATGGTAGTCTAATGTGGGAGGTCTTACAAGGTTACGGTTATAATGAATTAAGTAATACTTAACCAGGATAAACATGTGGTGGGACATGGGGGTTAAGTAGGTGACATGGGTGACATGTGAAATATGATTAGAAACACTTAACCCAATTGAAACATGTAAGAAGACATGAATAAGAAGGGGTTAAGTGGGAAACCATAGTTGGGGACTAAGCATAGGCGGAAAGCTTGTGTCAAGTATGCGGGCCCTTTTCAAACCAGTAACCCAGGAAGTATCTTTGTGAGCTCGAGTCAGATCGAGGACGGGGCACACTTATTGAATTTGATTGTAAGAGGTCAAAACGGGTTAGCGGTGGCAACGCAAGTCCAACTGGGTCATGTGCGTGCATGAGCCCGGGCTGGTAGGTAAGATGTTGTTGCATCATGTAGATATAAGTCATGCAACTTTAGTGGTATCGGGTTGCCACTTTGGGGAGTGATACACCCCACTGTGGGACCAGCACGGGTATCTACGAGTTAGGGAGCCGATCGCATGGGGGTCATTAGTACAACTAGTGGAGATAGGGGCAGGCGGCACCTATGAAGACAGCTAGGGGTACACGAAACTGCCATTTTGATTATTATGTTCAGTAGGCGGGATCAACTTTTAGGGTGACTAGCAATGGTGCAGTATAGTAATTATCCTGTAGTGTTGGAGGCGCAAATTAACGTTATCTTTTTCCTCTTGTTTGCTTTGTCATGCCCATTTGTTTCACAGTCATTCCTTGTTTTACTAGTTTATGCCTTATCCTAATTACTTTAATAATTATATTGTTGAAGTTATTGGACTCGCCAGACTTTATGTCTGACCCCCTTTGTTTTCACCTCTTTTCTTCCTCCCCCTCCCCAAGGTTCTCAAGGTGGGAGTAGTGCTGGTGGAACTTGATTTGGATCTTTCTCTCTCTTTTGGAAGTGCTTGTATTGCTGAAAGTAAAGTTCGGCTCATCACTTTTATGGCTACTTATGTTGGGGTTATGCTTTTTACTTTATGTACTCAGAAAACAATTTGTCAAGATGGATCTTAAGTGTACTTGGCTTTATTGTTGGTTTTTGATGTTGTTGTAACCAAACTATTTCTCCGCTGCAATAAAAGTTGTTTAAAAATTTTCAAGTACCAATATACATATCTGTCGTGTTATATTTTGTTCTATACACCAATAATACTCCATGAAAGTTAATGCCTTCCCTTTGAGAGTGACATTAATGGATGTGGGGTGTTACACGTGGTATTAGAGCGAAGTTAACAGAACATATAAGAGATTTTGAAAAACTATTTTTTTTTCAAAATCATTTTATAAAGAAATACATTCAAAAATAGGTTCTAAGGAGAGTATTTTCAAGAGAAAAGTTTGTTTTAAAAACATAACCCCTAAGAGCCATATATCTTTCCTTCGATTCTCCGTTTTGAATCTCTTCCTTTTTCTTTTCAGCATGTCTGGGGTACCCGAGATACCCGTGGGCAAACCGATACCAACCTGGTTCAGAAGGTATCTGGAGGCTAGGGCCACCGCCGCCGGCCCAACAGACATTCCTCCTCCCTCAGCTGCAGTCGCTCCTCCTCCTCGCCCTCCCCGCGTTAATACTTTTTCAAAGATATGCAAAGACTTTCGGGCAATGGGCAGAAACCTTTTCACGGGTCAGAGATGTTTATTGATGCTCGAAATTGGCTTAAGGAGGTGGAAGATTTGTTTGGTATCTTCAAGATAGAAGATTTAAGGAAGGTCCAATTAGCTGCTTGGTTGATGAAGGACGAAGCCTCATTTTGGTGGGAGGTCACGAATGGATTGCGTCTAGTGGAGACATGGATGGATTTTAGGCATAGGTTCGAGATAAAATTTCTCTCACGAGCAGAAGAGAATTTATACATGGAGAGGTTCTTGGCGTTGAAGCAGGGGAATTTATTAGTAAAGGAGTACGTCAACAAGTTAAATCAGTTGACGAGATTTGGCTTAGACTTGGTGAACACACTTGAAAAGAAGGCCTTGAGATTCATTAAAGTTTTGAATGAGCCGCTACATGGGTTGGCTATGACCCACATTCCTATGGGGGCTACCTTTGAGAAACTGGTTGACATGGCACTTATGCATAAAGAGGAGAAATGCGCTAATTCTAATAAGGCACCGGAAAAGAAAGGGGATCAAAAGAAGTCACAGCAGCAACCTAAGAAAGGTGGTAAGGATAACAACAACAAAGGAAAGAAAAGGTGCTTTAATTGTGGAACACCAGGCCATCTGAGCAAGGACTGTAGGAAGAAGAGGACTGGGTGTTTCAACTATGGTGAGGCAAGACATCTGATTAAAGACTGCCCGAGAAGACAAGGGAAAGGGCAGAGGACAGGGTCTACTTCTGGAGGGCAGGTTCAGGCTCTCATGGCACCAGGGCAGGCAAGAGGGAAGGTTCGTGATCTCATGGCACCAGGACAGGAGAGTGGTAGAAACATTTCTGTTGAAAGTTTGGTTTTTCTGTTTGATCATCCTGTTCATACTTTGTTTGATTCTGGCGCTTCACACTCGTTTGTTTCTGCTTCGTTAGTTGAAACATTGCACCTAAATACTGGTCTAGTTATGGATCCCGTAGTAGTCTCAAATCCTATTGGTGGTTCGGCTCATCTTTCAATGATTTGTTGTGATTTGAGAGTGTCTATCTTGGGGAATGCAACGCCTTCGTTCTTGGATTCACGGGCTATGGGTTGATTCTAGGCATGGATTGGTTATCCAGTAGTGGTGCCATCCTCAATTGTGAAAAGAGAGAGTGGTTAGACTTATGACTCGCCTCAGTAAAACTCTCGAAATCTCTTGTAATCCCATACATTCTGTTATGCTTAGCTACCTAGAATCTCTTCATGCATCTATTGAAAACTTGCAGTCTGTTAGAGTAGTCCGTGAGTACTCAGATGTATTTGAAGAGGTGAAGGGCTTACCCCCGAAGCGAGAGATAGACTTCTGCATATACCTTGTTGATAATACAAAACCCGTAGCTCTACCCGTTAGACACATGGCTCTAAGGGAGAGAAAAGAGCTCAGCAAGCAAGTCAAAGAGTTGCTCGAAAAATGGTTTATAAGGCGGAGTATTTCTGAATGGGGTGTTCCAGTAGTATTCGCAACCAAAGCGGATGGTTCACTTCGCCTATGCGTTGATTATAGGGAGCTAAACAAGCTAACCAAGAATAATAGTTACCCACTTCCAAGAATATACGACTTGTTTGATCAGCTTGTAGGTGCGTCGGTTTTCTCCCAACTAGATCTGGCTACCGGGTTTCATCAGCTAAGAGTGGTTGAAGACAACATTGATAAGACTGCGTTCAAAACCCTGGATGGTTTCTTCGAATGGCTGGTCATGCCTTTCGGCTTGACAAACACACCCGCTTACATCGTTGACTTGATGAGCAGTGTGTTCAGGGAGTTGCTTAATAAGTTTGTGGTGGTCTTAGTAGACGACATTTTGATTTTCTTGAAGATTGAAGAAGAGCATGCTTTGCATTTAAGGGAAGTCATGGATACTCTTCGTGCACATCAGCTGAAAGCTAAATTCTCCAAATGCCATTTCTGGAGAGAAGAAGTGAGGTTTCTTGGACATGTGGTGTCCAAAGAGGGGATAGCTGTGGACCCCGCAAAAGTTACTGCGGTGCAAGATTGGAAGGTTCCACGGAATGCAACCGAAGTCCGAAGCTTTCTCGGGCTAGCATGCTTTTACCGAAAGTTCATTAAAGACTTTGCAAAAAACTTAGCCCCACTCACAAGATTAACAAAGAAGAACCTAACTTTCGCTTGGGATTTGGATTGCAATATTGCTTCCAACATTTAAAAAGGGCTCTAACAACAACCCAAGTTCTGAAATTGCCTGATGGGAACAAAATGTTTACCATATACACAGACGCATGCGGTAAACGGTTGGGCGTTGTCTTGATGCAAGAAGGCAAGGTAGTTTGTTATGGGGGGAAGACAATTGAAGGTACATGAGAAGAACTACCCAACCCATGATTTGGATCTAGCTGCCATTGTTTTCGCTCAAAAGTCATGGCGTCATTACCTACTAAGAGAAAGGTTTGAATTGTTTACTGACAATAAATCGTTGAAGTGCCTTTTCTCATAGAAAGATCTTAACTTAAGACAACAAAGGTGGATGGAATTTCTGGCCTCATATGATTTTGAGATTTCCTATACCCCTGGAAAGGGTAATGTGGTAGCAGGCGCCTTGAGTAGAAAGAAGCTGAGCTTCAGTCCTCTCTTTGTAGAAAGGAAAAGCTTGGAGTACATAGCAAACTTTAACTTTAGGCCCTCCTTTGAAATTGTACCTGGTCTGTTAGCATCGCTAGAGGTGTGGCCTACTCTTCTGGACTCAATAGGAACTGCACAATGAGAAGACCCTCAGCTAGTTGATATGATGGATAAGCTAGTTATGGGTGAGACGTCTAGTCACCTCATTAGATACTCCATCGATGATAAGGGTTGGTTGAGACGGGACAGAAGGCTATGCGTCTCACAAGAAAGGAATTTACTGAAGACGATTCTTGAAGAAGCACACCATTCTAAGCTGACCATACACTCAGGCAGAGACAAGATGTATGAAGATATAAAAATGGTTTTCTTTTTGAATGGCATGAAGAGGGATGTAGTTGACTTCGTTGCTAAGTGCTTGATATGCCAGCAAGTCAAAGCAGAGAAGAAGAAGCCTGGTGGTTTGCTTCATCCTCTAGAGGTCCCACAATGGAAATGGGATAGCATTTCGATGGACTTTGTTGATGGGTTGCTTAGGTCAAGAACGGGCAATACCAGTATCTGGGTAATAGTGGACATGCTCACTAATAGCGCCCACTTTATACCTGTTAAGAGTAGAAGGACTGCCTCGTCCCTAGCATCCCTTTATCTTAAAGAAATAGTTTGACTCCATGGGATACCCTCCGGCATAGTGAGTGATCGAGATCCTATCTTTACGATCTAGTTTTTGAAGAGTTTGCAAGAGGCTGTAGGCACACAATAATGCTTAAGCATGGACTATCACCCCCAAACCGATGGTCAGACGGAAAGGGTGAATAGAGTATTGGAAGACCTCTTGAGATGTGCATTCTTGACTTTGGAGGGACTTGGGAGGATCATCTTCCTTTGGTTGAATTGGCTTACAACAATAGCTACCAAGCCACCATAGGCATGGCGCCTTTCGAAGCTTTATATGGAAGACCATGCCGATCACCAACTTGTTAGTGGGAGTCTACAGACAAGCTCGTACTTGGGCCAGACACGATTAGAGAAACCTCAGAAAAGGTGGAATTTATAAGAAGATGGATGAAGGCTGCACAAGATAGACAGAAGTCCTACGCAGATAAAAGAAGGACCGACCTTGAGTTTGAGGTTGGAGATAGGGTGTTCCTTAAAGTATCTCCTTTGAGGAATGTCATTCGCTTTGGGTCCGTAGGAAAGCTAGCACCAAGATTTGTAGGACCATTTCCTATCATTGAAAGGATTGTGACGATGGCTTACAGAGTAGAGATACCCGAAAGACTAGCTGGAGTTCATAATGTTTTTCATGTTTCTCAACTACGAAAGTGCTTACATGAGTTTGCGAAAGTTGTGGAGCCAAGTATACTAGAGGAAGTAGAAGTGGAACGAGAAGTGACTGTGAGAAGAGTTCCAACTCGTATCTTGGGTACGAAAGTCAAAAAGTTACGCAACCGTAAAGTCAAGCTTGTTAAAGTTCAACGGAGTGACGCTGAGGAAGATGTGACTTGGGAAACCGAGAGAAAAATACGCACAGCCTACCCTTTTCTTTTTGATGTCCTTGATCTCTTTTTCCGTAAGTTTATTCTTGCTTATATCTATCTTTTAAGTATATCTCCTCGGTCCTATTCTTTATCCTTAGGTAGGAACCAATGGATGTAAACATGTATTTGAAACATGTTATGATTGACGGTTGTGAGTGGTTGCAAGTGGTTGCTGGTGGTTGCTCGTGGATGCATGTACACACATATTAGGCACTAGATCGGCTTAATCACTTTCATATTGCATATAAATGTGTGTGCATATTTAAATTAATGGATGTATAATGGTTGTGTTATCATATGGATGCTGAATTTTGATGAATGGTTGTGCACACATGTAGAAGTAATATGTATCGTTAGGATTCTTTTGCATGCATAATGGACGCATGGCACTATCATGATTTGCATTAGGGAGGTCAAGTGAATCAATGGACCGCCTAATTTTGCATTGGATAAGGAACATATACACACACATTTTTCATATGTTCATACGGCAATAGAAATCTTGTAAGGACAATGGATGCCTGTGTTTGATGGTTGAGTGGATGGATGATTGGATGTTAGGATATACATTATCCTTAACTTTGAGATTTCGGGGGCGAAATCCTTTAAGGAGGGAAGGATGTAACACCCCATAATTTTAAATATTAAAATTAACAATTTTAAGAATACTTAATTGTTAAAGTGAGAATTAAGGGAAATGGGTTACGCCACTGCGTTCTTCTCGAAATTCTGCTTGGAATAAAGTCCAAGTTTTTGTAAATTGGACTTCGTACAAGGAGGTTATGGCCCTTAGAAGTTTTAGAAATTTAAATAAATTAAAACAGTTCAGATTAAAATTCAAAATTCAAAATTCAAACGAGGAAGCGGGCTGGGCGGGATTATCCCGCCCCAGGCCAGGTCTTCCAAGGGTCGACCTCCCCTATACAGGTCGACCTGGGGCTCGACCTACCCCATCCCCCCCCCCGGGAAGATATGAAATGTGATGATCCTGACTTGTTGATGAGTCTTTTCTGACTTGTTGCTGAGTCACTAGGGCATAGGTGGCAATTCTGGATAACTCTATCTAGTCTGGATGGTTGTGATTGCTCCTATGATAATCTAACGACTTATATTGATTTAAACTTCTATATAAGCACACATAGACTCAAGCTCTAAACTAAAACTAAATTAGTCTCTTGGCCTCATGCTGCTGCTCGAATAGTTCTTCTTCTTAAAGCTTAGGAATTGCAAGTCAGAATTCAAATACAAACGACGAACGAATTATTCTCTTCTCTAATCCGTCTTTGTGAGTATAATTTCTTTCACAAAATAATTAATAAATTAATTATAATGAGTTATAATTTGGATGTTCAGATCATGTCTATTGAATCATGTGATGTTACTTAACTTTGTTATCGTCTATTGATGAACATACGACCGTTTTGTTAACTTATGTCAGTAGGTCTATTTCATATGTCCAATCACATATGTTTAACTTGATTCATTTTATGACATCAGTTTATATGCAAGTTGGGGATGTAAATCTTATGCTAGTTTGTATGTGAATCTTATGCAAGTCTGTTTTTACATATTCTAGTTGTATGTGAATCTTATGCAAGTCTGTATGCGAATCATACACACGTTTATATGTGAATCAAGTATATACTTTTGCTAGTTTATATGTAAAACATGTGATATTAGTTTACATGTTTAAATTCATATGCAAGTTTGTAGGAATCCATATGCAAGTTTAGGTGAAAACTATATTCACATTTCTAGGTGAAAACTACATTCACATATGCAAGTTTAGGTGAAAACCATATTCACATATGAAAGTTTAGGTAAAACCCATATGCATATATGCAAGTTCACAATTTCATGTTTAGATCTATATTTAGATCCATGGTAGTTTATACAAATTTATGTTCTATATGTCCATTGCCTATGCAAGTTATTGGCTATGCAAACTTATGATATAATTCTTATTCGAAAGTTAGAACTATTTTATGTGTTATGCATGTTGTGATGTTTCTTTTCTTTTTATGAGTTAGACTATTTGTGAGTCTAACATATTTCATATTAAACGTACGAACGACATGGGGACAATGGGAAAATGTTAATTATACAAATTGTGAATTGGCATAAAATGGCTTTAAAGGCATATAATTAATTTGAGACACTATAATTTATATACCTGAAAAGTATGGACATAATTTAGGTGACAATTATGGACAGATTAATTTGGAAATTATTAACAATTTTGAATAGGGATAAGTAATTCATATTGGGTGAGATAATTATGTGTAATCTTAAACGCCTAAGACATGAGGTTAGACTCAAGACTGCCCGGACCCATCCGGCAAATCCAACAACCACAAACGGTTGTCTAATGTGAGAGGTCAAAGGCATAAATTAAATGCATAACAATTGTAAAGACACGAGGTTAGGATCGTTTGCGGTATAAGACTGCCTGGACCCGCCTGGCAAATCCAGCAATCGTAAACGGTAGTCTAATGTGGGAGGTCTTACAAGGTTACAGTTATAATGAATTAAGTAACACTTAACCAAGATAAACATGTGGTGGGACATGGGGTTAAGTGGGTGACATGCGTGACATGTGAAATACGATTAGAAACACTTAACCAAATTGAAACATGTAAGAAGAAATGAATAAGAAGGGGTTAAGTGGGATATCTTAGTGGGGGACCAAGCATAGGTGGAAAGCTTGTGTCAAGTAAGGGGTCCCTTTTTAAACCAGTAACCCAGGAAGTATCTTTGTGAGCTCGAGTTAAATCGAGGACGGGGCACATTTACTGAGTTTGAATGTAAGAGGTCAAAACGGGTTAGCGGTGGCAACGCAAGTCCAACGGGGTCATGTGCGTGCATGATCCCGGGCTGGTAGGTAAGATGTTGTTGCATCATGTAGATATAAGCCATGCATCTTTAGTGGTATCGGGTTGCCACTTTGGGGAGTGATACACCCCACTGTGGGACCAGCACGGGTATCTACGAGTTAGGGAGCCGATCGCATGGGGGTCGTTGATACAACTAGTGGAGATAGGGGCAGGCGGCACCTATGAAGACAGCTAGGGGTACACAAAACTGCCATTATGATTATTATGTTCAGTAGGCGGGATCAACTTTTAGGGTGACTAGTAATGGTGCTGTATAGTAATTATCCTATAGTGTTAGAGGCGCAAATTAACATTATCTTTTTCCTCTTGTTTGCTTTGTCATGCCCATTTGTTTCACAATCATTCCTTGTTTTACCAGTTTATGCCTTATCCTAATTACTTTAATAATTATATTGTTAAATTTATTGGACTCGCCAAACTTTATGTCTGACCCCCTTTGTTTTCGCCTCTTTTCTTCCTTTTCCCTCCAGGATCTCAGGGTAGGACTAGTGCTAGTGGAACTTGATTTGGATCTTTCTCTCTCTTTTGGAAGTGCTTGGACTGCTGAAAGTAAAGTTTAGCTCATCTCTTTTATGGCTACTTATGTTGGGGTTATGCTTTTTACTTTATATACACAGAAAACAATTTGTCAGGATGGATATTAAGTGTACTTGGTTTTATTGTTGGTTTTTGATGTTGTTGTAACCAAACTATTTCTCAGCTGCAATAAAAGTTGTTTTAAAATTTTCAAGTACCAATATATGTATCTGTCGTGTTATATTCTGTTCTATACACCAATAATACTCTATGAAAGTAAATGCGTTCCCTTTGAGAGTGGCATTAATGGACGTGGGGTGTTACAGAATCCAATTTCCAATACGTCAATTTTGATTTCAGTTGTAAACCAATATGGCGACATAGTAGGAAGGGGTACTGTGCCGTATATGATTGATATATTTATATTTGAAGTTAATTTCGTCAATGTGCACTAATAAAAATAAAAGATAATTTTTGCGTATCAAGCATATTTGGCCATTATAAGGTGAAACTCTATCCTCTGGTTTGTGTTTGCATTGTAAGATAGAATCTGATTCTTATAATTGTTTCATTTTTTCCTTTTAGCGTTGCGTTGTTTGTTAATAGTATTCTAGGGAGAAAAATCATTCTGTAACAACCCATATTTTGAATAACAAGTTATAACATAAATCAAGGCAGAATTCAATGATAAAATCTGAATCAGGGAAAATAGGCGGTGCCATTGCGTTCGTCTCGGAAAAATACGCGAAATAGAGTCCGAGTTTTCGAAAATCGGAGTCTGTATGACCCAGTTAAGGCCCATGGAAGTTTTCAGAAAATTCAAATTTAAAAACAGATTTCAAATTCAACTAGGCAGGTAGGCGGGAAAAGATCCCGCCACTCCCCAAGTCGACTGGGGAGTCAACACACCCCAGGCTGTGTCGACTGCCCAGTCGACACCCCTGTCGACTTGGGTGGTTGGCCAGTCTGGCCTGGGTGCACCTGACTTGTTTTTCAAGACATGTTTGGAGGCTAGTGACGTGAATTGATGGCCGAGATCTGAATTAGGGTTAATCCTATGGTCTAAACTAACCTAATCTTCTATAAAAGGACCCTAATACCTAGCCTAGATCATCATAAATCTATCCTACAACTAAACTATGCCAAAATGTTTAATCATGGCCTCCACTCACTTGTCATAGCCTCCATCTTCATTCATATGAGAGTTCCTAAGCTTGTTTGAGAGTTTCTAAGGCCAAAGTTTAATCTTTCTTCATCAAAGCAAGGATCTTCTTCTAATTTCTCAAGGGTTTTCATTGAAGCTTTCTATTTGAGGGTCTTTAGAGTTGCTAGTGGCTTCGTCTCAATCTTATTTATATTTTATAAGTCTTCATAGCATTGTAAGCCCTATACTACTCTTAGATTCTAACTATGAAGTTAAATATGACATGTTGCAAGTTTGAGTTTGGGCCTAAGTATGATATGTGCTTTGATCCTATCATGTTATGCATAGATTTATTCTATGCATGTTTGTAAAGCTATCACCTTTACCTTATGCATAGAAAGCTATGAGCTTTGATTGGAAATGTTGCATAAAGCAACATAGAAACTCTCATAAACCTTGTGTTATCTTACATATGATGTTATATGTGAATCACTAGCTATCATCCTATGTCATTTATGATCATGTTTCACCTACTTGCTAAAGTTTGATATCATGCATGTTTTGAGGCTTATAATATAATATGCCAGTTTATGATCTACCTTGTGCTATCTTGCATATGATGTTATATGCGAATCACTTGCTATCATCCTGTGTCACTCATGATCATGTTTCACCTATTTGCTAAAGTTGGTATTATGCATGTTTTGAGGCTCATAATGTAACATGCAAGTTTAAATGAACATATTTATGCCTCATATTGACACCATGTTTAACTTGTGGCCAACCTTATTACCTTATGCCCTTTTTGTCATGCTTTTGCCAAGTTCCATCTTTTGATCTATGTTATGTTATGCGAAACGTACATGCGATGGGAATGCGTTGGGTTTGGGGTAATATTAATGACATGAAAACATGGTTTTAAAATATAACATGAACATTGACTTGTGATTATGTTTGTAAACATAATGATGGACATGACACTTAGAAAATATGAGTGTGGCCAACTCGAGGTTGGGTTGAGTTTGTAGCATAAGTCTACCCGGAACCGACCGGCTTAACTAGTGGCTACAAACAATAGGACCCAATGTGAGTAGTTGGTCATGTTGTGCTTAAACCCGAGGTTAGACTAGGTTGTGGTATAAAGCTACCCGGACCAGCCCGGCTTAACTAGTAACCACAACAAGGTTTAATGTGAGAGGTTGGGTGCATTAAATTAATTAATGCCACTTGGTAGGGTTAAGTCATGGACCACTTCAATACTTAACCAATTAAACACGATGGGTTGACGGGGTTAAGTCATGAACCTTGGGTACACTTAACCAACTTGATACTTGATTGGATAGGGTTAACCACATTTAACCCGTTAGAAACCCTAGTTACGTGGTCCTTTTCACCAGTAACCCTCTTGGTTGTATCATGATACCCTAGGGACTAGGCTAGGGTGGGGCACGATTACTGGGCTGACATGTAAGCGACCAAAATGACGGCTGAGTAGGTGCGCCTGTGTAGGTTCAGGCGGACTATGGTCGTGCACATGGTCCGGAGTTGAAAAAGCAGACACGGGCACCCGTAGGTTTAGACTGTGCGTGCTTGATTTGTGTCCGTGGTTGGCACCCTAGGGCTTGATACACCCTAGGGTGGACCTAGCACAGTTTGACTACACTTCGTGATTGGGCCGTATGACACTGACACTTGACGGGTTAGGCTTTTAGGGAGCCGATCGACTAGACCGTGTTATTGGACCTTGAACTAGGTCATCTCGGGATATTGGGCCAAGATTGGGCCAAGGGATCTTTTCTTGTTGATACTTGACATAGATTACTAGTACACACTTGGTGCAACTTAACCTTGTATATGTGATGCCACACTTGATATGTCTCTTCACCATGCCAGTTATCACCCTATATTTCATCTCTGCTTTACATGTCCAGTTAACTTTATTAGTTTTTATACTAATAGTAGATAGGACTTACCAGTCTTTTTGACTGACCCGTTTTCTTTCGCCTCTTTTCTTCCGTTCCCCCCCCCCCCCAGGTTTGCAGGGTGGGAACACTGGTACCTAGCTGGATCTTTAGCTGCTTTTCTGGATAGCTCATGTATGGTTTGGACTTGAGCATGCTATGGCTTTATTCTACTTTGGGGATAGTTACTTTATGTTTTTTCCAGTTTTCAGTTTATGTTCTAGACTTTGTTTTGTGGGAAAATAATGACCAAGTACTTTAATGTAACTTGACTATGGTTTTGAAATGGCAGTTTTATCCGCTGCTTTACTACTCTGTTTTATTTATATGTTCTGTCTTGTGATATCTGCATGCATGTTTACCTTGTTTAACGCCCCTCCAAATCTAGTGTACTTGCAAGAGTGGCATTGGCGGAGGTGGGGTGTTACATTTGTATCAGAGCATAAGGTTTACAAGATTTGAGCAAAAGTGTTTTTAAAACCTACCTTTTTGGAAAACTATTTTCAAAACCAATTAAGTATTTTCCAAGAAAAGTCTAGTTTATTTTAAAAGGCTATTCCCCCAAAATCCATTAGCACTATCCTTTGTTTCCTCGTTCTTAATCTATCTTTTCCTTTTTCAGCATGGCCGATCTTAACCTTCCCGAGGGAGTAACCATTCCCGGATGGTTCCGGAGGTACTTGGAAGCTAGGGCCAACGATGCGGGCCCAGCAAAAACCCCCACCGTAACTGAGGTTCCTCCTCTTCAGCATCCACAAGCAGATTTCGCAAAGGTTTGCAAGGACTTTAAGGCGATGGGTGGCAAGAATTTTATTGGGACGGAGACTTTCGTGGACGCACGAAATTGGTTGAAAGAAACTGAAGATCTCTTCGCTATCTTTGATGTGGAAGACCATAAAAAGGTTTTATTGGCAGCATGGCTATTAAAAGAAGAAGCTGCTTATTGGTGGGAGGTCACCAATGCTACTAGGCCTATAGAGACTTGGACCGACTTTAGGACGAGGTTTGGGCTTAAGTTTCTATCATCAGCTGAGGTGAATCTGCAATTGGAGAAGTTTATATCTTTGAAGCAAGGAGACATGACAGTGAGGGAGTATGTGAATAAGTTTAACCAGCTCGCTCGATTCAGTTTGGACATGGTTAATACTCCCCAGAAGAAGGCTTTACGCTTTGCACGAGGGTTGAATGAGCCGTTACAAGGTTTAGCCCTATCTCATATACCCATGGGGGCCACTTTTGAAGGCCTAGTGGACATGGCATTGCTTTAAGGAGATGATAAGAATGGCAAGAAGGAAGTCAAGACTAATGAGACTCAAACCAAGAAGGCGGACTCCAAGTGGGGAGGAAATCAGAGCAATCAGATCAACAAGAACAACAAGGGCAATAAGGCCAACAACAACAAGGCAAAGGACCCAAGAAAATGCAACTTCTGTGGGATTGTTGGGCACATAGCCAAAGATTGCAGAAATAAGAAGAGGAAGTTGGGCGAATGCTTTCATTGTGGAGAGACTGGACACTTTAGCAAGGATTGCCCCAAGAAGCAAGGGCAGACTCAGCGTGCAGGACCTTCTGGAGGGCAAGTACATGCTCTCAACACTGCTCCAGTTCAGGACCGAGGTAGTATTTCTGTAGAAAGTCTTGTTTATATTTCTGACTTTCCTATTCGCACTTTATTTGATTCTAGCGCATCGCATACCTTTATTTCTTCTAACATTGTTGAAAGTTTGCACCTAAGTACTAGTCTAGTTGAGGATCCCGTCAGTGTTTCAAATCCAATTGGGGGTTCCGCCCATTTATCTATGATTTGTGTGGATTTGAAGATTTCTATCTTGACCGTAGAATTCACGTGTAATGCTTATGTTCTCGGGTTCACGGGATACGGGTTGATTTTGGGCATGGATTGGTTGTCCAGTTATGGAGCCATTCTTGATTGTGAGCATAGGGTGGTGAGGCTCATGACTCGCCTCGGTAATACCCTAGAGATTTCTTGCAACCCGCTGGATCCCGTCATGTTATGTTATCTTGAATCTCTTGACTCGTCCATCAATGATCTACAATCTGTAATGGTGGTTCGAGAATATCCTGATGTCTTTGAAGAGGTTAAGGGGTTACCCCCTAAACGAGAGATAGATTTCCGCATTTATCTCGTTGATAATGCCAAGCCAGTTTCATTGCCCGTTAGGCACATGGCCCCACGAGAAAGAAGAGAGCTCAGTAAGCAAATCAAGGAGTTGCTTGAGAAGAATTTTATTAGGCGAAGCATTTCTGAATGGGGTGCTCCTGTGGTATTCGCTACTAAGGCAGATGGTTTGCTTCGTCTATGTGTTGATTATCGAGAGTTGAACAAGCTGACAAAGAAGAATAGGCATCTGCTACCGAGGATTGATGACCTCTTTGACCAGCTTGTTGGTGCTTCTGTTTTCTCTCAGCTCAATCTAGCCACCGGATTCCATCAGCTTAGAGTGGCTGAGGATAGTATTGATAAGACTGCGTTTAGGACTCCAGATGGATTCTTTGAATGGCTTGTCATGCCATTCGGCTTGACTAATGCACCCTCCTACTTCGTAGATTTGATGAGTAGGGTGTTCAGGGAGTTCCTTAACAAGTTCGTGGTTATCTTCGTGGATGATATTCTGATCTTCTCAAAGGATGAGGAAGAACATGCCAGACATCTCAAGGAAGTGATGGATACGCTTAGAGCGCATCAGTTGAAAGCCAAGTTCTCCAAATGTCATTTTTGGAGAAGGGAAGTTTGGTTTCTTAGACATATAGTTTCTAAGCAAGGCATAGCGGTGGATCCCGCGAAAGTGGTTGTGGTTCAAGACTGGAAGACTCCTAGGAATGCAACCGAAGTAAGGAACTTTCTCGGTCTGGAGGGCTACTATAGGAAGTTCATTAGGGACTTCGCTAAGATTTCGGCCCCTCTTACTAAGTTGACGAAGAAGAACTTATTCTTTGCATGGGACTTAGAGTGTGAGCTTGCTTTTCAAAGGCTCAAGAGGGCCCTTACCACAGCTCCAGTTCTGGCATTACCCGATGGCGGTAAGACGTTTACCGTGTACACCGATGCATGTGGCATAGGGTTAGGTGCTGTTCTGATGCAAGAGGGAAGAGTGATATGTTATGGGGGTAGGCAACTTAAAGTTCATGAGAAGAACTATCCCACTCATGATTTGGAGTTGGCGGCGATTATCTTTGCACTCAAATCCTGGCGCCACTATCTTCTAGGCGAAAGGTTTGAGTTATATGATGATCATAAGTCGCTCAAGTACCTCTTCTCGCAGAAGGATCTGAATCTACGGCAGCAAAGGTGGATGGAATTCTTGGCATCGTATGACTTTGAGATAGCTTATACCCCTGGCAAGGGTAATGTTGTGGCAGATGCACTAAGCAGAAGAAGGTTGACTTTGAGTCCCTTGTTTGTTGAAATGAAGAACCTAGAATTCTTGGCAACCTTTGATTTCACGACGGCTGTTGAGTCGATGACGGGTTCGTTAGCATCTCTTGAGCTTAGACCCACACTTCTTGATCAAGTAGGGACTTCGCAGAAGGAAGACCCGCAGATAGTTGAGATCATGGACAAGTTGATTCGTGGAGAGACGTCTAGTCACCTTGCTAGATATACTATTGATGACAAGGGTGGGCTAAGGCGTGATGGAAGGCTATGCGTTCCACAAGTGGGAAACTTGGTACAGAAAGTTCTCAAAGAAGCGCATCACTCGAAGATGACTATACATCCTGGAGGAGAT
Organism: Allium sativum; assembly: GCA_030737875.1. NCBI lineage: Eukaryota > Viridiplantae > Streptophyta > Magnoliopsida > Asparagales > Amaryllidaceae > Allium > Allium sativum. The sequence continues at coordinate 130,613,652 of CM060912.1, read as the reverse complement.
AAGATGTATAGGGATATGAAGCACATTTTCTTTTGCGCTGGAATGAAGAAAGATGTGGCAGAGTATGTATCAAAGTGTATGGTGTGCCAACAAGTGAAAGCCGAGTCGAAGAAACCCGGTGGGCTATTACATCCATTGGAGGTCCCGCAATGGAAGTGGGAAAGTATTTCTATGGATTTTGTGGATGGATTGCCTAGGTCAAGAAAAGGGAATACGAGCATATGGGTCACAGTTGACAGACTTACGAAGAGTGCTCATTTCATTCCAGTGAAGAGCAAGAGGACCGCATCATGGCTAGCATCTATTTATCTTCGAGAGATAGTGCGGTTGCATGGAGTTCCTTCTAGCATAGTTAGCGATCATGACCCAATTTTCACAAGCCAGTTCTGGAATAGTTTGCAAGAAGCAATGGGTACGCGATTGAATCTGAGTACAGCCTATCACCCCCAGACGGATGGCCAAACCGAAAGGGTGAATAGAGTGCTAGAAGATCTTTTGAGGCTTTGTGTTCTTGACTTTGGTGGTACTTGGGAAGACCACCTCCCTCTTGTAGAGTTTGCTTATAACAATAGCTATCAAGCTAGCATAGGGATGGCACCATTTGAAGCTTTGTATGGGAGGCCGTGTAGGTCACCATCTTTTTGGTGGGAGACAACAGATAGGCTTATACTTGGGCCCGATATGATACGGGACACATCCGAGAAAGTTGAATTGGTGAGAAGACGGATGAAAGCGGCCCAAGACAGACAGAAATCCTATGCTGACAAGCGAAGGACAGATTTGGAATTCGAAGTGGGAGACATGGTTTTCGTGAAGGTTTCTCCTTTGCGTAATGTGGTTCGATTTGGAGCAGTTGGGAAGCTGGCACCAAGGTTCGTAAGGCCCTTCCCTATCATAGAGAGAATTGGGAAGATGGCTTATAAGGTGGAATTGCCCGAGAAGCTAGCCGGAGTGCATAATGTCTTTCATGTCTCGCATCTCCGAAACTGCCAACATGAGTCCGCTGAGGTGGTTGAACCTAGCATTCTTGAGGACGTGGAGGTAGAGAAAGAGGAAACCTGGAGGAGAGCTCCGATTCGTATCTTGGGAACAGAGATCAAGAAGCTAAGAAATCGAGAAGTCAAATTGGTGAAAGTTCAGTGTAGTGAAGCCGAAGAGGATGCAACTTGGGAAACCGAGGAGAAGATGCGTGGGCTTTATCCATTTCTTTTTGAGGGTACATTCTCGACCTCTTTTTAGCATATCTTTCTTTTGCTATCCATGTTTATCTTGTTATCTCGTTAACCTTGTCATGAGAACCTTAGGTAGAAACCCTTTGGATGAAACATGTATTTGAAACATGTTATGCTTGATGTTTGCAAGTGGTTGCAAGTGGATACTCGAGGATGCATGATACACATTAGGCACTAAGATCGGCTCACACACCTTCATATTGCATATGCATGAGTGCTTATACTTATTCATGGCTGAAACTTGTTATGATATCACGTGGATGTTGCATATGGATGAATGTTATGTGCACTCATGTAGAGATTATAAATTATGTTAGGATTTTGCATACATATGGACTCATTCCACTAACATACTTTGCATTAAGGGGGTTTACTGAATCAGTAACCGCTTGATTTTCGCATTAGATAAGTACATACACACACACCTTTGCATATAATCATACATAATTTAGAATTGGTTAAGGATATTGACTGCACGTGGATGATGTTTTGAGTAGATGGATGATGGATGGTAGGATACGTTCTTCCTAACTTAGAGATTTCAGGGACGAAATCCTTTAAGGTGGGGAGGATGTAACAACCCATATTTTGAATAACAAGTTATAACATAAATCAAGGCAGAATTCAATGATAAAATCTGAATCAAGCGAAACTGGCGGTACCATTGCGTTTGTCTCGGAAAAATACGCGAAATAGAGTCCGAGTTTTCGAAAATCGGAGTCCGTATGACCCAGTTAAGGCCCGTGGAAGTTTTCAAAAAATTCAAATTTAAAAACAGATTTCAAATTCAGCTGGGCAGGTAGGCGGGAAAAGATCCCGCCACTCCCCAAGTCGACTGGGGAGTCGACTTGGGAGTCGACACACCCCAGGCTGTGTCGACTGCCCAGTCGACACCCCTGTCGACTTGGGTGGTCGGCCAGTCTGGCCTGGGTGCACCTGACCTATTTTTCAAGACATGTTTGGAGGCTAGTGACATGAATTGATGGCCCAGATCTGAATTAGGGTTAATCCTATGGTCTAAACTAACCTAATCTTCTATAAAAGGACCCTAATACCTAGCCTAAATCATCATAAATCAATCCTACAACTAAACTATGCCAAAATGTTTAATCATGGCCTCCACTCACTTGTCATAGCCTCCATCTTCATTCATATGAGAGTTCCTAAGCTTGTTTGAGAGTTTCTAAGGCCAAAGTTTAATCTTTCTTCATCAAAGCAAGGAACTTCTTCTAATTTCTCAAGGGTTTTCATTGAAGCTTGCTATTTGAGGGTCTTTAGAGTTGCTAGTGGCTTCGTCTCAATCTTATTTATATTTTATAAGTCTTCATAGCATTGTAAGCCCTATACTACTCTTAGATTCTAACTATGAAGTTAAATATGACATGTTGCAAGTTTGAGTTTGGGCCTAAGTATGATATGTGCTTTGATCCTATCATGTTATGCATAGATTTATTCTATGCATGTTTGTAAAGCTATCACCTTTACCTTATGCATAGAAAGCTATGAGCTTTGATTGGAAATGTTGCATAAAGCAACATAGAAACTCTCATAAACCTTGTGTTATCTTACATATGATGTTATATGTGAATCACTAGCTATCATCCTATGTCATTTATGATCATGTTTCACCTATTTGCTAAAGTTTGATATCATGCATGTTTTGAGGCTTATAATCTAATATGCAAGTTTATGATCTACCTTGTGCTATCTTGCATATGATGTTATATGCGAATCACTTGCTATCATCCTATGTCACTCATGATCATGTTTCTCCTATTTGCTAAAGTTGGTATTATGCATGTTTTAAGGCTCATAATGTAACATGCAAGTTTAAATGAACATATTTATGCCTTATATGCCACCATGTTTAACTTGTGGCCAAACTTATTACCTTATGCCCTTTTTATCATGCTTTTGCCAAGTTCCCTCTTTTGATCTATGTTATGTTATGCGAAACGTACATGCGATGGGAATGCATTGGGTTTGGGGTAATATTAATGACATGAAAACATGGTTTTAAAATATGACATGAACATTGACTTGTGATTATGTTTGTAAACATAATGATGGACATGACACATAGAAAATATGAGTGTGGCCAACTCGAGGTTGGGTTGAGTTTGTAGCATAAGTCTACCCGGAACCGACCGGCTTAACTAGTGGCTACAAACAATAGGACCCAATGTGAGTAGTTGGTCATGTTGTGCTTAAACCCAAGGTTAGACTAGGTTGTGGTGTAAAGCTACCCGGACCCGCCCGGCTTAACTAGTAACCACAACAAGGTCTAATGTGAGATGTTTGGTGCATTAAATTAATTAATGCCACATGGTAGGGTTAAGTCATGGACCACTTGAATACTTAACCAATTAAACACGATGGGTTGACGGGGTTAAGTCATGAACCTTGGGTACACTTAACCAACTTGATACTTGATTGGATAGGGTTAACCACATTTAACCCGTTATAAACCCTAGTTACGTGGTCCTTTTCACCAGTAACCCTCTTGGTTGTATCATGATACCCTAGGGACTAGGCTAGTGTGCGGCACGATTATTGGGCTGACATGTAAGCGACCAAAACGACGGCTGAGTAGGTGCGCCGGTGTAGGTTCAGGCGGACTATGGTCGTGCACATGGTCCGGAGTTGAAAAAGAAGGCACGGGCACCCGTAGGTTTAGACTGTGCGTGCTTGATTTGTGTCCGTGGTTGGCACCCTAGGGCTTGATACACCCTAGGGTGGACCTAGCACAGTTTGACTACACTTCGTGATTGGGCCGTATGACACCGACACTTGACGAGTTAGGCTTTTAGGGAGCCGATCGACTAGACCGTGTTATTGGACCTTGAACTAGGGAATCTCGGGATATTGGGCCAAGATTGGGCCAAGGGATCTTTTCTTGTTGATACTTGACATAGATTACTAGTACACACTTGGTGCAACTTAACCTTGTATATGCGATGCCACACTTGATCTGTCTCTTCACCATGCCAGTTATCACCCTATGTTTCATCTCTTCTTTACATGTCCAATTAACTTTATTAGTTTTTATACTAATAGTAGATAGGACTTACCAGTGTTTTTGACTGACCCGTTTTCTTTCGCCTCTTTTCTTCCGTCCCCCCAGGTTTGTAGGGTGGGAACACTGGTACCTAGCTGGATCTTTAGCTGCTTTTTCTGGATAGCTCATGTATGGTTTGGACTTGAGCATGCTATGGCTTTATTCTACTTTGGGGATAGTTACTTTATGTTTTTTCCAGTTTTCAGTTTATGTTCTAGACTTTGTTTTGTGGGAAAATAATGACAAAGTACTTTGATGTAACTTGACTATGGTTTTGAAATGTTAGTTTTATCCTCTGCTTTACTACTCTGTTTTATTTATATGTTCTATCTTGTGATATCTGCATGCATGTTTACCTTGTTTAACGCCCCTCCAAAGCTAGTGTACTTGCAAGAGTGGCATTGGCGGAGGTGGGGTGTTACACATTCCGTGTTATACGGCATGGTCCCTTGATTTATCTAACTTTAAAATAAAGTTAATAACTGTTTTAGTTCTCATACCGGTCCCATGACTGACTCAGAGTTTATTGTTTCCACCTGAACACTGGGTGCCCATATTTTTCTGTACGGGGAGCTAGTAGTTTTGGTTTCGCAGATATTTCTTTTCATAGGATCCTGGATCACGGTTGGAGCTTTATATGGAATGCTTTGTATTTGTATATTTCTTTTAGTTGTGGTAGTTGATATTTCCCGCTGCACATTTTATTCATGTATTATATTTTCCTCTACTTTGTAATTTATTAAATCTCTGATATTACTTTCCGTTGTAAATTGTTTATTTGTACCATGATATCTTGTACTACGATGTAAATTGTTGTAATAGCAATGAAAACCTCTATTTTTTTGTGTTTTGTTGCATCATGTTCTCAATCGATCTATGCTTTTCCATCCCTTTGGAGATAGGGGAATTTCGGAGCGTTAGAGGTGGTATCAGAGCTTTGGATTACAAAGCTCGAGAATAAGACACATTAGAACCGAAGAAATAATTCATCAGAGTTAGGATTCGTTATATCCTATACGAGTAACTCGTTAGAGATGGGATCAGTAGCATCCTAGAGTGACTTTGAAGAGTTTTATTTACTAAAAAAAAATTATTTTTGAAAATTATATCTTATTACACGTATTCGAGTATTTTATTTAATATTGAATTTGGACTTTCAAGTATAAGAAGATTTTGCATAAACGTCAGATCCACATGTATAGAAGTCTCAAATATACCGACTAGATATAGAATCATAGTCTAGTAGTCCAAGGATGAATCTATTTATGATTGTACAACATTAATAGTTTATTTTCGAGTTTTTAAAGTCGGATATCTATATGTTTCCAATTGACTGGTGTGAGAACCAAAACTTAGTTAGAGTTTATTGTTTGTGATTTAGCATTGAATATATATTTTTGAGTATATATAAAAGTTATTCATTTTGAAATTTAATTAACAAATTGATTGCTAGTTGTAGTGTGTGATTATTAGTTCAACTAATAAAAATATCAGAATAATAAAACCAATACGAGAATGAAGAGAAAATGAAGCTAAATAAAATCCAAAGTTAAATTGAATTGAAAATTTTGTTTGAATTGGATTGGATTTATATATATATATATATATATAGATATGCATATATATATATATATATGTATATGTATGTTGAGCAGTTTAATGACTTAGCTTTGAGTAGAGAAATAAATTTCTTGCCTGACAAATAGGTGCACCTTAATTAGTCGGTTGCACAATTTTATTATTTATTAAACTACTATGAATGATTTGGATGCGTTGTGATGGTTGTTCTGCGTGAAATTAAAATATACGCCATAGGATAGTAATAAATAAATTATGGACTACGCCACATAACATACTACTAAAGATGGCATAACATATCATATTCCATATAAGCATTTGGCGCTTATATGATGAGGTCTGGATTGCCATACGAGCGAGATACTTGTATGGCGAGGACTGAGTTACAGGTTGAACTGAGGACGAATTATGGAATTAATAACCTATAACGCAAAATTGAAGGATTTAATAACAAACCCTACACGGTCAGAAGACGATAAAATATACACGTCTCTCTTGTTTTAGATACGACATATGAATTATGATTAATTCCTGTCACCGGGTCAAGGAAAGATTTTTTTACACATCTCCCTTAAGTATAGATAATTCACATTTGATTGGTATGTGATATATTGATTTATTGGGTGCATAATACAGCCCAATAAATTTTCTAGATCAACCCATACAAAGGAGGTTATGGCGAAAATTTTCAGAAATTTAGGGTGTTAGCCAAATTTCAGAGAAATTAGAAAGTTCTTAGAAACTGAAATGTTGAAGAACTAAAGCCAGAATGAAAGATAATTTGGTTATATAACAACTTTCAGGTCCGTTCTTTTTCGAGCATGAAAAGGTTTTAAGTGGGGGAGATTGTAACAAACTGTATTTTCAGAACCAATTTAACATTTGATTAAGCTATTTTAAGAAATTTATGAATATAAATTGGTTATTTTAGCTAAATAAAATTTGAGAATAATTTTAAAAGTAGTTTTTATATTTTATTTCACTTAAAACAAACTTAGTAAAATTATTAAACTGATTTATAAGCTTTGTTTTTGAAAACTTTAAAAATTCGAGTTTTAAAATGATCATATATCCCTTAAAAGAGAATTTTGCTAGGAAGCTTAGAATTCAACGAGATAATTTTTTTTTGGATTCTTAATGACAAATCATTGTTGATTTTCAAAATGCGCATCGAACGGAGTGAGTATGTGGCCATGGGAGGCAAAACCATTTGTTTAAAAACAGACGATCAGTTTACAAAGGAACATTATTGAGATGATTTCAGAATTGAATTCTGTTTTTTTTCTGGAATTGTATCGTCAAATAATGGTTAAATCCAAAAGACCATAATTTTTAAAGTTAGCTTGTGGGCGTGCAAGAAGAAAATCTACGCTAAAATCGCATTTTTGAACATTATTTGAGTCTGTTTGAGAAATTAAACGGAAGTTCAAATGAACTCGGAATTCGACAAACTTGATTCATTGGACTCATCTTGACGTGTACTATCTTGCGTCCGAAATCCATGGCAAACAAAGATCGTTTGCAGTTGGGTGATCAGATGAAAAAAAGAGATAAAATCACTTTTCCTCTTTTTCCTTCTTCATTTCTCTCTTCCTCTTCTTTCTTCCTCTTTCCTCTTTAATGGAGACCTCCTCCCGCCTCCTAAACCCGCAGCCACCCTCCTCCCCCGCTGGCCGTCGGCCTCCCCTACTACCTCCTCCTCCTCCTCCTCTTCTCTTCTTTCTTGCAAAACCCTAAACCCCAATTGCAAACCTTAGCACCTACGGACCCCACCACCACGCCACCACCTGCAGCCACCCCGCCGCTGGTCAGGCACCTCCCCTTAGCCACGGGCTCCACCTCCTCCAAAGTCCCTCTTTTTCACAAAATCCCATTTTGCAAATAACCACCTGTCCTTCTTTCCTTAATAACTTTCAATCCGTGCATCTCTGGCCGAAACTCCACAAAACTAAAGTTGTAGATCACATTTTTATCTATAATTTTAACATATAACAACTGAATTTCGGAGTTTTGAGCTGCCCGGAAAACGCATTTGAAGATTGCAGATCTGGAGCAAAGATTTGCGATTTTTGGCGAATTGATGCATTTTTGGAAGAAAGTCCACTACTAAGCAGTTATCTGGAATGACGCATTTGTGCTAGTGACTATGTTTGGTGAAGATTGGAGGTCGTTTGCAAATTTTAACATATATCATGTCTCCATACTAATTCTACATTCAAAACCGCAAGGTCATTTTGGAAATTGGATTTCCATCATGAGTCGAGGCTAGGGGCAAGCTCCTCTTCGATTCGAGACACTCTAGCAAATGCCTCAGGATCACACCTATGGGCAACCCTTGGATCTTCAAGGCCGGTCCCTACCTAAGGGTAGTGGATTAATTATACCTGAACACATGCTTCTCGGTCCCTTTGGACCTATAGCATGACCATTAACGTCCTATAAAAATGCGAGGCGCCTCAAAATCCATCATCCACATAAGTAAAATGCCAGCCAATTTAAGCACGGGCACTAGTCCTAGCTAGAAAGAAATGTGTGCACTCCCTGTAGTCCTACTCCCGTTTTTGACTCTTACCGGGGTGTGAGGCTCGCGAAGTCACGCTATACACAAGCCTATGCCGTAATAGGCTATACTTTGATTATCCCACAAGGCCCTGATTTCAACAAAAGCCTTGATCATTTTCATCTTGGCGTGCCACATTGACAATTCACGCCATGTGATCAATCACTATTAATATATACCAGGGTGTTAAGCAGAGAATAAATTTTCCACCACCAATCAGACATTCATTAATAAAAATCAATTTAATTCACATGGAACGAAATCCAATGTCAGACACGCATCCTTTTACATGTCCATTCTGGGTCTTAACGAAACCGGAGATACCTGAGAGTCCTCGCATATCCGGACAATCAACAATACATCTGGGCGGCTATCACTGAAGCCCTTTCAAGGTAGCTACTCCCATCATGGATCTCAGTAGCAACACATCCATTCGATGTGTGATTGTCGGTCTTCAACCACCGTCTCCATCTTCGAGTCTTCATTGTCGTAGTACTTATTCGGAATGGGTTAGACCCGGTCTTTCCGAATAACTCGCGTATTTTATAATAAAAATCAAGTACTATAAAAGCACATCCAAAGTCTCATTCCAATTCAAAATATTCTTCTAATAAGATATTCGCATTATTATATCAAAGATAAATTCTTTAAATTATCCTTAAATCTTTTCTTTAAAAATTTATCAAAACTTCGATTTGGGTTTTAAATACCAAAATCATTATTCAATGATTATTTAAATTTAAGAAATTAATCTTATCTTTAACTGGGCTAAAGAACTAATGTCATTTAAAACATAGTTCACGGTAAACCCATAATCATCTTCCATAAAAATATGGAATCTTCACAGAAATCAATATATACTCGTTATAAATTTCTGTATCCGACCAATAATATAAATGGAATAATGGCAAAGCCTCTTAAATTCCATATGTAGTAACGGTCTTCTTTTACAGAAGCTTATCTCGGTTATTATTAATTCGAATTCCATTCAATTCCAATTTAATATATTACATTGGAAAACCAGGCTTTTGGAAAATTCCTCTTTAAATCTTAATAAAAGAATCATAAATTCCAGACAATATTTTTACTGTCAGTTGGGTTAAAGAACACATGTCACTAAAAACACAGTTCACAATAAGCCCAACTCACATTCCTTTTCATTCCAAATTCTAAATATGACTGAAAAACTGTAATAATGTAAATAAAATATTATCCTTTTCATACGAGGTTTAAGAACAGTGTTATTTAAGACACTATTCACGACAAACCCAAAATCCAATTTATTTAATTTAACTTCACTTAAATATTAACAAATTGGAAAACTTTATTAAATCTAAATTTAATGATTAATTCTAGTTAATAACTAGTCCATTAAAATAAAAATGTATTTTCTAAAATATATTCCTTCTTCTAAAATATTTTCTAAAATATTCTTTTTCTGGAATATTCTTTATTGGAATGTGACTCAATCAACATCCATATATTGCATGTAATCGATAATCATGATAAATAATTGTCAAGCATCCAAATAACCCCCAAAGTGGATTTTACACTAAATGTTGGGACTAGTGTAGATCAAATATCATCCCAACACCCGTGTGGGATTTCAGCCAACAACAGTACATATAAATAAATGATTTGTTAGTAAATTTAACCAATTTCAATTCCGCTAACATGTTGACGATAATGAACAACATGTCATTATATTCCTAATGCAGAATAAAATATATTTTATTCGTATAGTTTCTCTATACATTTTAATGTCTAATAAACTGTAATTTATTTATATGACATTATTGTTGATGACAAATGGGAAAAAAATTCATTTTCTTTATTTGTAGGCAGATATTCTTAGCTTTAAATTTTAACAAATAAAATGTCACTTAAATATACATAAAATTCTAATGCATGTACTGACTAGTAACATGATTCTTATATTTGTCTATAAATTCTAATGTATGTTATGCAGATAAAAATGATTTCCATATTTGCGTATAAATTATATTTCAACAAAATGTATAAAAAGTTATACAACCATTTTGTCGACAATTTCATTTTATCAAAGTGGACATTTTGTTATAACTCAAATCCAGTTAATAAAAATGCTATTTGTGTTCAATTCTTTTATTTAACAAAATGTCCTTTTTATTTCATCCATCTTAATTTGACAAAATGTACGTTTTTGCTTCAACTAATATATTTGCCAAAATAAATGTTTTGTTTCCAACTAGTGTAATTTTGACAAAAGTGAATAATTGGTTTCAACTAATGTAAATTGACAAAAGTGAATAATTTATTCTTCAATTCTAATATAACATAAAAGTGTTATATTTTTGTTTCATTATTTCAATTTAGACAAAAATGAGTATTTTTCTCTACTTCTACTTCAATGATAAAAATGATTGTTTAGTTATTCATTCTTTTACCATGGCAAAAATGAACATTTTCAATTCATTCCTTTAAAGTGAAAAAATAAATGTTTTTATTTTAATAACTTTATTTTGACAGAAACTATATTTTAAAGTAAACAAGAAAATGAATATTTTATTATTATTCTAAATTTTACCAAAAACCAGGTTTTAATGTAAACAATAAAAATAAACTTTTTATTATAATCTAAATTTTTGACACAACAATTCATAACTAGTTGGCAAATAAATTTGACGTACATTTTGCTATGTATTCTAAAGACAAATTGTAACGACCCGCAAATCCGAGCTATCTGAGTTGACTAAATACAACACATGCCCAACCCAAATAACACGGAAATACGAACCATCAATAGAAAGAAGATAGAGGATGAGAAATAGAAAGAAAGAAATATTAGAATAGGAGAAAAACGAAGATCACAACTCACAGCGGAACGAATAAAATATATTATATAACATAAGCTTGGAAATACAATCTGTTTTGTACATATATACATACCATCATCAGAGTACACATAACATTTGATTCAGCGGAAGTAACTCTAAATAACTAACGTTGAAGCCTCCAGCTTCAAGCTCCTCCAAGTGTATCTGTAAAAGCCTGAAACACTTGACTGCCCGTACAAATTTGGGCACCCAAGAGTTTAGGAAAAACAAAACAAAATAAACTCTGGGTCAGTCATGGGACTGGTGTGAGTAAACTCCAACCACTTGTTTAACTTTCAAAACTCTTTTCGGAAGAAAAGATAATAGTAAGACCAACCCACACATAAACATGGACGGTTTTTTTACCTTACTATAACCCAAAACACTTTGATACGAAAATCCAGTGATATTATAATAATGTCTACATCAAGTAAATAACCAAATAGCAGAACGCTTGCATCTCACGCTCCACATATATAGTATAAATCAAAAACCGCATGGCGCTTATTGGAGATTTGATTTCCAACATGACAAGGTATGGAACCACCTTCCGATGATGTATCTCTAGAGAGGAATACACTGGGTTCAACAAGAACATCTTGCAACCCGGCCCACACATGACCGACCACTCATTTCGCTTGAGTGTATCGAATGTATATCACCAACGGTTGGACTCAAACCACCGTTTCCCGAATGGGCAGAATCGATAGATTAAGAAACAAAAGGAATTTCTCTAGATAGGTGATTATACACCCTAATGGGAGCGACCCACATAGCCATGCTACCTGCCCGATTTTTGTCCTTTCCCGGTTGTTGAGGCCTGAGGCTACGAATACTTACCATTCATTGATAGCACAATCACTTTGAATGCCACATTGTCAGATCCGTTAATCACTAGTTGAGTTTGCACAAATATTCTGGATGTTATGCTAAGGGATACATCCGTTGCAACCATATATATTTATACAGACCAACCCATTTGATCATTGGAAATACTTTGTCAGACTTTCGTCCATTTACGTTCGTTCTGGGATTGAACGAAACCGAAGGCACTATTTCTATAAATAGAAAAGCCCTTGCACTTTACTCCGTCTTCAATATATTCAGCATACTTGGTTCGCAACGCTTATGCCAATACGGAGTGGTTCTTCGGATAATAATCCAACCGGTCTCTCCATATTGACAACGATGGTCAAAAACTTCGATAGTCTGTGATTTAACTATCGAATAAAAACAAGTGTTCATCCAACATATCAAACAAATCACTGGGCTCTTTAATTAATATTTCATTAATTAAATCTCTTCTACACTCTCTTATCAATATTTGTTACCCAAATATTTTCAATAACCATATTGGCTTCTTACGCTATTTGGAAAACATTTCCATATATCGCCTTCTCTTATTTCCTATACTTAGGAAATATATTTTATTTGAAATTGAAACAATTCCAATCACTTATCTCTTTCTCGACTACTTTAACTATCCTCAGGAAATATTTATATTTCCAAAATAACATCACTTGGGTTAAAACGAATGTTGTGTAAAACATTGTTACAACAACCCAAAATATTTTATTCAATTAACTCTTTTTCAAACACTTCTCTTCGAGACTGGATCTTGCTATTTATCCATTAAAAATGAAATCAATCAAGTTGGGGTAAAATTACCTCTCAGACCTTAACTGAAAACATCCTCAACTTCAAAACGGCAATACCACTTACCTCGAATAAACACACTATACAATCCAATTATTCATTTTAAAACACGTATAAAGTTCGCTTTCTATTTCCAATTTATAGATTTCCCTAAAATATTCGATTTTTATATTTACTTACCTATCGAATTCTATACGTCGATACAATGATTCTCTAATTATCAAAATATCTTAAAAATATTCTAACTCCTTAAATTTCCGGAAAATTTCGCCATAACCTCCCCTGTATCGGGAGCATCGGGAAATTTCAAATAGCTTTCCCGGTCCTTCTAATCTCAAAAAGAAAAAGAAAAAGCCAAGCGGCTTGTCGATACGGCGCATAAAATCCGTATATGAATTTAAACATGTACCTTTTTGTCGAGCACATAAATTTAAATCTTCATATACTCCACCCCATATCTGTTTAACACATGTTCACCTGTTTCCAATTCAATTCAACTCAATCCATTCGTTTGAATTCAATTTTGAATCGTTTGAATTCAGTTTCGCTCAATTATTCTTTAATTAGCCCTTTTTGCCTATTTCACTTCTTTGTTGAACATAACATGTTCAAACAAAATATTTAATTCGTTCATAAACAAATTGAATTTCAAAATTTCAATTCTAGTTCTCTTTTCTATTTCGAATATAAATTTTCAAATCGAATTCACTTATTTAAGGCCCAATATCAATTCAACATCCCATTTACTAATTACTATTCGAATTAGTTAATTCTATTCAATAATCAAAAAATCTGATTCCTGTTTCAAAAATCAATTCATTTCTCCACCTGAGTTCACATATATTTTATAACTCAAATCTGAAATTTTCTAAATAGAACTTCGGATTTTATTTGCTTAAAATCCTTTTATAAAATGAAATAAACCGTTATGGTTCTTAAATAGTTCTGGCGCTGTTTTTCTGAAAATTTGATTTTGACATAACTCAAAATCTATACGACGAAATCCAGATTTTTCTCCTTCATTAGAAAACTATTATCTAGTTGGTCCTGACGTTTCTTGTTTCAAAGAATTCCGACTTCAACCGAGTTCTATATATTCAATTGAAGTTCGAATCGCCAATTTACGAACTGCAGCGCTGCGGCGAGTTCGTTTTAATTATATCTATATATATAAACTTTTAAACTTCTTAAATTGAATTCAATTCCATTTTTACTCTATTTGAATTCCTTGATTCAAATTCCAATCTCGCTTTTGAATTCTATATTTCAAATCCCAATTCCTTTTCTATTGGATATTCAAATTCAATACTTGAATTTCTATTTGAATTCCCTATTCAAATTCAATACTTGAATTCATTTGAATTCTCTTATTCAAACTCTATATTTAAATTCCATTTGAACTTCTATATTCCCATTTCTATATTTGAATTCTATTGGAATACAAATATTCAAACTCCTTTTTAAATTCTATATTCAAAATTCCATAGTGTAAAACCCATTTGAATTTCATATTCAAATTCCATAGATCAAATCCTATTTGAATTCAATTTGAATCTCTTATATTCAAATTTCATTTTTCCATTTCCATTTGAATTCTAATATCCAAATTTATTTTTAACACCATTTGAATTTCTTCACTCAAATCCATTTGAATCCCCTTGAATTCAAATTCCATTTCAAAACCATTTGGATTTCCTATTTTGAAATCCTATTTGAATTTCTATTTCCAATTCTACTTTGAAAATCCTATTTCAAAGTTTATTTCAAATTCTATTTTGAAATTCTACATTCAAAACTCTATTTGAATTTATTTATTCGAATTCCTTTGAATTCAAATTTTATTTTAATTCCTTGAATTCAAATTCTATTTTTCATTCTAATTTCGTCTATTCAAATTCTATTTGAACTTCTATTTGAATTTCTAATATTCAATCTCCTTTTAAAATTCAAATATTTAAACTCCTTTTCTAATTCTACTATTCAAATGTTATACTCAAATTTCATTTGAGTTATATATTTAAAAATTTCATTTCACATCCTATTTTGAAATTTCATTTCAAATTCCAATTTCACACTTGTATTTCTATTTCTGAATTATCAAATGATAATTCTTTTCACTTCATTTATAACTTCGTTATAAAAGAACTATTTATAAACTTCTTTTAAAAAGAAACTACCTGTTTTATTCTTCAAAAACAAGTTTATATTTTATTTCCATTAAAATTCAAATTCTATTTAAAAAATAAAATTTTCCCTTTCTAAATCTCAATATCCTTTTAATTGGCCCAGTGATATTTAAAACAATCAAATCACCCAATTTTCAATCATTTGGTTTTTAACACATCATATATGAATATATATGAAATCAAACAAACAATAAACAAATAATATATTTTTGAGGAATCTAGTTGGATTCCTCCAACCTGTTTTCCTGCATCCACAGATGTTAGCACATAAATAATACCCATTCTGCTTCGTGGCAGAATATCGTGGTATAGAAGGTCATCCACTATCATAGCGTGGGGCGTATAGGGTAATCATCCGCTATGAAACTGCGGGCATCCGCTAATGAGACTGCGGGAATCCAACCAATCAATCAACCCAATATATATATATATAGCCTAAATAACTAATATATATAAAACAACCAGTAAAATCCAGACAAGCAACAATAATTATTTTTAACGAAATAAAAATAATTATAAATAAAAGGTGAGTGAGATTTACTCACCGTGATTTTCCCTTGCCGAATATTCATTTTAATTCCATTGAGAAGTATTTGACGATGGAAAGCCATCACCGAGATCTGTTATCGTGTAAATAAATTATCCTCATTTAAGATTCATATCGATAATAATTTATTTCTTTATTTCATTTAATTTAATCACCATTAAACTCTTTAAATTAAATAAACTATTTTTCTTTTTCTTCTTTCTAAAATGATCTGGCAAGTTTAAAATAAATAAATAAATTTACCTTGACTACGTATATAACTCTTCCTTATTACTTAAAATAAAAACCGAACCTGCTATAAGCCTTCACACATCCCTTGTACACACGAATCCAAACCAACCCCCCCTTTTTTATATAAACTAACTATATAAATTAATTTACTTTTTATGTAAACTAAATTCTTGATATAATTTGAATTTAGAAATAAATAAAATTACCTTATGCCCTTCTTTTCTGAATTCACCCCAGGAACTCAATCCCTCTCCCTAGCCTTTACTTGTTGACCACCATTCTTTGCTGACCTGTCCATCCACCGATCTCACAGCCTCCTCCTTCGACGAAACCCCAAACAGCTTTACCAAATTCCTCCAATCGAAAATCGCGAGCACCTCCTAGCACACCAAACTCTGTGCCCTAGCTCGACAAGCACCAGTTCGAGCTTCCCAATGAGCACCGCACCAGAACCCGTTCATCGCCCTATCCTCGGCCAACTTCTCGCGTCATCCTCCCTGAAGCTCGAGCACCAGCTCGCGATGAATTTGAGTTGCGATTTGGATATGAGGGCAGCGACCATTTTTGATTACTGAAGTTGAGCATTGTTTTGTGAATGAAGTTTAGAGGGGTGCGATAGTTTTTATAAGCGAAAAGGGGACAATATATTCAGCTCGAGGAAGAAAATAACTGTACTGTTTTATTCATAGGTCTGCGTTTCTCAGTTTTAGGGTGGCGCCATCTGATTTCTGCTTTGCTTTGTTGGGAAGGAGGAGAGCAAAGATTTCGGCTCGAGAAAATATAAGCAGTGCCGTATAAACATAGGTCGGCTCTCCTATATTTAATTTCTTTTATATTCGATTTTATTTTAAATAGATAAAATATCTTGCGGTCCTTTAATTTGAAACCACGAACCACTATTTCAGCAAAACAACTGATGTTCCTAACATTATACGATATTCTGAACTCAACGGGACCAGTTTTAAATTTTAATTCAACTGTACAGAACAAATCATAGTTTAGATTAACGATTTAAATTAAACTCGATTAAAACTATAAATTGATTTCAGACAATTAAATCCCCTGATAATAGTTTATTGTGAAATAGAATATATAATGATTGACTGAATTGTTTCGATTCAGTTTTATTTTTGAATTAAATTATTTCAGTTTTCGTATTTCGATGACTATCAAAATAAAATCTTATTTTCGATTTATTTAATCGATAACCCAAAAATACCATTTATATTATAGATTCAATATTTAAAACCATACTAAATATTTATAATAAACTGTTCAAAAATCTGGGTCGTTACATTCTTCCCCCCTTAAAATAATTTCGTCCCCGAAATTGCTGAGGTAAGAAAATGCTACAAACCTATGTACTTTTTCAAAACTCACTTATGTTGAAACTCAATTCCTCATATTTGTATGACTTTAATTTCAACCAAAACTTTTGGTTTCCATTCATATGCATTCTAATTCATATTCATTTCAATTTATCTCAAATTGATTCTAGTCAATTTATTCACCTCGAACCATTAAACTTGCTTAAGTTTAATTTCAGAATCTAAATCCTAGAGTTTTCCTTTTGAATCCTTCAAAAATTACATAAATATATGCGCATATATTTATTTCCATTTCAAATTCAAAACATCTGAATTTTCAAACCAATTTGTTTTCTTTCAAACAAATTTCCATTAAAAACTTTTTCTAAGGTAGCAATCCATCACTTAGACACTCGAAAATGAACACTGATGATGTTGCAATCATTATCAGAATTTTTTTCCAGCTACTGAAGTGAGTTCAGTGCTTTAAAATTTTTAAAACCCAATCTAAAATGATTTTAAATCAAAAATCCTTCCAAACAAAGCTATATTTTAATATACTTTTGAAAAATAAATTTCAACTTCCCAGGATTTTGAATTCTTAATTCTGGTTTGAATTTTATTCTAATTTATCTCATTTGTATATATAATTTCTATACAAATTCTATTTTGGTTATAAATAACCATTCCAATTTTATAATCTCATTGATTATAATCCTAACAATCAACACATCCATATATTATAATAATTTCAGAAAATTATTCTTTCTATATCAAAATAGAAATTTTGGGTAAAATTATTTCATTTACCCACTTTAAAACAATATCATGTCAAATTTTTCTGTTCAAGCGTTTAGAAATCCCTATCGACTTCGTGGCGTCCCACTATTCGATCAGAATTCATAAACCACTCAACAGACTAGCCAACACAATATAAAACAGTTTTTAATATCAATTTACAAATACGCGCTCTCGTATATATAGACTCAACTCATTCTAGGGCACTACTGACCCTATCTCTAATGAGCACATACCACACAAGCCTAGGTGTTTGCTCAACCTAAGCTCTGATACCAACTGTAACGACCCGCAAATCCGAGCTATCTGAGTTGACTAAATATAACACATGCCCAACCCAAGTAACACGGAAATACGAACCATCAATAGAAAGAAGATAGAGGATGAGAAATAGAAAGAAAGAAATATTAGAATAGGAGAAAAACGAAGATCACAACTCACAGCGGAATGAATAAAATATATTATTTAACATAAGCTTGGAAATACAATCTGTTTTGTACATATATACATACCATCATCAGAGTACACATAACATTTGATTCAGCGGAAGTAACTCTAAATAACTAACGTTGAAGCCTCCAGCTTCAAGCTCCTCCAAGTGTATCTGTAAAAGCCTGAAACACTTGACTGCCCGTACAAATTTGGGCACCCAAGAGTTTAGGAAAAACAAAACAAAATAAACTCTGGGTCAGTCATGGGACTGGTGTGAGTAAACTCCAACCACTTGTTTAACTTTCAAAACTCTTTTCGGAAGAAAAGATAATAGTAAGACCAGCCCACACATAAACATGGACGGTTTTTTTTACCTTACTATAACCCAAAACACTTTGATACGAAAATCCAGTGATATTATAATAATGTCTACATCAAGTAAATAACCAAATAGCAGAACGCTTGCATCTCACGCTCCACATATATAGTATAAATCAAAAACCGCATGGCGCTTATTGGAGATTTGATTTCCAACATGACAAGGTATGGAACCACCTTCCGATGATGTATCTCTAGAGAGGAATACACTGGGTTCAACAAGAACATCTTGCAACCCGGCCCACACATGACCGACCACTCATTTCGCTTGAGTGTATCGAATGTATATCACCAACGGTTGGACTCAAACCACCGTTTCCCGAATGGGCAGAATCGATAGATTAAGAAACAAAAGGAATTTCTCTAGATAGGTGATTATACACCCTAATGGGAGCGACCCACATAGCCATGCTGCCTGCCCGATTTTTGTCCTTTCCCGGTTGTTGAGGCCTGAGGCTACGAATACTTACCATTCATTGATAGCACAATCACTTTGAATGCCACATTGTCAGATCCGTTAATCACTAGTTGAGTTTGCACAAATATTCTGGATGTTATGCTAAGGGATACATCCGTTGCAACCATATATATTTATACAGACCAACCCATTTAATCATTGGAAATACTTTGTCAGACATTCGTCCATTTACGTTCGTTCTGGGATTGAACGAAACCGAAGGCACTATTTCTATAAATAGAAAAGCCCTTGCACTTTACTCCGTCTTCAATATATTCAGCATACTTGGTTCGCAACGCTTATGCCAATATGGAGTGGTTCTTCGGATAATAATCCAACCGGTCTCTCCATATTGACAACGATGGTCAAAAACTTCGATAGTCTGTGATTTAACTATCGAATAAAAACAAGTGTTCATCCAACATATCAAACAAATCACTGGGCTCTTTAATTAATATTTCATTAATTAAATCTCTTCTACACTCTCTTATCAATATTTGTTACCCAAATATTTTCAATAACCATATTGGCTTCTTACGCTATTTGGAAAACATTTCCATATATCGCCTTCTCTTATTTCCTATACTTAGGAAATATATTTTATTTGAAATTGAAACAATTCCAATCACTTATCTCTTTCTCGACTACTTTAACTATCCTCAGGAAATATTTATATTTCCAAAATAACATCACTTGGGTTAAAACGAATGTTGTGTAAAACATTGTTACAACAACCCAAAATATTTTATTCAATTAACTCTTTTTCAAACACTTCTCTTCGAGACTGGATCTTGCTATTTATCCATTAAAAATGAAATCAATCAAGTTGGGGTAAAATTACCTCTCAGACCTTAACTGAAAACATCCTCAACTTCAAAACGGCAATACCACTTACCTCGAATAAACACACTATACAATCCAATTATTCATTTTAAAACACGTATAAAGTTCGCTTTCTATTTCCAATTTATAGATTTCCCTAAAATATTCGATTTTTATATTTACTTACCTATCGAATTCTATACGTCGATACAATGATTCTCTAATTATCAAAATATCTTAAAAATATTCTAACTCCTTAAATTTCCGGAAAATTTCGCCATAACCTCCCCTGTATCGGGAGCATCGGGAAATTTCAAATAGCTTTCCCGGTCCTTCTAATCTCAAAAAGAAAAAGAAAAAGCCAAGCGGCTTGCCGATACGGCGCATAAAATCCATATATGAATTTAAACATGTACCTTTTTGTCGAGCACATAAATTTAAATCTTCATATACTCCACCCCATATCTGTTTAACACCTGTTCACCTGTTTCCAATTCAATTCAACTCAATCCATTCGTTTGAATTCAATTTTGAATCGTTTGAATTCAGTTTCGCTCAATTATTCTTTAATTAGCCCTTTTTGCCTATTTCACTTCTTTGTTGAACATAACATGTTCAAACAAAATATTTAATTCGTTCATAAACAAATTGAATTTCAAAATTTCAATTCTAGTTCTCTTTTCTATTTCGAATATAAATTTTCAAATCGAATTCACTTATTTAAGGCCCAATATCAATTCAACATCCCATTTACTAATTACTATTCGAATTAGTTAATTCTATTCAATAATCAAAAAATCTGATTCCTGTTTCAAAAATCAATTCATTTCTCCACCTGAGTTCACATATATTTTATAACTCAAATCTGAAATTTTCTAAATAGAACTTCGGATTTTATTTGCTTAAAATCCTTTTATAAAATGAAATAAACCGTTATGGTTCTTAAATAGTTCTGGCGCTGTTTTTCTGAAAATTTGATTTTGACATAACTCAAAATCTATACGACGAAATCCAGATTTTTCTCCTTCATTAGAAAACTATTATCTAGTTGGTCCTGACGTTTCTTGTTTCAAAGAATTCCGACTTCAATCGAGTTCTATATATTCAATTGAAGTTCGAATCGCCAATTTACGAACTGCAGCGCTGCGGCGAGTTCGTTTTAATTATATTTATATATATAAACTTTTAAACTTCTTAAAATGAATTCAATTCCCTTTTTACTCTATTTGAATTCCTTGATTCAAATTCCAATCTCGCTTTTGAATTCTATATTTCAAATCCCAATTCCTTTTCTATTGGATATTCAAATTCAATACTTGAATTTCTATTTGAATTCCCTATTCAAATTCAATACTTGAATTCATTTGAATTCTCTTATTCAAACTCTATATTTAAATTCCATTTGAACTTCTATATTCCCATTTCTATATTTGAATTCTATTGGAATTCAAATATTCAAACTCCTTTTAAAATTCTATATTCAAAATTCCATAGTTTAAAACCCATTTGAATTTCATATTCAAATTCCATAGATCAAATCCTATTTGAATTCAATTTGAATCTCTTATATTCAAATTTCATTTTTCCATTTCCATTTGAATTCTAATATCCAAATTTATTTTTAACACCATTTGAATTTCTTCACTCAAATCCATTTGAATCCCCTTGAATTCAAATTCCATTTCAAAACCATTTGGATTTCCTATTTTGAAATCCTATTTGAATTTCTATTTCCAATTCTACTTTGAAAATCCTATTTCAAAGTTTATTTCAAATTCTATTTTGAAATTCTACATTCAAAACTCTATTTGAATTTCTTTATTCGAATTCCTTTGAATTCAAATTTTATTTTAATTCCTTGAATTCAAATTCTATTTTTCATTCTAATTTCGTCTATTCAAATTCTATTTGAACTTCTATTTGAATTTCTAATATTCAATCTCCTTTTAAAATTCAAATATTTAAACTCCTTTTCTAATTCTACTATTCAAATGTTATACTCAAATTTCATTTGAGTTATATATTTAAAAATTTCATTTCACATCCTATTTTGAAATTTCATTTCAAATTCCAATTTCACACTTGTATTTCTATTTCTGAATTATCAAATGATAATTCTTTTCACTTCATTTATAACTTCGTTATAAAAGAACTATTTATAAACTTCGTTTAAAAAGAAACTACCTGTTTTATTCTTCAAAAACAAGTTTATATTTTATTTCCATTAAAATTCAAATTCTATTTAAAAAATAGAATTTTCCCTTTCTAAATCTCAATATCCTTTTAATTGGCCCAGTGATATTTAAAACAATCAAATCACCCAATTTTCAATCATTTGGTTTTTAACACATCACATATGAATATATATGAAATCAAACAAACAATAAACAAATAATATATTTTTGAGGAATCCAGTTGGATTCCTCCAACCTGTTTTCCTGCATCCACAGATGTTAGCACATAAATAATACCCATTCTGCTTCGTGGCAGAATATCGTGGTATAGAAGGTCATCCACTATCATAGCGTGGGGCGTATAGGGTAATCATCCGCTATGAAACTGCGGGCATCCGCTAATGAGACTGCGGGAATCCAACCAATCAATCAACCCAATATATATATATATATATATATATATATATATATATAGCCTAAATAACTAATATATATAAAACAACCAGAAAAATCCAAACAAGCAACAATAATTATTTTTAACGAAATAAAAATAATTATAAATAAAAGGTGAGTGAGATTTACTCACCGTGATTTTCCCTTGCCGAATATTCATTTTAATTCCATTGAGAAGTATTTGACGATGGAAAGCCATCATCGAGATCTGTTATCATGTAAATAAATTATCCTCATTTAAGATTCATATCGATAATAATTTATTTCTTTATTTCATTTAATTTAATCACCATTAAACTCTTTAAATTAAATAAACTATTTTTCTTTTTCTTCTTTCTAAAATGATCTGGCAGGTTTAAAATAAATAAATAAATTTACCTTGACTACGTATATAACTCTTCCTTATTACTTAAAATAAAAACCGAACCTGCTATAAGCCTTCACACATCCCTTGTACACACGAATCCAAACCAACCCCCCCCCCTTTTTTTATATAAACTAACTATATAAATTAATTTACTTTTTATTTAAACTAAATTCTTGATATAATTTGAATTTAGAAATAAATAAAATTACCTTATGCCCTTCTTTTCTGAATTCACCCCAGGAACTCAATCCCTCTCCCTAGCCTTTACTTGTTGACCACCATTCTTTGCTGACCCGTCCATCCACCGATCTCACAGCCTCCTCCTTCGACGAAACCCCAAACAGCTTTACCACATTCCTCCAATCGAAAATCGCGAGCACCTCCTAGCACACCAAACTCTGTGCCCTAGCTCGACAAGCACCAGTTCGAGCTTCCCAATGAGCACCGCACCAGAACCCGTTCATCGCCCTATCCTCGGCCAACTTCTCGCGTCATCCTCCCTGAAGCTCGAGCACCAGCTCGCGATGAATTTGAGTTGCGATTTGGATATGAGGGCAGCGGCCATTTTTGATTACTGAAGTTGAGCATTGTTTTGTGAATGAAGTTTAGAGGGGTGCGATAGTTTTTATAAGCGAAAAGGGGACAATATATTCAGCTCGAGGAAGAAAATAACAGTACTGTTTTATTCATAGGTCTGCGTTTCTCAGTTTTAGGGTGGCGCCATCTGATTTCTGCTTTGCTTTGTTGGGAAGGAGGAGAGCAAAGATTTCGGCTCGAGAAAATATAAGCAGTGCCGTATAAACATAGGTCGGCTCTCCTATATTTAATTTCTTTTATATTCGATTTTATTTTAAATAGATAAAATATCTTGCGGTCCTTTAATTTGAAACCACGAACCACTATTTCAGCAAAACAACTGATGTTCCTAACATTATACGATATTCTGAACTCAACGGGACCAGTTTTAAAATTTAATTCAACTGTACAGAACAAATCATAGTTTAGATTAACGATTTAAATTAAACTCGATTAAAACTATAAATTGATTTCAGACAATTAAATCCCCTGATAATAGTTTATTGTGAAATAGAATATATAATGATTGACTGAATTGTTTCGATTCAGTTTTATTTTTGAATTAAATTATTTCAGTTTTTGTATTTCGATGACTATCAAAATAAAATCGTATTTTCGATTTATTTAATCGATAACCCAAAAATACCATTTATATTATAGATTCAATATTTAAAACCATACTAAATATTTAAAATAAACTGTTCAAAAATCTGGGTCGTTACACAAATAAAAGAATATTTTATTTGTTTACATTTTTCTATGTGCTTTATTAACATATAAAAGAGAATTTTTATATTTGTACATTTTCTATCTACGCTAATGACGTATAAAAGAGTATTTGACATGGTTACATTTTTCTATGGACTCTAATAATATATAAAGAGCAAATTTTATTTGCTTACAAATTTCAAGTTTCTAATCCAATCTTAATAAGTAAAAATGGTATTTTCACTTGTTTACAAATCCTAATGACAAAACGACAATTTTGCATTAACACTTCTAACTCAATATAAATGATATGCTTTATTTTGACTATTTTGTTTAAACATAAAAGCCATGATTTATATTTTCAATTTTAATACAACAAAATTGACAATTTATTTCTAACATAACATGGTTTTAAAATGAGTGATATTTCTGACACAAATGAGAACTTTTATTTCCATCTACCAGTTTTGACAAAAATGTTATATTTATTTCAATAATCATGTTTTGACAAAAGCGTTATTTTTATTTCAACTAACAAGTTTGACAGAATGGCTTGTTTTTATTTCAATAAACAAGTTTGACAAAATGACTTGTTTTTATTTCAATAAGCGAGTTTCAAACTATGACTTGTTTTTATTTCAATAAACAAGTTTAACGAAATAACTTGTCTTTCATTCAATAAACAAGTTTGACAAAATGACTTGTTTTTTTATTTCAATAAGCGAGATTCACACTATGACTTGTTTTTATTTCAATAAACAAGTTTAACAAAATGACTTGTTTTTATTTCAATAAGCGAGTTTCACACTATGACTTCTTTTTATTTCAATAAACAAGTTTAACAAAATGACTTGTTTTTATTTCAGTAAACAAGTTTAACCAAAAAGTGTTATTTTACTTTCAACAAACAAGTTTGTCAAAAAGTATTGTTTTATCCTAATTAACCAGTTCTGATAAAATTACGTTTCTAATTCAATAATCATGTTTGACAAAATAAATTTTCTTTACATGCCATACCTTTAATTAAATCAAACATGAACATTTTTGTTTTTGTATATAAAACAAAAATATGGTTTTTATTTTATACACAAATTTTAACACCCATGAATAAAATATATTTTGTATTTGCAATAAAATATGATTTTATCGTATACACAAAATTCTAAAGAACATGAATACACAATCACAATCAATCGTTCACCACAATCACAGCACAATCAATAATAAAAATAATATATACATACATCATGGATTTCGCACTGAATGGATATATAAATAATACAATAAAATAAATAAATAATTTTAATTTTAAAAAATAGAAATCTCACCAAACAATTCTGATCTGAAATTTTCTAAATTTCCAAAGTGCTCAGAAATGGTTCTAGTCAGTTCCATGTCGAAGCTCTTGCGACGATGACTCCAACAGTTCCAAAATCATCGAATTCTGTCTCCGTACGACAAAGTTATGGATTAATTTGTGTAAACCATATTTTAAATTAACTAATAAAAGAATCAAAAGGGGAATATACCCTTATCTTCTCCTTCAATGAATCGGCCGTGGTTTTCATTATTGGTTCGATACTAGGTTATAATTTTTCGATCAAATCATACAGGGTCTCGACGATCCAGCACCACATCACCGAAGAGAGGAGGAAGGCGCTCAGGGTGGACCCCGCTTCGGCCAATTCGACCCCCTATGGAGCACAGCGGCGGCACGAACTCAGCATGTTTGGGTGGCTGTAGCTCGTTGGTTACAAGACGATGGTGGTTGCTAACCGTATGGATGTGAAGCTGGTAAAATTCTCTTCAATAAACTCACTGAAGTGTGTGATTTTATTGCGAGGATGGACGGATTTTAGAGGAAGAAGAACGGAGGAATTTCGGCCATTGGAATTTTATGGCGGCGGCTAATAAAATAGAATTTGGGTTGCTACAGTAGACCGTATTCATACCGTATTTATAGCGTATTTTATATTTATTTATTTATCTAATTCAAACAAAAAGTCTGTTACGAACTCCAAATCGAACCCAACGAGTGTCGCCCCTAGCTAATAACCCCCATCCCGGACACAATGGAACATGCTTCGTAACCCAATTTGGCTGTTACGATATGTTTTTCTTTAAATTTAATATATTAATCAATTTATATTCAATTTGAATGTACATTTTAAATTACTGGGCCACATACGACCTCTAAAAATTACAGAAAAATTACTTCTAGTTATGGTTTGATGATACATTTCTAACAAGACTAATTTCGTCGAATTCTGAGAACGTTTGAAAAATGGCCATTTTCAAGTCGATTAAATTTGACCGAAATTGACAAAACATGTTTTCTTCTGCTACGCTACCATATTAATTCGAAAAATTATGAAAATTGAAACCTAGCACTAGTTTGACATTCCGGTTCCAACAAAAGTGGTTTCTTCGAAAACCGAGGTCGTTCGAAAAATGACTATTTTTAAAGGCTAAATATTATATTAATATATATATAAATTCTACAACAACTTTTCTAAATTTTAAACTGGACATAACTTTCAAATTATAAAGTGAAATTTCAGTTTCTTAGATTCGTTAGAAAGATATGATTAAACAGATTTAAATATTTCTTGTTTCGCTCAATTCCAATTTAAAATGAATCCTGTACATTCAGTCAAAATTCAAATTCAAATTTTCAAACTGCAGCGCTGTTTTAAACTCCTTTTATAATTAAATTGAATTTATTCGTTTTAAAATAAATTTTTAGTCATTCTTATTTAAAATAAATTATTTTAAATATTAAAAACCATTAAAATTTATAAAATAAAAATTTTAAATTGGCCCTAAAATTCCGGTTTGTTACAATCGCCCCCACTTAGAATCTTTTCGTCCTCGAAAAGGAACGAAGCCAAAAGTTGCCTAATTAGCTAACTCAACTTTAAATTTTATTGATTGGTTTCGATAATTTCGTTAATTAAATTAATTATCATTCCAATAATTTTGTTAGCTAAACTAATAATCAAACATCACAACCAGCAATCAATTTGGTGATTAACTTTTCAAATATATATATATATAACTTTTATATATAATCAAAAATCATATTTTTGGTGCAAATCACAGCAATGTGTACTAACTAAGTTTTGGTTCTCATACCAGTCAATGGAAATATATAGAAATCCCACTTTCGAGACTCGAACATAAACTCTGATGACGCTAGCAACCATCAGAATCATCTCCGGGTGACTAGAGTGTGATCCTATATCTATCCAGCAGATTAAAACATCGAATATCCGTTAATTACTCGTATATTCGAAATCTTTATATACTCGATTGTCCATATTGAAATATAATAAAATCAAATACGTATTTTTAGATAAAATTTTCAAAACTAAATTTGTTTTCAACTTTTTTATTTTAAAGGAAATAATACTCTTCACACTCGTTCTAGGATACTACTGATCCTATCTCTAACGAGTTATTCTTATTGGATATTACTAATCTAATCTCTGATGAACTCTTTCGTTCGGTTCTAATGTGCCTTGTTCTCGAGCTCTGTAAACCAAGGCTCTGATACCAAATGCAACGACCCAAACTTCCCCGTCAAGGAAAGCATGGATTGCTTTGAGAACAACACACATGAGAACACAAACTGAAGAACATTTTATTGTTGATTACAACAATTACATCAGAGTACAAGAAAATTACAGAGTATGAATACTTATTACACAATTGAAATACAATAACATCAGAGATTTAAATTACACTTAAACAACAACGGAAAAATATTACAAATATACAACTGAAAGGAATACACGGATATAGAGCTTTTCGAATACCACTTCAGCTATAAAACAGGATCCTGTAAATATATCTGCAAAAAGCTACTCGACTGCTCATGTGGAAAATATGTGTACCCGAGTTTGCCAGTGAAACAATCTACAGGTCAGTCATGGGACTGGTATGAGAAATCTTAACTTAACTTATCTAATAATAAGGCTAATCACAGGACCACGCCGCTAACGCGGAACAGGTTTACTCCACTGGATTGCCAGTGCATAAAATAAAGTAAATCGTTAAACAACGAAATGCTTTTTAGAAAAATGAGACCATTATAAGACCCAAGTCCCATCACACAATGCAACGCAAACTGGAGGATATGATTTTACCTTATAATGGTCAAAAGATGTTTGATACGATAAAACGGATTTAATATTAGTGTGTATATGTTCTAATAAAAACATTTCAATCATAATGTATAAATCATAGACGGCATGGGTACCATATATCATGTTGCCATACTAATTCTGCATTCAAAACCGCCAGGTCATATTGGAAATTGGATTTCCATCATGAGTCGAGGCTAGGGGCAAGCTCCTCTACGATTCGAGACACTCTAGCAAATGCCTCAGGATCACACCTATGGGCAACCCTTGGATCTTCAGGGTCGGTCCCTACCTAAGGGTAGTGGATTAATTATGCCTGAACACACGCTTCCCGGTCCTTTGGACCTATAGTATGACCACTAACGGCCTATAAAAATCCGAGGCGCCTCAAAATCCATCATCCACATAAGTAAAATGCCAACCAGTTTAAGCACGGGCACTACTCCTAGCTAGAAAGAAACGTGTGCACTCCCTGCAGTCCTACTCCCGTTTTTGACTCATACCGGGGTGTGCGGCTCGCGAAGTCACGCTATACACAAAGCTATGCCGTAATAGGCTATACTTTGATCATCCCACAAGGCCCTGCTTTTCAACAAAAGCCTTGATCATTTGCATCTTGGCGTGCCACATTGACAATTCACGCCATGCGATCAATCACTATTAATATATACCAGGATGTTAAGCAGAGAATAAATTCTCCGCCACCAATCAGACATACATTAATAAAAATCAATTTAATTCACATGGAACTAAATCCAATGTCAGACACGCATCCTTTTACAAGTCCGTTCTGGGTCTTAACGAAACCGGAGATACCTGAGAGGTCCTCGCATATCCGGACAATCAACAATACGTCTGGGCAGCTACCACTGAAGCCCTTTCAAGGTAGCTACTCCCATCATGGGTCTCATTAGCAACTCATCCATTCGATGTGAAGATTGTCGGTCTTCAACCACCGTCTTCATCTTCGACTCTTCATCATCGTAGTAATTATTCGGAATGGGTTAGACCTGGTCTTTCCGAATAACTCGCGTATTTTAGAATAAAAATCAAGTACTATAAAAGCATATCCAACGTCTCATTCCAACTCAGAATATTCTTTTAATAAGATATTCGCATTATTATATCAAAGATAAATTCTTTATATTATCCTTAAATCTTTCCTTTAAAGATTTATCAAAACTTTGATTTGGGTTTTAAATATCAAAAATCATAATTCAATGATTATTTAAATTTAAGAAATTAATCTTATCTTTAACTGGGCTAAAGAACTAATGTCATTTAAAACATAGTTCACGGTAAACCCATAATCATCTTCCATAAAAATATGGAATCTTCACAGAAATCAAATCAATATATACTCGTTATAAATTTCTGTATCCGACCAACAATATAAATGGAATAACGGCAAAGCCTCTTAAATTCCATATGTAGTATCGGTCTTCTTTTACAGAAGCTTATCTCAGTTATTATTAATTCAAATTCCATTCAATTCCAATTTAATATATTACATTGGAAAACATGGCTTTTAGAAAATTCCTCTTTAAATCTTAATAAAAGATTTATAAATTCCAAACAATATTTTTACTGTCAGTTGGGTTAAAGAACACATGTCACTAAAAACACAGTTCACAATAAACCGAACTCACATTCCTTTTCATTCCAAATTCTAAATATGACTGAAAAACTTTATTTTAATAAAAGATTATCCTTTTCATACAATGTTTAAGAACAGTGTTATTTAAGACACTATTCACAACAAACCCAAAATCCAATTTATTTAATTTAACTTCACTTAAATATTATCAAATTGGAAAACTTCATTAAATCTAAATTTAATGATTAATTCTAGTTAATAACTAGTCCATTTAAATAAAAATGTATTTTCTAAAATATATTCCTTCTTCTAAAATATTTTCTAAAATATTCTTTTTCTAGAATATTCTTTATTGGAATGTGACACAGTCAACAGCCATATATTGCATGTAATCGATAATCATGATAAATAATTGTCAAGCATCCAAATAACACCCAAAGTGGATCCTACACTAAATGTTGGGACTAGTGTAGATCAAATATCATCCCAACACCCATGTGAGATTTCAGCCAACAATAGTACATATAAATAAATGATTGGTTAATAAATTTAACAAATTTCAATTCCGCTAACATGTTGACGATAATGAACAACATGTTATTATATTCCTAGTGCCAAATAAAATATATTTTACTCGTATAGTTTCTCTGTACATTTTAATGTCTAATAAACTGTAATTTATTTATATGACATTATTGTTGATGACAAATGAGAAAATTTTCATTTTCTTTATTTGTAGGCAGATATTCTTAGCTTTAAATTTTATCAAATAAAATGTCACTTAAATATACATACAATTCTAATGCATGTATTGACCAGTAATATGATTCTTATATTTGTCTATAAATTCTAATGTATGTTATGGAGTTAAAAATGATTTCTATATTTGCGTATAAATTATATTTCAACAAAATGTATAAAAAATGATAAATCCATTTTGTCGACAATTTCATTTTATCAAAGTGGACATTTTGTTATAACACAAATCTAGTTAATAAAAATGTTATTTGTGTTCAATTCTTTTATTTAAAAAAATGTCCTTTTTATTTCAACCATCTTAATTTGACAAAATGTACGTTTTTGCTTCAACTAATATATTTGCCAAAATAAATGTTTTGTTTTCAACTAGTGTAATTTTGACAAAAGTGAATAACTGGTTTCAATTAATGTAAATTGACAAAAGTGAATAATTTATTCTTCAATTCTAATATAACATAAAAGTGTTATATTTTTGTTTCATTATTTCAATTTAGACAAAAATGAGTATTTTTGTCCACTTCAACTTCAATGATAAAAAATATTGTTTAGTTATTCATTCTTTTACCATGGCAAAAATGAACATTTTCAATTCATTCATTTAAAGTGACAAAATGAATGTTTTTATTTTAATAACTTTATTTTGACAGAAACCATGTTTAATATAAACAATAAAATGAATATTTTATTATTATTCTAAATTTTACCAAAAACCAGGTTTTAATGTAAACAATAAAAATGAACTTTTTATTATAATCTAAATTTTTGACACAACAATTCATAACTAGTTGGCAAATAAAATTGACGTACATTTTGCTATGTATTCTAATGACAAATAAAAGAATATTTTATTTGTTTACATTTTTCTATGTGTTTTATTAACATATAAAAGAGAATTTTTATATATATACATTTTCTATCTATGCTAATGACGCATAAAAGAGTATTTGACATGTTTACATTTTTCTATGGACTCTAATAATATATAAAGAGCAAATTTTATTTGCTTACAAATTTCAAGTTTCTAATCCAATCTTAACAAGTAAAAATGGTATTTTCACTTGTTTACAAATCCTAATGACAAAACGACAATTTTGCATTGACACTTCTAACTCAATATAAATGATATGCTTTATTTTGACAATTTTGATTAAACATAAAAGCCATGATTTATATTGTCAATTTTAATACAATAAAATTGAAAATTTATTTCTAACATAACATGGTTTTAAAATGAGTGACATTTCTGACACAAATGAGAACTTTTATTTCAATCTACCAGTTTTGACAAAAATGTTATATTTATTTAATACTCATGTTTTGACAAAAGCATTATTTTTATTTCAACTATCAAGTTTGACAGAATGGCTTGTTCTTATTTCAATAAACAAGTTTGACAAAATGACTTGTTTTTTTTTCAATAAGCGAGTCTCACACTATGACTTGTCTTTATTTCAATAAACAAGTTTAACAAAATGACTTTTTTTATTTCAATAAACAAGTTTGACAAAATGACTTTTTGTTTTATTTCAATAAGCGAGTTTCACACTATGACTTGTTTTTATTTCAATAAACAAGTTTAACAAAATGACTTGTTTTTATTTAAATAAGCGAGTTTCACACTATGACTTGTTTTTATTTCAATAAACAAGTTTAACAAAATGACTTGTTTTTATTTCAATAAACAAGTTTAACCAAAAAGTGTTATTTTACTTTCAACAAACAAGTTTGTCAAAAAGTGTTGTTTTATCCTAGTTTACCAGTTCTGATTAAATTATGTTTCTAATTCAATAATCATGTTTGACAAAATAATTTTTCTTTACATGCCATACCTTTATTTAAATCAAACATGAACATTTTTGTTTTTGTATATAAAACAAAAATATGGTTTTTATTTTATACACAAATTTTAACACCCATGAATATAATATATTTTATATTTGCAATAAAATATGATTTTATCGTATACACAAAATTCTAATGAACATGAATACACAATCACAATCAATCGTTCACCCCAATCACAGCACAATCAATAATAAAAATAATATATACATACAACATGGATTTCACACTGAATGGATATATAAATAACACAATAAAATAATTAATTAATTTTAATCTTAAAAAATAGAAATCTCACCAAACAATTCTGATCTGAAATTTTCTGAATTTCCAAAGTGCTCAGAAATGGTTCTAGTCAGTTCCATGTCGAAGCTCTTGCGACGATGACTACAAAGGTTCGAAAATCATCGAATTCTGTCTCCGTACGACAAAGTTACGAATTAATTTGTGTAAACCATATTTTAAATTAACTAATAAAAGAATCAAAAGGGGAATATACCCTTATCTTCTCCTTCAATGAATCGGCCGTGGTTTTCTTTATTGGTTCGATACTAGGTTATAATTTTTCGATCAAATCATACAGGGTCTCGACGATCCAGCACCACATCACCGAAGAGAGGAGGAAGGCGCTCAGGGTGGACCCCGCTTCGGCCAATTCGACCCCCCTATGGAGCACGGCAGTGGCACGAACTCGGCGTGTTTGGGTGGCTGTAGCTCGTTGGTTACCCAACGATTGTGGTTGCTAACCGTATGGATGTGAAGCTGGTAAAATTCTCTTCAATAAACTCACTGAAGTGTGTGATTTTATTGCAAGGATGGACGGATTTTAGAGGAAGAAGAACGGAGGAATTTCAGCCATTGGAATTTTGTGGCGGCGGCTGATAGAATAGAATTAGGGTTGCTACAGTAGACCGTATTCATACCGTATTTATAGCGTATTTTATATTAATTTATTTATCTAATTCAAACAAAAAGTCTGTTAACCTATATGAACTCCAAATCGAACCCAACGAGTGTCGCCCCTAGCTAATATCCCCCATCCCGAACACAATGGAACATGTTTCGTAACCTAATTCGGCTGTTACGATATGTTTTTCTTTAAATTTAATATATAAATCAATTTATATTTAATTTGAACGTACATTTTAAATTACTGGGGCCACATACGACTTCTAAAAATTACAGAAAAATTACTTCTAGTTATGGTTTGATGATACGGTTCTAACAAGACTAATTTCGTCGAATTCTGAGACCGTTGGAAAAATGGCCATTTTCAAGTCGATTAAATTTGACTGAAACTGACAAAACATGTTTTCTTCTGCCACGCTCCCATATTAATTCGAAAAACTATGAAAATTAAAACCTAGCAATAGTTTGACATTCCGGTTCCAACAAAAGTGGTTTCGTCGAAAACCGAGGTCGTTTGAAAAATAACTATTTTTAAGGGCTAAATATTATATTAATATACATATAAATTCTACAGCGACTTTTCTAAATTTTAAACTGGACATAACTTTCAAATTATAAAGTGAAATTTCAGTTTCTCAGATTCGTTAGAAAGATATGATTAAACAGATTTAAATATTTCTTGTTTTGCTCAATTCTGATTTAAAATGAATCCTATACATTCAGTCAAAGTTCAAATTCAAATTTTCAAACTGCAGTGCTGTTTTAAACTCCTTTTATAATTAAATTGAATTTATTCATTTTAAAATAAATTTTTAGTCGTTCTTATTTAAAAAAATTATTTTAAATATTAAAAACCATTAAAATTTCTAAAATAAAAATTTTAAATTGGCCCCAAAATTCCGGGTTGTTACACGCAGCGATTGGTTTAGCTTATGGACGAGAACTCGCTCACTATATAATTTAGTTAGGTTATTATGACATGATTTGTTTCGTAGTTTAGTTGCAAGCTATAAATTGCATCATGTAGTTATTTTGGAGTTCAGCACTAGAACTATTCAAAGTCATTTGCATTAGAAACGTTGTGTGAATATGCGACTCTAGCATTTCATACTCCGTTGATGGACACTTGTGGTGCCTTAAATGGCATTTGATAGTTGATTATTTATTTATGATTACAGTGTGTGCATTTTATGCGAGCGATTATTCATTAATAATTGTTGTTGGTTGAAAACCCCACACGGGTCATTGGATCATATTTGACTCGCACATCTCTCTTGTGTGGATTTGCGGTTAATCGATTGATTGTCGTATTTATGTAAGCGTCAATTATTTGATTGAAGCTCACATGAAAATAACATGCATACTGGATGTCATTTTGTATGTTGATAGTTATTTGCAACTACCATTGGATGAAAATGATGATTGTAATCCATATTAATTTATTTATTCGGATATTGGTTGAAATCTTATTCTAATCTGGAATAAACATGAATATTTTTATAATATAATATTCAATGAGAATCAGAAGTTGATTTTGATGTCCGATTTTGGATGGACACGAAAATATAAAAATATGAAGCCGAGTTAAGTATATAAATGCAGTTTTGACTCGAATGGATTTTTATATCGATTTTATTCATTTTTATAATGAATATTGAGAAGACTGAATTTAAAAATATTACATTTTGATAATATTATCATTTTGAGATCATAAAAAATGCAATCTTCAAGTTTAATATAAATTGGTAATGGAAGTGCAATCATTTTGAAATGAACGTATGAAAACATTTTATAAAATATGTTTGAATAGAAATCAAAGATATGTATATTATAAATATATTTAAATGGTTCGATTAGAACGTATCGCACAGCAACCATTCGTGAATTTCAACCATTGACTTGAAATGGAAGTAATAGGAGATCCGACCATCGGATTCTCCTAAAACCGAAATCGTTGGGCTCGTATCGAAAAGAGCTTTCGAATGATGATAAGAAATTTGAAATCTAATGGTTAGATTTTAATATATGTCCAAATCAGTTTTGGAAAAGGTCGCTATGGATTCAGTTCGGTCGTGGAGATTGGGAACTGACTGTAAGGGTCTTAGTGAAATTATTAAAAATAGAGAAAAAATTATGTTAAATCATAATAAATGATTTGGAAAGTTTTTTGGATGAAAAATTCCAAGTTTATAAAGGTAAAAGATATTTTTATCAGAATAAGTTGTTTATCAACTTAAGTAAAGAACTGAATGGAATTGAAATGGTTTTGATATAACCAAAATTTTCCAACATATGAATTTGAATGGATTTGAACGGAAATAATCTTCGGAATATTTGGATATTGGATACCGTGATTATACAGATATTATTGAGGAATTTGGAAGATAAACATATTATTATTCCTAATACGATATCCGTTGGTTTCAGAATTTGATATTGAATATAAGCCTGTATGATTTCTTTTTAGAGCCTTGTATTTAATATCAAATTTGATTTTGGGATTCTCGTGAATGGTGTCTTAAATAAAACCTTGCTGAGAAAAGAATGAATCTTTTAATTAAGATTAATGAAGTTTTCCAATTATATTTATTAATTGGAATTAAACGGAAGACGATTTTGGGTTCGTTGTGAACGATGTTTTAAATGACATTAGTTCTTAAACCCAATTAACAATGAAGAAATGATTTGGAATTTAGAAATCTTTTAATTAAGATTTAGGGAAAATTTCCAAAGTAAATTTTCCAATTTAATACATTAAACTGGAATTGAATAGAATCCGATTTAGTGATAATCGAGACGAGCATCTGTGATTGAAAAGCCTTCACTGTTTATGGAATTTAAAAGGCTTTATCGATATTCCATTTATAGTATTGATCTGACACGAAAATTTATGTTGATTATATACTGTTATTATTTGTGTGAAGATTCCATTTTGATGGAAGATGATTTTGGGTTTATCGTCAACTTATGTTTTAAATGAAATTGGTTCATTTACCCAGTTAAAGACAGAATTAATTTTCCTAAAACTGAATAATCATTAAGTAATGATTTTTGGGATTAAAACTAAATGGAGTATTAATGAATCTTCAATTAGATTGAAATGGGAATGAGGTAAATAAATTTACCGAATTCAAGAAATGTTCGAGAATGGAGTACCACCAGTTTTACTCCTTGCGATAGTTAAATCTTTAATTAGATTTGATTGTTAAATGGTAACTAAGTTTACCGATAACACAATGGGTGTTAGATATGGAGTACTACCAGTTTTTCTTCATGGGATGAAAAGGTTGGGATCGGGAAAATAAAATGAATGGTTACTTCGGTAAGGCTCGATAATCCCAACTAGTTTGATAAACCTTAATTTGGTTTAAGATTGTTAAAAGATAATACAAAATCTTTTGCAATGGATTTCAAAGAAATAAATAAACAAGAGGTTTAAATGAATTAAATCTTTGATAAGATTTGTGGGATTGATTCCCAATGTAATGAATATTTGAATAAAAGAATATTCTAGACTGGAATGAGGCGTATGATTTTATATCACTTAATTATAAGATACACGAGTTATTCGGAAAGACAGGGTTTAATCCATTCTAAATAACTGACACGACGACTAAAAGTCGAAGACGACGGTGGTTGAAGACTGAAGATCTTCCCATAATTTGGATGATTACTGATGTCTTGATTGGACAGTACACCCAACATAAGGTAATAAGTGGTGATCATCCAGACGTACTTGGAGATCGTCCGGATATGCGAGGGCCTCTTTCCTGTATTATACATATGGGATGAGGAATAAGGTGCCTACGGTTTCATTCAGACCCAGAACGGACTTGCAAATTGATTGTATGTCTGACATTGTATTTCGCGCTATATTCATTGATCTCTGCTAAATATATATCTGTTTGGTGACGGAGAAATTATTCTTTTGCTTAACACCCTTCTCTGAGACGTATGAGCTTAGAGGTTATATATTTGTGGAAATCAATGGTATGATATGGATTGACAATGTGGCATGCCAAGATGCAGTGATAAGGATTTTGTTGAAAAATAAAGTCTTGTGGTTGATGATTAAAGCACAACTTTATGTAGCGTTAATTCGTGACCCTCAAATAATCAATGTTTATGGTTTAGTTAAGGCGGTTCCAATCTGAGTGCAGTTTTCAAATACACCTTTATTCACTTGGTCACTCCTAGGTATTAACTGGCTTGCCTACAGATTGGGTAGGATGATATTTTCAGACAAAATGGCAGAAAGATTAGAGTTTGCAAGATGCGTCATTGCTGTAAAGCCAGATAAAGAGCTTGTCGATGATTTCTTAGTTAAGCTACCTCGGGGCGGTACTAAAAAAATTAGAGTAAAATACCTTTAGAAGCCACTAGTTTGTACTTAATGTAAGGTTTTGGGCACTATAATGATAGTTGTGAAGTAAATTCATTTAAAGATCAACAACCTGAGGGAAGCAAGAACAAGAAAGAAACTAACAATGCAACAAATAAGAGAAGAATCAGTAGAAAGCAAGTGATATAAACATCAATGTACATGCTCCAAACAATCAGAGGAATGCAAACAACTTTGTGAGGAAAGTATATAACAACAATGTAAAAGACCTCTACCTCATAAAGCTCAAAATTGGCAGAAAGTTATGGGATACAAGAGAAAAGAAACATACAATAAGCCAAAAGGAAAGAGTACTTTTGGTGATTTCTGGCCTATAAATGACAAGACTGCTATTCCTATCACAGGTGAAGCCTCGGATATTGACATTGAATTACTCTGGAAAAGGGTGAAATAGAAAATGAAAAAGATGGCGATAATTGTAACAACCCTATTTTTCCATCAAAGTTTTACAGGAGTTCAATTAAAATAGAAGCACTAAATTTGAATTATGGCAGTTTTGCTAACTAATAGATTAAAATAAATAGGATTGTTTATAATATTAAGAAATTTTGTTATATGTATTTTTAATTGAAATAAATGGAAATGTAATTATTTCATTTTGGGTGCTGGATCATTAGTAAATAAATTCTTAAGCTTTTGGTTAAATAAATTTGTATAATATCAATTGTTGTCAAACATGACGTGAATCAGATTGTAATAGATATAAAATAGTTATGAAATTGTTAAATAATTTCATATAAATAAAACAATAGGATAATAGATATTTTATTTTATTGAACATTGAGTTAACGAGAAAATTACACGATTCTCGAATTAAATAAATAATCAATTAGCAAGATCTAGTTTGAACGATGCATTGTGAATCTATTTATATTAAAATTGCTTTAAATTAAATTAAACTAATTATTGAGCCTAATGTATGTTTGCCCAAATTAATAAACCCAAGACTTATTAAAACCTTTCAAATTTCTTCTTGTTACACCCCGTAATTTTAACAACACTAAAGTGGAAAAATTAAATAATATTTAATTTAATATTCAGAATTAAGTGAAATGGACTACGCTATTGCAATCTTCTCGGAATTCTGGCCAAAATAGACATCTGGTTTGCATAAAACAGACATCATATGAAGAAGTTATGAAGGTTTGAAGTTTGTATACGCATAAGAAGAATATATATATATATATATATATATATAAACAAACACACACATATATGGTCCAAAAATTCAAAATTAGGTTCAGAAATTCAAAATCGTGACGTTTAGGGCGAGCGGGAAAAATCCCGCCCAGGGGTATCGACCCCCCTATAGTAGACGTGGAAAATTAGGGTTTGGGTTGTTAGTTATATATATGGCCTCATTTCCCATGTTTTTACACCAAAAATAATGGAGGACTAGATGTCGTCGCTGCCCGGATTGAATCAAACCTTTTTCTTCTTCTGAAGTCGAGTTAATCAAGTTTAATGTTATTCAAGTGTAGATATGTGATTCAACATCTGCTATTCTTAAAACGACCCGAACTTCCCCGACAAGGAAAGCCCGGATTGCTTTGAGGACAAGCCACATCAGAATGCAAACATAAGAACATTTCATTGTATATTACAAAAATTTCATCAGAATACAAGAATATACACAGTATAAACAAATATAATACATCAGAGAAATATCAGAGATTACAATACATTACATAGCAGCGGAAAATAATACAAAGCACAACTGAAGGAAATATACGGATATAGAGCTTTCCGGATATCTTTCCAGCTGTAAATCAGCATCCTATGAATATAAATCTGCAAAACCAAAACTACTAGCTTCCCGTGTCAAATTAAGGGCACCTAGAGTTTAGGTTAAAACAATAAACTCCAGGTCAGTCATGTGACTGGTGTGAGAACTAAAAGAGTTATTAATCTTTAATTTAAAGTTTGGTAAATCAAGGGACCACGCCGTATAACACGGAACGGGTTTCCTCCCAAGAATACTAATGTGTAAAACAACAACGCAATGCTAAATAAAGAAAAATGAAGCTATTATAAGACCCAGGTCCCATCACACAATGCATCTCAAGCCGAAGGATAGGGTTTTTACCTTATAATAGCCAAAGAATGCTTGATACGCTAAAAACAATTCATTTGATGCTATTATAAGGGCATAGTGTATAAAACAATTACAATCATAAATATCAATCATAGACGGCATAAGTGCCCCATACCACTATGTCTCCATACAAGGCTCTACAAATAAAACCGCAAAGTCACGTATTGGAAGCTGGATTTCCATCTGTGAACCAAGGCAAAAGATAGTCCTCAACGAATTCGAGACAATCTAGCCCATGTCTCAGGATCAGAGCTCGAGTGACCCTCGAAGCGACAGGGCCGGTCCACCGATGTGGATTAAAATGCCTGAACACTGCGTTTTCCCGTGCTTTGGGGCGTAAATGAGTCCTATGACTCCATCGGCTCCACATAGTCACCGATATATCCGAGGCGCCTCGCAACAACAACAACTACACAGGTGAAAATAATATAAATGTCAGGGATGGTAGGTCACTGACACCACACTAGCTAGAAGGAAACGCATGCCCTCCCTGAGGTCCTCTCCCGTTTTTGGTTCACAACCGGGGTGTAAGGCTCGCGAATCAACGTTACACAAAGCTCTGCCACACAGGAGGTGCTTTGATCATCAACTACAAGATTTTGCTTTTCAACATAAGCCTTGATCAATTGCCACTTAGGCATGCCGCACAGGCAATTCACTCCATGCAATTAATATCCATTAATATATGACCTCTAAGCTCGTACGTCTCAGAGAAGGGCGTTAAGCAAGAGAATAAATTCTCCGTCGCCAAACAGATTTATATTTAATAGAAATCAATCACACAAAATAAAATCCAATGTCAGACACACAGTCCATTTACAAGTACGTTCTAGGTCTGAACGAAACCGGAGGCACCTTGTACCTCGCATATTCATCGATCTCCAAGTACTTCTGGACGATCACCAACTGATTCCCTCCACTTGGGTGTACAGCCCAATCAAGGTCATTAGTAATCACCCAAACGACGTGAAGACCTCCGGTCTTCGACCACCGTCTTCATCCTCGACACATCGTCGAATCAGTTATTCAGAATGGGATAAACCCGGTCTTTCTAAATAACTCGCGTATATAATAAACAAGTGTTACACAAACACAACATATGCCTCGTTCCAATTCAGAATATTCCTTTATTCAAATATTCTCATACTTTGGGAAAGGTTCCCATTAATTTTATCAAAGATAAATTCTTTAAGTTTATTCTTTAATATTCCTTTGAATATCAATTCAAATTAGTCGGGATTAGCGAACCACACCGAAGTAAGCATTTATTTTCTTTCCCAATCCCAACCTATTCATCCCATGAAGTAAAACTGGTCATACTTCATACCTAACACCATGGTGTTATCGGTAAATTCAATTACCATTTCACGTTCAAATCTAATTAAAGATTTAACTATCGCCTGGAGCAAAACTGGTGACACCCCATTCTCGATCACTTCAATCTAATTAAAGATTCATTAAAATTCCACTTAGTTTTAATCTTCCCAAAAATCAATATCCTGTCTTTAACTGGGTTAAAGAACCAATGTCATGTAAAACACAGTTCACGATAAACCCAAAATCACATTCCATTAATCATCGGGTTAAAGAACAATTGTTATTTAAAACACCGTTCACGGTAAACCCAAAAATCAATTCCAATTCAATTCCAATTAAATATTATTTAATTGGTATACTATTAAATCTAAATAAAAAGATTTAATCTTTTTCTCAACTGGGTTTAAGAATAGTGTTAATGAAGACACCATTCACGACAAACCCAAATCACATTTGATATTAAATACAAGGCTCTGAATAGAAAATATATCGGCTTATATTCAATATCAAATTCTACGACCAACAAATATCGTATTGAAAATAATGATATTAATATATCTTTCAAATTCCCGTAACAATAACTGTATCATCACGAAATCCAACATCGAAATATTCCAAAAACAATTTTGATTCAAATCCATTCCAATTCAATTATTGGAAATTGTGGTTACTTTTAAAACCATTTCAAATCCAATTTATTTATTTTAAAAATAAATGGATTTTAATTCTAGTTCAAAACCAGTTCATTTCAATAAAAAACTATTTTTATCTTTTAAAATTTGGAATTTTTCATCTCAATTCTTCACAAATCATTTCTTATGATTTTACACAAATTATTGATATTTTTAATAATTTTATCAAGGCCCGTACAGTCGATTTCCATCAACGACCATCGAACTGCACTTACAACAACTTTTTCCAAATTTGATTTGGACATAATTCCAAATCCAACCGTTAGATTTCAAATCTCTAATATACGCTAGAAAGCTCTTTTCGATACGAACCCAAAGGTTCCGGTTTTAGGAGAATCCGACGGTCGGATCTCCCGCAATATCCATTCGAATTCAATGGTCGAAATTCGCGAACTGCCGCGACGCGGTGCTTTCTATTCAGGCCATTGTATTATATATATATATATATATATATATATATAATATAATATAATATAATATATACTACGTCGATTTCCTTTTAAAACATATTTTATAAATTGTTTTAACTTCGTTTTCGAAACGATTTCAACTTCATATTCAATTTCGAATCAAAATTGAATATTCCACATCATCGATATAAAATGATAATATTTTCAAAACGTTATATTTTGAAATCACCCTCTTTCTTATATTCATTATAAAAATGAATAAAATCAATATAAATATTTTTCACGTCAAAATGGCGTCAATCTAATCAACATGACTTTTATTCAACATATGAAAGTTTATTCTATTCAACACATGAATATTTATTCTATTCAACACATGAATTTTTTTTTATAATATTCCTTATTTTTTAAATCGGAATGAGGCCCAATCAATTACCATATGATGTTAATTATATGGATTTTCTACAACACATGTATATAATAGCAATGATAAATCATCAACCACCATCCAGAGTGCACACAAAACTGCATAAGCATTAAATATAAATAATTAACGCTTACACAGTCTGTCAACCCATCGATTGACATACGACTAAACAATCGGGATTAGTGTATGTCAAATATCATCCCAATACCCATGTAGGGTTTCACATCAACAAACACAGATTTTTATTTGTGCAGTTGGGCGATGTGTAAAATTTATCGTCCCAATCAATATCAGTCAAATCGGTGTACATAAACAAATCGTTCGATTTGTAAATGAATATTTATTTCACTTCAATACTTGAATATATATTTTACTTCAACACATGAATATATATTTTATTTCAACACATGAATATATATTTTATTTCAGCACATGAATAA
Source organism: Allium sativum (assembly GCA_030737875.1). Classification (NCBI taxonomy): domain Eukaryota; kingdom Viridiplantae; phylum Streptophyta; class Magnoliopsida; order Asparagales; family Amaryllidaceae; genus Allium; species Allium sativum. Next base: position 130,570,242 of record CM060912.1, on the reverse strand, counting down.
TTATTTTACTTCAACACATGAATATATATTTTATTTCAACACATGAATATATATTTTACTTCAACACATGAATATATATTTTATTTCAACACTTGACTATATATTTTATTTCAACACATGAATATATATTTTACTTCAACACATGAATATATATTTTACTTCAGCACATGAATATATATTTTATTTCAACACATGAATATATACCTTATTTCAACACATGAATATATATTTTACTTCAACACATGAATATATATTTTACTCCAACACATGAATATATATTTTACTCCGACACATGAATATATATTTTATTTCAACACATGAATATATATTTTACTTCAACACATGAATATATATTTTATTTCAACACATGAATATATATTTTACTTCAACACATGAATATATATTTTATTTCAACACATGAATATATATTTTACTTCAACACATGAATATATATTTCACACATCACAATCAACAGTCAAATTTCACAACACAAGCAATCGCACAAGTTGTCCATGGTCTGTGGACAACGTGTGTCGGGTGCTACTAAGCACCGTCTACATCCTAGTATATATTTCAAACTAGAAATTAAAATAAAAGCGAGGAGTTCTCACTGATTAGCTATACCAAATACCGCGACTCTTCTAATGTAGAAAATCTTCGCCGATCGCCTTCTATCACTTTCGTCATCCACATCCACTACATATATAAAAATTGCATTTTTACATTATTGTCATGTATATAAAAATCACCATTTTATACTGCTACTATATAGATAAAAATTCTATTTTTATACCGCTGTTTATATAATAAAGATCATATTTTTAACACGCTATTCTCTATATAAAAATCACATTTTTATATAAAAATTATATTTTTTTATCTCTACTACATATAAAAATTATATTTTTATTCTTTCTATAATATAAAAATCATAGCTTTTGTTAAATAAATAAAAAATCAAATCTTTTCAAATAAAAATTTCAATCTATTCACATTAAAAAAATATAAGCTTTTCCTAATGTTAAAGATCCAATATTTCATGAATCAAAAATCATAACTTTACTATTTTAAAAATAGGATCTTTCATGAATTAAAAGTCATATTTTTCCTATCGTTAAAATCGTATATTATTCACAACTTTATACATACATACATACATACATACATACATACATATATATATATATATATATATATATATGAAGCTGAGCTTTACACTCATAATAATCCGAGCTTTTAAATTAGTAAAAATCTGAGTTTTAAATGAATAAAAATTTGAGTTTTAAATCAATAAAAATCTGGGTTTTAAATCAATAAAAATATGAGTTTTAAATCAATAAAAATCTGAGTTTTAAATCAATAAAAATCTGAGTTTTAAATCAATAAAAATAAATAAAATAAAGAGATAAGGCTTACAGTGTTTGGTTGGAGGAGGGGTGGTGTATGCACGGCGGAGGTGGAGGGGGACCTTGCGCGTCGACTTTCAGGCGGAGGAGGGGGCTCTGAAGCGGTGCAGGCGGTCGGTGGCCTCGGGTGGTGGCAGGGGCGGCGGTCGATTTTAGGGCATTAGGGTTTAGGGGCTATTGGGTGCGGGGTTCCAACGGAGACGGGGCGGGGTCACCTGCGACATGGAGGAAGGCTCGCCCGAGGCGCGGCGAGGGTGGAGGTGCTCGTCGTGCGATGGCACGACAAGGAGGAACGGCGATCTTGTCATTTTTTTCTGTAATGATTTCGAACGATAGGGGGGTGGGCTCGCGTTGACTAAGGGAACAAGGAAAAAGGGGAAGGGAATTATAAATATATATATATATATATTATTGTTTAATTATTTCAAAAAGTAACTATTTATTCCGAACCCCAAACGAGACCCACCGCCTGCCGCCTCTAGCTAATTACCCCCATTCCGAACACAATGGGATATGTTTCATAAGCTGATTCGACTGTTCCGATCAGTTTCCGTCAAAATCAAAATACAAATCTATATATATTGAATTTGAACGCACATTTCAATTTACCGGGGTCACATACTAACTCGAAAAATTCCAGAAAAATATTTTCTAGCTTCGTATTGACGTTACGGTCCTAACAAAACTAATTTCTTCAAATTCTGAGACCATTTGAAAAATGGCCATTTTCCAGTCGATCGAAATTGACTGAAACTGTCAAAACACGTTTTCCCTCGCCACGCTCACATATTGACTCGGAAAATTACGAATTTTGAAACCTAGCAATAACTTGACCTTCCTGATTCAACAAAGAGGTTTCGTCAAAAACCGAGGTTGTTTGCAAAATTTCCATTTTTAAGGGCCAGAATTTCACAGCGAGTATTCTGAATTTTCAACTGGGCATAACTTTTTATCCCCGCTATGAAATTTCAATTTCTCGGATTCGTTGGAAAGATATTCTCAAACAGATTCTAATATTTTTGGTTTCACTAAAATCCGGTTTATTTTGAATCTTGTACATTCATTTAAAATTTGAAATCGAATTTTCGAACTACCGCCCCATTTTCTATTCCTTTTATAATTTAAAATAAATATTTATATTCAAACGACGATCTATATAAATATATACGTTCTAATTCTATTCAAAATAAATTTCTCATCTTTATTATTTAAAATAATTCATTTTAAATATTCAAAATTCACTAAAATTGCCAAAATAAAAATTTTAAATTGGCTCGGATTTTCGGGTTATTACAATCTCCCCCACTTAAAACTTTTCGTCCCCGAAAAAGAACGAAGCCAAAAGTTGTTTCACAAATCAACTCAACTTCCATTATTTTCATTACGACTTTAGTTCTTCAATTTTTCAGTTTCTAAGAACTTTCAAATTTTTTAAAAATTTGGCCAACACCCTATATTTTCGAAAAATTTCACCATAACGTCCCCTGCACCGGGAGCTTCGGGATATCTCAAATAGCATCTCATGGCCCTCACCAATCCAAAAAGAAAAAGAAACAGCCAAGCGGCTAGCCAATCGGCTCATAAAATCATCAAAACCCAATAAATTTGTAAACATGTACCTATTTGTCGGGCAAACAATTTTATTCCTCTTCTTTAGCCTCTTTGCAATAACCTGTTCAATGTAAGTACATGTATATGCATGCAAATGCGATAAATTTTTAATACAATTCACTTTTTGGTTCAATTTGGCTAAAGGTTCAACATTTAATTAATCACAACAATAATCAAACAACATAACCAGTAATCAATTAGTGAATTATCATTTTCTAACATATTACTTTAATACATAGTCAAAAAATCAGATTTTTGATGCCCAATCACAACAATAAGCCCTATCTAGTTTTGGTTCTCACACAAATCAATTGGAATCATATAGATATCCCACCTTCGAAACTCGAACACAGACACTGATGGTGAGGCCTCATCATCAGAATCATCTTCGGGCGACTAGAGTGTGATTCTATATCTACCAAAAATATTAAAACTTCGAATACCCATGGATCAGACGTATATGCAAAATCTTTATTTATTGGATTGCCCAAATTCAATACAAATAAATATTCAAATACGTTGAATAAAGTTTAAATTTTCAAAACAAAATTCGTTTTCATTTTAAAAATATACTCTTCACACTCATTTTAGGATACTACTGATCCCATCTCTAACGAGTCATTCTTATTGGATATTACTAATCCAATCTCTGATGAATTCTTTCGTATGGTTCTAACGTGTCTTGTTCTCCAAGCTCTGTAAACCAAAGCTCTGATGCCAAACTAAAATGACCCGAACTTCCCCGGTAAGGAAAGCCCGGATTGCTTTGAGGACAAGACACATCGGAACGCAAACATAAGAACATTTCATTGTATATTACAACAATTTCATCAGAATACAAGAATATACAGAGTATAAACAAAAATAATACATCAGAGAAATATCAGAGATTACAATACATTACATAGCAGCGGAAAATAATACAAAGCACAACTGAAGGAGATATACAGATACAGAGCTTTCCGGATATCATTCCAGCTGTAAATCAGGATCCTGTGAATAAAAATCTGCAAAACCAAAACTACTAGCTGCCCGTGTCAAATTAAGGGCACCCAGAGTTTAGGTTAAAACAATAAACTCCAGGTCAGTCATGTGACTGGTGTGAGAACTAAAAGAGTTATTAATCTTTATTTTAAAGTTAGGTAAATCAAGGGACCACGCCGTATAACACGGAACGAGTTTCCTCCCAAGAATACCAATGCGTAAAACAACAACGCAATGCTAAATAAAGAAAAATGAAGCTATTATAAGACCCAGGTCCCATCACACAATGCAACGCAAGCCGAAGGATAGGGTTTTTACCTTATAATAGCCAAAGAATGCTTGTGTATAAAACAAATCATTTGATACTACTACAAGTGCATAGTGTATAAAACAATTTCAATCATAAGTATCAATCATAAACGGCATAAGTGCCCCATACCACTATGTCGCCATACTAGGATCTACAAATAAAACCGCAAAGTCACGTATCGGAAGCTGGATTTCCATTTGTTAACCGAGGCAAAAGATAGTCCTCTCCGAATTCGAGATAATCTAGCCCATGTCTCAGGATCAGAGCTCGAGCGACCCTCGGAGCGACAGGGCCGGTCCACCGATGTGGATTATAATGCATGAACACTGCGTTTTCCCGCCCTTTGGGGCGTAAATGAGTCCTATGACTCCATCAGCTCCACATAGTCACTGATATGTCCGAGGCGCCTCGCAACAACAACAACCACACAGGTGAAAATAATATAAATTTCAGGGTTGGTAGGTCACTGACACCACCCTAGCTAGAAGGAAACGCATGCCCTCCCTGAGGTCCTCTCCCGTTTTTAGTTCACAAACGGGGTGTGAGGCTCGCGAATCAACATTACACAAAGCTATGCCACACAGGCAGTGCTTTGATCATCAACTACAAGACTTTGGTTTTCAATAGAAGCCTTGATCAATTGCCACTTAGGCATGCCACACAGGCAATTCACTCCATGCGATTAATATCCATCAATATATAACCTCTGGGCTCGTACGTCTCAGAGAAGGGCGTTAAGAAAGAGAATAAATTCTCCGCTGCAAACAGATATATATTTAATAGAAATTAATCACACAGAATAAAATCCAATGTCAGACACACAGTCCATTTTCAAGTCCATTCTGGGTCTGAATGAAACCAGAGGCACCTTGTACCTTGCATATCCATCGATCTCCAAGTACGTCTGGACGATCACCAACTGTTTCCCTCCTCTTGGGTGTACAACCCAATCAAGATCATCAGTAATCACCCAAACGACGTGAAGACCTCCGGTCTTCGACCACCTTCTTCATCCTCGACACAACGTCGAATCAGTTATTCAGAATGGGATAAACCCGGTCTTTCTGAATAACTCGCATATATAATAAACAATTGTTACACAAACACAACATACGCCTCATTCCAATTCAGAATATTCCTTTATTCAAATATTCTCATATTTTGGGAAAGGTTCCCATTAATTTTATCAAAGATAAATTCTTTAAATTTATTCTTTAATCTTCCTTTGAATATCAATTCAAATTAGTCGGGATTAGCGAACCACATTGAAGCAATCATTTATTTTATTTCCCAATCCCGACCTATTCATCCCATGAAGTAAAACTTATCATACATCATATCTAACACCACGGTGTTATCGGTAAATTCAATTACCATTTCACGTTCAAATCTAATTAAAGATTTAACTATCGCCTGGAGAAAAACTGGTGATACCCCATTCTCAATCACTTCAATCTAATTAAAGATTCATTAAAACTCTACTTAGTTTTAATCTTCCCAAAAATCAATATCCTGTCTTTAACTAGGTTAAAGAACCAATGTCATCTAAAACACGGTTCATGATAAACCCAAAATCACATTCCATTAATCATCGGGTTAAATAACAAGTGTTATTTAAAACACCATTCATGGTAAACCCAAAAATCAATTCCAATTCAATTCTAATTAAATATCATTTAATTGGTATACTATATTAAATCTAAATAAAAAGATTTAATCTTTTTCTCAGTTGGGTTTAAGATAGTGTTAATGAAGACACCATTCATGACAAACCCAAATCACATTTGATATTAAATACAAGGCTCTGAATAGAAAATATATCGGCTTATGTTCAATATCAAATTCTACGACCAAAAAATATCGTATTGGAAATAACGATATTAAGATATCTTTCAAATTCCCATAACAATATTTGTATCATCACGAAATCCAACATCGAAATATTCCAAAGACAATTTCGATTCAAATCCATTCCAATTCAATTATTGGAAATTCTGGTTACTTTTAAAAATATTTCAAATCCAATTTATTTATTTTAAAAATTAATGGATTTTAATTCTAGTTCAAAACCAGTTCATTTCGATAAAAAACTATTTTTATCTTTTCAGATTTGGAATTTTTCATCCCAATTCTTCACAAATCATTTCTTATGATTTTACACAAATTATTGATTATCAAGGCCCGTACAGTCGATTTCCATCAATGACCATCGAATTGCACTTACAATGACCTTTTCCAAATTTGATTTGGACATAATTCCAAATTCAACCGTTAGATTTAAAATCTCTAATATTCTTAGAAATCTCTTTTCGATACGAACCCTACGGTTCCGGTTTTAGGAGAATCCGACGGTCGGATCTCCCGCAATATCCATTCGAATTCAATGGTCGAAATTCGCGAACTGCCATGGCGCGGCGCGTTCTATTCAGGCCATTATATTATTTATAATATATATAATGTATACTTCGTCGAATTCCTTTTAAAACGTATTTTATAAATCATTTTAAATTCGTTTTCGAAATGATTTCAACTTCATATTCAATTTCGAATCAAAATTGAATATTCCACATCATCGATATACAAATGATAATATTTTCAAAGCATTATATTTTGAAATCACTTTATTTCTTATATTCATTATAAAAATGTATAAAATCGATATAAATATCGTCCACGTCATAATGGCGTCAATCTAATCAACACGACTTTTATTCGACACATGAATGTTTATTCTATTCAACACACGAATATTTATTCTATTCAACACATTAATTTATTTTTATAATATTCCTTATTTTCCAAATCGGAATGGGGCCTAATCAATTACCATATAAGGTTAATTATATGGATTTTCTACAACACATGTATATAATAGCAACGATAAATCATCAACCATCATCCAGAGTGCACCACACAACAGCATAAGCATTAAATATAAATAATTAACGCTTACACAATCTGTCAACCCATCGATTGACATACAACTAAACAATCGGGATTAGTGTACGTCAAATATCATCCCAATACCCATGTAGGGTTTCACATCAACAAACACATATTTTTATTTGTGCAGTTAGGCGGTGTGTAAAATTTATCGTCCCAATCAATATCAGTCAAATCGGTGTACATAAACAAATCGTTTGATTTGTAAATGAATATTTATTTTACTTCAACACATGAATATATATTTTACTTCAACACATGAATATATATTTTATTTCAACACATGAATATATATTTTACTTCAACACATGAACATATATTTTATTTCAACACCTGACTATATATTTTATTTCAACACATGAATATATATTTTATTTCAACACATGAATATATATTTTACTTCAACACAGGAATATATATTTTATTTCAACACATGAATATATATTTTATTTCAACACATGAATATATATTTTACTTCAACACATGAATATATATTTTATTTCGACACATGAATATATATTTTACTATGAATATATATTTTACTCCAACACATGTATATATATTTTATTTCAACATGAATATATATTTTATTTCAACACATGAATGTATATTTTACTTCAACACATGAATATATATTTTATTTCAACACATGAATATATATTTTACTTCAACGCATGAATATATATTTAATTTCAATACATGAATATATATTTTACTTCAACACATGAATATATATTTCACACATCACAATCAACAGTCAAATTTCACAACACAAACAATCACAAAAGTCATCCATGGTCTGTGGACAACGGGTGTCGGGTACTACTAAGCACCGTCTGCATCCTAGTATATATTTCAAACTAGAAATTAAAATAAAAGTGAGGAGTTCTCACCGATTAGCTTTACCAAACACCGCGACTCTTCTAATGTAGAAAATCTTCGCCGCTCGCCTTTTGTCACTTTCGTCGTCCATACCCACTACATATATAAAAATCGCAATTTTATATTGTTGACATATATATAAAAATCACATTTTTATACCGCTACTATATAGATAAAATTTCTATTTTTATACCGCTGTTTATATAATAAAGATCATATTTTTATCACACTATTCTCAATATAAAAATCACATTTTTATATATAAAGATCGTATTTTTATATCTCTACTTCATATAAAAATTATGTTTTTATTCTTTCTATAATATAAAAATTATAGCTTTTGTTAAATTAAAAAAATTCAAATATTTTCAAATAAAAATTTCAATCTATTCACATTATAAAAATATAAGCTTTTCCTAATGTTAAAGATCCAATATTTCATGAATCAAAAATCATAACTTTACTCTTTTAAAAATTGGATCTTTCATGAATTAAAAGTCGTATTTTTTCCTATCATTAAAATCATATATTAATCACAACTCTATATATATATATATATATATATATATATATATATATATATATATATATATATAAGCTGAGCTTTAAACTCATAAAAATTTGAGCTTTTAAATTAGTAAAAATCTGATTTTTAAATCAATAAAAATTTGAGTTTCAAATCAATAAAAATCTGGGTTTTAAATCAATAAAAATCTGAGTTTTAAATCAATAAAAATCTGAGTTTTAAATCAATAAAAATCTTAGTTTTAAGTCAATAAAAATAAATAAAATAAAGAGACAAGGCTTACAGTGTTTGGTTGGAGGAGGGGTGGTGTCTGCGCGATGGAGGTGGACCTTCCGAGTTGACGTTCAAGCGGAGGAGGGGGGTCTGAAGCACCGCAGGCGGTCGGTGGACTCAGGTGGTGGCAGGGGTGACGCTCGGTTTCAGGGCATTAGGGTTTGGGGGCTATTGGGTGCGGGGTTCCAACGGAGAGGGGGCGGGGTCATCTGCGACATGGAGGAGGGCTCGCCTGAGGCGCGGCGGGGGTGGGGTGGAGGTGCTCGTCGCGCGATGGGGCGGCGATATCTCGTTGTTTTTTCTGTAATGATTTTGAATGATAGGGGGGCTCGCATTGACTAAGGGAACGAGGAAAAGGGGGAAGGTAATTATAAATATATATATATATTAATGTTTAATTATTTCAAAAAGTAACTATTTATTTCGAACCCCAAACGAGACCCACCGCCTGCCTCCCCTAGATAATCACCCCCATTTCGAACACAGTGGGATATGTTTCGTAAGCTGATTCGACTGTTTCGATCAGTTTCCGTCAAGATCAAAATATAAATCTATATATATTGAATTTGAACGCACATTTCAATTTACCGGGGTCACGTACTAACTCGAAAAATTCCAGAAAAATATTTTCTACCTTCATATTGACGATATGGCCCTAACAAAACCCATTTCGTCAAATTCTGAGACCGTTTGAAAAATGGCCATTTTCCAGTGGATCCAAATTGACTAAAACTGTCAAAACATATTTTCCCTCGCCACGCTCACATATTGATTCAGAAAATTACGAATTTTGAAACCTAGCAATAACTTTACCTCTCGGATTCAACAAAATTGGTTTCGTCAAAAACCGAGGTCATTTGCAAAATTTCCATTTTTAAGGGCCAGAATTCCACAACGGTTATTCTGAATTTTCAAATGGGCATAACTTTTTATCCTCGCTATGAAATTTCGATTTCTCGGATTCTTTCGAAAGATATTCTCAAATAGATTCTAATATTTTTGGTTTCACTAAAATCCGGTTTATTTTGACTCCTGTACACTGATTTAAAATTTGAAATCGAATTTTCGAACTACCGCGCCATTTTCAATTCCTTTTATAATTTAAGATAAATATTTATATTCAAACGGTGATCTATATAAATATATATATGTTCTAATTCTATTAAAAATAAATTTCTCATCTTTATTATTTAAAATAATTCATTTTAAATATTCAAAATTCACTAAAATTGCCAAAATAAAAATTTTAAATTGGCTCGGATACCCGGGTTATTACAATTCTCCTTCTATTTTTCTAGGTCCAAACACTGTGATTTTAAGGTACTTTTAGATTTAAATAATTTAAAAGTAAAACATGATATGACTATAATATGGATCCATGCCTATGACTTCTTGAATCTTATCATATTTGTATAACTTGTGTTTCTATGATATTCTGACATGACTATGACTTAGATCTTAACCTTTATCATGTCAGATCTATCTTTGATTATAGATCTAATTCACTGTTTAAATCATATGATACATGTTCTATTATGTTTATGGCCAAATCAGATCTGTTTTTAGTTGGACATTTAAATCATTGTTTAGGTCACATCATGCCTATCTCTATTATGCTGGAATCAGAGCTATTGTCACATGTTCATCCTATATGCTTATCTTGCCATTATGCCACTATATATTTATGCCATTACATGTCAACCTTGTTAGTGTGATCATCTCTGTCCTTTTCCCGCTATCTTTTCTATTTTTATTTTTATATAACTAGGCTACTTCGAGCCTAGGCATGCCGCTAAAATATGCAAATGCGTTAGATTGGGAACGAGGGGAAGCAGTAAAATTGGGGCATAACTTGTAATTGGTAATTTGGGCATAACTTGAATGAAATGTTATAATATTAATTTGGGGCATATGATTCATTATGAACATAATTTGGGAAAGGGGAATCAAAACCAATAATGACATGGGTAAAATTGGCTAATAATGAAATGCCTAGTATTACAGTAATTAAAAACTGTAACTGCGCCTAGACACGAGGTTAGACTACACTTGTGGTGGAAGTCTGCTCGGAACCGCCCGACATATCCAGCTACCATAAGTGGTGAATCTAATGTGAGGGGTCTAGGTGCACAAAGGACATGCTAAGGCATGAGGTTAAGCCCGATTTGTGGAAGAAGTCTACCCGGAACCGACTGACATATCCAACATCCACAAGTGGTAGGATTAATGTGAGGGGCCTAACACATTATAACCATAAATGAACATGGTAATGAATTGGAATACTTAAACTAGTTAAATCCATAGGGAATGTATGAGCATGAATTTGAATAGGGTTAAGTGAAATTGGTTGAAACAGTGGGAGGGTTAAGTATATCTGGATAGGTTGTGTAATATTTATACATAGGCCAACAAATTTAGCCTGATGGGGTTATGTAATTAAAGGTACCGATAGCTAAGGATAAACTGTGGAAATCAAAATAGGATACAAGACAAAAGTGAGCGCTTGTATCATCTTGGGTGTGGGACCCGTTTCAGTCAGTAACCAATATATAGGAATCAAACGAGTACTCCATGTTAGGTCGAAGTCGGGGAACGCTTACATGGCTGATTGTAAGAGATCCAAATGTGGAAGACGGTGTGGGAGGCGCAAACCGATTGGGGCCATGTGCGTGCACGGTCTGGGCAAAGGGGGATAAGACAACCGTGACATTAGTAGATATGGTTATGCACAACTGGAAAATGAAGGCTTTCCAGTTTAGGGAGTGATACACCCCACTATGGGGTCAGCATAGGATATCTACGGAGTAGGGAGCCGATAAATTAGGGTAGTAATTAGGGTACACTTAGACTCCGGTATGTTTAGGAGCCCGTTATTATCCATAAGGGTAAATCTGGAACGTTGGGCTACCTATTGATTATATGGGGTGAAAACCTCTCACTGGAAGTACGCCTAAGTCTACCGTCTTATAGTTTTTGGGATCATCTCATTCTGGTTATACTAGTATCGGTGCAGAGTGATCATTAGAAGCGTATATGCTCTATCAAGTTTACCTTGTCATACCTGCTTTTTGTGATGTTGTCTTTCTCATCCAATTTATATGCCTATCATGATACTTTTACTTATTTATTTGCTAAAAGTAACTAGACTCTCCAGACTTAATGTCTAACCCTTTTTGTTTCCTCTTATTTCTTTCGTTCCCCCCAGGTTCTCAAGGTGGGAATACTCAGCTTGACCAGGATTCTGCTATCTTTTTGCTGGAGCTACTTAGATGTATTGCTCAAGCTCCTATTTTGCTACTATGGATATGTTTTTATTTGGGGATTATGCTTCTTTTATTTTGTACTATGATGTTTTAAGTGCAAGATAGAAGTTTCGATGATGTACTGGGATTATGTATTTTCAGACATATAATGTTTTGAACCATGATGCTTTATGATTAATAAAGTTTTTTTTATTCCGCTGCTAATTTATATCTGTCTTGTAATGTTTTTGTTTCTGATTAGCTATAACGCTTCATGAAACTTAATGCATTCTCTTAATGAGTGACATTAACGGACATGGGGTGACACACTTGGTATCAGAGCTGAAGATTACTAGATTAGATAAAAGTTTTTGAAAATTATTTTCAAAATGGTTTTAAAAAAAAGCATTTTCAAAAGAAAAGTCTGTTTTGAAAAACATATTCCCCAAATCCATATGTAATATCTTTCGATCCTTCATCGAAATCTCTTTCCTTTTCTTTTCAGCATATCTGGGGAACCTAATATTCCAAAGGGCTTTACGATACCAAGCTGGTTCCGTAGTATCTAAACGCCAAGGCGCCTGCTGGTGGTCAGGCAGACATCCCTCCCTCAGTTGCACCCGTCATTCCTCCTCATCCTTCTCCACATGTAGACAACTTCTCTAAGATCTGTAGAGATTTCCGTGCTATGGGGGGAAGGCCATTCCATGGAACCGAGACGTTCGTAGAGGCAAGGAATTGGCTTAAGGGTTTGGAATTTTCGATATGGACGATCGTAAGAAGATTCAGCTAGCTGCCTTGCTACTGAAGGATGAAGCTTCGTTCTGGTGGGAAGTAACCTAAGCAAGGCATCCTATGGAGACATGGGATGATTTTAGATAGAGGTTTGAAATGAAGTTTCTATCTTAAGCTGAGAAAAGCATGCAAATGGGGAGGTTCTTGGTGCTCAAATAAGGCGACATTATTGTTAAAGAATATGTGAACAAGTTCAACCAACTAGCAAGGTTTGGAGTGGAACTGGTCGATACCCCGCATAAGAAAGCCTTGTGGTTTGTTAAAGGGATGAATGAACCCCTTCATGGGTTAGCTATGTCCCTTATTCCATTGGGAGAAACTTTTTAAAGGCTTGTTGGTATGGCCTTGATGCATGAGGAAGACAAAAGCGATAAGAAGGAAGTTAAAGTTGAGGAATCACAAAACAAGAAAGTGTGACCTAAGAAAGGACATCAACAATAACAACAGAAGAAGGGCAAAAAGAGTGACAAGGCTAAGGATAAGAGGAAGTGCCATAGTTGCGGACGAGAGGGTCACTTGGTAAATGGCTACAAAAGAAGGAAGAATACTTACTTCAATTGTGGAGAGGTCGGACACTTTGATAAGGAGTGCTCGAAGAAACAGGGACAAGGTCAAAGGGCAGAAGATTCTGGAAGGCAGGTGCATGCTCTTGTGACTAGTGCTCCAGATAGAGGTAGGAAAATTTCCGTGGAAGGTTTGATTTCTCTTTCCAGTTATCCTATTAGAACTCTTTTTTATTCTCGCGCTTGACATTCATTTATATCTAGTTTTGTGGTTGAGTCTCTGCACCTAAATACTAGTATAATAGTGGATCCCGTGGTTATCTCAAACCCCATTGGTAGTTTGGCTCATTTGTCCATGATTTATCAGGGTTTGAGAATATTTGTGTTAGGTGTCGAGTTTGAGTGCGACGCGTATATGCTCATTTTTATGGGCTATGTTTTGATTCCAGGGATGGATTGGCTTATCATACATGGTGCCATTCTGGATTGTGAGAAGAGGGTCGTTAGACTTTTGACTTTCCTTGGGAGGACCCTCGAGATTTCTTGTGACCCCTAAGGGTGTATCATGCTTCATTTTCTAGAGTCGCTAGATATATCTAACGATGGTCTGCGATCTGTGCCAGTAGTCCGAGATTATCCTGATGTTTTTGATGAGGTATGCGACTTACCTCTAAGGCGTGAAATCGATTTTCGTATATATTTGGTGGACAATGCAAACCCAGTTGCATTACCTTTGCGCCATATGGCTCCAAGGGAAAGGAGGGAGCTTAGCAAGCAAGTAGCAGAGCTACTTGCAAAAGGGTTTATTAGGCTAAGCATATCAGAATGGGGTGCTCCAATAGTATTCGCGACTAAATGGGTGGTTCGCTTCGCTTATGTGTAGACTATAGGGAGTTGAATAAACTCACTAAGAAGAATAGGCATCCACTCCCAAGGGTAGATGACTTGTTTGACCAGCTTGTTGGTGCATCTGTATTCTCTCAGTTAGACTTGGCCATGGTGTTTCATCAATTGAGGGTGGCTGAGGACAGTATAGATAAGACCACTTTTAGGACTCCAGGCGGTTTCTTTGAATGGCTTGTTATGCCTTTTGGGTTGACAAATGCACCCGCCTATTTTGTTGATCTGATGAGTAAGGTGTTTCAAGAGTTTCTAAATAAATTTGTCGTGGTCTTTGTTGATGATATCTTGATCTTCTCAAAGAGCGAAGGTGTAACACCCCGAATTTTTGACAATGTTAAAGAGGATAAATTAAATAATAATTAATTTAATATTCAGAATTAGAGGAAATGGACTGCACCATTGCGTTCGTCTTGAAATTCTGGTCAGGATAGACATTTGGTTTGCGTAAAACTGACACCGTATGAAGAAGTTATGAGGGTTTTAAGTTTGTATACATGCAGAAAGATTATGTATATATATGGATGAGTCGGAATTTTACCCAGAACAGTTCGAATTTGAAAAATTCGATAAGGGGGCAAAAATCCCTCTCTAGGGGGTCGACCCCCCTAGAGGGGTGTCGACCTAGGGGTCGACCCCCCTTAAGAGGTGTCGACCTAAGGGTCGACCCACCCACAAGGGGTGTCTACAATCCTAGGGCAGACGTGGCACTCAGTTTCAGGGGGTCTGACAGCTATATATATATGTGTCTTATTCTCCTATTTTCTTCATTGGAAATCATGGAGGCCATATGCTACAGAGATATGAACTGAGATGGAACCGTTTTCTACAACAACGTACTTTCCAAATCAAATTCAGAAATTCAAGATCCGTTCTTTCTCAATTCTCTAAACCTAATGCTGTGAGTTTCTAGTTGCTTTTAGGTTTAGATAAATAAAAGTAAATTTAGAAAGACTGTTAATTGGATATGTTGTAAATTGTGGATCTATGTTATTGTTAAATCTTATACTATGTCATAATAGATATACACTTTTAGATCTAAGCAACTGTGATTATGCTATTATGTTACTATGTGGATCTTGACTTGTAACTATATTGTGGTGAATGTAAATCTATTAATTGGGATAGTTGCAACATTAGTTAGATCCAATTCTTTATGTAAATCACCTTTCACCTGTCATATTGCGATCAACTTAGATAAGTTGTAAATTGGACATGAGAACCCATATTTAGATCTAAATATGCTATTATGTCATTCTAATGGTGTTAGATCTACTTTATCCTCTAGTATGAATTATGTGTACTAATTTATCACCTTGTGTTATCATGTTAGATCTAATCCAATTGGACATCTAAATTGCAAATTTAGACCATACTACGCTTATTATGGCATCATAGTAATTTTAGAATCAATTGACTGCCATCAGTTCATCAGTTTTACGTCCACCTTGTTGTGATGTTAATTACATGTCCATTCACCTTATTATCATGCTAGTTTATGGTTTTTCCAAGATGATCACTTTAGTTATATTCCCAATATTCTACCTATTATTGTTTGTGACTAGGCTATTGTCTAGCCTAGGGATGCTGCCATTTTATGAGTACGCTGGTTAGGGAACGTGGAGAAGGGTTAATATTGGCATAAGTTGAATATGAACGTTTTTGGACATATAATTCAAATGGGGATAAAAAGAGAAATAATCACCTATAATGACTTAGGTATATTTGGATAAAAAAATGGAATGTCTAGTAATTACAAATGGGAATTGTAATTGCACTTATGACACGAGGTTAGGTTGCATCAGTGGTGGAAGTCTGCCCGGGCGCGACCGACATATCCAGTAGCCACAAATGTTGAACCTAATGTGAGAGGTCTAATGTGCAAATATGAATCGGGCTAAGACATGAGGTTAGACCCAACTATGGAATAAGACTGCCCAGACCCGACTGGCATATCCAGCATCCACACATTGTAGGCCTAATGTTGGAGGTCTAGCCTATTATAACCATAACTAGACATGGAAATGAATTGGACTGCTTAAACTAATTTAATCCACAAGGATTGTATGATTATGAACTTAAGTTAGGGTTAAGTAAAATTGGATGGGTAGTGGGTGGGTTAAGTAAATTAGACGGTGTGGGTAATATTTACATATAGGCCCACAAACTTAACCCAATAAGGTTATGTGATTAAACATACCCCTCAGGGTAATGCTTAGGGATATGTAATTACAAACACCCAGGGGTGTACATAGTCAGTGAAAAACATAGTGGGGATATAAGACAAAGTGGAGAGCTTGTATCATATTGTGTGGGACCCATTTCAGTTAGTAACCCGGAGTAGGTATCAAATAAAGTACTCTGTGCAAGGCGGAGAAGGGGCACGCTTACTGATTGATTATAAGAGATCCAAATGAGACGGACGGTGTGGGCTGCGCAAACCGACCGGGCCATGTGCGTGCATGAGCTGGATAGAGGTGGATAAGACGACCGTGACACCATAGATATGGTTGTGCACATCTTGAGAAATGAAGGGTTGCCACTTTAGGAAGTGATACCTCTTACTGTGGGGCCAACAAAGGATATCTATAGAGTAGGGAGCTGATCGATTTGGGTAGTGGTTAGGGTACACTCGGACGTATTCCCTAAGTCCACCAACTTACAGTGGAAGGGATCATCTCATTTTAGTTATACTAGTAATAGTGCAGAGTAATCATTAGAGAAGTGTATACACCTTACCCTGTCTATCTTGTCACACCTGCCATTTATGTAGTGATCTCTCTTATCCACTCTATATGCCTATCATGTTACTTTTATTTATTTACTGGCTAAAAGTAACTAGACTCGCCAGACTTTCTGTCTGACCCTTTTGTTTCTCCTTCTTTCTTCCGTTTCCCCCTCCTCCCAGGTTCTTAGGGAGGAAACACTCAGGCTTAGTCAAGACTCAGATATCATTTTGTTAGGAGCTATTTTTGAAGTATGGCTCAAGTTTTTGTCTCTACTATGGCTTTACTCTTTCAACTAGGGAATTATTTTTTTATATACTTATGAACTCTGATGGTGCAAGACAGAAGTTCTTTTATTGTAATGTTTTTTGTGACTTATGGTATTGTGGACCACGGTATTGTGATTTATGTTTGAAATAAAAATTTAAATTTTCGCTGTTATCTTATTTATATTTGTTTTGTAATTATTCTGTGTCTGTTTACTTATAATACTTCACGAGACTTAATGAATTCCCTTAGTAAGTGACATTAACGGACGTAGGGTGTCAAACTTGGTATCAGAGCTGAAGGTTACCAGATTAGACGAAAATTTTTGAAATTTATTTTTCAAAAAGTTTTAAAAGAAAGTATTTTCAAAAAGAAAAGTCTGTTGTGAAAATATTCCCCAAGAAGCCATATGTAATATCCTTTAGTGCTCTATCTAATTTTTTTTCCTTTTTCCTTCTTAAGCATGTCTAGGGAACAAGACATTCCTAATATCCCAGAGGGCATCACAATACCTGGATGCTTTCGTGGGTATTTTGAGGCCACGACACCCGCCGAAGGCCAAAGAGACGTTCCTCCCCCAGTTGCACTAGTCATTCCTCCTCCTCCCCTTCCAAGAGCAGATAACTTTGCCAAGATCTGCAAGGACTTCTTTACTATGGGAGGGAAGCCATTCCATGGGAATGAAACATTCGTAGAAGCTAGGAACTGGCTTAAGGATACCGAGGACTTATTCGTAATCTTTGAGGTAGAGGATCGAAGAAAGATTCAGTTACTGCTTGGCTATTAAAGGAAGAAGCCACATTTTGGTGTGAAGTCACCCAAGCTGGACGTCCGGTAGAAACTTGGGAAGACTTTAGACAGTGGTTCAAAATGAAATTTCTTTCCCAAGATGAGAGTAGAATATAGATGGGGAGGTTCTTAGAACTCAAACAAGGAAACTTAACGGTGAAGGTGCGTGTGAACAAGTTTAACCAGCTGGCAAGGTTCGGGTTAGAGTTGGTGGATACACCACACAAAAGGGCTTTACGGTTTGCTAAAGGGCTGAATGAGCCATTGCATGGGTTAGCCCTTTCTCATATTCCAATGCTGGCCACTTTCGAAAAGCTTGTTGATATGGCCCTAATGCATGAGGAGGACAAGGGAGAAAAGAAGGAAGCAAAGACTGAGGGGACATCGCAGAATAGGAAGGTGTGGCCCAAGAAGGAGCAGCAGCAAAAACAACAACGGCAACAATAACAAAAGAAAGGAGGAAAAGATGAAAAAGGCAGGGATAAGTGAAAATGTCCCAATTGTGGAAAGGAGGTTCAATTGATCAAATACTGTTAGAGAAGGAAGGGAATTTGCTTCAATTGCGGAGAGGTCGGACACTTCTCTAAAGAGTGCCCAAAGAAACAGGGATCACAGAGACAAGTTCAAAGAGCAGGAACTTCTGGAGTGCAAGTGCATGCTCTCGCGATTAGTGCTCCTGAAAGAGGTAAAAAAAAATCTGTAGAAAGTTTAGTTTCTCTTTCAAACCATCTAGTATGGTAGTAGATCCCGTAGTTGTTTCAAACCCCATTAGTGGTTCGGCTCATTTATTGATGATTTGTTGGGGTTTGAAAATATATGTGTTAGGCATGGAGTTTGAGTGCGATGCGTATGTGCTCGGGTTTATGGGCTATGGGTTGATTCTAGGAATGGATTGGCTTACCACGTATGGGACCATTCCGGATTGTGAGAGGAGGGTAGTTAGACTCCTGATTTGTCATGGGAAGACCCTCGAAATTTCTTGTGACCCCTAAGGGTTTGTTATGCTTAGCTTTCTAGAGTCTCTAGATGCATCCATAGATGATTTGCAATCTATTCCAGTGGTTCGAGATTATTCCGATGTTTTTGATGAGGTACGGGGTTTACCTCCATGGCACGAGATCGAATTCCGCATATATCTGGTAGATAATGCAATGCCAGTTGCATTACTAGTGTGCCACATGGCTCCAAGGGAAAGGAGGGAGCTGAGTAAACAAGTAGGGGAGCTACTTGAGAAAGGGTTTTTCATAGAAGCATATCTAGATGGAGTGTTCCAGTAGTTTTCACAACTAAGGTAGATGGTCCGCTTCGTTTGTGACTTGACTATAGAGAGTTGAATAAGCTCACCAAGAATAATAGGCACCCGCTTTCGAGGATTGATGATTTACTTGATTAGCATGTTGGTGCCTCTGTATTTTCTATGTTGGACTTGGCTATGGGGTTCCATCAGTTGAGGGTGCTGAGGACAGCATAAATAAGACTGCTTTTAGAACTCCAGACAATTTCTTTGAATGGCTAGTGATTCCTTTTGGGCTGACAAATGCACCCGCCTATTTTGTTGATCTGATGAGTAGGGTGTTTCGGGAGTTCCTAAACAAATTTTTCGTAGTATTTGTTGATGATATTTTAATCTTCTCCAAAAGTGAAGAAGAGCATGCCCAACATTTGAGGGAAGTTTTGAAAACTCTCCGTTACCATCAGCTTAAGGTGAAGTTCTCCAAATGCAATTTTGGGAGAAAAGAGGTAAGATTCTTAGGGCATGTGGTCTCCAAAGACAGGATAGTTGTAGATCCTGCCAAGGTGGTTGCAGTGCAAGATTGGCAGATTCTTAAAAATGCAACCTAGGTGAGAAGTTTTCTTGGGTTGGTAGGTTATTATAGGAAGTTCATTAAGGACTTTGCGAAGATATCAGCCCTTCTCACCAGGCTGAAAAAGAAGAATTTGGCATTTTCATGGGATATAGACTATGACGTTGCTTTCCAATGGCTGAAGAGGGCTTTGACAACACGCCCAGTCTTAACCTTGCCTGATGGAAGTAAAGTGTTTACTCTTTACACTGATGCATGCGGTACAGGGCTTGTCGCGGTTCTGATGCAAGAAGGGAAAGTAGTATGTTATGGGGGTAGAAAGTCGAGAGTTCACGAGAAGAACTATCCCACCTATGATCTAGAGCTAGCTGCCATAGTATTCGCATTAAAGACGTGGCGTCATTATTTGCTAGGAGAAAGGTTCGAGTTATACAACGTTCATAAATCTCTCAAGTATCTATTCTCACAGAAGGATCTCAACTTAAGGCAACAACGGTGGATGGAGTTCTTAGCTTCATATGATTTTGAAATTGCTTATACCCCTGGCAAGGGTAATGTGGTGGCAGACACACTAAGTAGGCAGAGGAAGGCCTTGAATCCTTTGTTTGTGGAAAGAAAGAACTTGGAGTTCATATCAGCTTTTGATTTTAGACCCTCCATCGAGGTTTTGCCTGATTTGTTTGCATCCTTGGAGATACGACCAAATCTTATGGACCAAATAGGAGCTTCACAATAAGGTGACCCACATATTTTAGACATCATGGAAAAGCTCAGACGAGGGGAGACTTCTAATCACCTCGGTAGATATGTCATAGATGAAACATGATGGTTGCGACGAGACGGAATGCTTTGTGTTCCTCTAACTGGAAGCTTGATAAAGGCAGTCCTAGAAGAAGCCCACCTTTCTAAGATGACTATTCATCCAGGTGGTGACAAGATATATAGAGACATGAAGAGGGTTTTCTTTTGGTCTGGGGTGAAGAAAGATGTAGCCGAATATGTTTCTCAGTGTTTAGTTTGCCAGCAGGTCAAAGCTGAGCAAAAGAAGCTCGGTGGATTACTTCATTCATTGGAGGTTCCGCAGTGGAAATGGGAGAGCGTCTCTATGGATTTCATAGATGGTTTTCCTAGGTCAAAGAAAGGCAATACCAGTATTTGGGTGGTGGTAGATAGACTCACTAAGAGTGCTCACTTATTCCAGTTAAGAGTAAGAGGAAGGCATCGTGGTTGGCAACAATTTACGTTCGTGAGATAGTTCGTCTTCATGGAGGACCTTCCAACATCGTAAGCGATAGTGACCCCATCTTTACTAGCGAATTTTGTAGGAGTTTGCAAGAAGAATTAGGTACATAGTTGTGTTTGAGCACCGCTTATCATCTCAGACAAATGGGCAGATGGAGAGGGTGAACAAAATTCATGAAGATCTTTTGAGACTGTGTGTCCTAGACTTCGGAGGGACTTGGGAAGAGCATCTTCCTTTAGTAGAGTTTGCCTATAATAACAGTTATAAAGCAAGCATCGGTATGGCACCCTTCAAAGCATTGTACGAACGACCCTTTAGATCACCAACTTGCTGGTGGGAATCTACAGAAAGATTATTACTTGGACCAGATATGGTTAGGGAAACATCCGAAAAATTGACCTTATTCGACGGCGGATGAAGACAACTCGAGATAGGCAGAAGTCCTATGTAGAAAAGCGAAGAACTAACACCGAATTCGAAGTAGGAGACATAGTTTTTATCAAAATAGCACCTCTTGGAATGTGGTTCGCTTCGGAGAAGTCGGGAAGTTAGCATCTAGATTTGTGTGACCATTTCCCATAACCAAGAGAATTGGCCAAATGGCCTATAGAGTGAAACTACCAGAAAATCTGTAACACCCCACGTCCATTAATATCACTCACAAAGGGAATGCATTAACTTCTATGGAGCGTTTTAAGTGAGTATAGAACAGAAACTTAACAATAAGACAGATATAAACAGTACTTAAAAATTTAAAACTTTATTTATTGCAGCGGTAAACACATAAGTTAGATTACATCATCAAAAACCAGAATCAAAGTACATAATATCCATCTTGACTAAATCAGAGTACATAAATTGAAAGACATAACCCCGGTACAAAATAGCCATAAATAAGAGAGGCTGAACTTTACTTCAGCGATCCAAGCAACTTCTAAAAGCAAGAGATACAGCTGTCCAAAATCAAGCTCCACAAGTGCTAGTTCCAACCTGAGCACCTGGGGGAAAGGAAGAAAAGAAGAGGAAACAAAGGGGGTCATACATAAAGTCTGGCGAGTGCGATAACTTTAACAATATAATTACCAAAATAACTAGGCTAAGGTATAAGCTGGAAAATAAGGAAATGACCGTGAACAATTGAGTATGGCAGAGTAAACAAGGAAATAAGATTGAACTAAGATAACGTTAAAGCGCACCTAAACAACTGTAAGATAATTACTATACTGCACCACCACTAGTTACCCTAAGGTTGATCCCGCCTACAGAACTTAATAATGATAATGGTAGTTTCGTGCACCCCTAGTTGCCTTCATAGGTGCCGCCTTCCCCTATCTCCAATAGGTGTACCCACTACCCCCATGCGATCGGCTCCCTAATCGTAGATACCCGTGCGGGCCCTACAGTGGAGTGTATCACTTCCTAAAGTGGCAACCCGATATCACCAATAATGCGCGGCTTATACCTACATGATGCAACAACGTCTTAGCTACCAGCCCGGGCCCACACATGCATATGAACCCATTGGACTTGCGTTGCCACCGCTAACCCGTTTTGGCCTCTTACAGTCAAGCCCGGTATGCGTGTCCCGTCCTCGACTTGGGTCGAGCCCACAAAGATACGTATGGGTTACTGGTTGAAACGGGCCCCCATTACTTGACACAAGTCTTACACCTAAGCTTGGTCCCCTCTAGTACATCCCACTTAACCCTCTTCTTATTCATGTTCACTTACATGTTTCAAATTTTTGGTTAAGTGTTTCTAATTGTATTTCAAATGCCACCCAGGGCACCTACTAGATTCCACATGCCACCCAAGGCACCCACTTAACCCCTCTCATGTCCCACTACATGTTTATCTGGTTAAGTGTTTCTTAACTCATTAAGACCGTAACCTTATAAAGACATCCCACATTAGACTGGCATTTGTGGCAGCTGGATTTGCCGGGCGGGTCCGTGCAGTCTTACACCACAAAAGAGCCTAACCTCTTGTCTTTACAACTGTTACCCATTTAGTTTATGCCTAAGACCTCCCACATTAGACTGGCATTTGTGGCAGTTGGATTTGCCGGGCGGGTCCGGGCAGTCTTACACCACAAAAGAGCCTAACCTCATTTTTTAGATGATTAATTACTCCTAATTAATCATTCCCCAATTTGAATTAACTTCCATATTCAAATTGTCAATCAATTCCAAATTTAACTATGGCCATAATTGACTCAATTATGTCCATCTATTTATGGTATGGAAAATCATACCAATTTTCATCACAAATTTATTTTATGTCTTTTAAGGCATTTATGCCAATTCTCTATATTAATTCTTTTAATATTATCCCATTACCCCACGTTGTACGTTCGTTCGTTTAACGTAAAATATACGTTAGACTCGAATAGTCTAACTCATGGAATAAAGAGAAAACATCACAATATACATACAGATAAAACTAGATCTAAACATAAGGGGTGAACTTGCATGTGTGAATAAGGTTCTACATCTAAATCTTGCATAGGAAAAAGTCACAAAATTGCATAAAACTACATATGTCATAGATCCAAATCTAAAGGTGTGAACTTGTTTAGGCAATAGCCATAAACTTGCATAAATCATGTATGTTATAGATCTACATCTAAAGGTGTTAACTTGCATAGGCAATAACCACAAACTTACATAACATGATTCATACTCCAAACACATATATTTATATAAACTTGCATATGTGATTTATGCAACATAACGATGGTGTAAACTTACATCTAAACATATAAACTAGCATGCAAAATTTAGCATGTAACTCACACATGTCATAACCTAACTTTAGATCTAAAACAGATGTCATGAAACATGTAAGGTTATACATAACCTTTACTAACTTGCATATGATCCACATCTAAATCTACACCTAAATTTGCATACATACATATGATTTATCATATGAATCAACATAACCAAACTAGCATATGAAACATCATCATGAATTATAGAATTACAACACAGATGATAACATCACAACTTTACAACATAGATGATAATATCACAGAATTTACAACATAAATGATAACATCACAATTTTACAACATAGATGATAACATGCGGTCAATAATTCACAACATAGCCATATAATCCGCATCATAACTCAATCCAATTAAATTTCTAATTATTTTATTAAAGAAATCGAACTCACAACTCAAAGAAGGTCTTGAGTTCTGAATTCTGAGTTCTGAAGTTGTATTAGCTTTCCTTTGAAGTAGATTCGTTGTTCGAGTCGAATAGAATTGAAATTGATTAGCTTTCTTCCTCTCTAATTGGTGGCGGCTATTCTAAGTTGCAAGGTGACGGCATGGAGGCCATGAATCTAATTTTAATTTGATTTTAGGGTTTAGTTTTCATGTCTTTTTATAGAGTATAGGATTAGTTTAGGCCATCTGATCAACCCAGAATTAATCCCAGCCAATCAGAGAAGATCAGAAACCCTACTGAGTTAGCACATAGTCATTAACAGGTCACTAATCAAATCTGCCCAGGTGAGTGGGGGGCAGGTCGACCCCCAGGTCGACCTGGTCAGGGTAGGTCGACCCCCAGGTCGACCCTATGGTCGTCCTGGCCCTGGCGGAAATTTTCCCACCTAGCCCATCTGACTCTAAAATTTTGAATTTTGAAATCTGTTTGAATTTTCTGAAACTTCCGATGGCCATGACTTCTTCATATGAAGTTCAATTCATGCAAACTCGGACTCTATCTCAACCAGAATTCCGAGACGAACACAATGGAGCAACCCATTTCCCTTAATTCTCACATATGAGATTAGTTATTCTTTAATTTGTTACTATAATGTTAACAGAAATACGGGGTGTTACATTCTCCCCTCCTTAAAGGATTTCGCCCTCGAAATCTCCAAGTTAAGGAGAATGCATATCCTAACATCCAAACAACCATCTACTCAACCATCAAACACCTACATCCATTATCCTTATAAAATTCTTAATGTTGTATGAACATATGCAAGAAGTGTGTGTATATGTTCCTTATCTAATGCAGAATCAGGCGGTCTACTGATTCAGTTGACCTCCTTAATGCAAACCATGATAGTGCCATGTGTCCATTATGTATGTGAAAAAATCCTATCGATACATATTATTTCTACATGTTTGCACAACCATTCACCAAAATGCAGCATCCATATGATAGTACAATCATTATACATCCATTACGTAAATATGTACACACATTTATATGCAATATGCAAGGTGAAGTGACTGAGCCGATCTAGTGCCTAAAGTGTGTGTATATGCATCCACGAGCAACCACCAGCAAATACTTGCATCCACATGCATCCATCATACATAACATGTCTCAAACACATGTTTCAACCATAGGACTTCCCTATCTAAAGGTCAAAGATACTAGGGAGAGGAAATACTAAAGATAAGATAAGTACAAGCTAAGTGATAAAGGAGAAATTAAAAGACATACCCTCGAAAATAAAAGGGTACAATGAACACATTTTCTCTTCCGTCCCACAAGTAGCGTCGCTCTCATCGTCTCCCCATTGCACTTTGACTAGCCTGACCTCTCGATTCCTCAACTTCTTAATCTCCGACCCAAGAATGCACATAGGAGCTCGTCGAATCGTCGCATCATGCTCGATCTCCACCTCTCTAAGCAAGCTCGACTCCACCACTTCCGCGGTCTCATGCAAGCACTTCCTCAAATGTGATACATGGAATACATCGTGTACACCACTAAGTCTCTCGGGCAACTCCACTCTATACGCCATCTGTCCAATCCTCTCATTAATAGGAAACGGCCCAACGAACCTTGGTGCTAACTTCCTAACGGACCCAAAGCGAACGACATTCTGTAATGGAGACACCTTGACAAAGACCATGTCCCCAATATCAAACTCAAGATCTGACCTCCTCTTGTCCGCATAAGATTTCTGCCTATCTTGCGCCGTCTTCATCCTCCTTTGAATCAGATCGATCTTTTCTGAAGTCTCTCTAATCATATCGGGCCCAAGCAAGATCTTATCTGTAGACTCCTACCAACATGTAGGCAAACGACACGGCCGTCCATAAAGAGCCTCGAATGGTGCCATGCCAATGCTAGACTGAAAGTTATTATTATATGCAAACTCCACCAATGGAAGATGTTCCTCCCATGTACCTCCGAAGTCTAAGACACACAACCTCAACAAGTCCTCTAGAATACGATTCACCCTCTCGGTCTGCCGTCCGTCTGAGGATGATATGCGGTGCTCAAACATAACTGAGTCCCTACCGCCTCTTGCAAGCTCTTCCAAAACTCGCTAGTAAAGATAGGATCACGATCGCTCACTATGCTAGAAGGAACACCGTGAAAACGAACTATCTCTCGAATATATACAAAGGCTAACCATAGAGTAGTCATCTTACTCTTCACGGGAATGAAATGGGCGTTCTTAGTAAGTCTGTCT
Organism: Allium sativum; assembly: GCA_030737875.1. Classification (NCBI taxonomy): domain Eukaryota; kingdom Viridiplantae; phylum Streptophyta; class Magnoliopsida; order Asparagales; family Amaryllidaceae; genus Allium; species Allium sativum. The sequence continues at coordinate 130,543,586 of CM060912.1, read as the reverse complement.
ACCACGACCCAAATCCCCATATTACCCTTCCTCGATCTCGGTAACCCATCAACAAAGTCCATCGAGACACTTTCCCACTTCCATTGTGGGACCTCCAATGGAACCCACTGGGCTTCTTTTGCTCTGCTTTTACTTGTTGGCACACCAAGCATATGGCGACAAACTCAGCCACATCCCTCTTCATACCGGCCCAAAAGTAATCTCGTCTTATTTCCATGTACATCTTGTCCCCGCCGAGATGGATAGTCATCTTCGAACGATGTGCATCATCAAGAATGGTCTTCCTCAAATTCTCGTCCCGTGGTACACAAAGTCTACCATCCCTAAATAACCAACCCTTATCATCTAGGGTATACCTACTGAGATAGCTCGATGATTCCCCCTTTTGAGCTTCTCTACTAACTCAACCAACTGTGGGTCATCTCGTTGTGCCTCACCGAGCCGTCCCAAAAGCATAGGTCTGACCTCTAAGGATGCTAGCAAACCGGGTACAAAGTCAATGGCAATTTAAAGTCCAACGTAGAGATGAACTCTAAGCTTCGCCGCTCAACAAACTACGGACTCAAGGATAACCTTTTCCTACTTAAGGCGTCTGCGACCACGTTACCCTTGCTAGGGGTATATGCTATCCCGAAATCGTCGGACGCTAAGAATTCCATCCACCTTTGCTGCCTCAAGTTCAGGTCCTTCTGAGAGAACAAGTATTTTAGCGATTTATGGTCAGTGAACAATTCAAATTTCTTGCCAAGAAGATAATGGCGCCAAGACTTAAGCGCGAAAACAATAGCAGCCAACACTAGGTCATGTGTAGGGTAATTTCTCTCATGCACTCTCAACTGCCTTCCACCATAGGCTATTACCCTTCCCTCTTGCATTAAAACTGCGCCTAGTCCTGTCCCACAAGCATCAGTATAAACGGTAAATGGCTTACTCCCATCTTGCAACACTAACACTGGGGCTGTGGTCAAAGCTCTCTTTAAACGTTGGAACGCATCATCACAATCTACGTCCCACGTGAAAACTAAGTTCTTCTTCGTCAATTGTGTAAATGAGGCTGATATTTTTGCGAAGTCTTTGATAAATTTCCTATAGTAGCCAGCCAACCCTAAGAAACTCCTCACCTCGGTAGCATTTTTAGGGACCTTCCAATCTTGGATGGCCACTACCTTTGCGGGAACCACAACTATCCCTTCTTTGGAAACCACGTGCCCTAAGAATCGCACTTCCTTCCTCCAAAAGTGACATTTAGAAAATTTAGCTTTAAGGCTATGCGGTCGAAGATTCTCCAACACTTCCCTTAGATGTAGGGCATGCTCTTCCTCGCTCTTAGAAAAGATCAAGATGTCGTCCACAAAGACTACCACAAATTTATTAAGGTACTCCCTAAACACCCTACTCATCAAGTCAACAAAGTGTGCGGGGGCGTTTTTCAAACCGAAGGGCATCACAAGCCACTCGAAGAAACCGTCTGGAGTCCTAAAGGCAGTCTTGTCTATGCTATCCTCATCTACTCTCAACTGATGGAAACCTATGGCTAAGTCCAACTGCGAAAACACTGTGGCGCCAACTAACTGATCGAAGAGATCGTCAATCCTCGGCAGTGGGTGCCTATTCTTCTTTGTAAGTTTATTAAGTTCTCTATAGTCCACACAAAGTCTAAGGGACCCATCTGCCTTCGTGGCAAATACTACTGGAGCACCCCACTCCGATATACTACGTTTGATAAACCCCTTCTCAAGCAATTCCTTCACTTTCTTACTGAGTTCTCTTCTCTCTCTTGGAGCTATGTGGGGCACTGGTAATGCAACTGGCTTTGCATTATCTACTAGATATATTCGAAAGTCTATCTCACGTTTTGGGGGTAAACCCCTCACGTCACCGAAGACATCGACATATTCACGGACTATACGAATAGAATGTAAATCATCATCAGATGCGTCAAGGGATTCTAGGTAGCTAAGCATTACTGGACCTCTAGGGCCACAAGAAATATGAAGGGTCTTTCCACAACGAGTCAACAATCTAGCTACCCTTCTTTCACAATCTAAGATGGCCCCATATCTAGTTAGCCAATCCATACCTAGAATCAAACTGTAGACCTTGAAGCCAAGAACAAAGGCGTTGCATTCAAACCCAACGCCCAAGATAAACACTCTCAAATCCCAACAAATCATAGAAAGATGAGCAGAACCACCAATAGGATTTGAGACTACTAAGGGATCTGTAACTAGACTAGTATCTAGGTGGAGTGTTTCAACTAATGATGTAGAGATAAACAAATGTGATGCGCCAGAATCGAATAAAGTACAGATAGGATGATCAAACAGAAAAACTAAACTTTCAACGGAAATTTCTCCACTCGTTCTTGCAGCGGTGGGACCACAAGAGCCTGAACTTGCCCCCTTGCCTGCCCTGGTGCCATAAGAGCCTGCACCTGTCCTCCCGAGGTAGACCCTGCCCTCTGCCCTTTCCTTATGCAGTCCTTAGTCAGATGTCCCGCTTCGCCACAGTGGAAACAGCCAGTCTTCTTTTTCTTCCTACAATCTTTGCTTAGATGGCCTGGTGTCCCACAGTTAAAGCATTTCTTCTTCCCTTTACCATTGTTGCCTTTTCCACCTTTCTTGTTCTGTTGTTGCTATTGCGGTTTCTTTTGATCCACTTTCTTCTTGGGTGCCTTATTAGCGTTGGCGCCCTTCTCTTCTTCATGCATAAGCGCCATGTCAACTAGTCTCTCAAAGGTTGCCCCCATGGGGATGTGGGTCATAGCTAACCCACGAAGCGGCTTTTTCAAACCCTTAACAAATCTCAGGGCCTTCTTTTCTGGAGTATTCACCAAGTCCAAGCCAAATCTCGCTAATTGATTGAATTGGTTGACATATTCTTTCACTGATAGATTCCCTTGCTTCAACGCCAAAAACCTTTCATATATAAATTCTCTTCAGCCCGTGAGAGAAACTTTTCTTCAAACCTCCACCTGAAATCTGGCCATGTATCAACTGGACGCTCTCCATTAGTGACTTCCCACCAAAACGAGGCATCATCCTTCATTAGCCAGGCGGCTAACTGGACCTTTCTTCCATCATCCACTTCAAAGATTCCAAACAATTCTTCCACCTTCTTTAGCCAATTACGAGCTTCAACAAATGTCTCCATCCCGTGAAAAGGTTTTCCACCCATTGCCCTAAAGTCCTTACATATCTTAGCAAAAGTATCGACACGAGGAGGAGGAGCATTTGCTAGACCTGCGGTGACGGCCCTAGTCTCCAAATACCTCCTAAACCATCCTGGTATCGGTATCCCCTTGGGTATCTCGGGAATTCCAGACATGCTAAAACAAAAAAGGAAAGATTCAATACAAAAGAACCAAAGGAAAGATATATGGATCTTGAGGTTATGCTTTTAAAAATAAGCTTTTCTCTTGAAAATACTTTCCTTAAAACATACTTTTGAAGGTACTTCTTTCTAAAAGTTGTTTTTCAAAAACACTTTTCAAAATTCATGCTTGTTCTGGTAACCTTCAGCTCTGATACCACGTGTAACACCCCACGTCCATTAATGTCACTCACAAAGGGAATGCATTAACTTCTATGAAGCGTTTTAAGTGAGTATAGAACAGAAACTTAACAACAAGATAGATATAAACAGTACTTAAAAATTTTAAACTTTATTTATTGCAGCGGTAAACACATAAGTTTGATTATATCATCCAAAACCAGAGTCAAAGTACATAATATCCATCTTGACTAAATCAGAGTACATAAATTGAAATACATAACCCCATTACAAAATAGCCATAAATAAGGGAGGTTGAACTATACTTCAGCGATCCAAGCAACTTCTAAAAGCAAGAGATACAACTGTCCAAAATCAAGCTCCACTGGTGCTAGTTCCAACCTGAGCACTTGGGGGGAGGGGGGGAAAGGAAGAAAAGAGGAGGAAACAAAGGGGGTCAGACATAAAGTCTGGCGAGTGCGATAACTTTAACAATATAGTTACCAAAATAACTAGGCTAAGGCATAAATTGGAAAATAAGGAAATGACTGTGAACAATTCAGTATGGCAGAGTAAACAAGGAAATAAAATTGAACTAAGATAATGTTAAAGCGCACCTAAACCACTATAAGATAATAACAATACTGCATCACCACTACTATACTGCACCACCACTAGTTACCCTAAGGTTGATCCCGCCTACAAAACTTAATAATGATAATGGTAGTTTCATGCACCCCTAGTTGCCTTCATAGGTGCCGCCTGCCCCTATCTCCAATAGGTGTACACACTACCCCCATGCAATCGGCTCCCTAACTCGTAGATACCCATGCTAGCCCCACAGCGGGGTGTATCACTCCCAAAGTGGCAACCTGATATCACCAATAATGCACGGCTAATACCTACATGATGCAATAACGTCTTACCTACCAGCCCGGGCCCACACATGCATATGAACCCGTTGGACTTGCGTTGCCACCGCTAACTCGTTTTGGCCTCTTACAGTCAAGACCAGTATGCGTGTCCCGTCCTCGACTTGGGTCGAGCCCACAAAGATACGTATGGGTTACTGGTTGAAACGGGCCCTCATTACTTGACACAAGCTATCCACCTAAGCTTGGTCTCCTCTAGTACATCCCACTTAACCTCTTCTTATTCATGTTCACTTACATGTTTCAAATTTTGGTTAGGTGTTTCTAATCATATTTCAAATGCCACCGAAGGCACCCACTAGATTCCACATGCCACCCAAGGCACCCACTTAACCACTCTCATGTCCCACTACATGTTTATCTGCTTAAGTGTTTCTTAATTCATTAAGACCGTAACCTTATAAAGACCTCCCACATTAGACTGGCATTTGTAGAAGCTGGATTTGCCGGGCGGGTCAGGGTAGTCTTACACCACAAAAGAGCCTAACCTCATGTCTTTACAACTGTTACGCATTTAATTTATGCCTAAGACCTCCCACATTAGACTGGCATTTGTCGCAGCTGGATTTGCTGGGCGGGTCCGGGCAGTCTTACACCACAAAAAAGAGCCTAACCTCGTTTCTTAGACGATTAATTACTCCTAATTAATCATTCACGAATTTGAATTAATTTCCCTGTTCAAATTGTCAATCAATTCCAAATTTAACTATGGCCATAATTGACTCATTTATGTCCATCTATTTATGGTATGGAAAATCATAACAATTTTCATCACAAATTTATTTTATGTCTTTTAAGGCATTTATGCCAATTCTCTATATTAAATCTTTTAATATTATCCCATTACCCCACGTTGTACGTTCGTTCGTTTAACGTAAAATATACATTAGACTCAAATAGTCTAACTCATGGAATAAAGATAAAACATCACAATATACATACAGATAAAACTAGACCTAAACATAAGGGGTGAACTTGCATGTGTGAATGAGGTTCTACATCTGAATCTTGCATAGGACAAAGTCACAAACTTGCATAAAACTACATATGTCAAAGATCCAAATCTAAAGGTGTGAACTTGTTTAGGCAATAGCCATAAACTTGCATAAATCATGTATGTTATAGATCTACTTCTAAAGTTGTAAACTTGCATAGGCAATAACCACAAACTTACATAACATGATTCATACTCCAAACACATATATTTATATAAACCTGCATATGTGATTTATGCAATAAAACGATGGTGTAAACTTACATCTAAACATATAAACTAGCATATAACTCACACATGTCGTAGCCTAACTTTAGATCTAAAATTGATGTCATGAAACATGTAAGGTTATACACAACCTTTATTAACTTGAATATGATCCACATCTAAATCAACACCTAAACTTGCATATATACATATGATTTATCATATGAATCAACATAACCAAACTAGCATATGAAACATCATCATGAATCATAGAATTACAACATAGATGATAACATCACAACTTTACAACATAGATGATAGCATCATAGAATTTACAACATAAATGATAGCATCACAATTTTACAACTAGATGATAACATGTAGTGAATAATTCACAACATAGCCATATATTCCGCATTATATCTCAATCCAATTAAATTGCTAATTATTTGATTAAAGAAATCGAACTCACAACTCAAAGAAGGTCTTGAATTCTGAGTTCTGAAGTTGTATTAGCTCTCCTTTGAAGTAGATTCGTTGTTAGAGTTGAATAGAATTGAATTTGATTAGCTCTCTTCCTCTCTAATTGTTGGCGGCTATTCTGAGTTGCAAGGTGACGGCATGGAGGCCATGAATCTAATTCTAATTTGATTTTAGGGTTTGAGTCTTCATGTCTTTTTATAGAGTTTAGGAATACTGTAGGCCGTCCGATCAACCCAGAATTAATCCCAACCAATCAGAGCAGATCAGAAACCCTAATGAGTCAGCACACGGTCGTTAACAGGCCACTAATCAAATATGCCCGGGTGGGCAGGTCGACCCCCCGGTCGACCCCCAGGTCGACCCTATAGTCGACCTGGTCAGGGTAGGTCGACCCCCAGGTCCACCCTATGATTGACCTGGCCCTGGCGGGAATTTTCCCGCCTAGCCCATCTGACTCTGAAATTTTGAATTTTGAAATCCGTTTTGAATTTTCTGAAACTTACGATGGCCATAACTTCTTCATACGAAGTCTAATTCATGCAAACTCGGACTCTATCTCAACCAAAATTCCGAGACGAACACAATGGTGCAACCCATTTCCCTTAATTCTCACACCTGAGATTAGTTATTATTTAATTTGTTACTATAATGTTAATAGAAATACGGGGTGTTACAAAATCTGTCTGGTGTTCATGACGTTTTCCATGTCTCTCATCTGCGGAAGTGCCTGCATGACACTATAGAAGTTGTTGAATCGAGTATGTTGGAAGAAGTAGAAGTGAAACGAGAGGCGATAGTCAGACGAGTCCCTACCCGTATTCTTGAATCAGAAGTTAAGGAGCTGCACAATAAGAAGATCAAGTTGCTAAAGGTTCAATGGGGAGATAGTCCGGAGGATGCGACCTAGGAGACCGAAGACAAGATTCATGCGTCGTACCTTTTCTTTTCGAGGGTATGTTCTTAACTCCTTTTTCAAAGTTTTATCACTACTTGTTTCTTTCAATTGGGTATATCTTATCCATAGTATTTTCCGGCCTTTAGATAAGAATCCTATGGATGTAAACATGTGTTTGAAACATGTTTTGTTTGATGGACGCAAGTGTTTGTTAGTGGTTGCCTATGGACGTACATACACACACATTAGGCACTAGATCGGCTCAATCACTCTCATGCTGCATATGAATGTGTGTGCATTTTCTTTTATGGATGGAAATGGATGAGTTAGCATATGAATGTTGCATTTGAACGAATGAATGGGCACACATATAGAACTCACAGATATAATAGGATTATTTGCATACATATTGGATTCATAGCACTAATATACATTGCATTAAGGAGGTCAACTGAATCAGCAGACCGCCTGATTTTCGCATTAGTGTTGGGACATATACACACACCTTTGCATATATTGATATAAGCATTAGAAATCTTTAAGGACGATGGATGCTAGTGATTGGTGGATGAGTAGACGGATGATGGATGGTAGGATATGCATTCTTCTTAACTTAGAGATTTCGGGACGAAATCCTTTGAGTAGGGGAGAATGTAACACCCCGAATTTTTAACAAAATTAAAGAGGATAAATTAAATAATAATTTATTTAATATTCATAATTAGAGGAAACAGACTGCACCATTGCTTTGGTCTCGAAATTCTGGTCAGGATAGATATTTGGTTTGCATAAAACGAACACCATTTGAAGAAGTTATGAGGGTTTTAAGTTTGTATACATGCAGAAAGATTATATATATACGCATGAGTCAGGATGAGTCAGAATTTTATCTAGAACAGTTCAAATTTGAAAAATTCAATAAGGCGGAAAAAATCCAACTCTAGGGGGTCAACCCCAATAAAGGGGTGTCGACTTAGGGGTCGACCTCCCTTAAGGGTGTCGACTTATGGGTCGACCCACCCACAGGGTTGTCGACACCCCTAGGGCTGGCGTGGCACTCGGTTTCGGTGGGTCTGAAAAAGCATAGAGGCTATATGCTGTCGGGATACAAACTGATATGGAATCGTTTTCTACAACAATATACTTTGCAAATAAAATTCAGAAATTCAAGATTCGTTCTTTCTCAGCTCTCTAAACCTAACGCTGTGAGTTTCTAGTTGCTTTCAGGTTTAGATAAATAAAAGTAAATTGTGAAAGACTATTAATTGGATATGTTGTAAACTCTGGATCTATGCTAGTGTTAAATCTTATACTATGTCATAATAGATCTACACTTTTAGATCTAATGCAACTGTGATTATTCTATTATGTTACCTATGTGGATCTTGACTTGTAACTATATTGTGGTGAACGTAAATATGTTAATTGGGACAGTTGCAACATTGGTTAGATCCAATTCTTTATGCAAATCACCTTTCATCTGTCATATTGCGATCAACTTAGATAAGTTGTAAATTGGACATGAGAACCCATATTTAGACCTAAACATGCTATTATGTCATTCTAAGGGTGTTGGATCTACTTTAACATCTAGATCTGAATTATGTTATCTAATTTGTCACCTTGTGTTATCATGTTAGATCGAATCCAATTGGACATATAAATTGCTAATTAGAACTTACTATGCTTATTATGACATCATAGTTATGTTAGAATTAATTGACTGCCACCGGTTCATCAGTTTTAATTCTACCTTGTTGTGATGTATATTACATGTCCATTCACCTTATTATCATGCTAGTTTATGTTTATGCCAAGATGATCACTTTAGTTGTATTCCCATTATTTTCCCTATTATCATTTGTGACTAGGCTATTGCCTAGCCTAGGCATGCCGCTAGTTTATGCTAGTTAAGGAACGGGGGTGAAGGTTTAATATTGGCATAATTTGAATATGAACATTTTTTGGACATATAATTCAAATGGGAATAAAAAGAGAAATAATCACTTATAATGACATTGGTAGATTTGGATAAAAATGGAATATCTAGTAACTACAATTATGAATTGTAATTGAACTTATGACACGAGGTTAGGTTGCATCAGTGGTGGAAGTCTTACCGGACCCGACTGGCATATCCAACAGCCACTAATGTTGAACCTAATATGAGATGTCTAAGTGTGCAAATATGAATTGGGCTAAGACACAAGGTTAAACCCGACTGTGGAATAAGAGTACCCTGACTCGACCGTCATATCCAACATCCACACGTTGTAGGCCTAATGTGGGAGGTCTAGCCCATTATAACCGTAATTGGACATGGTAATGAATTGGACCATTAACCTAATTTAATCCATAAGGATTGTATGATTATGTACTTGAGTTAGGGTTAAGTAAAATTGGATGGGTAGTGGGTGGGTTAAGTAAATTAGAGGGGTGGGTAATATTTACATATTGGCCCACGAACTCAACCCAATAAGGTTATATAATTAAAGAAACCCAGTATGGTAAGCATAATTGACATAGGGCTATGTAATTAAAGACACCCAGGGTATACATGGTTAGTGAAAAACCTATTGGGGATACTAGACAAAGTGGAGAGCTTGTATCATACTGTGTGAGACCCATTTCAGTCAGTAACTCGGAATAGGTATCAAATAAATTACTCTGTGCTAGGCGGAGAAGGGGTATGCTTACTAATTGATTATAGGAGATCCAAACGAGACGGACGGTGTGGGTGACACAAACCGACCAGTCCATGTGCGTGCATGAGCCGGGTAGAGGGAGATAAGACGACCGTGATACCAGTAGAAATGGTTGTGCACATCTTGTGAAATGAAGATTGCCACTTTAGGAGGTGATACCTCCTACTATGGGGCCAACAAAGGGTATCTACAGAGTAAGGAGCCGATCGATTAGGGCAGTGGTTAGGGTACACTCGGACGTATGCCCTAAGTCTACCAACTTACAGTGGAAAGGATCATCTCATTTTAGTTATACTATTAATAGTGCGGAGTAATCATTAGAGAAGTGTATACACCTTACCCTATCTACCTTATCACACCTTCCATTTATGTAGTGATATCTCTTATCCACTCTATATGCATATCATGTTACTTTTATTTATTTACTAGCTAAAAGTAACTAGACTCGCCAGACTTTATGTATGACCCTTTTGTTTCTCCTTCTTTCTTCCGTTCCCCCCCAGGTTCTCAGGGAGGAAACACTCAGGCTCAGTCAGGACTCAGATATCATCTTGTTAGGAGCTACTTCTGATGTATGGCTCAAGTTTTTGTCTCTACTGTGGCTTAACTCTCTCAATTGGGAAATTATGCTTTTTATGTACTTATGTACTCTGATGGTGCAAGACAGAAGTTATTTTATTGTAATGGTTTTTGTGACTTATGGTGTTAGACCAAAATCTGGGCCTAACACCCAAATGCAGATCACAGATCACAGAATGCAGAAAAAAGTAAAATCAGTGGAGACATACAAAGTTTTATATTGGTTCGGCTCAAACCAAGCCTACGTCCACTTTATCTCTTCTTAAATCCTAAGAAGTTACAAGTTCAATTCTCTCGATTTATACACGAAATCTTCGTGGTATCATGTGGAATTTGGCTCCTTTGCTGTTGGAATTGCTTTACAGAGAGCAATGGTGGAAGTGTGAGGAGTTAGAGCCAAAAGATCCTTGAAAATGCCTTTAAATAGTGTGTTTATAGCTGTAGGAGAACTTCTGGGAAGACCGGTTCATGATGGGGTACGTGGCACCCGCTCCGGGAAAATAGGAGTATGAATAGCCTTGAGAATAGGTTGCAATGGTGTGTACAGCTGCAGGCGGTTCATGGTGGTGGTCGGGTCGTGATGTGGCCATCACAAGCTGGGTCTGGTCGCGAGTTGGAGTGGTGAACCTATGGTCGGGTCGTGGTCCACATGAGCTCCACGAGCCGGAGTTGGTTTCACGAGATGGAGGTGTGTCACGAGTCGAGGAGGGTGCTCCACGAGTGGTGCCCATGAACCGCTATCACGAGCCGAGGGGAGATGGTGGTCCACGAGCCATACTCCGAGAGTGTGCCGCTTCGTCGCTTTATCCAAGGGATTGCCAGATTACACCAGCTTATGGAAAAGGGCGTAATTTTCAAACCGTAAGTTCGATTGAGTCAAACGAAAGCCCAACCTGAAGCTAATTCAGAGGGATACAAGTGTTACCGAGCTCAGCTCCGTAAATTGCTATTTTCGAGCCCAAAAGAGGTCATCTGATAGGAGTTTTGGGCCATTTTACATTGATGTTGCGATTTTGACTAAATTGTTATATGTCTTCTGGCATTGTTTCCATCGCTTGAGCGCGCTGCTATCCAGATATTCCATGTGTGACAGCTTTTACCAAATAGTGTGTCAACAAGATATATGTCTTCTGGCATTGTTTCCATCGCTTGAGCACGTTCCCATCTAGATATTCCATGTGTGACAGCTTTTACCAAAAAGTGTGTCAACAAGTTTGCCCTCCAGAACATATCTCGCTAGGTGAAGGAAGATGTGTTCTGGATAATCTGAGGAGTCCACAATCCATGGAAATTCAAGAGTTTTGAGACCTCATCAAGTCCTTAATCCACTGCAAGTATAATCCATACCTGTAAAGAGAACGAGGTAAAACAGGTGTGTCAAATCCTGACAGCATTGTTCAACCTTTCCAAGCATAAACCATGCTTTGATGCCTAATGAGCATAAACCATACTCAAGAGACGTTTTTGTTATCCTGCCAAGTCCTGGCGAGGGTTATGAACTTCTAGGCATCAACCATACCCAAAGGTTCAAACCGAGTGTAATCCACACCCGATTTCTTTTGTCACATCCTGACAAGACTGTTTGTAATTCCTTAAATATAATCCATACTTAAGATTCCAAAGTGAGTATAAACCATACTCAGAACTGAAGTAGAGCTACGCTTGCCACAAACTGACAAGATAGTCCGTCCCTAAGCATAATCCATACCTAGAGTTTCATAAGAAGTATAAGCCATACTTTAACTGAGATTAAAGATCCTGCCACATCCAGACAAGATACTAAAATTCACCAAACATAGTCCATGCTTGGAAAGTCCTTATTCAATTCAAAATGCAAAACCAAAGCAAATCCTGATTGGTTTGCTATCCAGTCTTGAGCAAGCTTTGGGGCTACATCCTAACCCCATATGTGTGCACTCCGATTCGAACAATCGGAAAACCTAATGAAAGAAAAACAAATCTTAAAGCCTAAGAAATGCTGAAAATGAAAGTTGATCTCATCCAGATCAGTTGATGATGAGCCCACAGGAGCTCAATCCAGAACCAATTTCATTCCTTGGAGCATGAGGTGGTAACGCAGGTGCGGGCGCAGTTGGTTGTCTCATATACTAGGGTAGCTCTCCACGTCTAACCCGCTCCTCAATCAAATCGCGAGGATGTCTGCACTCATTCGTGTCATGTCCGTCTATATTGTGGAATATGCAGTGCTTTCCAGAACCGCGTTCTCTTTGCGATGGCTCCCTCCTGGGAGGCTTTGGGCAGGAGACAACACCGTTTGTGTCCATATAGATGTTAGAAAGTCAAGCAATGATATCAATATACTTTTCATATCTGGGCCCTCTCCGGGGCTGTGTGTTGCGGTTATTCTTGACGGTGACTTTTCCTTTGACATTTCAAGAATCAGACGGTTCTCTGTCTTTGAGTAAGTTAATGTCGAGAATGCGTTTTTCATAAGTTGCATCTTCTTTCCGCACAAATCTATCTGCTTCAAGGTAGAATTCACTGAGGTTTCGCGGTGGATCTCGGTACAAAGATTTTTTAAATTCTGAGTTATCCAAGACACTGGATACCACTGCCATCAGTACCATTGATGGTTCAAGGCGATCAACTAATGCTGCTGCAACATTGAATCTTTCCAGAAATGAGCGTAGAGTTTCTGTGGGCCTATACTTGATTGTAGTGAGTGACATGACATTCTTGGGTCGAGCGATGTGCACGTGAAACTATTCGAGGAAGCGAGCGACCGACATATTCCACCTATTGATCGATTCTGTTTCTAGCTGTCGAATCCACATAACGGCTATATTAGTCAGAAAGAGAGGAAAACATTTGGTCATGACATTTTCCGATGCCGATTGAACTTCCATATGCCTTTTGTAGCGCATCAGATGCACGGTACGATCTGTCCTGCTGTTGTAGGGCTCCAGTTGTGGAAGTCTGAAATCTGGGGGATTGCGAGAATTCCTGATTTCCCGAGTGAATCGGTTGTGATTGACGTTATCCACATCGCTCTGATAACTGTGTCCTCTCAAGAGGCGTTGAATGAGATTAGCGAGCCGATCTCCCTCAAAAAGTTGTTGCAAGTTGCCAGGATCAGAGCTAGTTCCCCCAGCGTTGAATGCAAGAGAAGATGGAAGATGTTGGGTTGTTGTGAGCGGGTCGTGGGTCGCGGTTTGCAGTTCGGGGGGGGGGGGGGGGCGACATGTCCCGGTCGTGAGTCATGGAAGTCAGCTCGTGACCCAGGGTCATGGAGAACGGTTCGTGAAGCAGAAGGGGCAAGCCGATCGGGTCGCTGTGGTAGGTCACGAATCGGGTCTGGATGTCCATCACGAGCCGGATCCTGGTGTGGAGCGGGAGCTTGCATTCTGGTATCCGTTTGAATCGGAGCTGGAGTTGGTCAAGCTTGATCATTTCCAAGTGTGAAGGGGTTTCCCCTGAGACCAAGTAATGCATCAACCGCTTTTGTGGCGTCGTTTCCAATGATTTGAGCATTACTCGGCCTTCCATCTATCCGAGCAAAGAATCCATCGATCATGTCCTGTTGTTTTCAGAGGAGATCATCTTGCCTTTCCATTTGATCTCTCAATTTAGCGAGAATGCCGTCCATCTCGTCTCTAGTTAAGTATTGCGAAGGATCACCGTAAGAGGAAGTTTCCTGACTTGCCTCGTTCCTTGCGCCTTCGGTGTCAGCATCCTCTGCATGAGAGGAAGTTCCAGTTTTCTTCCTTTTGATTGCCATTTATTCAAGCTAGAAGTTGAGGTTGTCGTGTGCCCCTACCTGGAGCGCCAAAATGTTAGACTAAAATCTGGGCCTAACACCCAAATGCAGATCACAGATCATAGAATGCAGAAAAAAGTAAAACCAGAGGAGAGACACAAAGTTTTCATAGTGGTTCGGCTCAAACCAAGCCTACGTCCACTTTATCTCTTCTTAAATCCTAAGAAGTAACAAGTACAATTCTCTCGATTTATACATGAAATCTTCATGTTATCATGTGGAATTTGGATCCTTTGCTGCTAAAATTGCTTTACAAAGAGAAATGGTGGAAGAGTGAGCAGTCAGAGCCAAAAGATCCTTGAAAATGCCGTTAAATGGTGTATTTATAGTTGTTGGAGTGCTACTGAGAAGACCGGTTCGTAATGGGGTACGTGGCACCCGATCTGGGAAAACAGAAGTATAAATAGCCTTGAGAATATGTCACAATTGTATGTTCAGCTGCAGGCGGTTCGTGGTGGTGGTCGGGTCGTGATGTGGCAATCGCGAGCCGGGTCTGGTCGGAGTTGGAGTGGTGAACACATGGTCGGGTCGTGGTCCACATGAGCTCCACGAGTCGGAGTTGGTTTCATGAGATGGAGGACGTCATGAGTCGAGGAGGGTGCTCCATGAATGGCGCCCACGAGCCGCTATCACGAGCCGAGGGGAGATGGTGTTCCACAAGCCATACTCCGAGAGTGTGCCGCTTCGTCGCTTTATCCAAGAGATTGTCAGATTACACCAACTTATTGAAAAGGGCGTTACTTCCAAATCGTAAGTCCGATTGAGTCAAACGAAAGCCCATCCTGAAGTTAATTCAGAGGGCTACAAGAGTTATTGAGCTCAGCTCCGTTATTGCTGTTTTCGGGCCCAAAAGAGGTCATCTGATAGGAGTTTCGGGCCATTTTATGTTGATGTTGTGATTTTGACTAAATTGATATATGCCTTCTGGCATTGTTTCCATCGCTTGAGCGCGTTGCTCTCCAGATATTACATGTGTGACAGCTTTTACCAAAAAGTGTCTCAACATGTTATATGTCTTCTGGCATTGTTTCCATCGCTTGAGAGCATTGCTATCCAGATATTCCATGTGTGTCATCTTTTACCAAAAAGTGTGTCAACATATGGTATTGTGGACCACGGTATTACGATTTATGTTTGAAATGAAAATTTAAGTTTCTGTTGCTATCTTATTTGTATCTGTCTTGTAATTATTCTTTGTCTGTTTACATATAACGCTTCACGAAACATAATGCATTCCCTTAGTGAATGACATTAACGGACGTGGGGTGTCACACTTGGTATTAGAGTAGAAGGTTACCGGATTAGATGAAAATTTTTGAAATTTTATTTTCCAGAAAGGTTTTAAAAGAAAGTATTTTCAAAAAGAAAGGTTTGTTTTGAAAATATTCTCTAAGAAGACATATGTAATATCCTTCAGTCCTTTATCTAAATTTATTCCTTTTTCAACATGTCTAGGGAACAAAACATTCCTAATATCCCAGAGGTCGTCACAATACCCGGATGGTTCCATAAGTATTTAGAGGCTACGGCGCCTTCCGAAGGACAAAGAGAAGTTCCTCCCCCAGCTGCACCAGTCAATCCTTCTCCTCCTCCTCCAAGAGTAGATAACTTCGCCAAGATCTACAAGGACTTCCTTGCTATGGAAGGGAAGCCATTCCATGGGAGACATCTTGGATAGGCTCAGTAAAGGGGATACTTCTAGTCACCTCAATAGATATTCCATAGACAATAAAGGGTGGTTGCGACAAGATGGAAGGCTTTATGTTTCCCAAACTGGAAGTTTGTTAAAGACAGTCGTAGAAGAAGCCCATCATTCTAAGACGACAATTCATCCAGGCGGTGATAAGATGTATAGGGAGATGAAGAGGGTTTTCTTTTGGGTTGGGATGAAGAAAGATGCGGCAGAGTTTGTTTCTTAATGTTTGGTTTGTCAGCAAGTCAAAGCCAAGCAAAAGAAGCCCGGTAGTTTACTTCTTCCTTTGGAGGTTCGACGGTGGAAGTAGGAAAGCGTCTCTATGGATTTCATAGATGGTTTGCCTAGATCAAAGAAATGCAACACCAGTATTTGGGTTGTGGTGGATAGACTTACTAAGATCGCCCATTTCATTCCAGTTAGGAGTAAGAGGATGGTATCATGGTTGGCAGCAGTTTATGTTCGTGAGATATCCGTCTTTATGGAGTAACATCCAATATCAAAAGTGATCATGACCCCATTTTCACTAGTGAATTTTGGAGGAGCTTGCAAGAAGCATTAAGTACACAGTTGTGTCTGAGCACCGCTTATCACCCACAGACAGATGGACAGACGGAGAGGGTGAACAGAGTTCTTGAGGATCTTTTAAGGTTGTGTATCCTAGACTTCGGAGGAACTTGGAAAGAGCATCTTCCTTTAGTAGAGTTCGCATACAAGAACAGTTATCAAGTTAGCATTGGCATGGCACCCTTCGAAGCATTGTACGGACGACCCTATAGATCACTAACTTATTGGTGGGAATCTACAGAAATACTACTAATTGGACCAGACATGGTTAGAGAAACATCTGAGAAAATTGATCTTGTTGGATGACGAATGAGGACCTCTCAAGATAGGCAGAAATCCTATGTTGACAAGAGAAGAAATGACATTGAATTTGAAGTAGGAGATACGTTTTCAGTAAGGTGCCACCTTTGAGGAATGTGGTTCGCTTCAGATCTGTAGGGAAATTGGTGCCAAGATTTGTAGGGCCATTTCCCATAATAGAAGGGATTGGCCAAATGGCCTATAGAATAAAGCTACCAGAAAGGTTATCTGGCGTCCATGATGTTTTCCACATTTCTCATTTGCGAAAGTGCTTGCATGATACCGCAGAAGTAGTTGAGCCGAGTATATTGGAGGAAGTAAAGGTGGAATGGGAGGCAACAGTCTGACGAATTCCTTCCCATATTCTTGGATCAGAATTTGAGAAGCTACGCAATAGACAAGTCAAGTTGATGAATGTTCAGTGGGAGATAACCTAGAGGATGCAACTTGGGAGACCGAAGAAAAGATTCGTGCTTCATTCCCTTTTCTTTTCGAGGGTATGTTCTTAACTTTCTTTCCAAAGCTTTTATTTATGCTTGTTTCTATCATTTAAGTATGCCCTATTGATGGAATCTTCGACCATTAGGTAGGAATTCCATGGATGTAAACATGTGTTTGAAACATGTTATGTTTGATGGATGCAAGTGGATGCAAGTGCTTGCTATTGGTTGCTCGTGGATGCATACGCACACACATTAGGCACTAGATCGGCTCAATCACTCACATACTGCATATGGATGTGTGTGAATTTTTCTTCTTTTAATGGATGGAGATTGATGTATCATCATATGGATTTGCATTTAGACAGATGATTGTTCACACATATAGAACTTACATGTTATAATAGGATTGTTGCATACATGTTAGATTCATGGCACAAACATACATTTCAGTAAGGAGGTCGACTGAATCAGTAGAACACCTAATCTTTGCATTAGAATAAGGACATATTCACACCTTTGCATATGTTCATATAAGCATTAGATGTCTTTAAGGATAATGGATGCCTATGATTGGTGGGTGAGTAGATGGGTGATGGATGGTAGAATATACATTCTTCTAAACTTGGAGATTTCAGGGACAAAATCCTTTGAGTAAGGAAGAGTGTAGCACCCTGTAATTTTAACAGCACTAAAGTGGACAAATTAAAGAATATTTAATTTAATATTCAGAATTAAGTGAAATGAACGGCGCCATTGCGTTTGTCTTGGAATTTTGGCCAAAATAGACACCTGGTTTGCTTAAAAAGGTCACCTATGAAGAAGTTACGAAGGTTTGAAGTTTGTATGCGCGAAAGAAGAATATATATATATGGGTGCGTTTTTTACAGGTCCCTATTAAGTTTCAAAATATAAAAAAAAACCCGGCGATAAAAGTAATATAGAAAACATCCCTATTTTTGAATTTCCACTAAAAAAATTCCAGATCTACCCTTACACACCTAAAAAACTATCCAACAACTATTTGTCCTCATTTACTTAGTCTATCGCTCCTATTATCTCGCTCATAAACCTAATCCAACAATTCTGGAAAACATTCAATCACTCCAACGTGGTTTTTTTTTTACGAAAAACTAGACAAATATATACATAAATTACGTAAAATGAATTTTTTTATTACTTTTTTTTTATTTTTACGAAAAACTAGACAATTATATACATACATTACGTAAAATGATTTTTTTTTATTTTCACGAAAAACTGGACAATTATATACATATATTACGTAAAATTGCATACATTTATGCAACTAAGTGTAATAATTGCATAAATATAGTAATATTATGCAGAAAATAAATTATTAGTTTTGCGCAACTAAGTGAAATAATTGCATATATATACAGAACTGTACTGCATAATTACTGAAACAAAAAAAATGACAAAAAAGTAAATACAGATAATTATAACAAAATGCATATATATATGCAAATAACAGAAATATGTGCATACTTACATGAAAAATTTCATATCATTTACATGTACTACATCAAAAAATAAGTACAGACCCCATTTACATGTACTACATCAAAAATTTCAGAACATTTACAAAGCAGAGATGATGGTCTTTTGAAGAACAAGTTATTTTGTTAAGACCCAGCTTATTGCGTAAACCACATCTAGTAGTCTCTGTAGAAACAACAAATGTGTTCAATCATTCGGAAAAAGATGGACGACCGAGCTTCAACAACACCAGTACACCAATATCCGCCGGAACACTATTATCAAAAAAAGAAAATCAACATTAATAAGCTTAATGTGTAGTAACCTAAATTACAAAAACTGCTTCAGAATAATATAAATACATGCGTACAATTCAGCAAAATAACAATAATTTCTGAATATTTATATGCAAGTATTCCAGATACATGCATAGAAATATGAATATATTTGTAAAATAATATGGTTTTCTGTTTGTTTGATAAAAAATTGCATACATATATGCATATATTAAGAATAGCTGCATATTTCTCCGCAACTTTTTAGCAGAAGTTCAGCAAAAATCAAAGATATTTTCCTACATCTTACACAATAATTTCTGAATATTTATATGCAAGTATTCCAGATATATGCATAGAAATATGAATATATTTGTAAAATAATATATTCTTCTGTTTTTCTGTTTGTTTGATAAAAAATTGCATACATATATGCATATATTAAGAATAGCTGCATATTTGTCCGCAGCTTTTTAGCAGAAGTTCAGCAAAAATCAAAGATATTTTCCTACATATAGCGATCTAACCATGGAGGCAAGTAAAGCAATATGTGTTTACGGTTAAAATATCAAATTGTCAATATCATTTTTTTCCAGCATTGAGAATAACATCTCAACAGCAATTTAGCATTGATGTACAAATTCCAAATATCAACACAAAGATCTATTCATTACAATAATCTAAAGCAGTATAGTATTTTAAAATTTTAAATATCACGAAAGCTATCATTTTCCAGAACCTACCATAATTTAACAGACATATCAACAAACATTGTCAAAAAAATCACTGACCTTGCAGCAAAGATGCACTTATCGTGACCTGCAATAAGCCCAAAAATCAAAGGAATTAAACGAAAATAGCGAATGCAATCCAATAAAGTAATCAACTGCTCACTTGGATGCAAATAAATAGCAGCAGCGGATCCAGAAAAATCACAAGCAGCAAGATCGAATCCATGCTTAGCAAAATAATCATTGAAAGCATAAGAAGCAACAGATTGCAAATCCTGAGAATAGCAGGGACCACCTAGAGTGCAAACCAAACCAGATTGCAAAATACAAACCAAACCAGAATCCGATTATCAAACCAAACCAGAGTGCAAATTCAAATATAAACGAAAGTTGAACTTAGAATCCGATTATCAAACCAAACCGGAGTGCAATATATCGTCCAATCCTTGAGAAGGAGAACAACCACTCGGATTTGCGCCCAAAAGAGAAGGGGACTGAGGACTAATATAATTCGTCATCACTTCCTGCAAACCTTTGAACGCAGCCTCAACTCTTCGTTTTTCCTGATCAATCGCTATCTTATCTTCCTTCAGTTTTATGTACTCGTTCAATATATCGTCCAATCCCAACAACCCTTTTGGCAACAACATGATTGAAATTAATCAAAATAAATAGACAAACATATTTTAAGGTTTACGAAAAATGAATCTACTAAAAAAACATACCTCTTTGGTTTTGACCTTGGGCAAGACCCCAGCAGCGTCAGATCGGAAAGCAGTGAGGGCATTTGATTCGGAGGCAGTTTGATTTTTTTTCAAGGATTGGGGAAAAGGGTTACGATGGAGAAGGGTGATTTGAGAAGAAGGGAACGATGTAAGCAGTGGAGTTTTGGATCTGGAGCCCCCGCCGCCATGGATTGCTCAATTTTGTTTCTGTACAAAATAAAACCTAATACGTAACCTATAAACAATCCATACACCGTTAAAATTGAATGAGGGTATTTCCGAAAAAATAAAACCTACGATTCAAAAATAGGGATGAGATTTAGATGTTTCAAAAGGGGAGGATGTGAGCCTAATTAACTTTACTTTTAAGGATGTGAGCCTAATTTTCACTATATATATATATATAGGTTCCATAAATTCAAAATTAGGTCCAGAAATTCAAAATCGCAAAGTTGAGCGGGAAAATCCCACCTAGGGGTGTCGACCCCTGGGTCGACCCCTCAAAGGGGGTGTCGACCCATTGGTCGACCCCCTAAGGGGTGGGTCGACCCCCTAAGGCAGACGTGACAGAATAGGGGTTGGGGCTGGCAGCTATATATATGGCCTCATTTCTCATGTTTTGCATACCAAAAATAATGTAGGACTAGATGTTGTGGCTGCCCAGATTGAATCAAACCTTTTTCTTCTTCTGTAATCGAGTTAATCAAGTTTAGAGTTATTGAAGTGTAGATCTATGATTCAACATCTGCTATTTTCCTTCTATTTTTCTAGATCTAAAAAATTTGAGTTTACGTAACTTTTAGATTTAAATAATTAAAAAGTAAAACATGATATGACTATAATTTGGACCTATGCCTGTGACATCTTGAATCATATCAGATCTGTTATAACTTGTGTATCTATGATATTCTGACATGACTATGACCTGGATCTTAACCTTTATCTATTAGATCATCTTATACGTATTCTATTATGTTTACAGCCAAATCAGATCTGTTGTTAGTTGGATATCTAAATCATTATTTATATCACATCATGCCTATCCCTATTACGGTAGAATCAGTGCTATTGTCACATGTTCATCCTATATGCTTATCTTGCCATTAAGCCACTAAATGTTTATGCCCTTACATGTCAACCTTGTTAGTATGATCATCTCTGACCTTTTCTCTCTATCTTTTTCCTTTTTTTTTTATATAGCCAGACTACTTTCGAGCCTAGGCATGCTGCTAAAATATTCGAATGTGTTAGATTGGGAATGAGTGGAAAACGGTAAAATAGGGGCATAATTTGTAATTGGGAATTTGGGTATAACTTGAATGTAATGTTATAATATTAATTTAGGCCATATGATATATTTTAAACATAACTTGGTAAAGGGGCATGAAAACCTATAACGACATAGGTAAATTGGATAATAATGAAATGCCTAGGATTGTAGTAATTAGAAATTGTAACTATGTCTAGACACGAGGTTAGATTACACTTGCGGTGGAAGTCTGCCCGGAACCGCCCGACATATCCAGCGATCATAAGGGGTGAATCTAATGTGAGGGGTCTAGGTGCACAAATACGAGACGTGCTAAGACACGAGGTTAAGGCCAACTTGTGGAAGAATTCTTCCTGGAATCGACCGGCATATCCAGCATCCACAAGTGGTAGGGTTAATGTGAGAGGTCTAGCACATTATAATCATAAATGGACATGGTAATGAATTGGAATACTTAACCTAGTTAAATCCATAGGGACTGTATGAGCATGAGTTTGAATATGGGTTAAGTGAACTTGGTTGAAACAGTGAGAGGGTTAAGTATATCTAGGTAGGGTGGGTAATATTTATATATAGGCCCACAAACTTAACCTCATGTGGTTATACAATTAAAGACCGATAGGTAAGCATAACCTGTGGAAATCCTAGTGGGGATACGAGATAAAGGGAAGCGGTTGTATCTTCTTGTGTGCGGGATCCGTTTCAGTCAGTAACCCATATATAGTTATGAAACGAGTACTCCGAGCTAGGTCAGAGTCAGAGCACACTTACTGGGCTGATTGTAAGAGATCCAAACGTGGAGGACGATGTGGGTGGCGCAAACCACCCTGGGCCATGTGTGTGCATGGTCTAGGAAGAGGGGGATAAGACGACCGTGACATCAGTAAATATGGTTGTGCGCACCCATAAAATAAAGGGTTGCCACTTTAGGGAGTGATACACCCCACCGTGGGGTCAACACAGGATATCAACGGAGTAGGGAGCTGATCAATTAAGGTAGTAATTAGGGTACACTTAGACTCCGGTATGTTTAGGATCCCATTATCATCCATAGGTGTAATTCTAGAGTGTTGGGCTGCCTGTTGATTGTATGGGGTGAACCTCTCATTAGAAGTATGTCTCATGTCTAGATTTAGGTGCAGGATTTCGGCCTACATGTAGGTGGGTCGACCCACCTTCACCATGGGTCGACATATGGGTCGACCATTGTCTGGCTGGGTCGCACAGTGACCGATGTTTTTATGCGTTCAGCTTTTATATTATGCATTATATACTTTAGTTCCATTTTCTTTAGTTCTTAACTTCTTCATACTTAATCTGATTTTCGAAAACCAAGAGTCTATCTAAACAAAAATTCCGTAACGGGCGCAAAAATAAACTCTGTTTTACATAATTCTAAATATTTTATTATTTAATATTCAATTTACTATCTTCTTTATATATTTATGGTGTATTAAAATATGGGGTGTTGCATTCTTCCCCCTTGAAATCTCTATGTTAAGATACCGTCTTATAGTTGTTGGGATCAATTCATTCTTGTTATACTAGTATCGGTGCAGAGTAATCATTAGAGAAGCGTATACGCTCTATCATGTTTACCTTGTCATATCTACTTTTTGTGATGTTATCTTTCTCATCCACTTTATATGCCTGTCATGATAATTTTATTTATTTATTTGCTAAAAGTAACTGGACTCGCCAGACTTCATGTCTGACCCTTTCGGTTTCCTCTTCTTTCTTCTGTTTCCCCAAAGGTTCCAGGGTGGGAATACTCAAGCTTGACCAGGATTCTGTTATCATTTTACTGGAGCTGCTTAGATGTATTGCTTAAGCTCCTATCTTTGCTACTATGGCTATGTTTTTATTTAGGGATTATGCTTCTTTTATTTTGCACTCTGACGTTTTAAGGTCAAAACATAAGTTTCGATAATGTACTGGGTTTATGTATTTTCAGACATATGATGTTTTCAACCACTACGCTTTATGATTAGTAAAGTTTTTTTTATTCCACTGCGGATTTATATCTGTCTTGTAACGTTTCTGTTTCTGTTTACCTATAACGCTTCACGAAACTTAATGCATTCCCTTAATGAGTGACATTAACAGACGTGGGGTATCACACTTCCACTAGAAGCCAATATATTGGCCAATTTCATAAACAATTGAATAGTCGGCCTTATCCCAAAAGCTAAAAAGAAAGAAAAACTGAGAATCGTTTTTATCCTAAATCATCAATCGTCAAAAAAGAAGAAGAAAAAATCGTTCAGCCTCTTTACGGCTGCGCACGTTCAGGCAAGGGACGACAGAGGCGAGGAAGAGTCACTTAAAGGCGCGTGTGCGATAGTGGTACTGTTCTAATTAAAATGGAACGATGGAGGTATCAGTCGCGAAGAGGACCGGTGCTTCTTAGAAGTGGTTCCATGAGCAACGTCCTATTCGATTTGGTGGTGCCTAGTCCTTACGTAGTGGAGTGATTACTGAGTTGTCTAAAGGAGCCATCTTCTGTAAGAGTTGTGCGTGAGGTAGCTATTTATTTTGAGAATCCAGCACTATATTTGTGAGTTTTCCCCTTACTCACATCTATGTCCTCTTCCATAATAGTTATATACAAACTTTCATATCATGATTCGATTTGGATTTAATTATTTAGATGATTGAATGGTTGAATTTAAATTGTCACGATGACTGAATTGGTTGCTTGATTGCATTGGTTATCATGCAATTATTTATGATATTGGATTGATGAATGAATTTTGTATTGGTTAGATGTTTGAAATATTGAGGGGAATGTCGTTGATTGTTATTTTATTGATTTCTAGTTACATAATTTATCCACTTAGACGATTAGTCAGTTTTAATTCATGTATATATATATATACACGCACACACACACACACACACACACACACACACACACACATATATATATATATATATATGAGAAAGCTTATATGTAGGTATTAACCACAACATTTTAGTTTTAAATTATAAATTGTAAATTAAAGTGTATAATGCAATTTCAGTTATTGACCTATATTTTAAATCATAAATATGTTAATTTAAAATAAAATATGCCATACAACATTACTAGTTGTTCTAACTTTTGTAAACATGTGAATAATAACAATTAATTCGATTATATAATTTTGTTACATTTATTTATTGTAATAGAAAATAAGATCTAGTATAGTATATTATGTAACTTAAAAGGTAATTTACTATTATTTTAAGTAAGTTATTTAAGAAGTTTGCATTGTTATTATAGCATGAAATCATTTTTTTCAAATGACAACTAGTATAATATTTATCGATTTATTATATAACATGTGTCCATGAGTCAATACGAATGTAAAATGAATGTTTATATCTTTCTAATATTTAAATTATTCTTTGAGAATTACTATTCCATTTTTATTGAATGACATATGTTTTTACTTTATCGCTTAATATCAGACTTGTACGATCGAAACCCTTTTGATGCGAAGTTTTAAGATGTTGCCAAATTTTGGTGAAGGCTATTGGTTCTAGAACTATTCAATTGGAGTATGCTCCATGATGTACCGATTAGGATGCTATGAAAACTCGGCAATGACACAAGGCAAGCAAGATTGTCACTTAGTACTCGTCGAAAAGAAAGATGATAAGAGTTTTATATTTACACTCGCCGATGAATGAGGTGGTGTATAATTGATGATGTTTTATGATGTTTTCTTGTGTGTGGTATCAACTATTGGATAGTAAACCATTAGCTGCAAATTTATGGTATGGGACATACGTTGACGCTTTATGAATTCCTAACAGAGAGTTTGAGACACATTCAAGATGATTACAAGTACTATGAACGAGTATTTGATTGGAGTCATCACGATGAGCTTGTCTATAACCATCACGATGATCACGATGTTTGTGACTCCAATCACCACGATGAATTACTCGGATTTTCGTGACCAAGTGCATCAAGATGTTTCGGCTATAGT
Organism: Allium sativum; assembly: GCA_030737875.1. Lineage (NCBI taxonomy): Eukaryota > Viridiplantae > Streptophyta > Magnoliopsida > Asparagales > Amaryllidaceae > Allium > Allium sativum. The sequence continues at coordinate 130,518,043 of CM060912.1, read as the reverse complement.
CATTAAATCACGATGGGTGGAACCAAAAATATAGTACTAGTCAAGATGTTATAAAGCACGTGCAGTTTTCTATGATGTTTTGTTATTTCGAATACACTTGGCTTTTTCGTGATTTTAGTTAATGATATTTGTTCATGCATGTGAGGATACTATATTTACAGTGATTTGGGTGATAGTTGGATTTGTTGACTTATTGGTCATTAATACATCAAGAAATCTTTCTTGAATTTGATTGGGATTTGGAGTTTATGACCGGTCTCTTGTATTGATTCTATGGAATATATTTTGATGAATTATATAAACGATGATTATGGATTAACCGTGGTGAGATTACATTCTATTATTATTATTGTTTTGTGAACCCAAACATTTTATATTAACTATAATAGATTTAAGCATATACTAATTCGTTTATTATTCATATAATACTTGGGTCAGACCGAGACATTACCGGTTCAGAGACATTGAGACGAGCTTGTATTTATTGGGCTTAGAAGTGTATAGTAACTTAGCATATCATTTATTATCGAGTATTGTATGAATTGATGTATATATTGATGTGTAATAGATAAATGTTTATAAAATGTTAGATATTATACATTATATTTTATCGATGCGAATGACTTTATGATCTCTGTATTCATGTATATTCTGTATTGTTCTATACTGGAGGCACATGTGTAATTGTTTTGTACTGACACTGAGTACGAAAGACTAAGTGATATTTCAGGAATTTTAATATGCACCAGTGTTAATCCAAGAGAATTTTCATGTGTGTGCCCCTACAACCTCATTCTCTGGATATGTGACGTTATTACTTAGTAATACTTTTGGATAATATGGCTATAGAGGTGGGGTGTTACATTTGGTATCAGAGCCAGGTTCAGAACAATACCTTATATTTGAAAGAGTCCCAAGTCTAGGCCTTAGAAGAGACTTAGAGTCACCATCCCTATGGATGTGCTATAGATTTTATTATAATTATATGATAATTGGAGAATATGATGATTACTGGGGTAATCGTCTAGGACGTATGTTTTAATTTTCTATTATATAATAATAATTTATTTATTTATTTTTAGTATTTAATTTTATTTGGAATTTAAATAACTGTATGTGATTAAGAAATAAGAAGTTGTGCAGTGGAAATTTATATATATATATTTCTGTTGAAGATGCTAGTTGATTGTTGGTTGTTTAATAAATAAGTATAAAGGGATGTGGAATTTAATGTGAAAACGAGTTTGAAATAGTTACAAAATTTAAACGAACAAATAAAGTAATAGTGATAAAAACATCAACAATAGTAATGGAATAAGAATTGTTAAAAGAACATGCATGCAAGTAAATAGTTAAAGAAATTATTGGGTTTATTTGTCTGTGAAGTAGTTTATGAACTCCAGTCGATACGTCTGATCAGTGTTATCAACAGGGATTCCTAAATACTTGCATGAGACAATTCGACATAAATAAGTGATAGATAAAAGAAAGATGAAATTCTATTTGAATATAATAATTATTATTAAATATAAATAATTCAAGATACGATACTTATATACGAAAATAAAAATAATGTTGATTTGTCCGTTTAAATGTATTGAAGAAGTTAACCAATATTGGTGCATGCATACTAGGTAAAGATTCATAAACACTAGGACGAGATATTTGGACACAATATGTCAGAGGAAAAAACTTTATTGATTTGATAAATGTGTAAAATAATATATTAATGGTGTGTTTGGCTTATGGATTGTTAATTTGATATTCATAACCTGGAATGTGATGACCGTGATTGGAATACTAGTTATTCCGGTTGCTTCAATGAAGAGACTCAATAACTTAAAGGGAGTAAACACCTGATGTCATGAAATATTGAAGGATAGGTATTGGTTGTTTCGAGTGTTGCATGTTTTACATATTGCAAGCATAGGAGGATTCCAATCTTATATTTACTGCATGTAACATTCTTATTTTATTACATATTTATTATATTTAGTTTTAAAAGTTACTTTGTGAAATTCAACAGAGTAACTTTTTAATATATTAGTAATTTTTAATAAAAAAACTGTATATTCAATTTGTGTGCCTATCTTAGTTTCAGTCTATTTGTTAGAGTCTTTATTCTGTGCCAATCTTTTCCATTCTCGTGCCACCTACTGTACGTATACCTGATACATTTCCTTATTTGTATCCGTTTTCTAATTGTAGTATTACATTGTAGATTTAAATGTAGCCATGTTATAATACTTTACCTTGTTTTTGTTGACGTTTGGTCTTGATTTCTTTTTATTACATGAGTCTATGCTTTAATGTGTGGTCATCTTGTAAGTAATATGCTACCGCACCTTAAGGGGATTGATTGTGCACATATATTTGTCCTTGATACACTTCAACTGTCATTAATGATTTGCGTAAAGGAATAATAATAATAACAATAATAATAACCATAATAAATGCTAGCGTTTAGGCTGATGTAAATAGAAAAGGGAAAATGTATTAATTTACTTCTTCATCACACTATTCACAAATAAAGATGGTGATTATTACATATTATAGTTAAAATTTTGTAGCATCGAAACATGTAATACAACCATTTTGTAAGAAACTTGGAGCACAATTTTTTTAGGAAAGATTTGAAGCTAGTGTTCCTTTACCTTTGCCTTATATAGTAAAGTGAGAATAATTGACTTATGTAGTACTGACTAGCTGTGAAGTAAGTTGTATGTAACCATGTTAGAGATAACTGTTGATCTAACAGTATGGATATAATGAATCTTTCATCATTGGAATGGTACTGTAATGCAGAAAACTTCTCTTCTTGCCACATTTCAAAATTTTAAGTTTACAACTCTTAAGTTGTGAATTACGGATACGATATTTTGCTAACTTAAAAATTTAATCGTAGGAAATGGAGCTGAACTCTATTGTACATAACTTTTGATTGGGTTGTCCGATTTTGAATATCTTGTGCATTTTGGAAAGCTCGAAACATAAACTATAAATCTTATTTGAGGTGTTTTTCAAAATTTATAGGTTCGCTAGTTCGAATACACATCTTTATGCCGCTATCCGGCACTTTATCTTGCGTCTCAAATTTGATATTTAGTGTATTATAGTGTAAATCTTTGACATACTTGGTGTTTTAATGTTTCAGTGCGTTGAAGAATGATTTAAATGAGCATGTATTGCTAATTGTCCGTTCATGTTCATTCCTTTCTTGTATACGACTAGTATTTTCTATTGAGATTAGTATAGGTACATATGGAGTTATTGGATAGATTGATGGCATTTGCTCGCTTTTGCTCGTTTTTGCATGCTATATTATAACAAAATTTGCTATAATATGCTAATAAAAAGTACATTTTCGGATTACATACTACAAAATGTTGATATGTGATATTATTGGTTTGTCTACCTCATGTTTCAGGATACTCGGGGTTGGGTTGCCTCTTCGGAGATGTATATTATGTAGTTATATTGTATTTGATTTTCTCAAACGTCATCCGCACAAAGGAGACTTCGCCGAAATTTTCTAAAACATTCGTAAGTTAGGAAATTCTCCTAAACTAAAATTGTATATAGAAAAATAAGATTTAAAAGCTAATTCAATTACAATACATTATGCACGCAATTGAATCGAGTTTATAAGCCACATTTTGAAATAATATAGAGAACATTAGGATTAGAACATAAGTTGTTTACTTTTGCCCATAAGAAATTGCGAGGATGCAATTTTGTTAAAGGGGGAGCTTGTAAATCCCTTATTTTTCCATCAAAGTTTTATGTGAGCTCACTTAAAATAGAAGCATTAAATTTGAATTATGACAGTAATAGATTAAGCTAAATAAGACTGTTTATGATATTAATTAATTTTATTATATATATACATGCTATATATATATACATTTAATTGAAATAGATGGAAATGTAATTATTTCATTTTAGGTGCTAGATTTAAGTGAATAAATTATTAAGCGTTGGGTTAAATAAAGTTGTCTACTATCAACAAAAAATTGTAAAACATGATGTGAATCAAATTGTAATAGATATAAAATAGTTCTGGAATTGTTAAATAATTTTATATAAATAAAACAATAGAATAATTGGTATTTTATTTTATTGAACATTGAGTTGACGAGCAAATTACATGATTGTCGAATTAAACAAATAATCAATTATCAAGATGTAGTTTGAACGGTGCATTGTGAATCATTTTAATTCAAAATTGCATAAAATTGAATTAAACTAATAATTGAGCCTAATATATATAAGCTGAAATTAATAAACCTAAGACTTATTTAAACCTTTCTATTTTCTTCCGCTAGAAGCCAATATGTTGGACGATTTCATAAACAAAAGAACAGCCGACCTTATCCCAAAAAAGAAAAAGAAAGATAAACCAAGAATCCTTTTTATCTCAAATCATCAATAGTCAAAACAAAAGAAAGAAAAAGAGGAAATCGCACTAGCCTATCTATGGCCGAGCATGTTTAGGCAAGGCGGTACAGAAGCGAGGAAGAGTCACTTAAAGGTGCGCGTGCGATAGTTGTACTATGCGAGATGGAGTGGAATGATGGAAGCATTAGCCGCGAAGAGGACCGATGCCACTTGGGAGTGGTTCCAGAAGCACCGTCCTATTCGATTTGGTGGTGCCTGGTCCTTATGCGCTGGACTGATTATTGAGTTGGGTGATGGAACTGTCCTCTGCATGATTTGTGCATGAAGTAGCTATTCATTTTGGAATTCCAGCACTATATTGGTGAGTTTTCCACTCATTCACATCTATGTCGTCTTCCATAATAGTTATACATAAAATTTCATATCATGATTCGATTTGGATTGAAATGTTTGGTTGATCGAACGATTGAATTTAAATTTTCACAATGACTGAATTGGTTGCTTGATTGCATTGGTTGTCATGCAATTATTTATGAATTTGGATTGATAGATGAATTTTGTATTGGTTAAATTTTTGAATACTGAGGGGGATGTTGTTGATTGTTAATATATTGATTTTTGGTTGCATAATTTGTCCACTTAGGCGATTAGTAAGTTTTATAGTTCGTATAACATGAGAAAACTTATATGTATGTATAAACCATAATATTTTAGTTTTAAATCATGAATTGTAAATTAAAGTGTATAATGCAATTTCAATTATTGACCTGTAGTTTATATCATAAATAGGTTAATTTTAAATAAAATATGTCGAATAGAATTACTAGCTGATCTAACTTTGGTAAACATGTGGATGAGAACAATTAAGTCAATTATATAGTTTTATTACATTAATTTATTGTAGCAGAAAATAAGATCTAGTAATAATTTCAATTAGTATATTAAGTTACTTAAAAGGTAGTTTACTATTATTTTAAGTAAGTCATTTAAAAAGTTTACATTATTATTATAGAATGAAATCATTTTTTTTTCAAATGATAATTAGTATAATATTTATCGATTTATTATATAATTTGTGTCCATGAGTCCATACAAATGTAAAATGAATGTTTATATCTTTTTAATATTTAAATTATTCTTTGAGAATTACTATTCCATTTTTATTTAATGATATGTGTTTTTACCTTATCGTTTAATATCGGACTTGTACAATCGAAACCCTTTTGATGCGATGTTTTGAGATGTTGCCAAATTTTTGTGAAGGCTATTAGTTCTAGAACTACTCAATTGAAGTACGCTCGATGATGAACAAATCATGATGCTGTGTAAACTTGGCAATGACATGGGGCAAGCTAGATTGTCACTTAGTACTCATCGAAAGTAAGGAAAGATGAGACGAGTTTTTTCCTTACACTCGCCGATGAATGAGGCGGAAAGCTAGATTGTTAGAGTAATATGCTTAACAAAGAGAAAATTTCTCACTCTGTGAAAGGTAACACTTTTGGTTAAAATATTCGCAATGATCCTATTAAAACCGTTAACTGCTATGTAGTATTGCAAGATAAAGTAGAGGAGAAAAGGAACAAAGATGATACACAAACGGGTGGTCCTCTTATAATTGATAAAGTAACCATGGAGAAAATGTAGTGGAAGAAACATAGTCTCAAAGCTAGAATAACAATAACCTAACCACTGTCACCAGTAGTTGTGAAGCAACAATAAGTGGCAGGTCTACTCCATGCCAACTACCTAACTCTGTTGTGGGAAAGTATGGTAGTTGTAACAACCCGTATTTTCAATAACCTGTTATAACATAAATCGAGGCAGAATTTAATTCTAAATTCTGAATCAAGGGAAACGGGCTATGCCATTGCGTTCGTCTCGGAAAAATACGCGAAATAGAGTCCGAGTTTTCGAAAATCGGAGTCCGTATGACCCAGTTAAGGCCCATTGAAGTTTTCAGAAATTTCCATGTTAAAAACAGATTTAAATTTTAAATTAAAAACAAGGATTAGGGCTAACTGGCGTCAGGCGGGAAAACTCCCGCCAGGACCCCCATGTCGACAGGCATGTCGACAGGGGTCTTAGGGTGTCGACTGCCCTGTCGACACGGGGTGGCCAGGCAGTTTTGCCTGGCGCACCATTTTGATTTGGGGCTTGGTCTTCTGGCTTGGTTCTAGAGAATTCCTAAATCTGACGGGCCTAAACTAACCTAGGGTTAATCCTAGGGCTAAAAACACTCTAATCTTCTATAAATAAGCCCCTAATCCTACCCTAAAACCTCATTATTCATTCTAGCAACCAAACTATGTCAAATTGAATTCTCAAATGGCCTCCACCTAAAAACCCTAGCCTCCACCCTCTTCAAAAATCATTTCTATGAAGGTTTTGATGTTCATACAAGCATTTCTAAGTTGTATGAATGATCATTAGCTTGCATACATCATCAAGTTGCAAGCTTTAATTGCTAAAGCTAGAGTTTTGGGATTTTTGTTAATTGGAGCTTTGTTTTGGGTTTTTATATGCTTGCATAAAGGGCTTCTCAATCTTTATTAGTAGATTTGTGTCTTCATAATATTTGTAAGCCCTCTTACCTTCATTTTAGAAACTCTAAAGTTAATATGTGATGAAAGTTGGGATTTATGCATGTTTAATAAGTTATGCATGCTTATGCGAGTTCACTATGCTATGTTATGCATGTTTAATAAGTTATGCATGCTTATGCGAGTTCACTATGCTATGTTATGCATGTTTAATAAGTTATGCATGCTTATGCGAGTTCACTATGCCATGATTTGCAAGTTTAACAAGTTATGCATGGTTATGCAAGTTCACTATGCCATGATTTGCAAGTTTAACAAGTTATGCATGTTTATGCAAGTTCACTAAGTCATGATTTGCAAGTTTAACAAGTTATGCATGTTTATGCAAGTTCACTATGCTAAGTTATGCAAGTCCAACATGTTATGCATGCTTATTATGATATGTAAGATTTATCATGTATGTTGTGCCAAGTTCCCTCTTTCTATCCTTTATGCGTTATGACGAATATGTAAGCGATAGAATGACGTTGGGGGGTTTTTTGGGTAAAACTTAAAATACATGAAAATATAAGATTGGGAATTTACCTATTAAGTTAGGTCTACCCCTTGGGAATTTACCTATTAAGTTAGGTCTACCCAAGTATTTGTTAAACTTGTGATTATGTTTGAAAATAAAGTGGACATGACACTTAGAAAACATAAGTGTGGCCAACTCGAGGTTGGGTTGAGTTTGTAGCGTAAACCTACCCGGAACCGACCGGCTTAACTAGTTGCTACAAACAATAGGACCCAATGTGAGAAGTTGGTCATGTGTACCTTGGACCCGAGGTTAGACCAAGTTGTGGTGTAAAGCTACCCGGACCCGCCCGGCCTAACTAGTAACCACAACAAGGTCTAATGTGAGAGGTTAAGGCACAACTAAATTAATTAATGCCTCATGATTAGGGTTAAGTCATGGCCCACTAATACTTAACCAATTTTGGGGATACGAGGGATTAAATGGGGTTAAGTGGTGAACTGTTGGTTACACTTAGCTAATTTAATCCCTGATTAGTGAGGGGTTAAACCACACTTAACCCTCTTAGAAAACCCTAGCAACGTGGTCTGTTCCAGCAGTAATCCCAGTTGGGTATCATTCACAACCCAAGAGGCTAGGCTAGGGCGGGGCACGATTACTGGACTGATGTAAGCGACCAAAGCGACGGCTGAGTGGTACAGCGGTGCGGGTCCAGGCGGGCTGCGGACGTGCACGTAGTCCGGTGTTGGACAAACTCGAGGCACGGGTACCAGTAGGTTTAGACTGTGCATTATTGCTTAGGTGTCTGGGGTTGACACCCGAGGGCTTGATACACCCGAAGGTGGACCCAGCACAGTCTGACTATAACCATATGTGGGCCGTATGGACACCAACACTTGACGTGTTAGGTTTATAGGGAGCCGATCGACTATACCGTTGGGTTGGACCTTGTATTAAGGTCACCTCATGCTATTGGGCCAAAGTTTGGGCTGAGGGAACAGTGGTGCTTAGCTTGGATTGCTTGCTTTTTCGCTGGATAGCTCATGTATGTTTGGACATTGAGCTCGCTATGGTTTATCACTTTTATTTTTGGGGATAGCACTATGTATTTCAGTATTTCTGTTTATGTTGTACTAGACATATTTATTTTGGCAGATGACTTTATGATGCACTAGACTTGTTTTGAGATGGTTTGAGATATTCCGCTGTTTTATTCTCACTTACTCTGTTTTACATATATATTTATTTTCCTGTTCTGCCTTGATATATCATTATGCATGCTTACCCAGTTCTAACGCCCCCCAGAAGCTAGTGCCCCCGAAAGAGTGGCCCTAGCGGAGGTGGGGTGTTACAAATTCGGTATCAGAGCATATGGTTTACAAGAAAGGACAAAAAGTTTTTAAAAGACTTTTGAAAAACTATTTTCAAAACAAGTATGAAGTATTTTCCAAAGAAAAGTCTAGTATTTTAAAAGGGCTATTCCCCAAAAAGCCATTAGCGTTATCCTTCGTTCCCTTGACCTAATCTTATCTTATCCTTCGTTTCAGTATAGCTGAGGATCTTGCCATCCCTGATGGAGTAAATGTGCCACTCTGGTATTTCTAGAAGCTAGGGCGGCAGCCGGCCCCGCAAACCCTACTCCCACTCCCCCTCCTGTAGTTGAGAATCCTCCCCCTAATGTCCCTCCTCCGGTGGTTCCTGTTCCCCCTCCTCCAGCAGTTAATATTCCTCCTCCCGTTGCTAATGTTCCTCCCCCTCCTGTTGCTGAGGCTCCTCTTCCTCCTCCTCCCCCTCAGCATCCTCAGGTTGAGTTCACGAAGGTTTGTAAAGACTTCAAGGCGATGGGAGGCAAGAATTTCCTAGGCACGGAATCTTTTGTTGAAGCTAGGAATTGGCTGAAAGACACTGAGGACTTGTTTGCTATCTTTGGGATTGATGACGAGAGGAAGATCTTATTGACAGTATGGCTTTTGAAGGATGAAGCGGCCTATTGGTGGGAGGTCACCAATGGGACGAGGCCCGTTGAGACTTGGGCCGATTTGAGGGCTAGATTTGTGGCCAAGTTTCTATCTTCTACTGAGGCGAATTTACAGATGGAGAAGTTCATGGCATTAAAGCAAGGTGATATGTCTGTTAAGGAGTTTGTGAACAAGTTTAATCAGCTGGCCCGTTTTGGTTTGGATATGGTGAACACTCCTGAGAAGAAGGCTCTTCGATTTGCTAGAGGGTTGAATGAGCCGCTGCAGGGCTTGGCGATGTCACATATTCCGCATGGGGCTACTTTTGAGAGTTTGGTCAATATGGCTCTACTTCAGGGAGATGGAAAGAAAGAGGTCAAGACGAGTGATACTCAAGCAAAGAAGACTGATTCTCAAGGCAAAGGCAATCAAGGTGGTCAAAGCAGTCAGGGGAATCAGAGCAAGAACAAGAAGGGGAACAACAACAAAGGCAAGGGAAAGTGCAATTACTGTGGTGTGCCTGGACACTTTGCTAAGGATTGTAGGAAGAAGAAAAGGAAGCTTAGTGGTGGATGTTTTTCCTGTGGTGAGACTGGACACTTCAGCAAGGAGTGCCCGAAGAAGAAAGGACAGGCTGGACCTTCAGGAGGGCAAGTTCATGCTCTCAATACCGCTCCAGTTCCCGACCGAGGTAGTGTTTCTGTTGAGAACCTTGTTTATGTTTCTGATCTTCCAGTTCGTACCTTGTTTGATTCTGGTGCATCACATAGCTTTATTTCATCTGATCTTGTTGATAGCTTGCACCTTAGTACTAGCTTAGTGGATGATCCCGTTTGTGTTTCGAATCCCATTGGGGGTTCTGCTCATCTATCTATGATATGTGAGGATCTGAGGATCTCTATACTCAGTGTAGAGTTCTTGTGTAGTGCATATGTTCTTGGTTTCAGGGGATACGGATTGATACCGGGCATGGATTGGCTGTCCCGATATGGAGCCATTCTTGATTGTGAGCATAGGGTTGTGAGGCTTGTGACTCGCCTTGGCAACACCTTAGAGATTTCATGCAATCTGAAGGATCCCGTCATGTTGTGCTATCTTGAATCTCTCGACTCGTCAGAGGAAGCCCTTCAGTCTGTAAGGGTGGTCCGAGATTATCCAGATGTTTTTGAAGAAGTTAAGGGGTTGCCCCCTAAACGAGAGATTGATTTTCGCATTTATCTGGTGGATAATGCTAAGCCTGTTTCTTTGCCCGTTCGGCACATGGCTCCGCGTGAGAGACGGGAGCTCAGCAAGCAAGTAAAGGAGTTGCTTGAGAAGAACTTCATTAGACGAAGTATATCAGAATGGGGAGCGCCTGTGGTGTTTGCTACTAAGGCAGATGGTTCTCTTCGACTCTGTGTGGATTATAGAGAATTGAATAAGCTGACTAAGAAGAACAGACACCTGTTACCGAGGATTGATGATCTCTTTGACCAGCTTGTTGGTGTTTCTGTTTTCTCTCAGCTTGATCTTGCTACCGGATTTCATCAGCTCAGAGTGGCTGAGGATAGTATAGACAAGACTGCATTCAGAACTCCAGATGGATTCTTTGAATGGCTTGTTATGCCGTTCGGTTTGACGAATGCACCCGCGTATTTTGTGGACTTGATGAGTAGGGTGTTTCGGGAGTTCTTGAACAAGTTTGTCGTGGTCTTTGTGGATGATATTCTGGTTTTCTCCAAGGATGAAGAAGAGCACGCGAGGCATCTTGTAGAGGTGATGGATACGCTTAGAGCACATCAGTTAAAGGCCAAGTTCTCCAAGTGCCACTTTTGGAGAAGGGAAGTCAGATTCCTTGGGCATATCGTATCCAAGCAAGGCTTAGCGGTGGATCCCGCTAAGGTGGTTGCAGTTCAGGATTGGAAGACTCCAAGGAATGCAACCGAGGTGAGAAGTTTTCTGGGTCTTGCGGGTTTTTACCGGAAGTTCATCAAGGACTTCGCGAAGATATCCGCTCCTCTTACTAAGTTGACGAAGAAGAACTTAGTTTTTGCTTGGGATATGGACTGTGAGCTTGCTTTTCAAAGACTCAAGAGAGCCCTTACCTCAGCACCAGTTCTAGCTTTACCCGATGGTGGTAAGATATTTACCGTGTACACTGATGCTTGTGGCACGGGATTGGGCGCCATTCTGATGCAAGAGGGCAGAGTTATATGTTTTGGTGGGAGGCAACTTAAGGTGCATGAGAAGAATTATCCCACTCATGATCTAGAGCTGGCAGCGATTGTATATGCACTCAAGGCTTGGCGTCATTATCTCCTGGGAGAGAGATTTGAGCTGTATACTGATCATAAGTCTTTGAAGTATCTCTTTTCGCAGAAGGATCTGAACTTGAGGCAGCAGAGATGGATGGAATTCTTGGCGTCCTATGATTTTGATATAGCCTATACCCCTAGCAAGGGGAATGTTGTAGCGGATGCGTTGAGTAGAAAAAGGTTAACACTAAGTCCTCTATTTGTTGAGATGAAGAATTTAGAGTTCTTGGCAACCTTTGATTTTTATTTGACAGTTGAGTCGATGACCGGTTCTTTGGCATCTCTAGAGCTCAGGCCTACCCTTCTGGATCAAGTTGGGGCTTCGCAGAAGGAAGACCCTCAGATAATTGAGATCATGGATAAGCTGATTCGAGGGGAGACATCTAGTCACCTTGCTCGACATTCAATAGATGATAAGGGTTGGCTGAGGAGAGACGGAAGGCTTTGTGTTCCGATGGTAGAAGATTTGGTGAGGAAAGTTCTTGATGAAGCACATCGCTCCAAGTTGACCATACATCCAGGCGGGGATAAGATGTATAATGATATGAAGCGCATTTTCTTCTGGCCTGGAATGAAGAAAGATGTGGCAGAGTTTGTCTCCAGATGTGTTGTTTGTCAGAGAGTAAAAGCCGAGTCGAAGAAGCCCGGTGGGCTATTGCATCCTCTAGAGGTCCCGCTATGGAAGTGGGAGAGTATTTCTATGGACTTTATTGATGGGCTTCCAAGGTCAAGGAAGGGGAATACGAGTATATGGGTCATTGTAGATAGGCTTACGAAGAGTGCTCATTTCATTCCGGTGAAGAGCAAAAGGACCGCATCTGGACTAGCATCAGTATATCTTCGTGAGATAGTACGACTACATGGAGTCCCTTCTAGCATAGTCAGTGACCGAGACCCCATCTTTACTAGTCAGTTCTGGAACAGTTTGCAGGAAGCTATGGGCACGAGATTGAACCTGAGTACGGCCTATCACCCACAAACAGACGGCCAAACAGAGAGGGTGAATAGGGTACTTGAGGACTTGTTGAGGCTTTGCATTCTGGATTTTGGTGGTGCTTGGGAAGACCATCTTCCTCTTGTTGAGTTGCATATAATAACAGTTATCAGGCGAGCATAGGGATGGCACCATTTGAAGCTTTATATGGGAGGTCGTGCAAGTCACCTACATGTTGGTGGGAGACTACAGATAAGCTTATACTTGGACCCGACATGATTAGAAATACATCCGAGAAGGTCGAGTTGATTAGAAGACGGATGAAGGCGGCCCAAGACCGACAGAAATCCTATGCTGATAAGCGGAGATCCGATTTGGAGTTTGATGTTGGGGACATGGTTTTCGTAAAGGTTTCTCCTTTGCGGAATGTGGTCCGATTTGGAGCTGTTGGGAAGTTGGCACCGAGATTTGTTGGACCCTTCCCTATCATAGAGAGAATTGGGAAGATGGCTTATAAAGTGCAATTGCCCGAGAAGCTGTCCGGAGTGCATAATGTCTTTCATGTCTCGCATCTCCGAAAGTGCCTACATGAGTCCGCTGAGGTGGTTGAACCTAGCATTCTTGAAGACGTGGAAGTAGAGAAAGAGGCAACTTTGAGGAGAGCTCTGATTCGTGTCTTGGGGACGGAGACCAAGAAGCTAAGGAATCGAGAGGTCAAGCTGGTGAAGGTTCAATGGGGTGAAGCCGAAGAAGACGCAACTTGGGAAACCGAGGAGAAGATGCGTGGGCTTTATCCATTCCTTTTTGAGGGTACACTCTCAATCTCTTTCCTTTGTTTAGCATATCTTTCTCTTTGCTATCCATGTTTATCTAGTTATCGTGCTAATCTTGTCATGAGAACCTTAGGTAGAAACCCTTTGGATGAAACATGTGTTTGAAACATGTTATGTTTGATGGTTGCAAGTGGTTGCAAGTGGTTACTCGTGGATGCATGATACACATTAGGCACTAGATCGGCTCACACACTTCTCATATTGCATGTGCATGAGTGTTTATGCTTATTCTTGGATGAAATTTGTATGCAATCACATGGATGTTGCATATGGATGTATGATTGAGCAAGCATGTAGATATTATACATTATGTTAGGGATTTGCATACATATGGATACATTTCACTAACATATTTTGCATTGATCTTTGCATTAGATAAGTACATACACACACACTTTTGCATATGTTCATACAGCATTTAGAACCTTTTAAGGACAATGATTGCTCATGGATGATGCTTTGAGTAGATGGATGATTGGATGGTAGGATACGTTCTTCCTAACTTGAAGATTTCGGGGACGAAATCCTTTAAGGAGGGGAGAATGTAACAACCCGTATTTTCAATAACCTGTTATAACATAAATTGAGGCAGAATTTAATTCTAAAATCTGAATCAAGGGAAACGGGCTATGCCATTGCGTTCGTCTCGGAAAAATACGCGAAATAGAGTCCGAGTTTTCGAAAATCGGAGTCCGTATGACCCAGTTAAGGCCCATTGAAGTTTTCAGAAATTTCCATGTTAAAAACAGATTTAAATTTTAAATTAAAAACAAGGATTAGGGCTAACTGGCGTCAGGCGGGAAAACTCCCGCCAGGACCCCCATGTCGACAGGCATGTCGACAGGGGTTTTAGGGTGTCGACTGCCCTGTCGACACGGGGTGGCCAGGCAGTTTTGCCTGGCGCACCATTTTGATTTGGGGCTTGGTCTTCTGGCTTGGTTCTAGAGAATTCCTAAATCTGACGGGCCTAAACTAACCTAGGGTTAATCCTAGGGCTAAAAACACTCTAATCTTCTATAAATAAGCCCCTAATCCTACCCTAAAACCTCATTATTCATTCTAGCAACCAAACTATGTCAAATTGAATTCTCAAATGGCCTCCACCTAAAAACCCTAGCCTCCACCCTCTTCAAAAATCATTTCTATGAAGGTTTTGATGTTCATACAAGCATTTCTAAGTTGTATGAATGATCATTAGCTTGCATACATCATCAAGTTGCAAGCTTTAATTGCTAAAGCTAGAGTTTTGGGATTTTTGTTAATTGGAGCTTTGTTTTGGGTTTTTATATGCTTGCATAAAGGGCTTCTCAATCTTTATTAGTAGATTTGTGTCTTCATAATATTTGTAAGCCCTCTTACCTTCATTTTAGAAACTCTAAAGTTAATATGTGATGAAAGTTGGGATTTATGCATGTTTAATAAGTTATGCATGCTTATGCGAGTTCACTATGCTATGTTATGCATGTTTAATAAGTTATGCATGCTTATGCGAGTTCACTATGCTATGTTATGCATGTTTAATAAGTTATGCATGCTTATGCGAGTTCACTATGCCATGATTTGCAAGTTTAACAAGTTATGCATGGTTATGCAAGTTCACTATGCCATGATTTGCAAGTTTAACAAGTTATGCATGTTTATGCAAGTTCACTAAGTCATGATTTGCAAGTTTAACAAGTTATGCATGTTTATGCAAGTTCACTATGCTGAGTTATGCAAGTCCAACATGTTATGCATGCTTATTATGATATGTAAGATTTATCATGTATGTTGTGCCAAGTTCCCTCTTTCTATCCTTTATGCGTTATGACGAATATGTAAGCGATAGAATGACGTTGGGGGGGGGGGGGGGGGGTTTGGGTAAAACTTAAAATACATGAAAATATAAGATTGGGAATTTACCTATTAAGTTAGGTCTACCCCTTGGGAATTTACCTATTAAGTTAGGTCTACCCAAGTATTTGTTAAACTTGTGATTATGTTTGAAAATAAAGTGGACATGACACTTAGAAAACATAAGTGTGGCCAACTCGAGGTTGGGTTGAGTTTGTAGCGTAAACCTACCCGGAACCGACCGGCTTAACTAGTTGCTACAAACAATAGGACCCAATGTGAGAAGTTGGTCATGTGTACCTTGGACCCGAGGTTAGACCAAGTTGTGGTGTAAAGCTACCCGGACCCGCCCGGCCTAACTAGTAACCACAACAAGGTCTAATGTGAGAGGTTAAGGCACAACTAAATTAATTAATGCCTCATGATTAGGGTTAAGTCATGGCCCACTAATACTTAACCAATTTTGGGGATACGAGGGATTAAATGGGGTTAAGTGGTGAACTGTTGGTTACACTTAGCTAATTTAATCCCTGATTAGTGAGGGGTTAAACCACACTTAACCCTCTTAGAAAACCCTAGCAACGTGGTCTGTTCCAGCAGTAATCCCAGTTGGGTATCATTCACAACCCTAGAGGCTAGGCTAGGGCGGGGCACGATTACTGGACTGATGTAAGCGACCAAAGCGACGGCTGAGTGGTACAGCGGTGCGGGTCCAGGCGGGCTGCGGACGTGCACGTAGTCCGGTGTTGGACAAACTCGAGGCACGGGTACCAGTAGGTTTAGACTGTGCATTATTGCTTAGGTGTCTGGGGTTGACACCCGAGGGCTTGATACACCCGAAGGTGGACCCAGCACAGTCTGACTACAACCATATGTGGGCCGTATGGACACCAACACTTGACGTGTTAGGTTTATAGGGAGCCGATCGACTAGACCGTTGGGCTGGACCTTGTATTAAGGTCACCTCATGCTATTGGGCCAAAGTTTGGGCTGAGGGAACAGTGGTGCTTAGCTTGGATTGCTTGCTTGTTCGCTGGATAGCTCATGTATGTCTGGACATTGAGCTCGCTATGGTTTATCACTTTTATTTTTGGGGATAGCACTATGTATTTCAGTATTTCTGTTTATGTTGTACTAGACATATTTATTTTGGCAGATGACTTTATGATGTACTAGACTTGTTTTGAGATGGTTTGAGATATTCTGCTGTTTTATTCTCACTTACTCTGTTTTACATATATATTTATGTTCCTGTTCTGCCTTGATATATCATTATGCATGCTTACCCAGTTCTAACGCCCCCCAGAAGCTAGTGCCCCCGAAAGAGTGAACCTAGCGGAGGTGGGGTGTTACAGTAGTAATGCAAAGGAAAAAGTGAATAATGTTGACAACATTTTTGGTTTTAATGATAGTGAATTAGAACCTTCACTTGTTAACGTTGTTCCTTAATTGAGTGTTCTTCATTATGTTATTTCTTGTTATGATGGCAGTGAAGGGCATAATGAACACACACACAAGGTCCATCAGCTAAATTGCAATCAATCCAATAACTGGTAATGAAAAAGCCGCCAACAAATCACCCTGAAGCTGGAAATAGAAGCCACACAATGCAAGGCTTTAAGAAACCATACAGTGACATAACTCCACCACAAGGATATAAAGCTGCAATTGATTCACATCCCTTTGATCCTTAGAAGGCTAGCAGTGAGAAGCAGAGTACGAAAAAGAATAAAATAATACCACCGAATCCAAGTCAGATCCAAACAAGATCTAAGGAAAATGTACTCAACAAACAAGCTAAGTTATCCAATGTTGCAAAACAACTGTGTATGGAACATTAGAAGAGAACACACTAATGCTAAGCTTGGCCAATGTAATCAATTGATAAGAAAGTAGAACCTTGGTGCTCTGGTGATTCTGGAAACAAAGCTCAATGAACAATTGACAATTTGTGATGTCAGGTACATCAATCCAAACTAGTTACTTATTCACAACTTAAAATGATTCTAGTTATGGTCGGATTTTAATTGATATTGACCCATCTATACAAAAATTTCCACTATTACTACATCAAGCTAACATATTTCATTGTCACAATTTTCATGTACCTACTTCTTGGTCATATTGCTTTACTTTCATATTTGCCTCTAACTCTTATGCTGCTAGAACCACTTTTTTATTACAATTACTTGCATTTGGGCAACATATACACCCTTGGTTTGTTTGAGGTGATTTCAATTCTCCTATTAAACTCACTGATAGAGTTAGGGGTTCAAATATTACACTATGAAATCAGGACTATCAAGATAGCCATTAACGATTCTGACCTCATTGAAATTAAGTCATTTAGACTACCTTTTTCTTAGAATAAAAGAGAAGGCCCTCGTACTTATTCCAGAACTGATCATTCATTTTGTAATGCAATTTCACTAAATATTTTTCCAAATTTGTCTAATAAACTTCCACCTCCTTTACTCTTTGATCACTCTCGCCAAGTGCTATGACTTGGTGAAAATGAGACGAAGATTTCCTAGTTTTGAGTTTTTTAATGCTTGGATTTTTTACCCTAAATTTTTAGGCATTGTTAAGCAACAGTAGGAACTGCCTACTTTTGGTAATCCTATGTTTATACTTTATAAAAAGCTAAAGTCTCTTAAATATGGCTTAAAGGCATGGTATAAAGATAAATTTGGTGGTGGTAGCACACAGTTCACACATTGGTGTCAACATTTAGCTGTTGTTCAAACACAAATGGTTAATGTCCCTCCAATCCTAACATTTTCAGTAGAAAACACATACCCAAATAATTATAAAAATGCACTGCACTATGAGACTTCAAAGAGTAAGCAGAAATCAATAATAAAATGGGTAGAAGACGGAGATAGGAATACTGCTTACTTTCATGTTGTTCTTAAGGCCAAACACACTAGAGGGAATATTCACACTGCTACTAGCAGTCATATGAAGGTACATTCTTTTATTCCTACTATACAATCTGCTTTTGTTCAATATTTCACTGAGCTTTTTGGTAGCATTGATAGTTTTGAACCCAATATTGAAGCCATTAACCCAAACATTCTTCCAGTGCTTAACACTTTATAGTACAACACTTTAAGTGCTTCTATCACTGATAATGAAATTATAAATGCAACGTTATCACTTAGCAAAAACTCTTGTGGTGGCCCAGATGGCTATAATGTAGTCTTTTTTAAGCATTGCTGGAACATTACTGAAACGACCCAAACTAACCCTTTCGGGAAAGCCCGGATTGAGTTGAGAACTTGACAAATCAGAACACAAACAGAAGAACATTTCATTGCTTATTTCAACACTTACATCACAGTACAAGAATATAACCGAGTATGAATAAATAATATATATCAGAAAATATCAGAAATTTAAATTACATTAATAGTGGAAAAATAATACATAATACAACTGGAAGAAATATACGGATACAGAGCTTTCCGAATATAGCCCCAGTTGTAAACCAGGATCATATGAATATAATATCTACAAAACCAAAACTACTAGCTACCCGTATGGAAAATAGGGGCACCCAGAGTTTAGGTTAAAACAATAAACTCCAGGTCAGTCATGTGATTGGGGTGAGAACTAAAACAGTTATTTAAAACTTTACTTTAAAATAAAGTAAATCAAGGGACCACGCCATATAACACAGAACAGGTTTCCTCTTAAGAATACTAGTGTATATAACAAAACAGCGCAATGCTTTTTGAAAAAAATGACGCTATTATAAGGCTCAGGTCCAATCACACAATGCAACGCAAGCCAGAGGACAGAGTTTTACATTATAATAGCCAAACATGCTTGGTACGTTTAAAACAAATCATTTTGATACAATTATAAGCGTACAGTGTCAAAATCAACTTCAAATATAAATGTATCAATCATAGTCGGCATAGTACTCCATCCTAATATATCGCCATACTAGTACTACAATTAAAACTGAAATGTCACGTATTGGAAATTGGATTTCCGTCTATGAGTCGAGGCCAGCGATGACACCTCACCGCTTTGAGACATTCTAACTAATGTCTAAGGACTACACATTTTGGGCAACCCTTGGGTTGGTTAGGCCGGCCCTCTCTTACGTTTTAGGATTGGCAATTCCTGATCACACGTTTCTCGGTCCTATCGGACCTATCCATCGGCTTTGTAGTAACCGATATATCCGAGGTGCCTTGCTATCCATCATCCACATAGGTTAAAAAAATAAATGTTTGGGCTCCATACCATGACACCACGCATAGCTAGAAAGAAATGTCATGTTCTCCTAATGGTCCAATCATGTTTTTGACTCATACCGAGGTGTGAGGCTCACGAATTAACGTTATACACAAAGCTATGCCCTTTAAGGATGTGCTTTATTCATCAACCACAAGACTCTGCTTTTCAACAAAAGCCTTGATCATTTGCATCTCAGCATGCCACACTAACAATTCACGCCATGCAACTGATGCCTATCGATATATAACCTCTGAGCTCGTACGTCTCAGAGAAGGGTGTTAAGCAAGAGAATAAATTCTCTGTAACAACCCAGAAAATCTGAACCAATTTAAAAAATTTAAATTGGCTAAAATATTGGATTTAAATAGTTAAAATAAATATTTTAAATAATGGCAATGAAAAGTGAGTTTGAATCGACAATTGAAAACGAATATAATTAATTATAATTATAAATAAGGCCTGAAATGGCGCTGCAGTTTCAAAATTTGAATTCAAACTTTGTCGGACTGTACCGGGTGCAAAACAAAACGGATTTTAGTGAAACCAAAAATATTTAAATCTGTTAGTGAATACCTTTCTAACGAATCTGAAAAATCGAATTTTCATAGCGGAAAGCAAAAGTTATGGCCGAATGAATTTTCAGAAAGGTCGCTATAGAATTTATATAGCCCGTGAAATTGGCCATTTTGCATACGACCTCAGAATTCGACGAAACCACTTTTGTTGGATCCGGGATGTGAAGTTATTTCTAGGTTTCAAATTTCATAATTTTTGAAGCTAATATGTGAGCCTGACAAAGGAAAATGTGTTTTGGTCAATTATAGTTAAATTGGATCGACCAGAAATGGGCCTTTTTGCAAACAGTCTCAGAATTCGACGAAACTAGTTTTGTTGGGCCCGTATCATCAAAACATAGCTAGATTTATTTTTATGGAATTTTTCGAATCAGTTTGTGGCCCTGGCAAATTGAAATGTACGTTCAAATCAAATATTGAATGTTATATATTTTAAATTGGAGGAAAACTGACTGAAACATTCGAATGGGCCTTCGAAACATATCCCATTGTGTTCGGAATGGGGGTAAAACACTAGGGACGACAGTCGTTGGGTTTGGATTGGTGGTCGCGTTAGAAAACCCCTTATAAAATCTACCGACCAATCAGAATTCAAATAAAAAAAATAGAAAAATCCTTTTTCTCTCTCCCCGCTCAGCGATTTCGACGATCCCCATCGCTCCCTCCTTCCCTTTTACATCGCCATCGCTACAGGCCACCAGAGCCGCCGCCACCACCCAAACCCGATCCGTCTCCTCCCCCTCTACAAATCCGACCCATCTTTGCCTCGCCTCGCCAGTCGCCCAGGTCGAGCCCTCGAAGTTCGCCAGCGCCGATCCATTTTTCTCCCTCCTCTGACGATCGTAGGGGACCACCCCACCGCCGATCTGAAGCCCTCTCCAGCCTCTCCGACGTGGTGTTGGCTGATCTGAACATCGCTGCACGGATAGGAAGAAAATTCAAAACCTAGTTTTGAATCAAAAGGAAGGTATACGGCTGTTAATTATTTAACTAATTTCGACAGTTTAAACCCGTTGCAAACTTTGAAAAATCATATCTTTTTCGTTTCTTGTCGAAATCCAGTGAAACAGGAAACATCGTGACCGTGTGGACGTCTTCTACATTTTAGAAGAGACCGTATATTTTTCTGAGCCTTCTGCTATTTTTTGGTGGAGTGGAACCCAATGTGAGATTTCTAATTTATAAACGATATGGAAAATGACGATGTATAAATTATATAGTCGATGTATGAGTTATATAAGCATTGTACACCTCATGTATAAGCATTGTATAAGTCGTACGTTCGATGTATAAGTTGTATATGCATTGTAAAAATTATATATGTGTTGAAATAGAAGTGAATTGCTATATATAAATATATATATATATATACGCCCCTCGTCCACAAACCACGGACGATATTTATTGGTTGTGATTGGTGTGAAAATTGATTGATAGCGAATGGTTGTTTGGGATTGTTTGTGGTTGATATTGATTGATTGTGGTTGAAAAATACCCATTTGTGGTTGAGAAATATTTGGTTGAAACCACATAGGATTAGTTTGTGGAAATGAAATAAATATATACATGCTGCCTGCGTGCGAACTAGATGCATGATCTCCATTGTCAAAAACCGCGAGGTTTTAAGGTAGAGCGAGGAGCCGTACTAGGGACGGTCCCGGTTTTAACTACCCTGCCGTTGTGCTGCCGAAATTTTGAATAATATTCATGTGTTTGAATTATTTTCATTTGCTGAAACTATATTTATTCATTGTATAGAAAACCTTCATGTGTGGAATCGATATTCATTCGTTGATTAGAAATTCATGTGTTGAATGGTATTCGTGTTTTAAATATAAAAATCACATTTTTATCTATATACAGAAACTATAGAAAACCTTCATGTGTTGAATCGATATTCATTCGTTGATTAGAAATTCATGTGTTGAATGGTATTCGTGTTTTAAATATAAAAATCACATTTTTATCTATATATAGAAACTATAGAAAACCTTCATGTGTTGAATCGATATTCATTCGTTGATTAGAAATTCATGTGTTGAATGGTATTCGTGTTTTAAACGTAAAAATCACATTTTTATCTATATATAGAAACTATAGAAAACCTTCATGTGTTGAATCGATATTCATTCGTTGATTAGAAATTCATGTGTTGAATGGTATTCGTGTTTTCAATATAAAAAACACATTTTTATCTATATATAGAAACTATAGAAAACCTTCATGTGTTGAATCGATATTCATTCATTGAATTGAAATTCATGTGTTGAATGGTATTCACATTTTGAAATAAATCGTTTTACAATAAAAATCACGTTTCTATTATATACATGAATTGTTGAAATGTGAAGTGTTAAAAATAGCAACTCGTTCAAATAAATATGCATGAGTTGAAATATTCATTAATTAGCTAATGATATGATTTTTGCCTATGCATGCAACATTAGAATGAATGGTGTTTTTTAAACCAAATGGAATCAAATATGAAGTTGAATGGAAAATGATAAGTGATAAGAACTGTATATATGTACATGCATATTTATTGAACAGGTTATGGCAAAGGGGCTAGAGAAGAGGAATAAAATTTTGTGCCCGACAAATAGGTACACATTTACTGTTTTGTTTGGGTGATGATTTTATGAGCCTGTTGGCTAGCCTCTTGGCTTTTTCTTTTTCTTTTCGACATGAGACGCCCGTGTGGCTATTTGGGAATTTTCCCAGCCCCTCTCGTACAAAGGAGGTTATGGCGAAATTTTCCAAAATTTAAAGGCGTTAGTGAAATATTTGAAGTGAGAACGATATTGAAATTGTTGAATGAACTATATTTATATAAATATATAAATATAAATAAAATTAAAACGAAACGTGGCCGTGCAGTTCGTGTTTTGAAACCGTGATTTCAAACAACTAGTGCGGGAAATCCGACCATTGGATTTTCCCGAAACCGCAACCGTTGGGTTCGCCTTGGAAAAATCTTTCCAACGGCACCAACTTTGTAAAAATCCAACGGTTGGATTGTATGGAATGTTTAATTCAAATCTGAAGAAAAACAGCGCCAGAATCGATTTTATATATATATATAATTATATTTAATCGAATAACGACGCTGCAGTTCGTATTTTGAAATCGAAACTTCAAACGATTGTACCAGGAGATCCGACCGTCGGATTTTCCTGAAACTGGAACCGTTGGATTCGTTTCAAAAAGACCTTTCTAATGATGTAAATTGTGTGGAGATCCATTGGTTAGATTTTCAGATATGTGTAAATCAAATCTGAAGAAAAACAGCGCCACGGCCGCGTTATGGCCCGAAGCGTCGTTTTGAATAAATTGGCTATTTTAAAATAAATAAAAATAGCGATAAATTGTTATAAAATATCATAAACGATATGGAATGGAAATAAACTGAATTTGCTCGATTTATGGGGTATTTGATGGTTGAATGTGTTTGGTGTGAAAATTACATTAAAGAACAAAATTGGTGTTGTCGAAAGATTTAACCATTGAAATAAATTGATTTGAAATTCTAAATATACGTGAATTATTTGAAAAGGCCGAGTTAATTCTCATTTCAAAATAATTGACGGACGATTGAAAGTCGAAGATGAAGACGGTGGTCGAAGACCGGAGATCTTCACCTCGTTTGGATGGTAACCGAGGTCCTGATTGGGAGACATCCCGAAATATGGATAATGAGTGGTGATCGTCCAGACGTACGCGGTGATCGAAGGGTTTGCGAGGTATTTAGTTGAAAAGCAAAGTCTTGTGGTAATGATCAAAGCACCGCCGGTGTGGCGTAGCTTTGCGTATAACGTAAAATCGCGAGCCTCACACCCCGGTATGAACCAGAAACGGGAGAGGACATCAGGGAGGGCCTGCGTTTCTTTCTAGCTAGGGTGGTGTCAGTGACCTACCAGCCCTGGCATTTATATACTTTTCACCTGTGTGGTTGTTGCTGTTGCTAGGCGCCTCGGTTTGGTCGGACGATCCGGGTCCGATGGAGTCATTCGTTGGCTCGTTTACGCCCCAAAGGGCGGGGAGACGTAGTGTTCAGGCATAATAATCCACATCGGTGGACCGGCCCTGACGATCCAAGGGGCAGTTGCGGCTGTTCCTGAGGGGCGGGCTAGAGCGTCTCGAATTCGGTAAGGACTATCTTTTGCCTTGGTTCATGACGGAAATCCAATTTCCAAATACGTGACTGTGCGGTTTTGATTGTATACCTATATATATGGTGACATAGTGGTATGGGGCATTAATGTCGTCTATGATTGATAGTTATGATTTGAAATTGTTTTCAAAACATATAAACACTAGCAATAATATCAAATGCCTTTGTTTTATTCGTATCAAGCATATTTTGGCCGTTATAAGGTAAAAACTCTATCCTCCGGTTTGCGTTGCATTATGTGATGGGAACCGAGTCTTATAATGGCTTCATTTTTATAAAAAGCATTGCGATGGTTAAAAGAATGATTTGTTTTAAAGCACTGGCAATCCAATGGAGTAAACCCATTCCACGAAAGTGGCGTGGTCCTGTGATTAGCCAAATTATATATGTGTTGAGTAGATTTCTCATACCAGTCCCATGACTGACTCGTAGTTTGTTTCACTTTCAAAATCGGGTGCCCCTTTTTTCTACATGGGCAGCCTTGTATTCAGGTTTAGCTGGTTCTTCCTGGATAGCTGCAGCTGAAGATGGATTCTATCATTTATCTCTTTTTATGTTGTTCAGCTCCTATTGTACATATTTTGTTTGTTTTCCGCTGTAGACATTTATGTATAGCTGAACTGTATTTGTACTAAGTACTATCCTGTATACTGTGTAACTCTGATGATTACTTTTATCCAGTATATTCTATTGTTCATTATCTGGTGTATTTATTCAATTTTGTTCTGCTATTATCTGTTTCTATGTTATATTCCAAAGATAACCCTTGTCTCCGTCTGTACGGGATTTGGGGTCGTCACATTCTCCACTGCCAAACCGATATATGTTCAATAGAGATCAATCAACATAGAATAAAAACCGATGTCAGACACACATTCATTTAATACTTTGTTCTGGGTCTGAATGAAACCGGAGGCACCTTATTCCTCGTCCCGTATGTTCAATACAGGTGAGAGGTCCTCGCATATTCTGTCGATCTCTAAGTAAATCTGGACGATCAACACTTATTACCATGTCTTAGGTGTACAGCCCAATCAAGACATCAGTAATCATCCAAACAATGTGAAGATCTCCGGTCTTCAACCACTGTCTTCTTCATCGACTTATCATCAAATTAATTATTCAGAATGGGTATAAACCTGCCCTTTTCGATAATTTACGTTATTATAAACAAGTGTTACACAAAACACAACATACGCCTCATTCCAATTCAGAATATTCTTCTATTCAAATATTCACATCCTTGTGGAAAGGTTCCCATTGATTTTATCAAAGATAAATTCTTTAAATTTATTCTTTGATCTTCCTTTGGATATCAATTCAAACTAAATTAAGGTTTATCCAAACTAGTCGGGATTAGCGCACCTTACCGAAGTAATCATTTGTTTTATTTCCCAATCCTAACCCATTCATCCCATGGAGAAAAACTGGTAATAGTCCATATCTAACAACATGGTTTTATCGTTAAATTTAATTACCATTTCACATTCAAATCTAATTAAAGATTTAACTATCGCTTGGAGTAAAACTGATGGCACTCCATTCTCGGTCATTTCCCGAATTTGATAATTTAAATTATCACATTCCTATTTAAATCTAATTAGAGATTCATTAAAACTCCACATACCAAAAATCAATATTACTGATTATTTAACTTTGGAAACACAAACACGCCACATTGACAATGTACACCGTACCATTGATTTCTGCCGATATATAACCTCTAAGCTCGTACATCTTAGAGAAGAGTGTTAAGCAATAGAGTAAATTCTCCACCACCAAACAGATATATATATATATTTAGCAGAGATCAATAATACAGTTCTAAATACAATGTTAGACATGTAATCTTGTCTTTAACTGGATTGAAGAACCAATGTCATTTAAACCACAGTTCACGATAAACCCAAAATCACATTCCATTAATTATGTAATCTTCATGGAAAAAAAATCTATATATAATCGATATAAATTTCCGTATCGGACTAATAATATAAATGGAATAACGACAAAGCCTTTTAAATTCCATGTATATTAATAGCCTTCCTCCACAGAATCTCACTTCGACTATTACCCGATCGGTCATTCCATTCCAATTTATTTTATTAAATTGGAAAAATTTACTTTAGAAATTTTCCCTCAAATCTTAGAATAAAGATTTATAAATTCCAAACCTTAACTTCGACTATTAATCGGGTTAAAGAACAAGTGTTATTGGAAACACCATTCACAATAAACCCAAAAATCCAGTTCTTTTATTCAATTCCAATTAAATAATAATTAGTTGGAAAACTTCACTAAAACTTTATGAAAAGATTTATTCTTTTCTCGACTAGGTTTAAGGACAGTGTTACTAAAGACACCATTCACACGACAAACCCAAATCCAATTTGATATCAAATACAAGGCTCTGAATAGAAATTATATCGGCTTATATTCAATATCAAATTCTGAAATAAACAAATATCGTTTTGGGAATAATGATATATATATATCTCCCAAATTCCCATAACATTATCCGTATAATCACGGAATCCAATACCAAAACATTCTGAAGATTATTTCCAATCCAATTTGTTCGTTGGAAATTTCTGGTTATATTAAAACCATTCAAAATCCAATTTTATTTTATTTAAAAATTATTGGATTTCCAATCTAGTTAATAACTATCATTTTGATAAAAATATATTTTTATCTTTACAAACATGGAACTTTTCATCTCAATTCTTTCCAAATCATTTATTATGGTTTTACACAAATTATTAATATTTTTAATAATTTTATTAAGGCCCTTTCAGTCGATTTCCATAAACGGTCATCGAACTGCACTTACAGCGACCTTTTCAAAATTTGATTTGGACATAATTCCTGTTAATCCCTCAAAAAATCCACACGCCCATTGATCGTGCATAGTATTGTCCAAGGCGTTTGAGCGACTCATAAAGGACGGAAAGCAACTACACAGAGAAAGGCCGAAGCCCGAAGAAAGTCGTCATTCAGGCGAAGAAGCCAAGGTCGGTTGTTCATATCAGAACAAAGCCACTTGAGAATCAAAACAAAGCAAGTCGCCCATAGCAATGGAAGACGCTTGACCTAATATCGAAGTTCGGCAGCACGCATCAAAGTAGGAGTCAAGGTCGCACGTGCAATTAACAACCGCTCATGGATTGCAACTCCTTTCGCTTGTATGTTCATGCTAATCGAACGCCAATACTTTGGTCAGAAATCTACTACCGTTCGGTCGTACACCATTTCTTAGAA
The DNA here is from genome assembly GCA_030737875.1 of Allium sativum. NCBI lineage: Eukaryota > Viridiplantae > Streptophyta > Magnoliopsida > Asparagales > Amaryllidaceae > Allium > Allium sativum. The sequence goes on along the minus strand of CM060912.1, from coordinate 130,490,475 downwards.
AGAGCGCACTTACATCTCAAGTCGCAAGCCTTGGTAAGTCACCTCCAGACTAAAAAGGTCATCGCCTACTTACTCAGGATCAGACATAGTCACATCAGAAAATCATGATCATCCGTCTACCCAAAACACTTGCTCCCTTAGAATCGCTCGCACATGACAACTGGAAACAGCTACAGATAGCTGGCTACAGCTAGGCGATGGCACGTTTATAATTAATGAGATGAATGACACGTAGCCTGCATATACAGATTTCAGATCACTTGCTCTAGAGAGCTCGCCTATAAATACGCCATGGCTACCAATGTAGAAGGCATCCAATCTTTCTAGCCACAAAGTGCTGCTCAATTTTATCCTTAGTGACTCCTCAAACACTTGGAAGTACTAATCATCTTCTTCACTCAAAGTTCTATCACCCATTTTGCCACGGCGTGAAGTACAACCTTGTATTTAGGGGAAACAAAGACATCTTCCTTCTCAATCATTCACCCATCCTTCTCCTCCTCAAACTCTACTATTCTCTCATAAAATCCCAGGATTGAAATGTAAGAATGAGAGTATATTGAGTTGGCATAGAGATGTATGAAAAAAGAGAGTTTATGTATTTTTTAATCCCCGTTATAAGATTGCAAGCTATCTTCATAGTGGATGTCGGCCTAATATAAGGTGAAACCACTCTAAACTTTGTCTCTATTTTATTTTCCTCGCATTTTCATTTCGATTATTGTTAAGTACGGCTCCAATTATTTCCCTACCATTTTGGTGAATTACAATTTTAGTACCTTTGGTGCTTAGGCCATTTTTTAGTGTAAAAATTTTGGCGCCCACCGTGGTGCCATATTTGCTTTTTCCCTATTAAGGTCCGACAAAATTTTCTGAGAAAAACTGTGCTTAGAGCCATGGACATGCTTAGGGGAGTAACAGACAAAGTCAACATCCCTAACAACAGTGTTAACACCATCAAGTCGCCCACTACCCATTCCGGGCAGAAGAGTCGCCTAAAATTGAAGAAACTGTAATCAGGAAAGAATTGGAAGAAGCAATGATAGGAATAACGAGTTGAATAAATATTGCGAACAGTGCGATGATGAAGAAATTCGGGTCAATACTCGCTATTCAAGCCGCCACCGCAAAAGCCATGCTAAGTTCCACTTGTTCTTCGTTTGCTTGAACGAATTGCGAGCTAGAGGCAGGATTCTCTACTTTAAGATCAAAATAGCAGAATTCCATTCATAAAGTTGTGCATCACACCGATTTGGATTATGGAAAGAACAAAGTGCCTGTGCATGACCACTCTGACGACACAATCGCGAAACGGATAGACAGTAACACCATTAGAAGGGTGTCTCTTCCAAAAGAATGCCCAAATTCCTTGATTCCATATCACAAGGACACATCTAGACCAAAAATTGGTGAAGAAGAAGGCGCTCAATCCATGGATCAAAGCAGGGAGCGGAAATACATCTCAGGAATGGCGCGTGCAATTGTGGAGGAAAGTCTGAAGAAGAAGGACGATCGAAAAGAATGGGAGTCCTTCCCGACTAAAACCCCACTTACTTAAAGAATTAGAAGACTATATATCCACAAAAATTTGAGCCTCCAACGTTGCCGTTCTATAATGGGATAAGCGACCCTAATATATTCCTATGTAAATACGACCAGTATATGAATAGGGCATGCGCTACCGATGAAATAAAGTGCTTATAATTCCCAACTTATCTAGAAGGTGTGGCTTACCTATGGTTCACAAAGTTGTCGCCGCAGTCCGTGGACGATTTCACTACCCTGGCAAAATTATTTAGCAAGCAACTCAAATCTCAGGCATCCAGAGTTTGGGATGTTATTGAGCTATGTGAAATACAACAAAGACTAGGAGAGCCCATCAGAGATTTTCTCACTCGCTTTGACGCGGCAGTAGCTGAAGTCGAGAATTTCGAGCCCCGTCAAGTCATAATGGCTCTGAAAGGGGGCATATGTAAAGAGACTGAATTGGGGTAGTGGATCAAGAAGATGAAGCCAAGTACACTTGAACAATTACTCAACAAAGCTAAAAAATACATATGTATTGAAGAAAATCGAAATACAAACAAATAGGGAAGAAAGGAAATGCGCAAAGTAGCACTAATAGTCAGAAAAGGAGCAGCGAAGGGAAAGACAATCGAGAGAAAAAGAAACTATGCTTTTTCAAGAATTCCGAGTTCACTCCCCTTAATGATACTATTGGAAATATCTTCGTGGAAACTAAGAACACCGAGAAATACCTGGTCTTGAAACAAAGGCAGGTCAAAGATGTCGCTATGAAGTCAGGAAGATTTTGTCAATTCCATAAACAGCCAGGACACGATACCAACGACTGTAGGCACTTGAAGTCAGTAATCGAGGGACTAATCAGGAAAAATCATTTACAGAAATATATAAAGGACCGTGAATGTTGTTCCAGCTCTCCGTAAACAATGGTCAACAAGCTTTAAAAAAAAGTACTAAATCAATCCGAAGCGAATGCTCGCTTGAAGATCAGTAACTGGTGTCTTGATCAGGAAGCTTTGAACTAGAACACCATTACTTTGCTTTACTACTCTGGTTTTATCTTATTACTTAAATCGCTTTTCCCTACTTTGTTATTCGCCATGTTCATATTTAGTGATGGTCTACTTACAAATGCCTTATACAAAGAAAATTATTATGTGATTTCCTGAGTAACATATTTATTAGTCCATGCTTTAAAAAAACCGTCTTTTGGAATGTAGGCATGGTAAAAGCAATTGATCATATACAGCTGAATTGTGACGAAGCCTCAAGGCACATCTTAAACAAAGGGCTTGAGTACCACAAACATCAGGCAAAATCAAATAGGATGGATAAACACATCGCTTCAAGAGAACATGCTACTCTAAGACAAACAGCGAGTCAAAAAGTTGCACCTCTCGCTATGGAATATGAAGAATTCTTATCAAACATCCATTCGAGGGATTGGCATCAGGCTTCGTTGGAAATGCAAGAATATTACCAAATCTGTATCATGGATAAAAAAAATTAGTCCTAAAGAGGCGCCTTGTCAGGTGTAGGACACAAACTCCTTAAAACTGAAATCAAATTCGGTAACAAGGACAAATGTATGCCTCCTAGAGGCAATGGAATAAAAAATCTAGGCAGGAAAACACAAGTCCTAGTATCGGAAAGACCCACAAACATGCTGGAAAGACCAGCGCAGTTAGAAATCCTAGCCGTAAGGGGGTAACAGAAATCATAGCCGCAAGGGATAATAGAAATCCTAGCCGAAAGGGGGTATCCATTCTAGGATCTTTTTGAATAACTAAAAATAATCTTATAAAACATGGCCTAGAATGGATCGAAATTTTTTAAACCAAGACCTCCCTAAGGGGAACGTACTCAAAACCAGTCTCCTAAGAGCTTGGTCCATCAGGTCAGTCAGGCGCAGGGTTGAATACAACTTAATAAAAGATACCAAACACGTTTATAATACTACAAACGCGTAATAACCTACGATGTATAACAAACTTTAGGGCTTGAGTAAATCTTGTAAAATAAAAAAAATCGGGTGCAACCGTACGATTAACAAAGCGCCCGACCAAACATGTAAATAAAAATAAAGGTGCAACGTGTGATGCACTAACGCAAGGATAGCTGGGTTACATAACAAAACTGCAGCACATTAAGTACCAAAGCAGGTCACAAAAGTTACTAATATAAATATACGATAATAAGCGAGGCTGGCTTCCGCATACACAAGCCAGACTAAAAGTATCACCCTAAATTAAAACCAAAATAACAAAAGGTAAAACACCACCAAGACACAAAATTCAGATGAGAAAAGCAATGATCTTCTCCCTGGATTCAAGAGCCTTGACGAGCTTGAGCCTGTCTTTTTCCAAAGCATGGAGTCGATCAACATTCTCTTTATTTGTCTTCTGAAGATCTTAAACATGAGAATGCCAAGCACCTAATTGTTTTACAATGTATTCCCTAACATTTATGATAAGTTCTTCGACCAGGTTCAGACGTGCTTCCAACTGATTGAACTCAGGCAATATGCAGTCCTTCATAGCATCCATTTTGCTTGTAATAATCCATTTATCAAACGGATCTATATGCACATCAGAACGGGTGTTAGCTTGACACCAACCGTCAAACTGCTCAGCAAGTTCAGGATGGAAAGGATTGGGAACATAAAGAGGTCTCTGGACTATTGTAGGGTTTGGAGTGATGGACGAAGAAACCACAGGTGGATGACCAAGAGCAATTTGGACATCTAGAACAGGGAGTTCGTTTAATGAAAGAAAACTTCGAGTATCAGTTACACCCAGATCCTTTTTACCTTGAAGCCTCTTTTTGCTAACAGCCTTTCCCATCAATTTCTTCCTAAGTCTCCTAGACATGAAGAACTCCATCCTTGGGTGACCTATTGATCGACGCTAGTCTATGAATTAGAAAAGCGCGACATTTGTAATAAATTCTGCAAGCATACAGGTGTGTAGCATACAGGTCGAACACAGGGAGGTTTAATTAAAAATTATTATTTATTTTTTTCTTGGGCGTGTTAGACGAAGCTGGAGGTTGATTTTGTTCGCAAAGTAAAATAAAAAATGAAACTACGAATAAAAGATGCAATTAAATTCACTACAGATTCGAATCTAATCGGATCTGTAATAAATTCAATGATTAAAATAAAATAGAATACTGGAAATAAAATTGCAGAGAAGAAATCAACTACTGAAAATAAAAACTAGGATTACCGCTGAATCTAATCAGACGGTCAATCACTAGTAAGAAAAATAGAAGTAATAGCAAATTGTGTTCTAGCAAATCTAATTGACTAGCAACACAATTTGCCATGAAAATAAAATGCAGAAACTAAAGAAACGAAAGCTTTATTAAAACTAAAAAAGAGTACAGAGAATGAATGCATTTACAATGGTTACAATCACATATTTATAGATGAGAATGGGAAAACCCTAATTAGGTCTATGAATAAATGGGCCTCCTCATTCATGAATATTTCTTGCCTTCCTTGACTAACTTGATTGGAGAAAATCTGGGCATATCATGGTAAATGTTTTCCATATCTTTCAATTTTCCCATGTGGCTAATTGATTGATAGAAGATTGCATCTAATTAATTCTTCCAAACAAGGACGCTTATCAGACTCCAAAGGCAATATAAGATAAAATCTTCAAAATTGGTTTTTCTTCTTGGCAACAATTCAATCAGAAATTCTTCTAATTGAAATTGAATGATTTGAATTTGATTCCATGACAAGAATATGGCTATTGCTGAAATGTTAATTGGTGCACATCATAAGTACATACACATCAATATGTGTATGTATATATATATAACATAACACTAATCCAGATATTTCTCAAAGCAAAGGGCCAGTGTGAACGCGCTCCGTTTCTTTGGCAAAAAGTGAGCTTGACGGGGTTCGAACTCAGGTCTCTCAGCACCAATTCCTATGCCTTTACCAGTGAGCTGCTACTTCTTTTGCAATTGAAATGAATTTGATGTGAGTAAGTAGCTCTTTCTTGTAGTTGGCCTTTGATTTGAATTGAAGGAGGCAACGCTTGACATCCTGTAAAAACATACAAAAGCAACCAAAGTATCATTTATTTATTTACAAAAGATAAAATATAAGAGCATAGAATAAACATTTTTCAATGTCAATCAAATACCCCCACACTTATCTTTTACTCGTCCTCGAGTAAAACAAAAAATGAAAAACTAAACTAGATAGGTCACACTTTCGTAGGAAACACGGTTGCATTGAGCGTATGCAACAAGCCGTTAAACCTCTAGGTGTCCCCAGTAGGACGAGTGGTGTCTCGTGAGGGTTTTCAACCGATACTACCCACAAAATCCAAATGTAATATGCTATGATTCTAATGAAACTACATGAATGTAATGGACATATGCAAAAAAAAACGAAAAATGGAAATACGACTTGTTTCAGGAAAGTGGTACAACAAATTAGGTTAACAATTTCTGGTCAGTTGATTTTATTTTAGATACCTCGACTTGTCACAAATTTTCAATATAAATCAAGTTTTCAAATGTTAAATTCCAGTTTGTCCAGTTAGTTCGGTTGATAACATAGTGCAGCCATGAAATAAATTCTTAGTTTGCTTGGCACAGTTTGCAAAGTGGTATTCTAATTTTCTCATGTATGGCTAGTCAAATCAATAAGGTCAAGAAGTGTTTGGGTATCATCGCTTATTCTTTATTCTATAAAAATTTTAAGATTTATGATTAAGTACATACACCTAACTAAAAAGACCAAGGTTTACCACCCATGCACTGCCTCGCGGACTAACGGAGAGTAGGTAAAGAGCTTGGCGGATTGTGCAGGCCGACTTTGACTTTGTCAACAACGTGTCGGTAATCCTTAGGTGTCGAATCTCATAAAATGAGACCAAGATATTCCAACTTTGACTTTGTCAACAACGTGTCGGATAGAGCTTGGCGGGTTTGCACACCAACGCTCGATATACAAGCAATGTTGGATACCCATGGAATACTATTATTACTATTATCGAAAATATAAGCACAAAAGAGAGTTACGCGAATTCAACTTAACACAACTTAGTTTTAAAGATTTGAAAAGCCAATATAAGTATTTTAAGTCCTCCACTTATTTAAACAAAGTCTACAATATAGAATAGATTTCATGGCCATCACCTAAGAATCTCCCTATGTACCGGTTACACTATTATCCCTCAAAATTAAACTTTTCATTATATTTCAAATTCGAACTTAGCTGAGAGAGAAAAATACTATCAACTGGCTAAAAATTGTAAACTTATTTTGCTGTATCAATTGAAAATGAGTCGTATTTCAAAAAAAAAAAATTATTGTATGTTACTACAATCTAAAATGTATGATGATCCTACTTAAATGGATGAAAATAAAAAGAAATAAAAACAAAGAAAAATGAAAATGGATGAAATGCAGACTCCCCCCCACACTTGATTCAGACAGTGTCCCAACTGTCTAAGGCAGAAAAACAAAAATAAAATTAAAAAAAAAATTAAATAGAAAAATAAAAGAAGAAGAACGTGTACCACCTGATTTCATGGTGGATGATCATGCAGATCGATAGAGTCGTCTTCGTCATATTGCTTGAATTCCAAAAATGGTTTCAGTCGTTGACCGTTTACTTTGAAGACTTTTCCATCCCTAGGATTTTCAATTTCAACCGCTCCATGAGGGTATACTGTTTTCACGACATAAGGTCCAGTCCATCGAGATCTGAGTTTTCCTGGAAACAAGTGAAGTCTAGAGTCGTATAAAAGAACTTTTTGACCTACGTTGAATTCCTTACGAAGTATGTTTTTGTCGTGTTGGGCTTTGGTTCTTTCTTTGTAGATTTTCGCATTTTCATACGCCTCATTTCTTAATTCCTCTAATTCAGAAATTTGTAACTTCCTATGTGAGCCGGCCTTTTCTAAGTCAAAGTTCAAAAATTTTATGGCCCAAAGAGCACGATGATCTAATTCAAGAGGTAAGTGACAGGCCTTTCCAAAGACTAATCGATATGGTGACATCCCTAGATTGGTTTTATAAGCAGTGCGAAAAGCCCAAAGTGCATCAATCAGTTTTACGGACCAATCTTTTCTATTGGAATTCACGGTTTTCTCAAGAATTTGTTTGATTTGTCTATTGGAAACTTCTACTTGCCCACTCGTTTGTGGATGGTAGGGGGTCGACAGCTTGTGTGTGATTGAGTATTTCTTGAGCAAGGACTCAAAAGCACGATTACAGAAGTGAGTGCCATTATCGCTAATGATAGCTCGAGGTGTGCCAAAGCGTGAAAAGATGTTTTCTTTGAGGAATTTGACAACAACCTTGTTGTCGTTGGTTTTGGTCGGAATGGCTTCAACCCATTTTGAGACATAATCTACCGCAAGCAGGATGTAAAGATTCCCAAATGAGTTAGGGAATGGTCCCATGAAATCGATGCCCCAAACATCGAATAACTCAATCACTAAAATGGGGTTGAGGGGCATCATGTTTCTCTTAGAGATTCGACCCGTTCTTTGACATCGCTCACATTTAGAGCAAAATTCGAAAGCGTCACGGAAGAGTGTGGGCCAATAAAAACCGCTTTGCAAAACTTTTGCAGCAGTTTTTTTTGCTCCAAAATGACCGCCACAAGCATGGTCATGTGAGAAAGAGAGAATACTTTGGTGTTCATGATCAGGCACACACCTTCGAATGATTTGGTCGGGACAATATTTGAAAAGATATGGGTCGTCCCAATAGAAGTTTTGAACTTTCGAGAGAAATTTTTGTTTATCTTGTTTCGACCATTCAGCGGGCATTTGTTGTGTGACAAGATAATTCACAATGTCAGCGTACCAAGGGGTGTTAGAGATCGAAAGGAGTTGTTCGTCAGGAAAATAGTCATCGATTTGGGTGTCGTTATCATTTTCGTGCACAATTCGAGAGAGATGATCAGCTACGACATTTTCAGAACCCTTTTTATCTCGTATTTCTTTATCGAATTCTTGAAGAAGAAGGATCCAACGAATCAAGCGGGCCTTGGCATCCTTTTTAGAAAGCAAATATCATAGGGCAGCGTGGTCAATGTAAACTATGACTTTGGATCCTATGAGATATGGTCTGAATTTCTCAAGAGCGAAGACAACTGCCAAAAATTCCTTTTCAGTAGTTGAGTAATTCAATTGGGCCTCGTTTAAAGTTTTTCTAGCGTAAAAAATGACTCGAGGGAGTTTATCGATACGCTGACCCAAGATGGCTCCAATAGCAAAATCAGAAGCGTCGCACATAAGTTCGAAGGGTTGAGTCCAATCAGGAGGTTGAATGATGGGAGTTGTGGTCAAGAGTGATTTAAGAGTTTCAAAAGATGTTTTGCAATCATTGGAAAATTCAAACTTTACGTCTTTGGCAAGTAAATTCGAGAGAGGTTTTGAAATTTTCGAGAAATCCTTAATGAATCTTCTATAGAATCCCGCATGGCCAAGAAATGAACGAACATCTTTGACAGACTTTGGAGGAGGTAAATTAGCAATCAAATCGATTTTGGATTTATCGACTTCTAGGCCATCATTGGAGACGACATGACCTAGAACTATCCCCCTTTTTACCATAAAGTGGCATTTTTCCCAATTAAGGACGAGTGATTTCTCCTTACAACGCTTAAGGACGAGTTCTAAATGAGTGAGACATTGGGAAAAAGATGATCCATATATTGAAAAATCGTCCATGAATATTTCCAAGAATTCTTCCACCATATCAGAGAAAATAATCATCATACACCTTTGGAAAGTCGCGGGGGCATTACAAAGACCGAAAGGCATGCGACGAGCAAAGGTTCCAAAGGGACAAGTAAAGGTGGTCTTATGTTGATCTTCTAAAGCAACAGGAATTTGGTTATAGCCAGAGTATCCATCGAGAAAACAGTAGTACTCATGTCCCGCTAAGCGTTCGAGCATTTGGTCAATAAAAGGCAAGGGAAAATGGTCTTTTCGTGTGGCTGAGTTAAGCTTTCGATAGTCGATGCACACACGCCATTTGGTTTTGATTTTTGTTGGGACGAGTTTATTATTGTCGTTTTTGATCACTGTGACTCCCGACTTCTTTGGTACAACTTGTACCGGACTCACCCAAGTACTATCAGAGATGGGATAGATGATGTCATTATCTAGACATTTGATTATCTCCTCCTTGACCACTTCTCTCATGTTTGGGTTTAATCTCCTTTGAACCTCACGGGTGGGTTTAGCCTCATCAACTAAGTGTATGCGATGTTCCACAATTGATGGGCTAATTCCTTTTATATCGCTAATTTCCCACCCCAAGGCGTCCTTATTTTCCCGTAAAGTTTCCAAAACTTTTTCTTCTTGGTCTTCGGTAAGATCAGAGGCCAAGATTACGGGGAAAGTTTTTGAAGAGTCTAGGTAAGCATACTTAAGGTCTGGTGGCAAGGGTTTGAGGTCTAACTTAGGAAGTTCTTGTGTATCAACATTGGTCAACATTCCTTGGTTAGATTCTGGTGACGAAGTGTCGGAGTCAAGAATTTTGTTTAGTTCAGAAATGTATTCGAGTTCATCAAAATCAGAGTCGAAATGGTCAAGACACATTTTCAGGGCTTCAGAAGTGTCACTAGAGGTTTCATCAACTGTGGTTTGAATCATGTCAATTTCATCGACCTCAAAATCCCTAGGTTGTTTGTTGAGATTAAAGATGTTTAGCTCAATGGTTAGGTGCCCGAAGGAAAGTCGAAGCTGACCATTCCTACAATTAATGACAGCATTAGAGGTTGCTAAGAAAGGGCGTCCTAAGATCAATGGTATTTGAACGTTGGGATTTGAGACAGGCTCTGTTTCTAGAACTATAAAATCGACAGGGAAGTAAAACTGTTCGATCTGTATCAAGACGTCTTCGATAATTCCCAATGGCTTTTTGACAGATCGATCGGCAAGTTGAAGTGTGATGTTTGTTGGTTTAATCTCCCCTAGTCCAAGTTGACGATAGATAGTATAAGGGAGAAGGTTGACACTGGCACCAAGGTCGAGTAGGGCACGAGAGATGTGAGTGTTTCCTATTTTACAATCAATCGTAGGGCAGCCAGGGTCTTTATACTTGACTGGGGCAAGATTCGAAAGAACAGAGCTTGTATTTGCAGTTAAAAAGGCAGTTTTTGGGACATTGGTCGCACGTTTTTGTGTGCACAATTCCTTCAGACATTTAGCATATTGAGGAATTTGTTCAATGGTGTCTAAAAGAGGAATGTTCACACGGACTTGTTTGAAAATTTCCAGAATTTTATCGAAATTTGCCACTTTCTTCTTATTATTGAGTCTATGAGGAAAAGGAGCTACTGGTTCGTTGACTCTGTGATGAGTTTCATCATTCGAAGAAGAAGGTTTATCCAAGGGAAGAGAAGGTGGTAAGGTTGTAGACGATGGAATGTTGGTACTGCCAACATTAATTTTCGAAGGTGGGTCGGGTTTGCCGACACTGGGAGAAGAACTGTTGGGATTGCCAACATTTAAGGGAACTTGAGGTTTAGAAGAATTGGCATTTGAAGCCAATGGGTGATCAACAAGATTAGGGATTGGGGTCGAGTTAGAAAGTTCGCCAGGGTTGCCCACGTTATTATCAATCCTCTTACCAGATCGAAGGGTTGTAATTGCGTTGACTGGATTATGATTTTCGTCCTCACAAGAATTTACAGCACGAGGGTTATACTTTGGATTCACCTCGGGTTGACTAGGCAATTTTCCCTTCTCATGAGTTTTCATAAATTCCTTCATCATATTAAACATTTGGTCCATTTTAGCGTCTTGCGAGTTTATTTTAGCTTCGTAAGAGTTCATCTGTTTTTCTAGACGCCCAATATCTTGTGATGGTTGAGGAGATTGAGATGATTGGTTTGATGATTGAAAATTGGGGTGCCTATAAGGTTGTTTGGATTGAGGTGTAGCTTGAGAGGTTTGAGAATTGGGGGGTGGACCTTGGTAATTCGGATTGGGAATAAAGGGTTGCATGTGAGATGGGTTAGCCGAATTATTGGGGTTTGACCAAGAAAAATTTGGGTGGTTCCTCCAACCAGGGTTGTACGTGGATGAGTAAGGATTATTTTGAGCTATGGCATTGGCTTGGTCTTGAGAGTAATAGTGGGGTAACCCTTCTCCGGTTTGAGGAGTTTGATTTTCTAAGGGAATTTGACTTGGGTCCACGACATGCACTCCTCTAGTAGAAGTACGAATGGGAACACGAATCGATTCCCACTGCATGTCCTTTTCAGAATAATCTTCTAAAAACCGCCAAGCTTCATCGGCTGTTTTAGACATAAAGTCTCCTCCACACATTGATTCTAGTTGAGTTCTAGTCTGATAGTTTAGCCCTTCATATGCAAATTGACATAAGTGATCTTTTAGAATTCCATGATGAGGGCAACTATATAATAGCTGGTTGAATCTCTCAAAGTATTTTGAAAAAGTTTCCCCCTCATTTTGACAAAATTGATTTATCTCAGTTCGAATTTTAAGAGTTTTATGGAAAGGGAAAAACTTTTTCAAGAATGCAGTGACAAATTCATCCCAACTTCTTATGGAATGTCGTGGAAGAGAATTTAGCCATCTTTTAGCGCTTTCAAGTAGTGCAAATGGAATTAGCCTTAGCTTGATCGATTCGTTAGACAATTGTTGCATTTTTGTTGTGGACGCATACAATTCAAATTCACTCAGAAATTCATAAGCATTTTCAGACCCAGTAAATTTTGGTACCCCTTGGATAAAAGAATGTTTTAGCTCAAAATTGTTTCCTTCAGCTGGTGGGAACACAATGACAGATGGTTGAACGGTCCTAGTAGGATAACATCGATCACGAAGAGACAAGGGTCTCTCCATTTGAATATTGAGATTTTGAAAATTTTGATTTATTTGATTTTGATCTCCAAAGTTTGGAAATTTTGATTCACTCGATTTTGATCCAATTCGGTTGGAAAATTTTGGTTGATTCGAGAACCCCTAGGAGAATTTTGTTGGCTAACACTTTTTCCACTCATTGTTGTTAAATGCAAGCACAGAAATTAGCTAAAATGAAATTTGCTGTCCTTATTGGCTCTTAACCCAAAATTATAAAGTGATGCGTTTGATTACTTAGATCAAAAGATTTCTCAGCCAGTTAACGGACAGGAGTTATCGGTGCACCAGGAATCACCCTAGCAATGCAGCCGAAGGTTTAAGTACCTTCAGAGTAACAACCGATATAATATTTACGAATCACCGTAATATTTATAAACGGTTATTTCTCTGCCGTAGTCTAGACACCAAGAAATAATTCGTTCCAAATGAATCAACTATCACAATATAATTAAGCCCTAAATGAGCCCGTGACTCCCTCAAGTCCAATGTCTAACCGTTATTTTTAGTCAGATTCTACGATGAAATGCAATTTGTGGGCTAAGGAAAGGGTGATGAAATCCCTCACCTTATGTGAATTGGGGTATTGCCCTTAACAGAATAAATAAAAATGCAGAGATAACAGCAATCACACAAAATAATTGCAGAAGTTAAAAATTGTACATTCAAAGCCGCTGCCCCTGCAGAAAATTTTACAACGATTGTCTATATATTTTTTCTTTTTCCTTTTGCAGCAGAGCACCTGTAGAGTTTTAAAAGTTTTCACCTTGATCGGCAGTCCTCCAGTGAATTTGGGAAGCGCTAGCGCATTCACACCCCACTTGGTGTGCAACCGCTCCAACCCATCTGAATCATCCGCTGCTTTCTGTTGTTGTCCCCTTCTATTAATTGCTTGACTGCGCTGCGGCACCGCTCCAATATAATTAAGACCTTTTTTTTATTTCAGCTGTACCTATTTTTTTTTTTTTTTTTTTTTTTGAATTAAAAATCACCACCAATTATCTTCTGAGAAAACCAAAACAAACCGAGTTCACAATCACCAAACTCGCATTCTAAATCACCCAGCCCCACTTGTAAGTAAATAAATCATGGCCCCCCTCAGCAACTATGAAAACCAGATACCCTAAAAAAAAAACAAAGCGCCGCCTTCCTCTTTAGACCAAACAATCAGGTTTGATAGAGATGCTCAAGTGGATGGTGCTTCGGCGCGGGTTCTGTTGCTGAGATAGGCAAGTGATTAACGAATCGGGTTTTAAATACTGGGTAGGTGATGGATGTATGGTAAAACGTGGGTTGCAGGAGAGACTGTTGATCGTGAGTGGTTCGGCTTTGCTTCGTGCGAACTGGGGTTTTTTTTTGGGTTCGCTGTCGAACTGAATTACAGGGTGACGTGAGGACTTGAACTAGCAGTCCGTTTGTTAATTCTTCAATTCGAGTTAATTGGGTTTTTTTTTTTTAGTCTTTGATTGGGTTCCAGTGTGGGTATTTTGGACGCGAATTTGGTTTGTTGTTTGAAGAACTGAAGTGTGGAGTGATGCGTGAGACAGACGCTTTGGTGGACTTGTGAATGGGTATGATGATGAAGGGAAAAAGGTGCAGAATTGACAGAGGAGTTTGTTTGGGGTAATGAGATTTTGGGAGTTCTTGGTGGATTTTTGGGTTCCGCCAGGAATTGATGGTTGTAATTTTTTTTCTTTTTTTCCGGTGGAGAATGGTTTGCTGTGGCGAAGAGGGTATCGCCTGGTGGTGGTATGTGGAGGAGCACGTTGATATTGTGAAGAACGGTGGGTATTTGCAGTGTGTTTTTTTTTTTTTTTTTTAAGATTTGCTGTAAAAGCAGAAGTGGAAAATTGCAGAAAGAAAACTGTTTTTGAATATTCCTTTTTTTTTTGTGAAAAGGACAGAAAAGGTATATGTAGAAAACAGGGAAGTGAAGAAAGAAAGGACAGAAATTAGAAGAAAAATGGCAAAAGATTCTTTTTTTTATATGAATATGCAAAAAAACAAGGAAAAAAAATAAAAACTAACACGAATCAGAAATTAAATAAACAATAAAACTTAATCGTTACCTCCCCGGCAACGGCGCCAAAAACTTGATCGACGCTAGTCTATGAATTAGAAAAGCGCGACATTTGTAATAAATTCTGCAAGCATACAGGTGTGTAGCATACAGGTCGAACACAGGGAGGTTTAATTAAAAATTATTATTTATTTATTTCTTGGGCGTGTTAGACGAAGCTGGAGGTTGATTTTGTTCGCAAAGTAAAATAAAAAATGAAACTACGAATAAAAGATGCAATTAAATTCACTACAGATTCGAATCTAATCGGATCTGTAATAAATTCAATGATTAAAATAAAATAGAATACTGGAAATAAAATTGCAGAGAAGAAATCAACAACTGAAAATAAAAACTAGGATTACCGCTGAATCTAATCAGACGGTCAATCACTAGTAAGAAAAATAGAAGTAATAGCAAATTGTGTTCTAGCAAATCTAATTGACTAGACAACACAATTTGCCATGAAAATAAAATGCAGAAACTAAAGAAACGAAAGCTTTATTAAAACTAAAAAAGAGTACAGAGAATGAATGCATTTACAATGGTTACAATCACATATTTATAGATGAGAATGGGAAAACCCTAATTAGTTCTATGAATAAATGGGCCTCCTCATTCATGAATATTTCTTGCCTTCCTTGACTAACTTGATTGGAGAAAATCTGGGCATATCATGGTAAATGTTTTCCATATCTTTCAATTTTCCCATGTGGCTAATTGATTGATAGAAGATTGCATCTAATTAATTCTTCCAAACAAGGACGCTTATCAGACTCCAAAGGCAATATAAGATAAAATCTTCAAAATTGGTTTTTCTTCTTGGCAACAATTCAATCAGAAATTCTTCTAATTGAAATTGAATGATTTGAATTTGATTCCATGACAAGAATATGGCTATTGCTGAAATGCTAATTGGTGCACATCATAAGTACATACACATGAATATGTGTATGTATATATATATAACATAACACTAATCCAGATATTTCTCAAAGCAAAGGGCCAGTGTGAACGCGCTCCGTTTCTTTGGCAAAAAAGTGAGCTTGACGGGGTTCGAACTCAGGTCTCTCAGCACCAATTCCTATGCCTTTACCAGTGAGCTGCTACTTCTTTTGCAATTGAAATGAATTTGATGTGAGTAAGTAGCTCTTTCTTGTAGTTGGCCTTTGATTTGAATTGAAGGAGGCAACGCTTGACATCCTGTAAAAACATACAAAAGCAACCAAAGTATCATTTATTTATTTACAAAAGATAAAATATAAGAGCATAGAATAAACATTTTTCAATGTCAATCACCTATTTTAAAGAAAAATCAATATAGACTCATACATGAACAGAAGCACTCCAACCAGAGAAATCCTGGGGCATTCCATCAAACAACTTATAAGCAATCCCGACATCAAGATTTCAAAGAAAATCATAAAACGGTTCAGATTCTTCAAGATAATTACAAAAACGACATCTTTGCTATACAAAACTTGACTATCGCCAAAATCCCAAGTTTGTTATCCCAAGTTCGTGTTTAACTCAATCAGACCACACTCAGAGCATCCCAGATTGGAAATGCATAAGTACTCAAAAAAAAGGAGGAAAAATAAAGGGAAAAACTCACAAAAAAGATCATGATTCTTCGGATTCGAAAGGAAGTTGCTCGAGGTAAACAGGTGCTGCTGCAAGCACTAAGCAAAATAATGAGATAAGAAAGCCAAAAACATCCGAAGAAAACCCAAGGCAGGAATAACAGGCATGGATTACCTGGTAAAACCCTTGGGGAAGCACGGCTACAGTCAAACGAACTTCTCGAAAAGAAAAGGTAAAAAGATGAGGTTAAAAGTAAATAAGGGGGAAGACTCAAGGGCATGCATCCAGAGCATTCTCACCACATCAAATTAGTACTCGATTGCGTAAAAAAGCGTCTCGTCAAATTCCAACTGAAGCCCCACAATTCGACCATTCGCATGATAAGAAACATCAGACTCCTCGCTCACAGAAAGAGACAATACTAGTCCAGCACAGCTGAACAATCCTAAGTTTTTCACGAAAGACCCTTCGATGAGCCAAATTAAACCTGCCAAACAATGTTGCTATCAATTATGTCGAAGCCAGTAATTCTTTGCCGAAAGGAATTACGGACTTCGAGGGGCAAGTGTTAATCCCTCAAAAAAATCCATATGCACATTGAGTTACAAGATCTGAGTAGGAGCTACAGAACGAACACTTTCAGGGTCGATCAGGCATAGTATTGTCCAAGGCATTTTAGCGACTCATAAAGGACGGAAAGCAACTACAAAGAGCAAAGCCGAATTCCGAAGAAGGTCATGATTCAGGCGTAGAAGCAAAGGTCAGTCGTTCATATCGGAACAAAGCCTCTTGAGAATAAAAAGAAAGCAAGTCGCCCACAGCAATGGAAGACACTTGACCTAATATCAAAGTTCGGCTGCACGCATCAGAGCAGGAGTCAAGGTCACGCGTGCAATTAGCAATCGCTCATGGATTGCAACTCTTATCGCTCGTACGTTCCTACTAGTCGAACGCCAATACTTTGGTCAGAAATCAACTACTAGTCGGTCATACACCAGTTCTTAGAAAAAGAGCATTTACATCTCAAATCACAAGCCTTGCTCAGTCACCTCCTGACTAAAAAGGTCATCGCCTAATCCTCAGGATTAGACACAACCGCATCAGAAAATTATGATCATCTGTCTACCCAAAATGCTCGCTTCTATAGAATTGCTCGCACAGGACAACTGGAAACAACTACGGACAACTGGCTATAGCTAGGCGATGGCACGTTAATAATTAATGAGATGAACGACCTGTAGCCTGCATATACAGATTTCAGATCACTTGCTCAAGGGATCCCACCTTTAAATATGCCATAGCTGCCAGCGTAAAAGGGATCCAATCTTTTTAGCCACAAAGTGCTGCTAATTTCTACCCTCGGTGACTCCTCAAACAGTTGGAAGTAATCATAATCTTCTTCACTCAAAGTTTTAACCACCTTTGGCCATGGCGTCAAGTACAACCTTGTAATTAGGGGAAACAAAGACATCTTCCTTCTCAATCATTCACCCATCCTTTTCCCCACTCAAACTCTACCATTCTCTCATAAAATCCCAGGATTGAAATGTATGAATGAGAGTATATTCAGTGGGTATAGAGATGTATGAAAAAAGAGAGTTTATGTATTTAGTAATCCCCTGTTAGACCAAAAAATGGTCCTAACACCCAATTGATCATATTTTGCAGAGAATAATGAGGAATCATGAACTAAAAACAAGAAAAATTAGTCAATACACAAAATTTGTAGTGGTTCGGCGTTAATGAGCCTACGTCAACTTCATAATTTCTCATTTCATTCATGGATTACAATTACAATGAATTTAATCACTCAATCGCTCAAATACCATGAATAATTCTCTCCGAATTCATTGATTTTCATTGGAGAAGAAGGTGGTCATTGATGGGGGAATTCGGCCATGGCTACCATGAATGAATGAAATGCCTAAAGTCCCTTCAAATGGCCATGTTGTGGTGTATTTATAGCTGTAGAGAAGCTCTGGGCGGTTCCGGTTCGGATGGGCCACGTGGCGTGACCGGAGGAGATCTCAGAAGTAGTGGAGAACGTGGAAAAGTGGTTACCAGGTCGTGCTTTGCAAAGTGGAGTCCGATCCGCAATTGTAGGAGTCGGTTATGCCAAGAGAAGAGGTCAAACTCCGTGTGCAGAAGCAGGTCCAGTCGGATCCGAACCAAACCGGTTGTTCGAGCAGAATGCCAGCACGCACTTCTGTGCAAAATACTTCAGGCGGTTCGGGTAGAGGGTACTCCGATCCGATCCGGGGAGGGGGATCCGATCCGATCTGAAAGGAGGGATCCGATCTGATCCGAATGGGGGATCCGATCCGGTGACATTTGCATGAATAATTCAAGTTTTGCAGCTTTCTATCACTCCACTCAAGTGATCGCCAATCAATGTAAGTTCGTACCCAAGTCCCTGGCTTTGGGTAGCTTGGTTACAAAGCAGGCTAACATCCCCGTTATTAGAATGCAAGCTATCTTCATAGTCGATGTAGGCCTAATATAAGGTTGAACCACTCTAAACCTTTTCTCCATTTTATTTTCCTCGCATTTTCACTTCGATTATTGTTATGTACGACTCCACTTATTTCCCTACCATTTTGGTGAAGTACAATTTTAGTACCTTTCGTGTTTAGGCCTTTTTTTGGTGTAAACAATTCCAAATCCAACCATTAGATTTCAAATCTCTTATATTCTTGGAAATCTCTTTTCGATACAAACTCAACGGTTCCATTTTTAGGAGAATTCGACAGTCGGATCTCCAATAATATCCAATCGAAGTCAATGGTCGAAATTCATGAACTACCGCATCGCAGCGCGTTCTATTCAGGCCATTAAATATATATAATATATATACATATATATTTTGTCGATTTACATTTAAAACGTATTTTATAAATCATTTACAAATTCATTTTAAAAACGATTCCAACTTCATTTCAATTTTAAATCAAATTTGAATATTCCTTATCATTATAATAATTAAATGATAATATTTTCAAATTATCAGATTTTGAAATAATTTCCTTTTTGATATTCATTATAAAAATGAATAAAATCGATATATATGTATATCGTTCTCATCAAAGTGGCACATATCTAAACAACACTGCTTCATATATTTCAATATTTTCTTGTCCATCCCAAATCGGACATTAAAATCACATTTTAATCCATTACTGAATATTATTTCAAAATATTCGTTACATTAAAATATTCGTTATTTCTGAATTGGAATAAGACCCAATCAATTACATATAATTTTATTTATATGGATTTCATACAACACATGTATATATCAACAGTGATAAACAATCAACCATCAGCTGGAGTGCACTACGCGACTGCATATGCATTAAATATAAATAATTAACGCTTACAACAGTTTGTCAACCAATCGATCGACATACAACTAAACAATTGGGATTAGTGTAGGTCAAAAATCATCCCAATACCTGTATGGGTTTCAACCATCAAATAATAATTATTATTCATGCACTTAGGCGATGTGTAAAAATTATCTTCCCAATCGATATCACAAAAATAAGCGAGCAAAAACAAGTCATCCGACATGTAAATGGGTGTGTAAAATTATTTTTAACTATCCAAATATTATTTTATTTATCACCATTATAAGTTAAAAATTATATTTTCAACTAACTAAGTTTTTCTAATAGTTTTTAGAAAATTTCGGCAACATAACGATGCGATACTAGAACCGGAATAAGGTCTAGCCTTATCCCTCGCTTAATACTGGCTCGCGCCATACACACACCAATTCCAATCAATTCACAACTAATTCACGACCAATTTTAGTATCATAATCAAATCACGTAGAACATCTAAATAAATAAATACTCAACTACCCCAAATGCCGTTTACGGTGCCATAAGTGGCTATTCGTTGAGTATGAAATCCATGTGTCGGTAATACCTATACATCGCGTTTAATTATGTGATTGTGCGAATTCGAGTGTTGAACTCCATATAATTCAAATCACATAATATGTTTTGTACAATAAATAGTATCGGGGGCTTCTAAGCCCCGTCTGCATCCTAGTATATATTTTGAATTGTAAAATAATTAGAGTGAGGAGTTTTCATCTTTGGTTTCTACTCCGCCATTCTTTATTGGAAGGTTTTTGGATTTGCTCTAGTGCGTTGTATTCTTCACCGTGATTCCAACGTAATCTGTTTCACGCAGTTTACAGTAAAAATACATTTTTATGCTATGTCCTTATTTATAAAATCATATTTTTATAAATCAGTTTTCAATATAAAAACATATTTTTATAAATTCTATTTATATTTTAAAAATCATATTTTTATTTCTATGTTGTATACAAAAAATACATTTTTACAATGCCATGTATACATTAAAAATCGTGTTTTTACAATGCTATTATATATATAAAAATCATATTTTTATATTTTTATTCATATAATAAAAACCATATTTTTAAACCACTACTATGTTATAAAAATCATATTTTTATAATGCAACTTCATATATAAAAATTATAATTTTATATTGCTACTTCATATATAAAGATTATATTTTTATATCGCTACTTCAAATAATAAAAATCAAATTTTAATATGCTATTCATACAAATAAAAATCAAATTTTATTTTGCTATTTAAATAATAATAATCAAATTTTTATATCACTATATATATATAAATCATTAGTAAATATCTCATTTTTATCTAATCAAACTTACCAATAAAAATCACATTTTTATGATAACAACATACGTATATAAATTATATTTTTATCATGGTATAATATATATAAATAATTTGATTTTTATATTGTAATTACATAAATAAATCAAAATAAAATACAAAAAACTCACAGATGGAAGGGGTTTGTATGTGCGCTCGATGGAGGTGGAGGGGGATTCAGGTGGTCGCGACGTCGGTGGTATCGGAGGCAGGGCTCACAGAGGGTTAATGTGGGGTTTGGGATGCGTTTGGGATTTTAGAAAAGGGAGGAGAGAGAGGGGAGAGCTGAAGGGGGCCGACGACCGATCGGTTGAAGTGGGGTGGTCTAGCAGCGTCGAAGTGGGGGAGGGGGAAGCGCCGACGATGGGGCGGCCTGTTTGGGAGAAATGACAGGCTGTGGTTTTTTTTTATTTCATCTTTTGACTAAGTGGTGAGAGAGAAAGGGCTTTGACCCTATTATATAAGTTTATATTTAATTTAATTTCAAAAAGTTACTTTTTAATTTCGAACACCGAATCGATCCCAACAACTGTCGCCCCTAGCTAAATACCCCATTCCGGACACAATGGGGTATGTCCCGTAAGCCAATTTGACTGTTACGATCAGTTTTCATCAAAATTAAAATATTAATATAACGTTCTAATTGATTTCAACATAAACATTTTAATTTACCGAGGCCACATACTAATTCCAAAAATTCCATAAAAAAATCTAGCTATGTTTTGACGATACAGTCCTAACAAAACTAATTTCGTCAAATTTGGAGACCGTTTGAAAAACGATCATTTTCCAGTTGATTATATTCAAATCGAAAGTACCAAACACGTTTTTTCTTTTGCCACGCTCACATATTAATTCCAAAAATTATAAAAATTGGAATCTAATAATAATTTTACGTCCCGGCTCCAAAAAAAGTTTTTTCATCGAAAACGAAGGTCGTTTGCAAAATGGCTATTTTTAAGGGCCATATATTATATAATATATATATAAATTCCATAACGACTATCTTGAATTTTAAACTGGACATAACTTTTTATTCTCGTTATAAGAACTGAATTTTTCACATTCGTAAGAAAGATATAATTCAACAGATTCAAATATTTTTAGTTTTACTGAAATTCGATTTATTTTGAATCCTTTACATTCATTTAAAATTTGAAATCGAATTTTCAAACCACCTGCCATTTCAGGCTCGTTATATAATTAAAATAAATTTATTCATTCTAACTTCAATTTAAATAAATTTTTAGTCATTATTATCTAAAATAAATAATTTTAAATATTCAAAATTCATTAAAATAACTAAAATAAAAATTTTAAATTGGTTCTGAAATGCCAGGTTGTTACAATTTCCCCCGCTAAAATCTTTTCATCCTCAGAAAGGAACGGAGTTGAAAGTTGTTTAACTAATCAACTCAACTTTCTATCTGGCATTCTGAATGATTCGGATTTCGCCTGGACCTAACCGATCGCAAAATCGACTAAGACCGTTCAAAAACCCAAACACGCTAACTTGGGCATACAGCATATCAGAACGAATAACAGAAGACTTTTATAAGCATAATAATAATGTTATGTCAAAGTACAGAATATCAGAGTACATCGAAATAAATACCAAAGCGAAAGATAATTTATAATGATTTTAATACAATGCAGCGGAAGACTATCAATGCTCTGGACGCAACTTTAAGCTTCGATGCAGAATCCTGCACAATATATCTATAAAAATAAGCTATCGACCGCCTGTGTGGAAAAGAAGGCACCCGAGTTTGCAAGTGAAACAAACTACAGGTCAGTCATGGGACTGGTATGAGAAATCTAACTTAACTAATTTAATAATAAGGCAAATCATAGGACCACGCCGCTAACGCGGAACGGGTTTACTCCATTGGATTGCCAGTGCATAAATAAAGTAAATCGTTAAACAACGCAATGATTTTTAGAAAAGTGAAACCATTATAAGACTCAAGTTCCATCACACAATGCAACGCAAATCGGAGGATAGAGTTTTACCTTACAATGGTCAAAAATGCTTGATACGATAAAATGGATTTGATATTATTATTAGTGTATATATGTTTTCAAAAACAATTTCAATCATAATGTATCAATCATAGACGACATAGCTATCATATACTATGTCGCCATACTAGTTCTACAATCAAAACCGCATGATGTCGTATTTGAAGTTGGATTTCAATCATGAGTCAAGACTAGGGACGATCTCCTTACCGATTCGAGACACTCTAGCAAATGTCTCAGGATTTGGACACTGGCGAACCCTTGGATCCTACAGGGTCGGTCCACAAATACTTTAGTGGATTGGCAATTCCTGAACACATGCTTCCTGGTCCTATTGAACCTATAAATTGGTCACTATCGACCAACATAACTGAGGCCTCGTAATCCGTCATGCACATAAGTAAAATGTCAGGGCTTGCAAAACCCTTATACCACTTCTAGCTAGATAGAAATGTGTGCACTCCCTGCATTCCCTTGTCCTGTTTCTAACTCGTACCGGGGTGAGAGGCTCGCGAAGTTACATTATACAAAGCTATGCTAAATAAAGCTGTGCTTTGATCATCAACCATAAGGCCTTACTTTTCAGCAATAAGTCTTGATCATTTGCATCTCAGCATGCCACATTATCAATCCATACCACACCATTGATTTATGCCAATATATAACCTCTGAGCTCGTACGACTCAAAGAAGGGTGTTAAGCTAGAGAATAAATTCTCCGCCACGAGACAGATATATATTTAGCAGAGATCAACGAAACATCATAAAGGAATACACAGTCAGACATACCATCCATTTACAAGTCCGTTCTGTGTCTAAACGAAACCGAAGACACCTTATTCCTCGTCCCATATGTCCAATACAGAAGAGAGATTCTCGCATATCCTTCGCTCTCCAAGTACGTCTGGACAATCACCACTTAATACCTTGTCTTGGGATGCCTCCCAATCAAGACATCAGTAATCATCCAAACGATGTGAAGCCCCCCGGTCTCCAACCACCGTCTTCATCTTCGACTTTTAATCGTCGTAGTAATTATTCAGAATGGATTGAACTTGGTCTTTCCGAATAACTCACGTATTTTGTAATCAAAATTTAAGTGCTATAAAAACACGTCATACGCCTCATTCCAAATCAGAATATTTTTTAATAAAATATTCACATTATTAGGGAAAAGTTACCATTAATTTTATCAAAGATAAATTCTTTTTAATTTATTCTTTAATCTTCTTTTTAAAGATTCTTTAAAACTCCAATGTGGTTTTAAATATTAAAAATCATAACTTTATGATTATTCAACTTTAAGAAATTAATCTTATCTTTAACTGGGTTAAAGAACCAATGTTACTTAAAAACCTTGTTCACGGTAAACCCAATATTATCTCTTCCCTTAAATATGGAATTTTCATAGAAATCAGATCAATATATAATTGATATAAATTTCGATATCAGAATAATAATATAAATGGAATAACGACAAAGCATTTTAAATTCCATATATAGTAATGGTCTTCTTTCTAGAATCTTATCTCGATTACTATTAAATCGAATCCCATTCAATTCCAATTTACTATATTAAATTGTAAAACTTTTCTTTGGAGAATTTATATTAAATCTTAATAAAAGATTTTTAACTTCCAAATTGTATTTTCACTGTTAATTGGGTCAAAGAACAAATGTCATTTAAAACACAGTTCACGATAAACCCAGTTCACATTTCATTTTAATTAAAAGATTTATTCTTTTCTTAACTGGGTTTAAGAACAGTGTTATTGAAGACACAATTCATGAAAAACTCAAGAATACAATTTATTTACTAAATTCCAATTAAATATTTATCAATTGGTAAATTTCATTAAATCTTAATTTAAAAGATTTCTTCTAGTTAATAACTAGTTCATTTTGACAAAAATATATTTTTATCTTTTCAAATAAGGAAATTTTCATCAAAAAATCTTTTCAAATCATTTATAATGATTTTACATAATTTTTCCTTATTTTTAATAATTTTATTAAGGCAATTTTATTAAGGCCTGTACAGTCGGTTTCCAATAACGGCCACCGAACTGCACTTACAACGATCTTTTTCAAATTTGATTTGGACATAATTTCAAATTCAACTATTATATTTCAAAACTCTTATATTCATTGGAAAGATCTTTTCGATACGAGCCCAATGGTTCTGGTTTTAGGAGAATCTGACTATCGGATCTCTCGTTACATCAATTTGAAGTTAATGGTCGAAAATCGCGAACGGTCGCTGCGCGGCGCGTTCTATTCAGGCTATTATATAAATATATAGTATATTATATATATTTCATCGGTTTCCTTTTTAAAAATTATTTTATAAAATATTTATAAATTCATTTTAAAATGATTTTAACTCCATTTTTCAATTTCGAATAAAAATTTAATATTCTATATCCTTATCATATTATAATATTAATAATTTCAAAATATTAGATTTTGAAATCACTTCTTTTTATATTCGTTTTAAAATGAAATAAATTGATCGATAAACCCATGCGGGTTAAAATGGCATTTGTTTCTTAACTTGCCTTCACATTTCAATATTTTTATTCTTCATTGAATATTACTCTAAAATATTCATTATTACAAAATATTCTTTATTTACAGGATTCTTTACCTTAAACTATTCTTTATATTAAGATATTCTTTATTTTAAAAATATTATTTTATTAAAAATATTCTGAATCGGAATGCGACTCAATCTATTACCATATAAATTCAGTTATATGGATTTCATAGATCACACACACATATATATATATATATGACAATAATGATAAATAATTAATAAACAATCCATTCACGTCTAGAGTGAAATTTATAATTGTGTGAGCATTAAAATAAATAAATAAATAACGCTCATCACAGATTGTCAATCCATCGATTGACATACAACTAAATATGGGGACCAGTGCATGACAAATATCATCCCAACACCAGTATGGGGTTTTCAAACAACAACGGTCATTTTATTTAACTAAATCGTTGGTTAGTAAATTTAAACAATTTTAATTCAATATGAATTAATTCTAATATTGCTAACAAAATAATGATTATGTTTTAATCTAGCAAGTTTTGTATTTCCAACTAATGACTTTTTAATCATTTCTATATGTACTATATAAATGTACATTTAATCATTTACATACTTTATTTTCAACATAACATTCCTAACAAAATGACATTTTTATTAACATGACATTTTTAAATAGATGACATTTTTATTAACATGACATTTCTAAATAAATGACATTTTAAATAAATGACACTCCTAAATAAATGACATTTTTATCAACATGACATTCCAAAATAAATGACCTTACTAAATATATGACATTTTTAAATAAATGACATTTGAAACGTCCCGAACTTCCCAGTAAATGAAAGCCTGGATTGCCATGAGAACAATACGCATCAGAACACAAACTGAAGAACATTTCATTGCTGATTATAACAATTACCTCAGAGTACAAGATATAACAGAGTATGAATATTTATTACACAATAGAAATACAATAATATCAGTGTTTTAAATTACATTTAGATAGCAGCGGAAAAATATCACAAATATACAACTGGAAGGAATACACGGATACAGGGCTTTCGGACTACCGCTTCAACTGTAAACCAGGATCCTGTAAATATATCTGCAAAAAGCTACTCGACTGCCCGTGTGGAAAATAAGGGCACCCGAGTTTGCCAGTGAAACAAACTACAGGTCCGTCATGGGACTGGTATGAGAAATCTTAACTTAACTATTAATAATAAGGCTAATCATAGGACCACCCCGCTAACGCGGAACGGGTTTACTCCATTGGATTGCCAGTGCCTAAAATAAAGTAAAACGTTAAACAACGCAATGCTTTTTAGAAAAATGAAACCATTATAAGACCCAAGTCCCATCACACAATGCAACGCAAACCAGAGGATAGGGTTTTACCTTATAATGGTCAAAAGATGCTTGATACGATAAAATGGATTTAGTATTAGTGTGTATATGTTTTAATAAAAACATTTCAATCATAATGTATCAATCATAGACGGCATTGTACCCCATCCTACTATGTCGCCATACTAGTTCTACAATCAAAACCGCAAGGTCGTATTGGAAATTAGATTTCCATCCGAGGCTAGGGGCAAGCTCCTCTCCGATTTGAGACACTCTAGCAAATGCCTCAGGATCCCCCGCAGTGAACCCTTGGATCTTCAGGGCCGGTCCCCGCCTATCGGCAGTGGATTGGTTATGCCTGAACACACACTTCCTGGTCCCTTTGGACCTATAGTATGACCACTAACGGCCTATAAAAATCCGAGGCGCCTCAAAATCCATCATCCACATAAGTAAAATGTCAGCCAGTTTAAGCACCGACACCACTCCTAGCTAGAAAGAAATGTGTGCACTCCCTGCAGTCCTAATCCCATTTTTGACTCATACCGGGGTGTGAGGCTCGCGAAGTCACGATATACACAAAGTTATGCGGTAATAGACTATACTTTGATCATCCCACAAGGCCCTGCTTTTCAACAAAAGCCTTGATCATTTGCATCTTGGCGTGCCACATTGACAATTCACGCCATGCGATCAATCACTATTAACATAAACCCGGGTGTTAAGTAGAGAATAAATCCTCCACCACCCAACAGACATACATTAACAGAAATCAATTTAATTCACATGGAACGAAATCCAATGTCAGACACGCATCCATTTACTAGCTTATGCTCTGGGTCTGAGCGAAAACCAAATCCGAACAATCAACAATAGTCCAGACGGCCACCACTGAAGCCCCTTCAAGGTAGCTACTCCCATCAAGGGTCTCTGTAGCAACACAACCATCCGATGTGAAGATTGTCGGTCTTCAACCACCGTCTTCATCTTCGACTCTTCATCGTCGTAGTAATTATTCGGAATGGGATAAACCCGGTCTTCCCGAATAACTCGCGTATTTTTCATTAATAAAAATCAATTACTATAAAAGCACATCCAACGTCTCATTCCAATTCAGAATATTCTTTTAAATAATATATTCATATTATTCTATCAAAGATAAATTCTTTAAATTTAATCTTAATTCTTTCTTTTAAAGATTTATTTAAAACACAATTTGGTTTTAAATATCACAAATCATTATTCAATGATTATTTAAATTTAAGAAATTAATCTTTCTCTTAACTGGGTTAAAGAACTAATGTCCTTTAAAAATTAGTTCACGGTAAACCCAAAATCATCTTCAATCAAAATATAGAATCTTCACAGGAATCAAATCAATATATAATCATTATAAATTTCTGTATCCAACCAATAATATAAATGGAATAACGACAAAGCCTCTTAAATTCCATATGTAGTATTGGTCTTCTTTTACAGAAGCTTATCTCGGTTATAATTAATTCGAATTCTATTCAATTCCAATTTAATATATTAAATTGGAAAACTTTACTTTTGGAAATTCCCATTTAAATCTTAAATAAAGATTTATAAATTCCAAATCATATTTTCACAGTCAGTTGGGTTAAAGAACACATGTCACTTAAAAACACAGTTCACAATAAACCCAACTCACATTTCATCTTATTCCAATTACTAAAAATAAATTGAAAACTTTTAGTAATCTTAATTAAAATACTTATTCATTTCTCAACTGGGTTTAAGAAAGGTGTAATTAAAGACACCATTCACGACAAACCCAAAATCCAATTTATTTTATTTAATTTCAATTAAATATTCAGTAATTGGAAAACTTCATTAAATCTTAATTTAATGATTTGTTCTAGTTAATAACTAATTCATTTCAATAAAAATATATTTTTCTAAAATATTTTCCTTTTCTAAAATATTTTTTTTCTAAGATATTTTCTAAAATATTATTTTTCTAGAATATTCTTTATTGGAATATGACTCAATCAACAACCATATATTGTATGTAATCAACAATCTTGATAAATAATAATCAAACATCCAAATGACGACCAAAGTGGAATTTATAACTGTGTGAGCATTGAAGTAAATAAATAACGCTCATCATAGACTGTCAATCCATCGATTGGCAGATAACTAAATATTGGAATTAGTGTGTGTCCAATATCATCCCAATACCCGTGTGGGGTTTCATCCCTCAAACAAATAATAATATATTTGTGCACTTGGGAGATGTGTGAAAATTATCGTCCCAATCACATAAACAAGTCGGGTAACTTGTAAATGGTAGTGTAATATTAAATTTGAATATACAAACATTTATCTCTAATACATTTAACATTTCAATACAACAAACATATATTTCAAACCATCGCTAACATCATATTTTTAATATATGATCTTTTTTTTATTTTAACTAATCGACAATAAAAATATTAACTTTTATGTCTAAATCTTTCCAATGTACAAAATATGATTATTTTGTCTAATTCTTTTTAATGACAAAATATGATTATTTTGTATAATTCTTTTTAATGACAAAATATGATTATTTTGTCTAATTCTTTTTAATGTAAAAAAAATGTCTATTTTTGTTTAACTCCTTTTAATGCACAAAAATGTTTATTTGGTTACACTCTTTTTAATGACCAAAAATGATAATTTTGGTGAAACTCTTTTTAATGACCAAACTGATAATTTTGATTAAACTCTTCTTAATGCAAACAAAACTATATATTTTGATCTACTTCTTTTTAATGTAAACAAATGTTCATTTTTGTTTAATCCTTTTCGATACACAAAAATATTCATTTTTGTTTAATCCTTTTTAATACACAAAAATATTCATTATCGTTTAATCCTTTTTAATACACAAAACTATTCATTTTCGTTTAATCCTTTTTAATACACAAAAATATTAATTTTTGTTTAATCCTTTTTAATACACAAAAATATTAATTTTTGTTTAATCCTTTTTAATACACAAAAATATTCATTTTCGTTTAATCCTTTTTAATACACAAAAATATTCATTTTTGTTTCACTAATCAAGTTTTGACAAAACAAGTTATTTTATTTCACAAATCATGTTTTGACAAAATGTTATTCTTATATAATCCTTATTAAATGACAAAAATGTGATTTTTGTAAAATCCTCATTAAGTGACAAAAATGTATGTTTTTGTCAAACTCCTTATTAAGTGACAAAAATGTTATTTTTGTCAAACACCTTATTAAGTGATGATTGACATAGAAATGTGTTTATTTTATGCTCTTATGTCTTATCTTTTGTATATAAATAAATATTACTTGGGTATTGTTTTGTTACTTTTATAGATACTCCAACCCAGCTCGCATGCAACCAGAAAATTAGAGAAATAGAGATGAAATTGATATATATTTACATTTTGAAGAATTGTAGATGAAGATCTCACATCTAGTTGTTGTTGGATAAGAAAAGGACTGATAAAAAGGCTTTGCACATCACAAATCAATAAAGAAGTGTCAAGGAAGCAAGAGGAAAAGAGAAAAGGCCCAAATTTGCTTTATTTATCTAAGGCCCATTTATGTTTCTTATTGTAAACTCTCTTGTGATTTCCCTAAGGCCCATTTATCATTGTATTAGGGTTAGGGTTAGGGTTTGGTTATCTCCTATAAATACCCTTGTAATAGCATTGTAGCCACCATCTCATTTCTGTATTCCATTACTCTAATAAAAATTCTTCTTCTTCTTTTATTTTCTGCATTTTTCTTTCTTAGCAATCGGTGTTGTCTTCACAATTAGTTTTGGAAGAACACCAATTGTATTTTACAATTTATTTTTAGTGATTAGTCGTTTGATTAGTTTCAACGACAATCCTAATTTACTTTCTGTGTTCTTCTTTTCCTGCAATTTTACTTTCTGCATTTTATTTCTGTTTTGCATTTTAATTTCCAATTGATAGTTGTGATTTGATCATCGGTTCAATTAGATTTGTTCTGAATCGGATCGCAGTTTCAATTTTTATTGTCTTCAAAAACCAACCTCGAAAATCGTCTAACTCGCCCAAGAGATTAAATAAATAATTTGATTTTAATTTACCTCCCTGTGTTCGACCTGTATGCTACACACCTGTGCGCTTGCAGAATTTAATTTAAATATCACGCTTTTCTAGCGTCAATCAAGTTTTTGGCGCCGTTGCCGGGGAGGTAAACACTAAATTTTATTATTTATTTAATTTCTGATTCGTGTTAGTTTTTTTTATTTTAATTCATTTTCTTTTTGTTTTCTTGTGTATATAGAAAAAAAATCTTGATTGAATAGATTTGGTACTATTCAATGATACCATAATCTTGTAAGCAAGAAAAAAAAAATAACTTGCCATTTTCATTGATTTTCTGTCTTTGCCATTTTTTCTTTTACTTCTTTCCTTTTTTTCCCTAATCATTTCCTCCTTTGTACAAATTTCTTTCTTGTTTTACAAGCCTGAAAAAACTGTTAATTTTCCTTTTTTCTTTCCATCTTTCCACTTTCTTTCCAATCGTCTACATTTTTTTTCTTTTTACAAATTTGAAAAAAAAAAGATTCCTCTTTTGCAATTTTTTTCCTTTTCTTCTTTTGTCTTTCTTGTTCTCAATTTCAAAAAAAAAAAAAAAAAAACTTGCCATTTTTCTTTTGTTTCTTTCCTGTTTTCAACCTCTTTCCCCTTTCCCCTTTCTTTCATTTATTTGTTTCCCTCTTGTAAATTCATTCCTACTTTAGACAAATAATAATAATAAAAAAAATAGAACTTACCAAATTCTCTTGATTTTTTTTCCTTTTCATTTTTGTTTTTCCTTTTGTATTTCTTTTTTTTCTTTCCCTCTTCATCTATTCCTTCTTTCCAATTTTTACTTTATTTTTATTGTTCATTATTGTTGTACATTTAATTTGTCAAATTTTCTTTAATTGGTTTCCATTTATTCCTTCCTTCCTTTTACTTCTTTCCAATTGTCAATACACTGGTTTCCATTCTTTTATAGCAATAACCAAAAAAAAACTTGCATTTTTTTAACGATTGCTTTCTAATTACAAATCTCTCTCACTTCGTCTAATCTTTATTTCCATCTTTCTACCACCTTGTTGATTTTCACATTTTTCTTTTCTCTTTCCTTTTATTTTTATTTGTTTCCATCTTTTGTCTACAATTTTCTAAAAAAAAAAACTTTTGCATTTTCTTCTCTGTCTACGTTGATTTCTTTCTTGTTTTTGTCTGCTTTTATTTCTTTCCTCAATTCCTTCTACCCTTCCTCTCTACTCAAAAAACCTTGTTTTTTTTCCTTATTTCCTTCCTTTTTTCATTTTTTCTTTTTCTTTTTCTCATTCATTTCTTTCCCTTTCTTCTTGTTCAAATTTTCAAAAAAAAAAAAATTGCATTCTTTTCTTTTTATTTATTTCTTTCCAATTGCATTTCTCATTCACCTCCTACAATCTTTCTTTCCATTATTTCATTTATTTGTTTCCAGCTCTCTCCTTCATATTTTTTTTTCTTTTCTCTCTTTTATTTCTTTTGTTGATTTTGCTACCTTTCTCTCTCTCTCAAAAAAGAAGAAGAAGAAGAGGTGAAATTCAAATCAAAGGCCAAAGGAAGGAATAGATTCAAGCAACGAACAAGGATTCAAAGGTCAACGGATTTGCAAATAATGGATTTCAATCATTAATACTGCTCAATTTTTCTGGACAGATTGCCATACACCGCTGTAATATTTTCTAAACTCTACATGTGCTTTGCTGCAAAGAAAAAAATATAGAAATTGTGTGTAAAAATCTTCGGCAGGGGCAGTGTAACGACCCTAAATTTTGGGGCCAAGTTAAAATTTATTTTAAATGAGTTTTGATATTTAAAATAATCTATTTTAAATAATAAGGATCACAAATTTGGTTCAAATCGAAGTTAGAATGAATAAATTAATTTTAAATATAAAAAGAGCTAGAAATGGCGCGGTAGTTTGAAAAGTCAAACTTGAACTTTGACTAACCATACAGGATGCAAAATTTAACGGATTTTAGTGAAACCAAAAATATTAGAATCTATTTAAAAATATCTTTCCAACGAATCCGAAGAATCGAAATTTCATAACGGGAATCAAAAGTTATGGCCAATTCAATATTTAGAAAGGTCGCTATGAAATTTATAAGGGCCAAAATGCTACATTTTGCAGAATAAGGAATTAGGACCCGAAACCATCTCCATTGGTTTTAGAATGTTGTTTGCATATAAAAATGACTATAAGAACTTATATTTTTGAGTTTTGGAAAAATTCCACTATTTTTGGTATTTTTAAATATTAAAATATACACCTGAAAAATAGAATTTTTGCAAACGAACTCCGAATTCGACGAAACCAGTTTCTAAGGATTCGGAATATTAAATTAAGGTTAAATTATAAAATTTATAATTTTTGGAATTATTTTGTGGCCTGTATAATTTTTACAGTGGAAATACAGCCTATTTTCAGACTTCGGAAATTTATAATAAATTCTTACGGAATCGGAAAATTACGAAATCAGGTTCGTTGGGTTCGTAATGACCTGAAATAATTATGTTTAAAATTTTATTAATTTTGAAATCAGCATGTATTTATAAGAATTTCTGAATTGAAGAAAACAGTCGAAAATTGAGTAATTGGGCACGTAATGATATTTGGGCCCAAACCAAAATTAAACCCATGGTATATATTATCTTTTTTCTGAGATTTAGGGCTGAAATTCGAAATGCACAGCAGCCACTTCTCTTTTCCATCATTTTTCCCAATTTCCATGGGGGCTCCCTCTTCCTCTAAAATTCATAAAAAAATAAAATCTCTTCAAACCATAGCAAATTATATGTCCTCTCGAAGGTCTCGACGATACGAAGCTAATGGTGTAGTCGGTTTTGTCAAACAGCGCTCGGATTCGCCGGAGTCTCGTCTTAAAGCTCGCTGTTTTCGAAATTCAGAAGCTTAAAACGTAAATCAAGAAATTCCCGTGAATCGAGGAAGAATTAGACGAAGTCACGAACACGGAAGTTCTTCGTCTACGTGAGGTGGAGGTGTTCGCCAAATTTCAGGCAGTTTGGAGGTGTGAGGCGGCCTGTGGGACCCGCGAGGCGAAATCCTTTCTAGGCGATTTCCCGATGATCGGAGAAACTTTAGGGGCGGCTCTTTCTGGTGGTGGTGCGTCTCGCCAAGACGAAGACATTGGCGGTAGTCCCGTGGCGTGAGGTAGCCCGAGGCAGCGGCAAAGTGCGGTCAAAGTTCGGCGGTGAACAGTGTTTTTCGGTCAATGGGCTGAGGGTATTTTCTATTTTATTTTTAAATTATTTAATTAATTTCCAGAACTTTAAAATTGCATAACTCACTCATACGAAGTTAAAAATCAACGATTTCAGGTGCGTTGGGATCGTGGCGACGAGATGGACGCGTGGACACTAATTTTGTCCAATTCTGAGACGGTGAAATTTTTAGGTATTTTCACGAATATTAATTAATTATTTAATTACCCGATCTTTAAAAATTCATAACTCTTTCATACGAGGTCCGTTTGACGAACCGTAAATTGCGTTGGAATCACAAAATTAAGAGCTTCGCGATGGCGCAGACCGCAGCTGAAAAGGAGACAGTAAAATTTTGGCCAAAAATTCAATGTGAGAGTTCTATTTATTTATTTATTTATTTAAATAAAAATAATTAACTGTGATTGTGATTTTCCTTTGATCCGTTGCTGAACGCTAATTGATTATCGTATGTGATTGATCCTGAATTGTCATTGATACGTTGATCTATTTGTTTGATAATCGTCGTGTTGATAATAATGATATCATATTTGTTAAGAATAATCACATCATGATTGTTAAGGTAGGATTGTTGAAAACACATATATCACTTTATATGTCCTTGTTGAAATAAAACTGGCGACATAAACAAAGTTATTCTTTTTATTTGTTTTGATTAGGTATTAGAAATGTTTTAACATAAAATATCCTTATATGTTAATGTGAAACGTTAGAAAGGAAGCAACATAAAAATCATATTTTTATGTTAATATGAACCAATAGGAAAGAGTGTAAGTAAAAAGGATATATTTATTGAAATATGAACCATTAGGAAAAAAAAGGGTAGAAAATAAGGATTTCATTATTATTGTAATGGGAATCACTTTCGTTGACATAGAATAGAGGTAACAAGAATACTATTTTTGTTAAGTAGAAATGTTTAGCAAATAAAACTTTCATTTTATTTGTAAAGTTAAAATAAGAAAATAAACACCGTATGATGATTAACATTTTTTGTCAATGTTTATATAAGAAAATAAACACCGTATGTTGATTGACATTTTTGTCAATATTTTAAAATAGAATTTGTCGCCATTTGAGATAAGTATATTTTTGTTCATTTACAAAATAGAATTGGCCGCTATATGTAATGAACTAATATTTTGTTCATTATCAAAATAAGAAAACATCGTATGTAAGTGAATATATTTTGTTCATTATCAAAATAAGAAAACATCGTATGTAAGTGAATATATTTTGTTCATTATCAAAATAAGAAAACATCGTATGTAAGTGAATATATTTTGTTCATTATCAAAATAAGAAAACATCGTATGTAAGTGAATATATTTTGTTCATTATCAAAATAAAGAGCACCGTATGTTGAATGAACAAATTTGTGTTATTTTAAAATAAAGAGCACCGTATGTTAATGAACAATATTTTGTTCATTATTAAAATAAGAAAAGCACCGTATGTTAATGAACAATATTTTGTTCATTATTAAGATAAGAAAAGCACCGTATGTTAATGAATAATATTTTGTTCATTATTAAAAATAAGAATATGGCACTATATGAAATGAACTAATTTTTGTTCATTATAAATTATAGAATACGCCACCGTATGTTGATGAACGCTATTTTTGTATCATTATTAAAATAGTATTATACACCGTAGGTTGATGAACGCTATTTTGTTCATTATTAAATTAGTATTACACACTGTATGTAAGAATGACAAATTTTGTCATATTAAAAGTAAAATTTGCCACTGTAGGTTAAATAACAAATTTTGTCAATATTAAAAATAGGATTTGTCACTATATGTTAAATGACAAATTTTGTCAATATTGAAATAGAAATTATTCACCGTATGTTAATGAGCAACTTTGTTAATATAATGTTCACCGTATGAAATTAACATTTTTATTTAATGTTATTATAAAGAATGGTCATCTTATGATAATGACATTTGTGTCAAATGTTGATAGGTAAGAATATAAAATGATATTGTATGTAAATAGTATTTTTGGCAAATAAAAATACAAAATGGTCATTGTATGAAAATATTATACTTGTCATGTTAGAAAATAAGGAAATGCATGGTATGTAAAAATAGTATTTTTGTTATTGTAAATAAATAGAAAGAGTTAAAATGTGGCATTATGTAAACTTACATTTTCTAAATGTGAAGTGAAGAAAACAGAGATTTACATTTTCTAATGCAAAAGATATAGTAATGATATTGGGAAATCTATATTTTCTAATGATATTGGGAAATCTATATTTTCTAATAATATTGGGAAAAACATATTTTCTAATAATATATTTTCAATGTTAAAAAAGGGAAAATGAAATGTATATAAATTTAACATCATTTACAATGTTTAATAAAAAGAAAATTTCACCGTATGATAGTTACACTATTTTATAATGTTAAGATTTAAAGAACTTGACCGTAGGAAGAATATACATTATTCATAATGTATATAAAAAGAGAATTCACCCCGTAGGAAGGTTTAACATTATTTATAATGTTAAATAAAAGAAATGAACCTGTATGTAAGGTTTAACATTATTTATAATGTAAATAAAAGGAATGAAATGTATGTAAGAATAACATTATTTATAATGTTAAATGAAAGGCAAGGAACTGTATTGAAACATTAACATTATTTATAATGTAGGTAAAAGGGAACTTACACCATAGGAAAGTGTTCATTATTCATAATGAAATTGGAAAAGAAATATATAAAGAAATGAATGGGATGGCACATTATAATTTACATTCTTAAATGAAAATTATAAAGTATAAAATAAATAATAATGAATTAAAAAGGGAAGAATTATCGTCTAATCCTAAACTACATTGTCATGTAAGTAGAAAGGGGAAAGTTAAGAGAAATGTAAGCTGCACGTAGGGACGATAAACTAAACGAATTATTTATATATATTTATATATATATAATTATAATATAACGAATCGAGCGCAGTAGTTCGCGTTTTGAAATCGAACTTTTAAATGATTATACCGGAAGATCCGACCGATGGATTTTCCCAAAACTGAAACCGTTAGGTCCGTCTTGGAAAAATCTTTCCGACGATATAAGCTACGCTAAAATCCAACGGTTAGATTTTGAGGAAAGTGAAAAACAAAATTGATTGGAAACAGCGCCAAGGTCGCCCTTGACCTGAAGCGTCGTTAAATAAGGAATTAATTATATTAAATAATTAAGGCAAGAATTAATCGTTATAAAATAAAATAACGATATGAAATATGTTTTTCTCAAAATATATGAATGCGAGATTATTTGGAAAGACCGGGTTAATCCCATTCCAAATGATCGTACGATTTCAAGAATTCAAGTATGAAGACGGCGTATGAAGACCGTAAATCTCCCCTCGAATGGACAACGATCAAGACTCTGAATTGGTTTGATCCCAATTCAAGGGTCGGGGTAATTGCCCAAACGTACGTGTTGATTTCACGGGTTTGACCCTAGTTCAGACCTAGAGCATGGGTATAAATGGATGGTG
Source organism: Allium sativum (assembly GCA_030737875.1). Classification (NCBI taxonomy): domain Eukaryota; kingdom Viridiplantae; phylum Streptophyta; class Magnoliopsida; order Asparagales; family Amaryllidaceae; genus Allium; species Allium sativum. Next base: position 130,452,924 of record CM060912.1, on the reverse strand, counting down.
TGTCTGACATCGTACCCCACAAAATATTATGTTGTTGATATTCAGTTAATATATAAACGATTGGTGGTAGAGAATTTATTCTCTACTTAACACCCGTTTATATAGTGACGGAAGATCAATAGTACGGTATGGAGTGACGGTGTGGCATACTAAGATGCAATGATCAGGGTTACTTGTTGAAAAGAAGGACCTTGTGGTATGAAGAACATGACTTCACGAGCCTCACAAACCGGTAGAGTCTAAAAAGGGGGAAGGGAACGCAGGGAAAGTAGCACGTTTCTTTCTAGTTAGTAGTCATTTTACTTTTGAAGGATGATGAAATGAGGCGCCTCGGATAGGTCCTATAGGACCGGGGAACGTGTGCTTAGGAATTGCCAATCCTCTAAGCTGTATGTGAGGACCGGCCCTGCAGGATCCAAGGGTTAACTGCGGGTAATCCTGAGACGTTAACTAGAGCGTCTCGAATCGGTAAGGAGTCCTCCCTAGCCTGGACTCATGATGGAAACCCAAATTTCCAATACGACCCCAACGGTTTTGATTGTATTACTAGTATTGGAGGCATAATATATGGTACCTATGCTTCCTAGGATTAATACATTGCTTTGAATTGTTTTAAAACATATACACCCTAATAATAGTATTAGTTTCGTATTTGGCGTATTTAGCATGTTTAACCACCATAAGGTAAAACTCTATCCTCTTGGTGTGCGTTGCATTGTGTGATGGGACCTGAGTCTTATGGTGGTTCCATTTTTCAAAAGACATTGCGTTTTGTTACGTTTTACTTATCTGTATTGACACTATAGTTATGCACGACAATCCATTGGTACAACCCGTTCCGCGTTAGCGGCGTGGTCTTTGGATTTTCCCTTATTAGTATAAGTTATTTAAGAATTCTCACACCAGTCCCACGACTGACCCATAGTTTGTTTCACCTTTTTGCAAACTTGGGTGCCCTCTCTTCTACACGGGCAGCCAAGTAGACAGGTTCATTCTTTGCTTGGAGCTTTTCTTTGAAGCTGCTTATTTTCTCTCTCTTGGATTCTGCTTGGGAGAAGAGGTGATGACTTGAAGCTTGAAGACTTTTTGTTTCTATTGGCATCTATTCTTTTCTTTTTAGACATCAAATTTATTTCTTTCCTGCAAACTTGTTGTAATAGCTTAGATTCTGTGACTGTGGATTTTCTGTGATTGATGACATTATATTTTTCCGCTGCTATAATGTTATTACTCTATGAATCTCCTTTGCTATATTGTATCTGTGTTCTGTTTTATTGTATTTATGTTGTATTCCATATGATTTCTCCTTGCTTTCACTTGTGGAAGTTTGGGGTTATCACAGTTGGTATCAGAGCTTTGGTTTACAAAGCGGAGTACAACATATCTATAATAATTCGTTTACATAGAATCACTATATTCTATGGCGAACAGTTCATGAGATACATAATAGCCAGTCACTTTATCGTCATCTTTTCATTCATCCTTCGATCTTTTCTATCTCTTAGAATCACCATTTCAGTTGTTTTGACTCTTCCCTTGATCGTGCATTCGAAGAAGACTAAGAGAAGTGGCGATGCTCAATTGGCACATGTTTACGAAGGAGCGAAAGGACCAACTTCTTCGGTAGAAAGCCTGATGTTATAGACGATACCATCTCTGTTAAAAACATTCTCTGTGTTTATTCTTCCTCTTTTCCTCTTCTATTTTTCTTTTTCCTTTTCGGGGACGAAAAGTTTTTAAGTGGGGGAGACTGTAACGACCCTAAATTTTGGGGCCAAGTTAAAATTTATTTTAAGTGATTTTAAATGAGTTTTGATATTTAAAATAATCTATTTTAAATAATAAGGATCACAAATTTGGTTCAAATCGAAGTTAGAATGAATAAATTAATTTTAAATATAAAAAGAGCTAGAAATGGCGCGGTAGTTTGAAAAGTCAAACTTGAACTTTGACTAACCATACAGGATGCAAAATTTAACGGATTTTAGTGAAACCAAAAATATTAGAATCTATTTAAAAATATCTTTCCAACGAATCCGAAGAATCGAAATTTCATAACGGGAATCAAAAGTTATGGCCAATTCAATATTTAGAAAGGTCGCTATGAAATTTATAAGGGCCAAAATGCTACATTTTGCAGAATAAGGAATTAGGACCCGAAACCATCTCCATTGGTTTTAGAATGTTGTTTGCATATAAAAATGACTATAAGAACTTATATTTTTGAGTTTTGGAAAAATTCCACTATTTTTGGTATTTTTAAATATTAAAATATACACCTGAAAAATAGAATTTTTGCAAACGAACTCCGAATTCGACGAAATCAGTTTCTAAGGATTCGGAATATTAAATTAAGGTTAAATTATAAAATTTATAATTTTTGGAATTATTTTGTGGCCTGTATAATTTTTACAGTGGAAATACAGCCTATTTTCAGACTTCGGAAATTTATAATAAATTCTTACGGAATCGGAAAATTACGAAATCAGGTTCGTTGGGTTCGTAATGACCTGAAATAATTATGTTTAAAATTTTATTAATTTTGAAATCAGCATGTATTTATAAGAATTTCTGAATTGAAGAAAACAGTCGAAAATTGAGTAATTGGGCACGTAATGATATTTGGGCCCAAACCAAAATTAAACCCATGGTATATATTATCTTTTTTTCTGAGATTTAGGGCTGAAATTCGAAATGCACAGCAGCCACTTCTCTTTTCCATCATTTTTCCCAATTTCCATGGGGCTCCCTCTTCCTCTAAAATTCATAAAAAAATAAAATCTCTTCAAACCATAGCAAATTATATGTTCTCTCGAAGGTCTCGACGATACGAAGCTAATGGTGTAGTCGGTTTTGTCAAACAGCGCTCGGATTCGCCGGAATCTCGTCTTAAAGCTCGCTGTCTTCGAAATTCAGAAGCTTAAAACGTAAATCAAGAAATTCCCGTGAATCGAGGAAGAATTAGACGAAGTCACGAACACGGAAGTTCTTCGTCTACGTGAGGTGGAGGTGTTCGCCAAATTTCAGGCAGTTTGGAGGTGTGAGGCGGCCTGTGGGACCCGCGAGGCGAAATCCTTTCTAGGCGATTTCCCGATGATCGGAGAAGCTTTAGGGGCGGCTCTTTCTGGTGGTGGTGCGTCTCGCCAAGACGAAGACATTGGCGGTGGTCCCGTGGCGTGAGGTGGCCCGAGGCAGCGGCAAAGTGCGGTCAAAGTTCGGCGGTGAACAGTGTTTTTCGGTCAATGGGCTGAGGGTATTTTCTATTTTATTTTTAAATTATTTAATTAATTTCCAGAACTTTAAAATTGCATAACTCACTCATACGAAGTTAAAAATCGACGATTTCAGGTGCGTTGGGATCGTGGCGACGAGATGGACGCGTGGACACTAATTTTGTCCAATTCTGAGACGGTGAAATTTTTAGGTATTTTCACGAATATTAATTAATTATTTAATTACCCGATCTTTAAAAATTCATAACTCTTTCATACGAGGTCCGTTTGATGAACCGTAAATTGCGTTGGAATCACAAAATTAAGAGCTTCGCGATGGCGCAGACCGCAGCTGAAAAGGAGACAGTAAAATTTTGGCCAAAAATTCAATGTGAGAGTTCTATTTATTTATTTATTTATTTAAATAAAAATAATTAACTGTGATTGTGATTTTCCTTTGATCCGTTGCTGAACGCTAATTGATTATCGTATGTGATTGATCCCGAATTGTCATTGATACGTTGATCTGTTTGTTTGATAATCGTCGTGTTGATAATAATGATATCATATTTGTTAAGAATAATCACATCATGATTGTTAAGGTAGGATTGTTGAAAACACATATATCACTTTATATGTCCTTGTTGAAATAAAACTGGCGACATAAACAAAGTTATTCTTTTTATTTGTTTTGATTAGGTATTAGAAATGTTTTAACATAAAATATCCTTATATGTTAATGTGAAACGTTAGAAAGGAAGCAACATAAAAATCATATTTTTATGTTAATATGAACCAATAGGAAAGAGTGTAAGTAAAAAGGATATATTTATTGAAATATGAACCATTAGGAAAAAAAGGGGTAGAAAATAAGGATTTCATTATTATTGTAATGGGAATCACTTTCGTTGACATAGAATAGAGGTAACAAGAATACTATTTTTGTTAAGTAGAAATGTTTAGCAAATAAAACTTTCATTTTATTTGTAAAGTTAAAATAAGAAAATAAACACCGTATGATGATTGACATTTTTTGTCAATGTTTATATAAGAAAATAAACACCGTATGTTGATTGACATTTTTGTCAATATTTTAAAATAGAATTTGTCGCCATTTGAGATAAGTATATTTTTGTTCATTTACAAAATAGAATTGGCCGCTATATGTAATGAACTAATATTTTGTTCATTATCAAAATAAGAAAACATCGTATGTAAGTGAATATATTTTGTTCATTATCAAAATAAGAAAACATCGTATGTAAGTGAATATATTTTGTTCATTATCAAAATAAGAAAACATCGTATGTAAGTGAATATATTTTGTTCATTATCAAAATAAGAAAACATCGTATGTAAGTGAATATATTTTGTTCATTATCAAAATAAAGAGCACCGTATGTTGAATGAACAAATTTGTGTTATTTTAAAATAAAGAGCACCGTATGTTAATGAACAATATTTTGTTCATTATTAAAATAAGAAAAGCACCGTATGTTAATGAACAATATTTTGTTCATTATTAAGATAAGAAAAGCACCGTATGTTAATGAATAATATTTTGTTCATTATTAAAAATAAGAATATGGCACTATATGAAATGAACTAATTTTTGTTCATTATAAATTATAGAATACGCCACCGTATGTTGATGAACGCTATTTTTGTATCATTATTAAAATAGTATTATACACCGTAGGTTGATGAACGCTATTTTGTTCATTATTAAATTAGTATTACACACTGTATGTAAGAATGACAAATTTTGTCATATTAAAAGTAAAATTTGCCACTGTAGGTTAAATGACAAATTTTGTCAATATTAAAAATAGGATTTGTCACTATATGTTAAATGACAAATTTTGTCAATATTGAAATAGAAATTATTCACCGTATGTTAATGAGCAACTTTGTTAATATAATGTTCACCGTATGAAATTAACATTTTTATTTAATGTTATTATAAAGAATGGTCATCTTATGATAATGACATTTGTGTCAAATGTTGATAGGTAAGAATATAAAATGATATTGTATGTAAATAGTATTTTTGGCAAATAAAAATACAAAATGGTCATTGTATGAAAATATTATACTTGTCATGTTAGAAAATAAGGAAATGCATGGTATGTAAAAATAGTATTTTTGTTATTGTAAATAAATAGAAAGAGTTAAAATGTAGCATTATGTAAACTTACATTTTCTAAATGTGAAGTGAAGAAAACAGAGATTTACATTTTCTAATGCAAAAGATATAGTAATGATATTGGGAAATCTATATTTTCTAATGATATTGGGAAATCTATATTTTCTAATAATATTGGGAAAAACATATTTTCTAATAATATATTTTCAATGTTAAAAAAGGGAAAATGAAATGTATATAAATTTAACATCATTTACAATGTTTAATAAAAAGAAAATTTCACCGTATGATAGTTACACTATTTTATAATGTTAAGATTTAAAGAACTTGACCGTAGGAAGAATATACATTATTCATAATGTATATAAAAAGAGAATTCACCCCGTAGGAAGGTTTAACATTATTTATAATGTTAAATAAAAGAAATGAACCTGTATGTAAGGTTTAACATTATTTATAATGTAAATAAAAGGAATGAAATGTATGTAAGAATAACATTATTTATAATGTTAAATGAAAGGCAAGGAACTGTATTGAAACATTAACATTATTTATAATGTAGGTAAAAGGGAACTTACACCATAGGAAAGTGTTCATTATTCATAATGAAATTGGAAAAGAAATATATAAAGAAATGAATGGGATGGCACATTATAATTTACATTCTTAAATGAAAATTATAAAGTATAAAATAAATAATAATGAATTAAAAAGGGAAGAATTATCGTCTAATCCTAAACTACATTGTCATGTAAGTAGAAAGGGGAAAGTTAAGAGAAATGTAAGCTGCACGTAGGGACGATAAACTAAACGAATTATTTATATATATTTATATATATATAATTATAATATAACGAATCGAGCGCAGTAGTTCGCGTTTTGAAATCGAACTTTTAAATGATTATACCGGAAGATCCGACCGATGGATTTTCCCAAAACTGAAACCGTTAGGTCCGTCTTGGAAAAATCTTTCCGACGATATAAGCTACGCTAAAATCCAACGGTTAGATTTTGAGGAAAGTGAAAAACAAAATTGATTGGAAACAGCGCCAAGGTCGCCCTTGACCTGAAGCGTCGTTAAATAAGGAATTAATTATATTAAATAATTAAGGCAAGAATTAATCGTTATAAAATAAAATAACGATATGAAATATGTTTTTCTCAAAATATATGAATGCGAGATTATTTGGAAAGACCGGGTTAATCCCATTCCAAATGATCGTACGATTTCAAGAATTCAAGTATGAAGACGGCGTATGAAGACCGTAAATCTCCCCTCGAATGGACAACGATCAAGACTCTGAATTGGTTTGATCCCAATTCAAGGGTCGGGGTAATTGCCCAAACGTACGTGTTGATTTCACGGGTTTGACCCTAGTTCAGACCTAGAGCATGGGTATAAATGGATGGTGTGTCTGACATCGTACCCCACAAAATATTATGTTGTTGATATTCAGTTAATATATAAACGATTGGTGGTAGAGAATTTATTCTCTACTTAACACCCGTTTATATAGTGACGGAAGATCAATAGTACGGTATGGAGTGACGGTGTGGCATACTAAGATGCAATGATCAGGGTTACTTGTTGAAAAGAAGGACCTTGTGGTATGAAGAACATGACTTCACGAGCCTCACAAACCGGTAGAGTCTAAAAAGGGGGAAGGGAACGCAGGGAAAGTAGCACGTTTCTTTCTAGTTAGTAGTCATTTTACTTTTGAAGGATGATGAAATGAGGCGCCTCGGATAGGTCCTATAGGACCGGGGAACGTGTGCTTAGGAATTGCCAATCCTCTAAGCTGTATGTGAGGACCGGCCCTGCAGGATCCAAGGGTTAACTGCGGGTAATCCTGAGACGTTAACTAGAGCGTCTCGAATCGGTAAGGAGTCCTCCCTAGCCTGGACTCATGATGGAAACCCAAATTTCCAATACGACCCCAACGGTTTTGATTGTATTACTAGTATTGGAGGCATAATATATGGTACCTATGCTTCCTAGGATTAATACATTGCTTTGAATTGTTTTAAAACATATACACCCTAATAATAGTATTAGTTTCGTATTTGGCGTATTTAGCATGTTTAACCACCATAAGGTAAAACTCTATCCTCTTGGTGTGCGTTGCATTGTGTGATGGGACCTGAGTCTTATGGTGGTTCCATTTTTCAAAAGACATTGCGTTTTGTTACGTTTTACTTATCTGTATTGACACTATAGTTATGCACGGCAATCCATTGGTACAACCCGTTCCGCGTTAGCGGCGTGGTCTTTGGATTTTCCCTTATTAGTATAAGTTATTTAAGAATTCTCACACCAGTCCCACGACTGACCCATAGTTTGTTTCACCTTTTTGCAAACTTGGGTGCCCTCTCTTCTACACGGGCAGCCAAGTAGACAGGTTCATTCTTTGCTTGGAGCTTTTCTTTGAAGCTGCTTATTTTCTCTCTCTTGGATTCTGCTTGGGAGAAGAGGTGATGACTTGGAGATTGAAGACTTTTTGTTTCTATTGGCATCTATTCTTTTCTTTTTAGACATCAAATTTATTTCTTTCCTGCAAACTTGTTGTAATAGCTTAGATTCTGTGACTGTGGATTTTCTGTGATTGATGACATTATATTTTTCCGCTGCTATAATGTTATTACTCTATGAATCTCCTTTGCTATATTGTATCTGTGTTCTGTTTTATTGTATTTATGTTGTATTCCATATGATTTCTCCTTGCTTTCACTTGTGGAAGTTTGGGGTTATCACAGGCAGCGGCTTGCTTGTACAAATTTTTTATTCTCTATTGTTCTATGATTGAATTTTTCTTAATCTGTTTAGTTAGGAATTATTTTCCATAACTAAAATCATCACGCTCGTCGTTTTTCAATGATAAAACTTGATTTGATTTTCAAAATAATATAATTGAAAAGTGGTGTTTTGTGAAGTTGACTGTCTCGTATAATTGGATCGCGGATATATAGTAGTTCAATTTATTGAACTATTAGCAAAAGAGGTTGCATACTACCCGTAAAGCATTGGTCATATCCCTTAGTATTTATACTATACGTGAACGGCCATAAGACCCTCTTCCCCCTTCTAATTGAGTCAGTTAATTAATAGAGCATAACTCATTCTTTTATACTATTTTGAACTAAGAATAATTTCTATCTTCTGTTGATTGCATTCAAATGTCTGATTCCAAGAGATCCTTGAGAGAATCGTGGGATAATAACCGAAGTAGACGTTCCCTTCAAGAGTATGATTTTGAATTACAACTAATGAAGCAAGATTTTCCAAAATTTCGTGAGCCAAATGTCAACAATTTTCAAAATGACCAATATTTTCAAAGTTATGATCAAAATGGCTACTTCAATTCAAATTTCAATAAATCCGATTATGGGCCCCATTCATATCAAAATAGCTTTGAATCCCAATATACTTTTGATCAACATCAATACAGGGTTGGAAACCAATTCGAAAATAATTTTGAATATGAAAATGATTTTCAAATCGAACAAAATTTTGAAAATTACAACCCATATCAACATCTTGAAAATAACCAAAATTTCAATTTTCCATCGAATTTCAACAGTTTTGGTTATGACCCTAATTTTCAAAATCAAAATGATTTCCAATATCATTGTCATTTTTCTGAAGATTCAAACAACCACCACATTGGGAATGATATTGATCGTGAAATTGAGGTGGACTATAATTTTGAGAATCAGGAAATCCAAAACGAGAGCTTTCAAATCAACGATTCTGAAGAATATCATCTTAACATTCTTAGAGAGAGGGTAGAAAACCAAGATAGACAGCTTGATGAAAAAGATAGAAAGCTTGATGAACTTCTTTGCTTAATGAAATATTTTAAAGAACAACAAGAGCAACAAAATCAAATGAGCATTGAATCAGAAAATAATCCAATTTCTACTGACAATGAAAATTTTCAAATAACGACTTTGGAAATTGAGAATAATCATCTTGATGAAGATTTTCAAAATTCAACAAATGATTTGGACTTCAACTCTTTTCAGAAAAAAGATTTAAGCTTAGATTTTGAACTTCCTCTTTCAGGCTGTGAAAAACTTGAAATTCTAGAAGTTGAACAAAATGAAAATGTTGATTTTTTCAAAAACTCAGAGTTGGAGAAGAATTTCAATGAACATGAATTTTTTGGATTGAATGAAGAGGAGTTGCCGAATGAGGATGAAACAGAAATAGGCCACGAATCCAAGTTTGAAAATTTTGAGATTTCAAATGAACTTGAAATTGTCAGTGTCGAAAATACATTGTCAGTTAATGATGAGAAATGTGATCACATAGTCTTGAACAACACTCAGATTTCAAATTTCGGTGAATTTATATACGATCACAATTTTTTGAAAAATTACACTGATAAATTTGTTGAACACATGAACTATTTTTGGAATGTTAGTTTGATAGAAAAACTTCATGTTAGGACGACCTTGAACATTCATTTACTGGACTATAAATCTAGGTATAAAGATGAGATGGTTTTCAAAAACCTTTGCTTATTAGAAAACACGCCTAGACATGGTGGGAATGGGACTCATAGGGCTAGAACCAAGTATGGGGAAAAAAGTTGGTGGAATTCTTTGCATCGCATACATCGCAAACACATATATCATTGTACATATGATCCATTCTTACATATAGTTAGATTGCATTTCATTTTACAAGTCATTTTACATTTAATCCATCTTTGGGTACGATCTTTCAAATTTAGGAAACGTTACAGTGTGGACACTGTTTAGTTCAAGTGTGGGGGGGGGGGGTGTCTGCATTTCATCCATTTTCATTTTTCTTTGTTTTTATTTCTTTTTATTTTCAGCCATTTAAGTAGGACCATCATACATTTTAGATTGTAGTAACATACCATAATTTTTTTTTTTGGTAAATACGACTCATTTTAGATTGATACAACAAAATAAGTTAAGGATTGTTAATCAATTGATAGTATTTTTTTCTCTCAACTTAGATCGAATAATAAATATAATGAAAAGTTTAATTTTGAGGGATAATAGTGTAACCGGTACATAGGGAGATTCTTAGGTGATGGCCATGAAATCTATTCTATATTGTAGACTTTGTTTAAATAAGTGGAGGACTTAAAATACTTATATTGGCTTTTCGAATCTTTAAAACTAAGTTGTGTTAAGTTGAATTCGCGTAACTCTCTTTTGTGCTTAGATTTTCAATAATAATAGTAATCCAAGGGTATCCAACATTGCTTGTATATCAAGCGTTGGTGTGCAAACCAGCCAAGCTCTATCCGACATGTTGTTGACAAAGTCAGCGTTGGAATATCTTGGTCTCATTTTATGGGATTGGATACCTAAGGATTACCGACATGTTGTTGACAAAGTCAAAGCCGGCATGCACAATCCGCCAAGCTCTTTACCCACTCTCCGTTAGTCCGCGAGGCAGTGCATGGGTGGTAAATCTTGGTCTTCTAAGTTAGGTGTATGTACTTCATCATAAATTTTAAGAATTTTATATCATAGAGAATAAGCGAAGATGCCAAACACTTCTTGACCTTATTGATTTGACTAGCCATACACAAGGAAATTAGAATACCACTTTATAAACTGTGCCAAGCAAACTAAGAATCTATTTCATGGCTGCACTATGTTATCGACCGAACTAACTGGCCAAACTGGAATTTAACATTTGAAAACTTGATTTATATTGAAAATTTGTGACAAGTTGAGATATCTAAAATAAAATCAACTGATTAAAATTTGTCAACTTAATTTGTTGTACCACTTTCTTGAAATAAGTCGTGTTTTCAACTATTGTTTTCAATTGCATAAGTCCTCCGCATTCATGTAGTTTCATTAGAATGATAACATACTGCATTTGGATTTTGTGGGTAGTATCCGCTGAAAACCCTCACGAGACACCACTCGTCCTACTAGGGACACCTAGAGGTTTAACGGCTTGTTGCATACGCTCAATGCAATCGTGTTTCCTACGAAAGTGTGACCTACCTAGTTAGTTTTTCATTTTTGTTTTACTCGAGGACGAGTAAAAGACAAGTGTGGGGGTATTTGATTGACATAGAAATGTGTTTATTTTATGCTCTTATGTCTTATCTTTTGTATATAAATAAATATTACTTGGGTATTGTTTTGTTACTTTTATAGATATTCCAACCCAGCTCGCATGCAACCAGAAAAGTAGAGAAATAGAGATGAAATTGATATATATTTACATTTTGAAGAATTGTAGATGAAGATCTCACATCTAGTTGCTGTTGGATAAGAAAAGGATTGATAGAAAGGCTTTGCACATCACAAATCAATGAAGAAGTGTCAAGGAAGCAAGAGGAAAAGAGAAAAGGCCCAAATTTGCTTTATTTATCTAAGGCCCATTTATGTTTCTTATTGTAAACTCTCTTGTGATTTCCCTAAGGCCCATTTATCATTGTATTAGGGTTAGAGATAGGGTTTGGTTATCTCCTATAAATACCCTTGTAATAGCATTGTAGCTACCATCTCATTTCTGTATTCCGTTACTCTAATAAAAATTCTTCTTCTTATTCTTTTATTTTCTGCATTTTTCTTTCTTAGCAATCGGTGTTGTCTTCACAATTAGTTTTGGAAGAACACCAATTGTATTTTACAATTTTTTTTGTTAGTGATTAATCGTTTGATTAGTTTCAACGACAATCCTAATTTACTTTCTGTGTTCTTCTTTTCCTGCAATTTTACTTTCTGCATTTTATTTCTGTTTTGCATTTTAATTTCCAATTGATAGTTGTGATTTGATCATCGGTTCAATTAGATTTGTTCTGAATCGGATCGCAGTTTCAATTTTTATTGTCTTCAAAAACCAACCTCGAAAATCGTCTAACCCGCCCAAGAGATTAAATAAATAATTTGATTTTAATTTACCTCCCTGTGTTCGACCTGTATGCTACACACCTGTGCGCCTGCAGAATTTAATTTAAATATCACGCTTTTCTAGCGTCGATCAAGTTTTTGGCGCCGTTGCCGGGGAGGTAAACACTAAATTTTATTATTTATTTAATTTCTGATTCATGTTAGTTTTTTCTATTTTAATTCATTTTCCTTTTGTTTTCTTGTGTATATAGAAAAAAAATCTTGATTGAATAGATTTGGTACTATTCAATGATACCATAATCTTGTAAGCAAGAGAAAAAAAATAACTTGCCATTTTCATTGATTTTCTGTCTTTGCCCTTTTTTTCTTTTACTTCTTTCCTTTTTTTCCCCAATCATTTCCTCCTTTGTACAAATTTCTTTCTTGTTTTACAAGTCTGAAAAAAACTGTTAATTTTCCTTTTTTCTTTCCATTTTTCCACTTTCTTTCCAATCGTCTACATTTTTTTTCTTTTTACAAATTTCAAAAAAAAAAAAGATTCCTCTTTTGCAATTTTTTTTCTTTTCTTCTTTTGTCTTTCTTGTTCTCAATTCATTTGATTTCTTTTCTTCTCTTATAAATTTCCTTTCTTTCTTCTTTATTCCTCCTTTCTAATTTTCAATACGATTACTTCTCATTCTTCTTTTACAAATTCAAAAAAAAAAAACTTGCCATTTTTCTTTTGTTTCTTTCCTGTTTTCAACCTCTTTCCCCTTTCCCCTTTCTTTCATTTATTTGTTTCTCTCTTGCAAATTCATTCCTACTTTAGACAAATAATAATAAAAAAAAATAGAACTTGCCAAATTCTCTTGATTTTTTTTCCTTTTCACTTTTGTTTTTCCTTTTATATTTCTTTTTTTTCTTTCCCTCTTCATCTATTCCTTCTTTCCAATTTTTACTTTATTTTTATTGTTCTTTATTGTTGTACATTTAATTTGTCAAATTTTCTTTAATTGGTTTCCATTTATTCCTTCCTTCCTTTTACTTCTTTCCAATTGTCAATACACTGGTTTCCATTCTTTTACAGCAATAACCAAAAAAACAACTTGCACTTTTTTATCGATTGCTTTCTAATTACAACTCTCTCTCACTTCCTCTAATCTTTATTTCCATCTTTTTACCACCTTGTTGATTTTCACATTTTTCTTTTCTCTTTCCTTTTATTTTTATTTGTTTCCATCTTTTGTCTACAATTTTCTAAAAAAAAAAAAACTTTTGCATTTTCTTCTCTGTCTACGTTGATTTCTTTCTTGTTTTTGTCTACTTTTATTTCTTTCCTCAATTCCTTCTACCCTTCCTCTCTACTCAAAAAACCTTGTTTTTTTTCCTTATTTCCTTCCTTTTTTCATTTTCTCATTCATTTCTTTCCCTTTCTTCTTGTTCAAATTTTCAAAAAAAAAAAAATTGCATTCTTTTCTTTTTATTTATTTCTTTCCAATTGCATTTCTCATTCACCTCCTACAATCTCTCTTTCCATTATTTCATTTATTTCTTTCCAGCTCTCTCCTTCATAATTTTTTTTCTTTTTCTTTTCTCTCTTTTATTTCTTTTGTTGATTTTGCTACCTTTCTCTCTCTCTCAAAAAAGAAGAAGAAGAAGAGGTGAAATTCAAATCAAAGGCCAGAGGAAGGAACAGATTCAAGCAACGAACAAGGATTCAAAGGTCAACGGATTTGCAAATAATGGATTTCAGTCATTAATACTGCTCAATTTTTGTGGACAGATTGCCATACACCGCTGTAATATTTTCTAAACTCTACAGGTGCTTTGCTGCAAAGAAAAAAATATAGAAATTGTGTGTAAAAATCTTCTGCAAGGGCAGCGGCTTGCTTGTACAAATTTTTTATTCTCTATTGTTCTGTGATTGAATTTTTCTTAATCTGTTTAGTTAGGAATTATTTTCCATAACTAAAATCATCACGCTCATCATTTTTCAATGATAAAATTTGATTTGATTTTCAAAATAATATAATTGAAAAGTGGTGTTTTGTGAAGTTGACTGTCTCGTATAATTGGATCGCGGATATATAGTAGTTCAATTTATTGAACTATTAGCAAAAGAGGTTGCATACTACCCGTAAAACATTGGTCATATCCCTTAGTATTTATACTATACGTGAACGGCCATAAGACCCTCTTCCCCCTTCTAATTGAGTCAGTTAATTAATATAGCATAACTCATTCTTTTATACTATTTTGAACTAAGAATAATTTCTATCTTTTGTTGATTGCATTCAAATGTCTGATTCCAAGAGATCCTTGAGAGAATCGTGGGATAATAACCGAAGTAGACGTTCCCTTCAAGAGTATGATTTTGAATTACAACTCATGAAGCAAGATTTTCCAAAATTTCGTGAGCCAAATTTCAACAATTTTCAAAATGACCAATATTTTCAAAGTTATGATCAAAATGGCTACTTCAATTCAAATTTCAATAAATCCGATTATGGGCCCCATTCATATCAAAATAGCTTTGAATCCCAATATACTTTTGATCAACATCAATACAGGGTTGGAAACCAATTCGAAGATAATTTTGAGTATGAAAATGATTTTCAAATCGAACAAAATTTTGAAAATTACAACCCATATCAACATCTTGAAAATAACCAAAATTTCAATTTTCCATCGAATTTCAACAGTTTTGGTTATGACCCTAATTTTCAAAATCAAAATGATTTCCAATATCATTGTCATTTTTCTGAAGATTCAAACAACCACCACATTGGGAATGATATTGATCGTGAAATTGAGGTGGACTATAATTTTGAGAATCAAGAAATCCAAAACGAGAGCTTTCAAATCAACGATTCTGAAGAATATCATCTTAACATTCTTAGAGAGAGGGTAGAAAACCAAGATAGACAGCTTGATGAAAAAGATAGAAAGCTTGATGAACTTCTTTGCTTAATGAATTATTTTAAAGAACAACAAGAGCAACAAAATCAAATGAGCATTGAATTAGAAAATAATCCAGTTTCTACTGACATTGAAAATTTTCAAATAACGACTTTGGAAATTGAGAATAATCATCTTGATGAAGATTTTCAAAATTCAACAAATGATTTGGACTTCAACTCTTTTTAGAAAAAAGATTTAAGCTTAGATTTTGAACTTCCTCTTTCAGGCTGTGAAAAACTTGAAATTCTAGAAGTTGAACAAAATGAAAATGTTGATTTTTTCAAAAACTCAGAGTTGGAGAAGAATTTCAATGAACATGAATTTTTTGGATTGAATGAAGAGGAGTTGCCGAATGAGGAT
The DNA here is from genome assembly GCA_030737875.1 of Allium sativum. Classification (NCBI taxonomy): domain Eukaryota; kingdom Viridiplantae; phylum Streptophyta; class Magnoliopsida; order Asparagales; family Amaryllidaceae; genus Allium; species Allium sativum. Next base: position 130,437,411 of record CM060912.1, on the reverse strand, counting down.
GAAACAAAATTAGGCCACGAATCCAAGTTTGAAAATTTTGAGATTTCAAATGAACTTGAAATTGTCAGTGTCGAAAATACATTGTCAGCTAATGATGAGAAATGTGATCACATAGTCTTGAACAACACTCAGATTTCAAATTTCGGTGAATTTATATACGATCACAATTTTTTGAAAAATTACACTGATAAATTTGTTGAACACATGAACTATTTTTGGAATGTTAGTTTGATAGAAAAACTTCATGTTAGGACGACCTTGAACATTCATTTACTGGACTATAAATCTAGTTTTAAAGATGAGATGGTTTTCAAAAACCTTTGCTTATTAGAAAACACGCCTAGACATGGTGGGAATGGGACTCATAGGGCTAGAACCAAGTATGGGGAAAAAAGTTGGTGGAATTCTTTGCATCGCATACATCGCAAACACATATATCATTGTACATATGATCCATTCTTACATATAGTTAGATGGCATTTCATTTTACAAGTCATTTTACATTTAATCCATCTTTGGGTACGATCTTTCAAATTTAGGAAACGTTACAGTGTTGACACTGTTTAGTTCAAGTGTGGGGGGGGGGGGGGGAGTCTGCATTTCATCCATTTTCATTTTTCTTTGTTTTTATTTCTTTTTATTTTCAGCCATTTAAGTAGGACCATCATATATTTTAGATTGTAGTAACATACCATAATTTTTTTTTGGTAAATACGACTCATTTTAGATTGATACAACAAAATAAGTTAAGGATTGTTAATCAATTGATAGTATTTTTTTCTCTCAACTTAGATCGAATAATAAATATAATGAAAAATTTAATTTTGAGGGATAATAGTGTAACCGGTACATAGGGAGATTCTTAGGTGATGGCCATGAAATCTATTCTATATTGTAGACTTTGTTTAAATAAGTGGAGGACTTAAAATACTTATATTGGCTTTTCGAATCTTTAAAACTAAGTTGTGTTAAGTTGAATTCGCGTAACTCTCTTTTGTGCTTATATTTTCAATAATAATAGTAATCCAAGGGTATCCAACATTGCTTGTATATCAAACGTTGGTGTGCAAACCCGCCAAGCTCTATCCGACATGTTGTTGACAAAGTCAGCGTTGGAATATCTTGGTCTCATTTTATGGGATTGGATACCTAAGGATTACCGACACGTTGTTGACAAAGTCAAAGCCGGCCTGCACAATCCGCCAAGCTCTTTACCCACTCTCCGTTAGTCCGCGAGGCAGTGCATGGGTGGTAAATCTTGGTCTTCTAAATTAGGTGTATGTACTTCATCATAAATTTTAAGAATTTTATATCATAGAGAATAAGAGAAGATGCCAAACACTTCTTGACCTTATTGATTTGACTAGCCATACACAAGGAAATTAGAATACCACTTTACAAACTGTGCCAAGCAAACTAAGAATCTATTTCATGGCTGCACTATGTTATCGACCGAACTAACTGGCCAAACTGGAATTTAACATTTGAAAACTTGATTTATATTGAAAATTTGTGACAAGTTGAGATATCTAAAATAAAATCAACTGATTAAAATTTGTCAACTTAATTTGTTGTACCACTTTCTTGAAATAAGTCGTGTTTTCAACTATTGTTTTCAATTGCATAAGTCCTCCGCATTCATGTAGTTTCATTAGAATCATAACATACTGCATTTGGATTTTGTGGGTAGTATCCGCTGAAAACCCTCACGAGACACCACTCGTCCTACTAGGGACACCTAGAGGTTTAACGGCTTGTTGCATACGCTCAATGCAATCGTGTTTCCTACGAAAGTGTGACCTACCTAGTTAGTTTTTCATTTTTGTTTTACTCGAGGACGCGTAAAAGATAAGTGTGGGGGTATTTGATTGACATAGAAATGTGTTTATTTTATGCTCTTATGTCTTATCTTTTGTATATAAATAAATATAACTTGGGTATTGTTTTGTTACTTTTACAGATATTCCAACCCAGCTCGCATGCAACCAGAAAAGTAGAGAAATAGAGATGAAATTGATATATATTTACATTTTGAAGAATTGTAGATGAAGATCTCACATCTAGTTGCTGTTGGATAAGAAAAGGATTGATAAAAAGGCTTTGCACATCACAAATCAATGAAGAAGTGTCAAGGAAGCAAGAGGAAAAGAGAAAAGGCCCAAATTTGGTTTATTTATCTAAGGCCCATTTATGTTTCTTATTGTAAACTCTCTTGTGATTTCCCTAAGGCCCATTTATCATTGTATTAGGGTTAGGGTTAGGGTTTGGTTATCTCCTATAAATACCCTTGTAATAGCATTGTAGCCACCATCTCATTTCTGTATTCCATTACTGTAATAAAAATTCTTCTTCTTCTTCTTTTATTTTCTGCATTTTTCTTTCTTAGCAATCGGTGTTGTCTTCACAATTAGTTTTGGAAGAACACCAAATTGTATTTTACAATTTTTTTTGTTAGTGTTTAGTCGTTTGATTAGTTTCAACGACAATCCTAATTTACTTTCTGTGTTCTTCTTTTCCTGCAATTTTACTTTCTGCATTTTATTTCTATTTTGCATTTTAATTTCCAATTGATAGTTGTGATTTGATCATCGGTTCAATTAGATTTGTTCTGAATCGGATCGCAGTTTCAATTTTTATTGTCTTCAAAAACCAACCTCGAAAATCGTCTAACTCGCCCAAGAGATTAAATAAATAATTTGATTTTAATTTACCTCTCTGTGTTCGACCTGTGAGCTACACACCTGTGCGCTTGCAGAATTTAATTTAAATATCACGCTTTTCTAGCGTCGATCAAGTGACAAAAATGTGATTTTTGTCAAACTCTTTTTAATTTACAAAAATGTTCATTTTTGTCTAATTCCTTTTTAAGGTACAAAAACATTCATTCTTGTCTAAGTCTTTTCAGTGTGTCAAAATGAATGGTTTTAATTCATTCTTTTTCAAAGTGATAAAAATGAATGAATTACTTCATTCTTCTCAAAGTGCTAAAATGTTTGGTTTTATATCAATAACTATATTTCTAATCAAAATGTCATTTTTATTTTGCATAACACATTTCAAAATAAAAATGTTGTTTTTATTTCCAAGGTACATTTGTGAGGAAATGTTGTTTTATCCCACTGTAACATTTATTAGAAAATGTTATTTTATTTCAAGGTAACATTCATTAGAAAATGTTATTTCATTTCAAAAATCATGTTTTGACAAAAGATGTTATTTCATTTATAATACCACAGTTTATAAAAATGATTTTTTTTCTATTGTAACATTTATATAAAAATGTTATTTTATTTCACTAAACATTCTTTTGACAAAATGCTATTTTAATTCCCTAGTCATTCTTGACAAAAAAAAAATGTTGATTTTATTCACTAATCATATTTGGCAAAAATGTTGATTCTTTATTTATTAATCAAATTTGACAAAAATGTTGTTTCTTTATTCACTAATCAAATTTCAAATCAAAATGTCATTTTTTTTGTTTTACATAACAAACTTCAAATAAAAATGTTGTTTTTATTTTCATAGCAGATTTCAGAACAAAAGTATCGTTTTGATTTGCATAATCATATTTCAAGTAAAATGTTGTTTTTTTTAACACAATTCTAATCAAAAATGTTATTTTGTTTTCAATAAACATGTTTAACACAAACGATAGTTCTAATTTAACTAACATGTTTCTAAACAAAATGAACATTTCTAATGTATATTCATATCAAAAATTGTCATTTTTATTCTCAGCATAATTGATCAAAAATCATACTCTTGTTTTGTTGATCGTTCTACTTCGACAAAACTAAAAATAATATTCCAATGTTAACATTACAGATCTAACAACATATGAGCATCGCAAATCAATCACAACAACATACATAATATCACAGATCGGTATTTAATAAACATACACACGTGAAATTGAAATAACGAAAAATAATTAAATTTTAATTATTTTAAAAGAAGAAATCTCACAACTAATTTATCTGAATTTCCATCCAGCGTAGTTTCAGGTTCTGCTCAGTTCCATGATGTAGTGCTCTCGAATACGATTCCAATGAATCTTGAATCATTCGATTCTGATAAGATTCGGATAAGATACAAGGGTTTTATCATTTTAATTATATTAGTTATTATTAATTTATGATAAAATTAAACTAAATTACATTACATAACCTCGCTGTTAACTACGTCTTCTTCTAGAAGTGTTCAAACCCATCCATCGAAGTGAGAAACCCGTCGCCGCCGCCTACAGAGGAGACCAGACCACCTTCGCCTGCCACCACATTGAGCGCCCCCGTGAGTGCTTCCGCCGCCCCAAACACCACCAAGTTCGGTGGTCTCCACCTCCTCAAAATCCGCCCCAAAGTTTTCCACTTCCCACTCAATTTCTGGCCAAGACCGATCATTATACCCGATCACCACCGTACCATCTCGAAGCTCTCACGTTGTTCTATTATTTTGTTTTGAAACTGGATCAAAATTTGAAAAGGGTTGAAAGATTATAAGGGATGAAATCTGGAAGACCATGGCCGTTGTTTTGATGGGAGGCAGCTGCTCTGATTTGAAATTAGGTTAAAGGTTATACGGTGTATACCGTATTTATACACGTATTTATTTATTTATTCCACTTTAAATCCAAAAATACCCTTTTAACTCATACCAACCCCAATTCAAACCCAACGAGTGTCGCCTCCAGCTAATAACCCACATCCCGGACACAATGGAACATGCTTCGTAACCCAATTCGGCTGTTACGATTAGTTTTTCTTTAATTAAATTATAAATCATTTAATTATTAAATTCAAGCGTACATTTTAAATTACCGGGGCCACATACTAACTCTAAAAATAACAGAAAAATTATTTCTAGTTATGTTTTGATGATACGGTCCTGACGAGACTAATTTCGTCGAATTCTGAGATTGTTTGAAAATGGCCATTTTCGAGTCGATTAAATTTGGCTAAAAGTGACAAAGCACGTTTTCCTTTACCACGCTCACATATTAATTCGAAAAATTATGAAAATTGAAACTTAGCAATAATTTGACATTCCGGTTCCAACAAAAGTGGTTTCGTCGAAAACCGAGGTCGTTTGAAAAATGGCTATTTTCAAGGCCAATATATTTAATTAAAATATATATAAATTCTACAACGACTTTTCTAACTTTTAAACTGGACATAACTTTTGATTTTTAAAATGAAATTTAAGTTTTTCAGATTTGTTAGAAAGATATGATTAAACAGATTTAAATATTTCTGGTTTCGCTCAATTCTGATTTAAAATGAATCCTGTATATTCAGTCAAAGTTCAAATTCAAATTTTCAAACTGCAGCGCTATTTTAAACTCCTTTTATAATTAAATTAAATTTATTCATTTTAAAATAATTTTTAGTCGTTATTATTTAAAGTAAATTATTTTAAATATTAAAATTCCCTTAAAATATCTAAAATAAAAATTTTAAATTGGCCCCAAAATTCCGGGTCGTTACAATCGCCCCCACTTAAAATCTTTTCGTCCTCGAAAAGGAACGAAGCTAAAAGTTGTTTAATTTAACTAACTCTACTTTATTGGTTTTCATAATTTTGTTAGTTAAATTAATTATCATTTCTATACTTTATTTGTTAAACTAATAATCAAACATCACAACCAGCAATCCATTGGGTGATTAACTTTTCAAATATATATAACTTTTATATATAGCCAAAAATCATATTTTTAGTGCAAATCACAGCAATGTGTACTTACTAAGTGTTGGTCCTCATACCAGTCAATGGAAATATATACAAATCCCACCTTCGAAACTCGAACATAAATACTGGTGATGGTCGACCTAACACCAGAATTATCCCCGGGCGACTAGAGTGTGATTCTATATCTATTCAGTATATTAAAACTTCGAATATCCATTAATTACTCGTATATTCAAAATCCTTATATACTCGATTGTCCACATTAAAATATAATATACTCAAATACGTATATTAAGATAAAAATTTCAAAACTAAATTTGTTTTCATTTTTATTTTAAAGAAAATAATACTCTTCACGCTCGTTCTAGGATACTACTAATCCCATCTCTAATGAGTTATTCTCATTGGATATTACTAATCGAATCTCTGATGAATTCTTTCGTTCAGTTCTAATGTGTCTTGTTTTCGAGCTTTGTAAACCAAAGCTCTGATACCAACTTAAACGACCCGAACTTCCCAGTAAAGGAAAGCCTCGATTGCCATGAGAACAATACGCATCAGAACACAAACTGAAGAACATTTCATTGCTGATTACAACAATTACCTCAGAGTACAAGATATAATAGAGTATTAATATTTATTACACAATAGAAATACAATAATATCAGAGTTTTAAATTACATTTAGATAGCAGCGGAAAAATATTACAAATATACAACTGGAAGGAATACACGGATACAGGGCTTTCCGAATACCGCTTCAGCTATAAACCAGGATCCTGTAAATATATCTGCAAAAAGCTCTTCGACTGACCGTGTGGAAAATAAGGGCACCCGAGTTTGCCAGTGAAACAAACTACAGGTCAGTCATGGGACTGGTATGAGAAATCTTAACTTAACTATCTAATAATAAGGCTAATCACAGGACCATGCCGCTAACGCGGAACGGGTTTACTCCATTGGATTGCCAGTGCCAAAAATAAAGTAAAACGTTAAACAACGCAATGCTTTTTAGAAAAATGAAACCATTATAAGACCCAAGTCCCATCACACAATGCAACGCAAACCGGAGGATAGGGTTTTACCTTATAATGTTCAAAAGATGCTTGATACGATAAAGCGGATTTAGTATTGGTGTGTGTATATTTTAATAAACACATTTCAAACATAATGTATCAATCATAGACGGCATTGTACCCCATCCTACTATGTCGCCATACTAGTTCTACAATCAAAACCGCAAGGTCGTATTGGAAATTGGATTTCCATCATGAGTCGAGGCTAGGGGCAAGCTCCTCTCCGATTCGAGACACTCTAGCAAATGCCTCAGGATCCCCCGCAGTGAACCCTTGGATCTTCAGGGCCGGTCCCCGCCTATCGGCAGTGGATTGGTTATGCCTGAACACACGCTTCCCGGTCTCTTTGGACCTATAGTATGACCACTAACGGCCTATCCGAGGTGCCTCAAAATCCATCATCCACATAAGTAAAATGTCAGCCAGTTTAAGCACCGACACCACTCCTAGCTAGAAAGAAACATGTGCACTCCCTGCAGTCCTAATCCCGTTTTTGACTCATACTGGGGTGTGAGGCTCGCGAAGTCACGATATACACAAAGTTACGCCGTAATAGGCTATACTTTGATCATCCCACAAGGCCCTGCTTTACAACAAAAGCCTTGATGCATATTGGCGTGCCACATTGACAATTCACGCCAAGCGATCAATCACTATTTACATAAACCCGTGTGTTAAGTAGAGAATAAATCCTCCACCACCAAACAGACATACATTAACAGAAATCGATTTAATTCACATGGAATGAAATCCAATGTCAGACACGCATCCATTTACTAGCTTATGCTATGGGTCTAAGCGAAAACCAAATCCGAACAATCAACAATAGTCCAGACGGCCACCACTGAAGCCCCTTCAAGGTAGCTACTCCCATCAAGGGTCTCTGTAGCAACACATCCATCCGATGTGAAGATTGTCGGTCTTCAACCACCATCTTCATCTTCGACTCTTTATCGTCTTAGTAATTATTCGGAATGGGATAAATCCGATCTTCTCGAATAACTCGCGTATTTTTCATTAATAAAAATCAAGTACTATAAAAGCACATCCAACGTCTCATTCCAATTCAAAATATTCTTTTGAATAATATATTCATATTATTCTATCAAAGATAAATTATTTAAATTTAACTTAAATCTTTCTTTTAAAGATTTATTTAAAACACAATTTGGTTTTAAATATCACAAATCATTTTTCAATGATTATTTAAATTTAAGAAATTAATCTTTCTCTTAACTCGGTTAAAGAACTTACGTCCTTTAAAACATAGTTCACGGTAAACCCAAAATCATCTTCCATCAAAATATAGAATCTTCACAGGAATCAAATCAATATATAATCATTATAAATTTCTGTATCCAACCAATAATATAAATGGGATAACGACAAAGCCTCTTAAATTCCATATGTAGTATTGGTCTTCTTTTACAGAAGCTTATCTCGGTTATAATTAATTCGAATTCTATTCAATTCCAATTTAATATATTAAATTGGAAAACTTTACTTTTGGAAAATTCCCATTTAAATCTTAAATAAAGATTTATAAATTCCAAATCATATTTTCACAGTCTGTTGGGTTAAAGAACACATGTCACTTAAAAACACAGTTCACAATAAACCCAACTCACATTTCATCTTATTCCAATTACTAAAAATAAATTGAAAACTTTTAATAATCTTAATTAAAAGATTTATTCATTTCTCAACTGGATTTAAGAAAGGTGTAATTGAAGACACCATTCACGACAAACCCAAAATCCAATTTATTTAAATTAATTTCAATTAAATATTCACTAATTGGAAAACTTCATTAAATTTTAATTTAATGATTTATTCTAGTTAATAACTAGTTCATTTCAATAAAAATATATTTTTCTAAAATATATTCCTTTTCTAAAATATTCTTTTTCTAAGACATTTTCTAAAATATTATTTTTCTTGAATATTCTTTATTTGAATGTGACTCAATCAACAACCATATATTGTATGCAATCGACAATCATGATAAATAATTATCAAACATCCAAATGATGATCAAAGTGGAATTTATAACTGTGTGAGCGTTAAAGTAAATAAATAACTCTCATCACAGACTGTCAACCCATCGATTGACAGATAACTAAATATTGGGATTATTGTGTGTCCAATATCATCCCAATACCCGTGTGGGGTTTCATCCATTAAACAAATAATAATATATTTGTGCACTTGGGCGATGTGTGAGAATTATCGTCTCAATCACATAAACAAGTCGGTTAACTTGTAAATGGTAGTGTAATATTAAATTTGAATATACAAACATTTATCTCTAATACATTTAACATTTCCATACAACAAACATATATTTCAAACCATCGCTAACGTCATATTTTTAATATATGATCTTTTTTTTTATTGTAACTAATCGACAATAAAAATATTAACTTTTATGTCTAATTCTTTCCAATGTACAAAATATGATTATTTTGTCTAATTCTTTTTAATGACAAAATATGATTATTTTGTCTAATTCTTTTTAATGACAAAATATGATTATTTTGTCTAATTCTTTTTAATGTAAACAAAAATGTCTATTTTTGTTTAACTTCTTTTAATGCACAAAAATGTTTATTTGGTTACACTCTTTTTAATGACCAAAAATGATAATTTTGGTGAAACTCTTTTTAATGACCAAAATGATAATTTTGATTAAACTTTTCTTAATGCAAACAAAACTATATATTTTGATCTACTTCTTTTTAATGTAAACAAATGTTCATTTTTGTTTAATCCTTTTTGATGCACAAAAATATTCATTTTTGTTTAATCCTTTTTAATACACAAAAATATTTATTTTCTTTTAATCCTTTTTAATACACAAAAATATTCATTTTTGTTTAATCCTTTTTAATACACAAAATATTCATTTTTGTTTAATCTTTATTCATTTTTGTTTAATCCTTTTTAATACACAAAAATATTCATTTTCGTTTAATCCTTTTGAATACACAAAAATATTCATTTTTGTTTCACTAATCTAGTTTTGACAAAACAAGTTATTTTATTTCACTAATCATGTTTTGACAAAATGTTATTCTTATATAATCCTTATCAAATGACAAAAATGTGATTTTTGTAAAATCCTCCTTAAGTGACAAAAATGTATGTTTTTGTCAAACTCCTTATTAAGTGACAAAAATGTGATTTTTGTCAAACTCCTTATTAAGTGACAAAAATGTGATTTTTGTCAAACTCTTTTTAATATACAAAAATGTTCATTTTTGTCTAATTCCTTTTTAAGGTACAAAAATTTTCATTTTTGTCTAACTCTTTTCAATGTGTCAAAATCAATGGTTTTAATTCATTCTTTTTCAAAGTGATAAAAATGAATGAATTACTTCATTCTTTTCAAAGTGTTAAAATGTTTGGTTTTATATCAATAACTATATTTCTAATCAAAATGTCATTTTTATTTTGCATAACACATTTCAAAATAAAAATGTTGTTTTTATTTCCAAGGTACATTTGTGAGGAAATGTTGTTTTATCCCACTGTAACATTTATAAGAAAATGTTATTTTATTTCAAGGTAACATTCATTAGAAAATTTTATTTCATTTCAAAAATCATGTTTTGACAAAAGATGTTATTTCATTTATAATACCACAGTTTATAAAAATGATATTTTTTTTCTATTGTAACATTTATATAAAAATGTTATTTTATTTCACTAAACATTCTTTTGACAAAATGCTATTTTAATTCACTAATCATTCTTGACAAAAAAAAATGTTGATTTTATCCACTAATCATATTTGACAAAAATGTTGATTCTTTATTTATTAATCAAATTTGACAAAAATGTTGTTTCTTTATTCACTAATCAAATTTCAAATCAAAATGTCATTTTTTTTTGTTTTACATAACAAACTTCAAATAAAAATGTTGTTTTTATTTTCACAGCAGATTTCAAATCAAAAGTATCATTTTGATTTGCATAATCATATTTCAAGTAAAATGATGTTTTTTTAACACAATTCTAATCAAAAATGTTATTTTGTTTTCAATAAACATGTTTAACACAAATGATAGTTCTAATTTAACTAGTATGTTTCTAAACAAAATGAACATTTCTAATGTATATTCATATCAAAAATTGTCATTTTTATTCTCAACATAATTGATCAAAAATGATACTCTTGTTTTGTTTATCATTCTACTTTGACAAAACTAAAAATAATATTCCAATGTTAACATTACAGATCTAACAACATATGAGCATCGCAAATCAATCACAACAACATACACACGTGAAATTGAAATAACGACAGATAATTAAATTTTAATCATTTTAAAAGAAGAAATCTCACAATTAATTTATCTGAATTTCCATCCAGCTTAGTTTCAGGTCCTTCTCGGTTCCATGATGTAGTTCTCTCGAATACGATTCCAACGGATCTTGAATCATTCGATTCTGATAAGATTCGAATAAGATACAAGGGTTTTATCATTTTAATTATATTAGTTATTATTAATTTATGATAAAATTAAACTAAATCACATTACATAACCTCACTGTTAACTACGGCTTCTTCTCGAAGTGTTCGAACCCATCCATCGAAGTGAGAAACCCGTCGCCACCGCCTACAGAGGAGACCGGACCACCATCACCTGCCACCACGTTGAGCGCCCCCGTGAGTTCTTCCGCCGCCCCAAACACCACCGAGTTCGGTGGTCTCCACCTCCTCCAAATCCGCCCCAAAGTTTTACACTTCCCACTCAATTTCTAGCCAAGACCGATCATTATACCCGATCACCACCGTACCATCTCGAAGCTCTCACGTTGTTCTATAATTTTGTTTTGAAACTGGATCAAAATTTGAAAAGGGTTGAAAGATTATAAGGGATGAAATCTGGAAGACCATGGCCATTGTTTTGATGGGAGGCGGCTGCTCTGATTAGAAATTAGTTTAAAGGTTATATGGTGTATACCGTATTTATACACGTATTTATTTATTTATTCCACTTTAAATCCAAAAATACCCTTTTAACTCATACCAACCCCAATTCAAACCCAACGAGTGTCGCCTCCAGCTAATAACCCACATCCCCGACACAATGGAACATGTTTCGTAACCCAATTCGGCTGTTACGATTAGTTTTTCTTTAAATTAAATTATAAATCATTTAATTATTAAATTCAAACGTACATTTTAAATTACCGGGGCCACATACTAACTCTAAAAGTTACAGAAAAAATATTTCTAGTTATGTTTTGACAGTACAGTCCTAACGAGACTAATTTCTTCGAATTCTGAGACTGTTTGAAAAATGGCCATTTTCGAGTCGATTAAATTTGACTAAAACTGACAAAGCACGTTTTCCTTTACCACGCTCACATATTAATTCGAAAAATTATGAAAATTGAAACTTAGCAATAATTTGACATTCCGGTTCCAACAAAAGTGATTTCGTCGAAAAACGAGGTCGTTTGAAAAATGGCTATTTTCAAGGCCAATATATTTAATTAAAATATATATAAATTCTACAGCGACTTTTCTAACTTTTAAACTGGACATAACTTTTGATTTTTAAAATGAAATTTTAGTTTTTTAGATTCGTTAGAAAGATATGATTAAACACATTTAAATATTTCTGGTTTCGCTCAATTCTGATTTAAAATGAATCATGTATATTTAGTCAAAGTTCAAATTCAAATTTTCAAACTGCAGTGCTGTTTTAAACTCCTTTTATAATTAAATTAAATTTATTCATTTTAAAATAAATTTTTAGTCGTTATTATTTAAAGTAAATTATTTTAAATATTAAAATTCCCTTGAAATTTCTAAAATAAAAATTTTAAATTGGCCCCAAAATTCCTCGTCGTTACAACATTCCTAAATAAATGACATTTTTATCAACATGGCATTTCTAAATAAATGACATTACTAAATATATGACATTTTTATCAACATGGCATTTCTAAATAAATGACATGTTGGGGAAATCTCGGTCTTTCCCGCTTCGTGAAGTTAAGATAGGCAATTAAAATTAAAAGTAGCAACGGGTGCACAAGAGTTTATAATTCTCCAATATGGAGATTCTTCCACTATACAAAGGAATAGTAGGATTACAAGAATTTGATTACAAAAATAACTCACACTTGACTCAAGCTTAAGGATAGATACTTCTTAAGCTATCTCTCTTTTCTCTCAAAGAGGCTTACTAACTCTCAAGTATTTTTCTCACTCTAAGAAGTGGATTTCTTTCTTGGATTCTTGGATGGATAGTAATAGGGCTCCTTCTCCTATTTATACTACTCAACCTCCATAATGAATGGTGGTGATTACTTGCATCCGATGGTAGAGTTTGATTCTCTAGAATGCTCCACACTCTCTCGGAATCTCTACACTCTTCCATTCCCTTCTTTATTCTTCCATAATCTTCCGTATGGTTCCAGAAGGTTCCACACGTCTTCAGAATATTCCAGAGGGTTCCACACTTTTCCACAAGCTTCTAGAGGGTTCTACACTCTTCCACAAGCTTCTAGAGGGTTCTACACTTCTCTAGAGTTCTCCGGAACATTCTAGAAAATTCTAGATTTCTCTAGAAACGTCTAGAATTTTCTAGAAACTCTCCAATTAAGGAGGGATCCCAACAAATCTCCCCCTCCCGACTTAATTGGGGGGTAGTAGTACGCCGGCACTTTGACAGCAATCTTCAAACTTCTTTGTTGGTACTACCTTGGTCATCATATCAGACCAGTTCTCATCCGTGTGAACTTTATCAAGGTGTATTTGTTTTTCCTCGAGAACTCCTCGGATCCAGTGATATCTTGTATCAATGTGCTTTGTGCGGGAATGAAATGTTGAATTCTTTGCCAAGTAAATTGCACTTTGATTGTCACACTTCAAGACATACTTTTCTTGATCCACTCCCAATTCATGCAGCAAGTTCTTCACCCACAACATCTCCTTGCAAGCTTCAGTAGCTGCAATATACTCTGCCTCTATAGTGGATAATGCAATACACTTTTGTAGCTTTGATTGCCATGAAATAGCTCCCCCTGCAAAAGTGGTTAAGTATCCCGATGTTGATTTCCGTGAATCAATGTCACCAGCCAAGTCTGCATCTGTATATCCTTCTAACACAGGTTTTCCTTTTCCAAAGCATAAACATCTTTTGGAAGTTCCACGTAGATATCGGAGGATCCATTTGACTGCAACCCAATGCTCATTCCCTGGGTTAGCCAAGAAGCGACTGACAACACCAACTGCATAAGCGATATCTGGTCTTGTGCATATCATTGCGTAGATAAGGCTGCCTACTACAGATGAGTATGGTTTCTTCTTCATCTCGTCCTTGTCTTTTTCACTTGTCGGACTCTGCTTTGAACTTAGCTTGAAGTGCCCAGCTAGTGGAGTGTTAACCGGCTTTGATTTGTGCATGTTGAACCTTTCCAACACTTTCTCGATATATCTCTCTTGGGATAGCCACAACAGTCTTTTTGATCTATCATGAGTTATTCTCATCCCAAGGATTTGTTTAGCCGGTCCCAAATCTTTCATGGCAAAGCTCTTGCTTAGATCTTTCTTTAAAGCAGCTATCTTTACGCGATCTTGTCCAATGATAAGCATATCATCAACATAGAGCAGAAGTATGAGAAAGTCACCACTTACATACCTCTTTATGAAGACACAATGATCGCTTTCCGTCTTTTTGAAGTCATGTTCTGCCATGAATGCGTCAAACTTCTTGTACCATTGTCTTGGTGCTTGTTTAAGTCCATACAGACTCTTTGTGAGGCGGCACACTAGATCTTCTTTGCCTGGAACTTTGAATCCCTCAGGCTGTTCCATGTAGATCTCTTCCTCAAAGTCACCATGTAGCAATGTCGTCTTGACATCGAGTTGTTCAATCTCCAAATCTTGCATGGCTGCTAGGCTAAGGACAACTCGGATTGATGACATCTTTACCACGGGAGAGAATATCTCTTCAAAGTCAGTACCTTTTTCTTGTCCAAATCCTTTAACGACTAACCGAGCTTTGTAGCGAGGCTTTGAACAGTTCTCTTCGGTCTTGATTCTATAAACCCACTTATTCTTCAAAGCTCTTCTTCCTTTTGGTAGCTCCACTAGTTCATATGTATTATTCTCATGCAAGGATTGCATTTCTTCTTGCATGGCTATTCTCCACTCTTCTTTATGACAACCACTCATTGCTTCTTTATAGCTTTGAGGCTCCCCCTCATTAGTGAGCGTAACGTACTCCTCTGTGTTGTATCGGCTGGATGGTCTTCTGTCCCTTGAGGATCGTCTTGGCTCTGGTGCGATTGGAGTGCTAGATTGAGGTTCTTCCTGGACCGGTTCATCACGAGTTTCATGATCTTCAGCATCACTACTTTCTTGGGTGTTATTATCTTCATGCCGAACCAAAGTAGTTTCAGTATTCTTGTAGCTTCTTAACCTTGGCCTCTCTGAATTCTTGATATCTTCAATTGTTTGGTCTTCGAAAAATACTACATCTCTACTGCGAATAACCTTCTTGTTAATTGGATCCCACAACCGATACCCAAATTCATCCTTAGGTGAACGAAGATAGATACACTCCTTTGTCTTTGCATCAAGCTTAGCTCTCTCATCTTTTGGGATGTGAACAAATGCTCTGCACCCGAACACCTTGAGATGATTATATGAAGCCGTCTTGCCCGTCCAAACTTCCTCAGGAATGGCCTCATCCAAAGGAACTGATGGTGTGAGGTTGACGATGTCGATCACAGCCATTATAGCTTCTCCCCAAAATGATTTGGGTAACTTAGCATGAGAGAGCACACAACGAACTCTTTCTTCAATGGTTCGATTCATTCTCTCAGCTAGCCCATTCAATTGTGGTGTCTTGGGTGGAGTCTTCTCTAGCCTAATGCCATATTTCTTGCAATAGACTTCAAAAGGGCCTCTATACTCACCTCCGTTATCTGATCGTACACACTTGATCTTTCGTCCAGTCTCACGCTCCACTAAAGCATGGAATTCTTTGAAGGCATCAAGCACTTGATCCTTTGATTTTAACAGGTGCAACCATACTTTTCTTGAATGATCATCAATGAAGGTGACATAATGTAGAGCACCACCAATGGATCTCTCAGACATTGAGCATACGTCAGTGTGCACGAGGTCTAGAATGTTCTTTCTCCTTGTGGGCGGAGAAGATCTTTGGAAAGCAACCCTGTGTTGTTTTCCAGCTAAACAATGAGCACAAGGATGAAGTGGTTTACCTTTCATGTTAGGGAGGAGTTGTTTCTGAATGAGTATGTGAAGACCTTTCTCACTAATGTGCCCAAGTCGTTGATGCCATATGTCCATATCATCGGTAGAGATGTTTATTTCTTCTTTGCATAGCTTAGCTTGCATTACATACAATGAGCCTACCTTCTTTCCTCGAGCCATCGTCAAACTTCCTTTGGTGAGCTTCCACTTCCCCTCACCAAAGTAATTCATCAGACAATCATCATCTAGCTTTCCAGCGGAGATAAGACTGAGGCACATGGTTGGGACATGCCTCACATCTTTCAAAATAAGCTTGCACCCGGTGCTTGTCGTCAGAGTGATGTCTCCTATTCCAACAATCTTGCTTCTATCTTGATTTCCCATTTGCACCGTGCCAAAGTCACCTCTTTGGTAGGATGAGAAGAAGTTTTCATGTGGAGTAACATGGAAGGAAGCACCAGAATCAATAATCCAAGAACTCTCATCGCAAGCAATGTTTAGAATGTTACTTTCACCAACGAGATATAGCAGATCTTCCTTCAATACTAAGGCAGTAGTACTCTTTTCTTCTTGCTTCTTCGTTAGGCTTATTTGGTCAGGCTTAACATTACCGGCCTTTTGGTCTCTTTTGAAGCTTCGACATTCCATTTTCTTGTGACCTATCTTTCCACAGTAATAACATGTAATCTTCGAGCGTGACTTGGATCTTCCTCGAGATTGATGTGGATTTCGGCTCTTACTACGTCCACGAGTTTCATTCCTACCCGGATTGTCAACAACATTTAGCTTCGGGATGAATAGACTCATCTCGTTCCATTCTCCTTGCTTCTTCACCAAGAAGGCTGTCACTGACGGTATCCATAGTTAACTTTCCTTCCGGAGCTGAGTTACTAAGTGTAACAACAAGTGTGTCCCAACTTTCCGGTAAGGAACTGAGGAGTAGAAGAGCTTGTAACTCATCATCAATCTTCATATCAATTTTTGTTAGTTGATTTACGAGCCCCTTGAAGTTATTCAAGTGCTCAATCATACTATGACCATCCTTATACTCCAATTTCACCAACCGTCGAACTAAATTGGCCTTGTTGCGAGGCGTTTTCTTCTGAATCATGGACTCAAGCTTTGTCCATAATTCGTAGGCATTTGTATAAGTAGAAACATGCTCGAAGAGAGTTTTGTCAATGTACTTACGGATCATAGCAACAGCCTTCCTGTTTAACAGTTCCCATTGAGCATCACCCTTCCCTGCCACTTTATCTTTGTAGATGATGGGCTCATGCAAATCCTTACAATACAAGTGGTCCTCCATCATTGGCTTCCAATAGGAGTAGTTGTTGGCTGTGAGCTTGAACATGTCTCCATCATGAGCGACATTATCCTCCATCTTGAACTTACATGAGCTTGATTACGGCTACAGATGAACCTGGCTCTGATACCACTGTTGGGGAAATCTCGGTCTTTCCCGCTTCGTGAAGTTAAGATAGGCAATTAAAATTAAAAGTAGCAACGGGTGCACAAGAGTTTATAATTCTCCAATATGGAGATTCTTCCACTATACAAAGGAATAGTAGGATTACAAGAATTTGATTACAAAAATAACTCACACTTGACTCAAGCTTAAGGATAGATACTTCTTAAGCTATCTCTCTTTTCTCTCAAAGTGGCTTACTAACTCTCAAGTATTTTTCTCACTCTAAGAAGTGGATTTCTTTCTTGGATTCTTGGATGGATAGTAATAGGGCTCCTTCTCCTATTTATACTACTCAACCTCCATAATGAATGGTGGTGATTACTTGCATCCGATGGTAGAGTTTGATTCTCTAGAATGCTCCACACTCTCTCGGAATCTCTACACTCTTCCATTCCATTCTTTATTCTTCCATAATCTTCCGTAAGGTTCCAGAAGGTTCCACACGTCTTCAGAATATTCCAGAGGGTTCCACACTTTTCCACAAGCTTCTAGAGGGTTCTACACTCTTCCACAAGCTTCTAGAGGGTTCTACACTTCTCTAGAGTTCTCCGGAACATTCTAGAAAATTCTAGATTTCTCTAGAAACGTCTAGAATTTTCTAGAAACTCTCCAATTAAGGAGGGATCCCAACATGACATTACTAAAATAATGACATTTTTAACCCAATATGACATTTCTAAATAAAATGACATTTTTATTCCAATATGACATTTCTAAATAAAATGACATTTTTAATCCAATATGACATTTCTAAATAAAATGACATTTTTTAATATAATATGACATTTCTAAATAAAATGACATTTTTAATCCAATATGACATTTCTAAATAAAATGAGATTTTCTAATAAATATGATATTTTTAATATAATGTAACATTTCTAACAAAAATGATGTTTTAAATCTAATGTAACATTTCTAACAAAAATGATTTTTCAAATATAATGTAACATTTCTAACAAAAATGATGTTTTAAATCTAATGTAACATTTTTCAATCTTTAAGAAACTAAAAACATTATTCAATATTTTTATTGAAAACTAAAATACATTGAAAAGTATTTTTTAATGTGCAATCTTTTTATTGAAAACTAAACTACATAAAAAAGTAATTTTAATGCGCAATCTTTTTATTGAAAACAGTGAATAATGAAAATGATATTTTCCTATTCTAAACCTTTTAGTGAAACAAAGTGACGATAAAAATATGAACTTTAATAACTAATCTTTTATTGAGACAAAATGGAAATAAAAATATGTTCTTTTATTTGAACTCTTTTTATAATAACAAAGTGACAATAAAAATATAATCTTTTATTTCAACTCTTTTTATTCCATTCTTTATATTGCAACCAAATGAATATAAAAATGTGAACTTTTTATTTTAATCTTTTTAATTGAAACAAGGTGACAATAACAAAAAAAGGTTCTTCTTTCTAATCTAGTGAAACATGCTAAGTGACAAGTTCATGGATTCAATAAAAAGGATATTTTTATTGCAGAACAAATCGAATGTATTCTATGTTCATAGATTCAATAAAAATGGTATTTTATTGTTAAATAAAATCTAAACAAAAATCATGTTATAGTTTCAATAAAAATATATTTTTATTATTTCAAAACCCAAATCAAAGTTCATGGGTTCGATAAAGATGAGATTTTTATTTCAAAAACCAAATCAGAATTCATGGGTTCAAATAAAAGAAGAATCTTAATTATAAAATCAGATCTACAGACATGAATATCAAAATCCAACCCATTCATACATCACAATCAAAATTAACCAATTCTAATTCCATACATCACATATATGATTTATAATAATGCACATACATGGATTTCATATAACGATAAATAATTCAATTTTAATTATAAGATTAGATATCTCACATTGATTTTTGTCTGAATTTTCATTGTGCTCCATTTAAGCTCTAATCAGTTCCATGTTGAAGATCCCATCGTTATGATTCCAACGCAATGAAAATCGTTCAGTTCGGATAATCCAATAAAAAGTTATCACAGTTATAATAACATGGTTTAATTAAATATAATTAACTTCTATTTATTTTTAATTTAATACTAATTACATACTTAGGCCGCTCACACTTCTCTTCTACATCGTTATTTCTTGAAACCGTTGCTCAAAGAAACATGCCCACTATCTCTCCTGGCCGCATGTAACAATCCGGAAATTTGGGGCAAATTTAAAATTTTTATTTTAGAAATTTTAATGAATTTAGAATATTTGGAATAAATTATTTTAAATAATAGCGAATAAAAATTTATTTTAATCGAAGTTAAAATGAATATATCTATTTTAATTATAAATAGGGTTTAAAATAGCGCGGTAGTTTGAAAATTTGAATTTGAACTTCGATTGACCATACAGGATGCAATAAATTGGATTTTAGTGAAACCAAAAATATTGGAATCTATTTAAGAATATCTTCCTAATGAATCTGAAAAATCTAAATTTCATAGCGGGAATCAAAAGTTATGCCCAGTTTAATTTTCAAAATAGTCGCTTTAGAATTTTTATATATATTTTAATATTAAAAATAGCCATTTTACAAACGACTTTTGTTTTCGATGAAACCAGTTTTGTTGGAATAGGAATGTCAAATTATTGTTAAGTTTAATTTTCCAGAGTTTTTCGAGTTAATTTGTGAGCGTGGCGAAAGAAAATGCGTTTTGTTAGTTTTTCTCAAATTTAATCAACTAGAAAATGGCCATTTTTCAAATGGCCTCGGAATTTGGCGAAATTAATTGACCGTATCGTTATAACGAAGCCAGAAATAATTTTTCTCGATTTTTCTGAGTTTGTATATGGCTCCGGTGAATTTTAATGTAAGTTTGAATTATTTAAATAAAGGATTTAAATATTTAACTTAAAGATAACAAGCTACAGACATTTGTTTGGGCTCACGAGACATGGCCCATTGGATTCGGAACGGGGGTTATTGGCTGGGTTCAACTCTGGTTTGACTGAAATTGGAGTTGTTTAGAACTTATGGATTTAATTATAAAATTAGCATTAAAATAATTTAAATAATAGGAAAAATCGAAAACCCTAATCCATCGTTTACCAGCCGCCACCGTAACCTTCATCTTCAATGGTCGAATTTTCTTCTTGCTTCTCTCTCTAAATTTCATCGATCCTTACACTAAAAACTCCTCACTCAGTTCAAGTTAATGCAAAGATTTCTCCCACCTTCCCATCCATACGGTCAAAGCCGCCTGAAACTGCCTTAATCAAGAGAACCAGCCCTCCAAACACACGTCGTTCGCGCCGCCGCCCAGCCCACCAGGCCCCATCGAGATGGCCGTGACCCACCTTTCCTGGCGCGCGTCTCGAGGCTCGACAAGGTGGCATAACTGGATCGGCACCCTGTGCCTCGGTGTTTATGAAAACTGGAGAGCTACTTTTGAACCATCGTGAAAAGTTGCGGCCGAATACTGAAAGAGGAAGAAAGGAAAAGGAGCGGCCTAACCAAAGTAATTAGAGTAATTAGTTTTTTAATTGTTTTAGTTAATTAGTTATTTAATTGTTAAAGTTTAAAACGCTGTAACTTCTTCAAACAGCAGCGGAATCGAATGTTTTAAAATGTGTTGGAATCGTCTTTCTGAGATCTACGCTATGGAACAAACTAGATCTGAAACAGAGCAGATCAGATTTTAGTCGAATTTCAGATCTGGATTATTCAATGAGACTTCTATTTTAAAAATGAATTAAATACTTAATTATTTATTGCTAATCGAAATTCATGAAAATATGATTATAAATCAAATCTGCGATGTCTTGTGTTTGGAATTTGTTGTTTGTGAATTATGATGGTTTGGGATATTCATGTTTGTTAGATCTATGTCATACGATAAATTTTCCGATTTATTTAGATCTATAAACACCGACTTGTTTAGATTAAGATTTAAATAAAAATATTCATTTTTATTGATTCTTGACACCATATGTTGACACCAAATTTAGATGTTATAACAAGTATTCATATAACGAGTTTCCACCATATGTTGACACCAAATTTAGATGTTATAACAAGTATTCATATGAGAAGTTTACACCATAATTTGACACCAAAAGTCTAGTGGTGCTGCATGTGTTAATATGAAATTGACACTATAGGTAGACACCAAAAAGTTTAGAGTTTATTACATGTAGTAATATAAATCATGACATAATACGTATACACTAAAATTAATGTTCTATATGTATGAACATATATAGTTAGAGTTATGTGATTTCATTAAAAATGAAAATATACTTAGCGTTACATTGTTTCATTAGAAATGAAATCACATTTTTATTAGAAATGTTGCATTTAGAATATAAAAATTATATTCTTATTGTAATAGAAAAGAGTGAAACACAAAATATTCATTTTGTTAAATAGAAAAATGTTAAAAACATATCCTTTTATTTGTCATAAGAGTAACATAGAAAATTGTTTACAAATAAATATTCATTTATTTGACATTAGAATTCATAGGAAAATATTTACATATAAAATATTATTTTATGTAATATTAGAATTGAAAATTACATTTTAATGTAAATGTTACATTATATTGAAAATTACATTTTATGTAAAATGTTACAATAGAAATCATATTTTCATATAAAATGTTGCATTAGAGAAAAATAACATTTTTATTATAAAATGTAGCATGAGAATTAAAATAACAACTTGTTATCAAATGTGACGTTGGATTAAAATAACACCTTGTTATAAAAAGTGACATTAGAAAGAAATAACATTTTCAGTTTAAAATGTTACATAAGTAAGAAATAACATGTTTAGTTTAAAATGTTGCATTCCTCGTGTAAATCAAAACATGTAATAGAAAAGAAAGTTTATCTTATTTACATTTACATGTAAATAAAAAGCATGAGTAAAGAAGTATATCTTATTTACATTTTACATGCAAATAAAAGACTTGAACTAAAAAGGGTATATTTTATTCACATTTTAGATGTAAGTAAAGGCATGAATTTGTAAAGGATATTTTATTCACATTTTAGATGTGAATAAAAGACAAGAAATTTAGAAGTACATTTTTATTTGCCTTTTTTATGCAAATAAAAAATATAGATATAAAGTACTCTTTTTAATTGCAAGTTGGTTGCAAATAAAAACATGATGGTATAAAGTACAATTTTATTTGCAATTTAGTTGTAAATAAAAATATGATTATAAAAAGTTGACATTTTTATTTATATTTTAGATATAAATAAACGCATGAATTGAAAAAGGATAATTTTATTTATATTTTAGATATAAATAAAAACATGAAAATAAAAGGTACGTTTTTATTCACAATTTACATGTGAACAAAACTTGATTTATAAAGAATATTTTATTCACATTTTAGATGTGAGTAAAAACAAAGAATTATACTTATTATTTGCACTTTTAAGTGCAAATGAAACATAGAAAAAGAATTATACTTTTTATTTGCACTTTTAAATGCAAACGAAACATAGAAAAAGAAATTTACTTTTATTTGCACTTTTAGATGCAAATGAAACATAGGATTGGGGAGTGTTTATTTTATTTACATTTTTGTTGTAAATAAAACATAGAATTAAAAAGGGCTTATTTTCTTTTATTTACACTTTTGATGTAAATAAAAAGAAGCAAGTGATATGGAGGAAAAGTATATTTTTATTTGTAAATTAGTTGCAAATAAAAGACATGAATATAAAAGTACATTTTTATTTCCAAATTGGTTGCAAATAAAAGCCATAGTGTAAAAAGAGAAATTTTTACTTACATTTTATTTACATTGCAAAAAGTAAATAAAACCATAGGATGAAAGGTTATATGTTTATTTACATTTTAGATGTAAATAGGATCATGAATTAGAAAAGACACTTTTTTTTATTTACATTTTAGATGTAAATAAAAACATAGAAATCAAAGTGAACCTTGTATTTGCATGTTAGTTGTAAATAAAACCATGGTTTTAAAAAGTGATATTTTTATCGTCATTTTAGATGCGATAAAAAGAGTAGAAATAAAAGTGATATTTTTATCGTCATTTCAGATGCGATAAAATGAGTAGAAATAAAAGTGATATTCTTATCGTCATTTTAGATGCGATAAAAAGAATCTACCTTAGTAGTTGAAATCGCCAAACGATTTATATTTATATTTTTATATAAATATAAATTAAAAATTAAATGAATCGCGCTGCTGTAGTTCGCAATTCGAAATTGTAAATTTAAACGATTATAAAGTAAGATCCGACCACCGGATTTTCCAAAAAATGGAACCGTTAGGACTGCTTTGGGAAGATCTTTCCAACGTCATAAATCTCGTAAAAATCCAACGGTTAGGTTTCGAGATAAGTGTAAATCAAATTTGGATAAAAGTAGCGCCAGGGCAGCTGATCGACCCGAAGCGTCGTTAAATGAATATAGTTATTTTTATATATATAAATATAGCGAAAAAATCGTTATTAAATACTAATAACGTTATGAAATGATTTTGATATATATATATATATATATATATATATATATATATATATGCGAGAATCATTTGAAAGGTCCGATTTCAGTCTCATTTCAAATGATTATACGACGATTTAAGTCGAAGAGTTAGAGACGGTGATTGAAGACCAACGATCTTCATATCGAATGGATGCGTTGCTACTGAGGCACATGATTGGAGTAGCTACCTTAAAGGGGAGTCAGGGGTAGCCATCCGGACGTATTGTTGATTGTTCAGATATG
The DNA here is from genome assembly GCA_030737875.1 of Allium sativum. Taxonomy (NCBI): domain Eukaryota; kingdom Viridiplantae; phylum Streptophyta; class Magnoliopsida; order Asparagales; family Amaryllidaceae; genus Allium; species Allium sativum. The sequence continues at coordinate 130,413,183 of CM060912.1, read as the reverse complement.
CAAGGAATAAGGTGTCTTCGGTTTCGTTTAGACCCAGAACGGACTTGTAAATGGATGGTATGTCTGACGTTGTATTTCTTTATGTTGTATTCGTTGATCTCTGCTAAATATATATCTGTTTGGTGGTTAACACCCTTCTCTGATACGTATGAGCTTAGAGGTTATTTATTGGTAGAAATCAATGGTATGGTATGGATTGACAATGTGACATGCTAAGATGCATGGATCAAGGCTTTTGTTGAAAAGCAGAGCCTTATGGTTGATGATCAAAGCATAGCCTGTTTAGGTGTAGCTTTCTGTATAGCGTGACTTCGCGAGCCTCACACCTTGGTATGAGTCTAAAAAGTGATATGGACCATAGGGAGTGCACACGTTTCTTTCTAGCTAGAGTGGTGTCAGTGACATACCAGCCCTGACATTTTACTTATGTGGATAATGGATCATGAGGTACCTCAGATTTATAGGTTGTTAGTGGCCATATGGAGGTTCAAAGGAACCGGGAAATGTGTGTTCAGGCATAACTAATCCACTACCGTTAGGTGGGGACCGGCCCTACCGCTCCAAGGGTTGCCCATAGGTGTGATCCTGAGGCATTTGCTAGAGGGTCTCGAATCGGAGAGGACGATCCCTAGCCTCGATCTCATGATGGAAACCCAATTTCCAATACGACACCATGCGGTTGTGATTGTAGAACTAGTATGGTGACACGATATATGGTACCCATGTCGTCTATGATTGATACATTATGATTGAAATTGTTTTTGAAAACATATATACACTAATAATAATATCAAATCCGTTTTTATATGTATCAAGTCATGTTTGACCATTATAAGGTAAAACTCTATCCTCCGGTTTGCGTTGCATTGTGTGATGGGAATTGAGTCTTATAATGGTTTTATTTTTCTAAAAAGCATTGCGTTGTTTAAACGATTTACTTTATGTTATGCACTGGCAATCCAATAGAGTAAACCTGTTCCGCGTTAGCGGCGTGGTCCTGTGATTAGCCTTATTATTAGATTAGTTAAGTTAAGATTTCTCATACCAGTCCCATGACTGACCTGTAGTATGGTTCACTTGCAAACTCGGGTGCCCATATTTTCCACATAGACAGTCGAGTAGCTTTTTGCAGATATTTATCTCTTTAGTAGGATCCTAGATCAAAGCTTAAAGCTGTGTCCAGAACATTGATAGCCTTCCGCTGTATCAGTTTAAGTCTTCCACTGCAAAGTATTAAATTCATTGTAAATATTATTTTCCACTGTATTTCTTTGATGTACTCTGATATTCTATACTCTGATGTAACACCATTGTAATGTTTATAAAAGTATGTTGATATTATTCTAATGTATTGTATTCCCAAAGTTAACGTATGCGGGTTTTGAACGATTTTAATCGATCTAGCGATCGATTAAGGACGGGCAAGATGCGTGTCGTTACACCGCACCTCCGCCGTCCATCCAGGCTCCGATCAGACGACACCCTACCCTCTGCTTTCACGTGCGCCGTCACCAGTAGGAGAAGCTCCAAACCCGGTTCCCCGTGGCATTCCAGAAATCACTATGAACGGAGCATAAAATTCGAGAAATCTGTAGCGTCGCATTCGATCTTGACCATTGAATGTTTAGATCTCATGTAGAACTTAAAGTTTCCCTTTTGAATCATATGTTAATTTAGGGTAGATTGGAAGAGAAAGGAGCAAGAAGATCGGAGTAGCATGGCCATGGATTTCAGACATCAGCGGCTACGTTATAGAGTGGATTAGGGTTTTGTAATATGTGCATTTACTTCCGCCTATATTCATTTCCACCCATATCCATATTTGATTGATTTTTCTTTATTAATTAATATATCTTATTAAATTAATTTTTTATGCTTTTCACTTGCTTTCCATGACTAATCACAACATGGATAAATTAATATCTTATTCCTTAATATATTTTGAATATTTTTGAATCGTCCCAATTTATCATTTACATCATTCCTATTAAATAGTGTGTAGATTTGCTTTAATATAAAGCTATTATGTTTCCTATCATCTCACAATTTAGAATGCTTCAAAGAGAATAGAAATTTTGGTAAAAGTTCTCAAAAAATGCGCTAAGTTTTTTTTCCAAATCCAGTCACAGACAGTTTTATTAAAAAATATAATTTTTCATGCTATTATGTAACAACTTATATACTCAAGAATGTATTCCATATTTAAATAAATTTTATCTATAGTAGATTAAGACAATTTTAAACATATCACAACTCATATTTCTTTATAGTTATGAAACCAAAATAGGAAAACATATCAATTTTAATTATATATCTTCTATAACATCCTTTTTTTATTATGCAAAGAAATTCAGCAAGTCTATTATTTGGCGAGTATGTATATCAACCATTTTCAGCATGTAACCAATTAGGCAATATTTTCATGAATAAATCATTTCTAGAAATAGATGTGATAATTCAAAGCAATTACAAATTCGACAGTGGGGAAAAGTTTTGTTTTTATTCCAGAAATCTTGTATGGGCATTACGAATAAACATGTTTTATAGTTTGATTGCGTTTTATAAATGTTAACATAAATTTCATTAACTACAATAGTTATGACATACATAATATAACACTCAATGTCTTACAATTTGTAACAACTTGGAAAATCAGAGCCAATTTAACATTTTTATTTTGGCAATTTTAATGAATTTTTAATATTTAAAATGAATTATTTTAAATAATAACGACAAGAAATTTATTTTGAATGGAATTAGAACGTGTATATTTATTTGAATCGATGTTGGAATATAAATATTTATTTAAATTTTAAAAGGAGTTAGAAATAGCACGGCAGTTTGAAAATTCAACTTTGAACTTCGACTGAATGTATAGGATTCAAAATAAACTGGAGTGAAACCCAAAACATTTAAGTTTGTTTAAAAATATCTTTCTAATGAATCTGGAAAATCGAAATTTCATAGCGGGAATCAAAAGTTATGGCCAATTGAATATTCAGAATGGTCCCTATAGAATGAATATAGCATGCAAAAATAGACATTTTGCGAACGACCTCCGTTTTCGACGAAACCACTTTAGTTGGATCCAGAATGTCAAATTATTGCTAGATTTCAAATTACATAATTTTTGGAATTAATATGCGGGCGTGGCAAAGGATAACACGTTTGGTAATTTCAGTTTGAATTGGATCGACCAAAAAATGACCATTTTTCAAACGGTCTCCAAATTCAACGAAATCAGTTTTGCTGGGATCGTATCGTCCAGACATAGCCAGATTTATTTTTCTGGAATTTTGAAAATCAGTATGTGGCCCTGGCAAATTAAAATGCACGTTCAAATCTAAAATTGATTGTTTTATATTTTAATTTGAAGAATAACGAACTGAAACAGTCGAATGGCCATACAAAACATATTCCATTGTGTTCGAAATGGGGGTATTTAGCTAGAGGCGATAGTCGATGGGTTTGAATTGGAGTTCGTATGGAGAAATAGTTATTTTTGAATTTAAAAAGAATTAAAAATAAGTATATATATTATTGGCCAATCAGATTGCATCGTTCACTTTCAAAACCTCGTAACCTCTCTATAGCGAATGATGGAAAGAGGATATGACCTTCTCTCCTCTTTATCTCCTAATCCGCTGACCAAAATCGAGGGCTCCAGTTGAGAATTTTGTGGAGAATCCATTCCTCTTCAAATCCATACCAACCGCTCCATCCACCATGCAGTATTTTACGAGATCCATCACCACGAAGTGCTCAACTTCCAAGTGCCACTGAGCCACCTTGGCTGCATCGATCTGAGTGCCACCAACTGGCGAACGTGCGCCTCTCCTTCCTCTTTCACATGGTATACTCCGATCGCCCTAAAGCTTCACGGATTTGGTGCAAATCGAGACCCTAGTTTGAACCATTTCAGAGAGGTAACGGCGGCAAAAATTTAAAATGGTTTTAACACTTTAAAACCATTGCAAAGTTTGATTAACTTCTAAAAATCATATCTTTTTGCTGTGTTGTCGAAATCCAGTGAAACAAGAGATGTCGGGACGTGAGGACGTCTTCCACATTCTAGAAGAGACCGGAAATTTTTTAGAGCTTGCTACAATTTTTGGAAAAGGAAAAAACAAGGTGAGATTTCTAAATTCATTTTAGTATAGAAATAAAATATACTAGGATGTAGACGGAGTTTAGAAACTCCCGACACCCGTCGTCGATAAACCATGGATGACTGGATTTTGGTTGATGTGAAATTTGGTTGATAAATGTGAATGGTTGATATGGTTGTTTGTGGTTGTTGGAATGAAACAAAATTAGAATTGTTTGTGGGAAAATATACATTATGATATGAAAGTGATTGAAATATTTAGATCATAGGAATTAGACCCTTAGGGAACGCCGCGAGGCCTAAGGTAGCTCGAGGAGCTGTACACGGGACGATGCAAATTGATTGATTGATTGATGAGCAGATTCCATGTGATCAATTCTTCCAAACAAGGATGCTCATTAGACTCCAAAGGCAATAAAGGATAAAATCTTCAAAATTGATCTTTTCTTGGCACTAATTCAATTAGAAATTCTTCTAATTGGGAATTGAAAAATGAATGTTCTGAATTGATTTCCATGACTATTCCTTAAATGTCTATTAGTGAATATCATACATACACATGAATATGTATATATATATAATATAACACTAACTAATATATTCTTCATAGCAAAAGGGGCAGTGTGAAAGTTCCGTTCTTTGGTAAAAAGTGAGCTTGACGGGGATCGAACTCAGGTCTCTCATTACAAATCTCAATGTATTTACCAGTGAGCTACAACGTCTTTTGTAATTGAGAAGGCTTTAATACGGGGAAGTAGCTTTTTATTTGTAGTTGGCCTTTAATTTGAAACGAAGGAGGCATTACTTGACAACCTGTAAAAACACATAAAAGTACCCAAAGTATCATTTATTTATTTACAAAAGATAAAATCTAAGAGCATAAAATAAACACATTTCTATGTTAATCAAATACCCCCACACTTGTCTTTTACTCATCCTTGAGTAAAAAGAAAATAAAAATGAAAAACTAACTAGATAGGTCACACTTTCGTAGGAAACACGATTGCATTGAGCGTATGCAACAAGCCGTTAAACCTCTAGGTGTCCCTAGTAGGACGAGTGGTGTCTCGTGAGGGTTTTCAGCGGATACTACCCACAAAATCCAAATGCAATATGCTATGACTCTAATGTAACTACATGAATGCAGAAGACTTATGCAATTGAGAAAAAAATTGAAAACACGACTTATTTCAGGAAAGTGGTACAATAAATTAAGTTAACAATTTCTAATCAGTTGATTTTATTTTAGATACCTCAATTTGTCACAAATTTTCAACACAATTCAAGTTTTCAAATGTTAAATTCCAGTTTGGCCAGTTGGTTCAGTCGATAACATAGTGCATCCATGAAATAAATTCTTAGTTTGCTTGGCACAGTTTGTAAAGTGGTATTCTAATTTCCTTGTGTATGGCTATTCAAATCAATAAGGTCAAGAAATGGTTGAGCATCATCGCTTATTCTCTATCTCTATAAAATTTTAAAATTTATGATTAAGTACATACACCTAACTTAGAAGACCAAGGTTTACCACCCATGCACTGCCTCGCGGACTAACGGAGAGTGGTTAAAGAGCTTGGCGGATTGTGCTGGCCGACTTTGACTTTGTCTACAATGTGTCGGTAATCCTTAGGTGTCCAATCTCATAAAATGAGACCAAGATATTCCAACGCTGACTTTGTCAACAACATGTCGGATAGAGCTTGGCGGGTTTGCACACCAACGCTAGATATACAAGCAATGTTGGATACCCTTGGATTACTATTATTATTATTGAATTTATAAGCACAAAAGAGAGTTACGCGAATTCAACTTAACACAACTTAGTTTTAAAGATTCGAAGAGCCAATACAAGTATTTTAAGTCCTCCACTTATTTAAACAAAGTCTACAATATATAATAGATTTCATGGCCATCACCTAAGAATCTCCCTATGTACCGATTACACTATTATCCCTCAAAATTAAACTTTTCATTATATTTCTTATTTGTTCTAAGTTAAGAGAAAAAAAATACTATCAACTGACTAAAAGTTTTAAACTTATTTCGTGGTATCACTCTAAAATGAGTCGTGTCGGTGTGATTGTGTGTGTTTTTTTAAAACGAAGAAAATGTGATGCAGACTTGACTCCCCCACACTAGATTGAGACAGTGTCCCAACTGTCTAAGGTATGCAGACCAAAATGGCAGAAAAACAAAAATAAAAAAATGAAAAATAAAAATAAAAGGAAAAGAACGTGTAACACCTGATTTCACGGTGGATGATCTGGCTCATGAAGATCGATAAGGTCATCTTTGTTATATTGCTCGAATTCTAAAAATGGTTTCAGTCGTTGACCGTTTACTTTGAAGACTTTTCCATCCCTAGGATTTTCAATTTCAACTGCTCCATGAGGATATGCAGTTTTCACAACATAAGGTCCAGTCCATCGAGATCTGAGTTTTCCTGGAAACAAGTGAAGTCTAGAGTCGTATAAAAGAACTTTTTGACCTACGTTGAATTCCTTACGAAGTTTGTTTTTGTCGTGTTGGGCTTTGGTTCTTTCTTTGTAGATTTTCGCATTTTCATATGCCTCATTTCTTAATTCCCCTAATTCAAAAATTTGTAATTTCCTATGTGAGCCGGCTTTCTCTAAGTCAAAATTCAAAAATTTTATGGCCCAAAGAGCACGATGCTCTAATTCAAGAGGTAAGTGACAGGCCTTTCCAAAGACTAATCGATATGGTGACATCCCTAGATTGGTTTTATAAGCAGTGCGAAAAGCCCAAAGTGCATCAATCAGTTTTAAGGATCAATCTTTTCTATTGGAATTCACGGTTTTCTCAAGAATTTGTTTGATTTGTCAATTGGAAACTTCTACTTGCCCATTAGTTTGTGGATGGTAAGGGGTCGACAGCTTGTGTGTGATTGAGTAGTTCTTGAGCAAGGATTCAAAAGCACGATTACAGAAGTGAGTGCCATTATCGCTAATGATCGCTCGAGGTGTGCCAAAGCGTGAAAAGATGTTTTCTTTTAGGAATTTGATAACAACCTTGTTGTCATTGGTTTTGGCCGGGATGGCTTCAACCCATTTTGAGACATAGTCTACCGCAAGTAAGATGTAAAGATTTCCAAATGAGTTAGGGAAAGGTCCCATGAAATCGATGCCCCAAACATCGAATAACCTAATCACTAAAATGAGGTTGAGAGGCATCATGTTTCTCTTAGTAATTCGACCCGTTCTTTGACATCGATCACATTTAGAGCAAAATTCGAAAGCGTCACGGAAGAGTGTAGGCCAATAAAAACTGCTTTGCAAAACTTTTGCAGCAGTTTTTCTTGCTCCAAAATGACCGCCACAAGCATGGTCATGTGAGAAAGAGAGAATACTTTGGTGTTCATGATCGGGCACACACCTTCGAATGATTTGGTTTGGACAGTACTTGAAAAGATATGGGTCGTCCCAATAGAAGTTTCGAACTTTCAAGAGAAATTTTTGTTTATCTTGTTTCGACCATTCAGTGGGTGTTTGTTGTGTGAAAAGATAATTCGCAATGTCAGCGTACCAAGGGGTGTTAGAGATCAAAAGGATTTGTTCGTCAGGAAAATAGTCATCCATTTGGGTGTCATCAACATTTTTGTGCAGAATTCGAGAGAGATGATCAGCAACAACATTCTCAGAACCCTTTTTATCTCGTGTTTCTATATCGAATTCTTGAAGAAGAAGGATCCAACGAATCAAGCGGGCCTTAGCATCCTTCTTGGAAAGCAAATATCATAGGGCAGCATGATCAGTGTAAACTATGACTTTGGATCCTATGAGATATGGTCTGAATTTCTCAAGAGCGAAGACAACTGCCAAAAATTCCTTTTCAGTAGTTGAGTAATGCAATTGGTCCTCGTTTAAGGTTTTGCTAGCGTAATAAATGACTCGAGGGAGTTTATCAATACGCTGACCTAAGATGGCTCCAATTGCAAAATCCGAGGCGTCGCACATAAGTTCGAAGGGCTGAGTCCAATCAGGAGGTTGAATGATGGGAGCTGTGGTCAAGATTGACTTAAGAGTTTCAAAAGATGTTTTGCAGTCATTGGAGAATTCGAATTTAACGTCTTTGGCAAGTAAATTTGAGAGAGGTTTTGAAATTTTCGAGAAATCCTTAATGAATCTTCTATAGAATCCCGCATGGCCTAGAAATGAACGAACAACTTTAACCGACTTAGGAGGAGGCAGATTAGCAATCAAATCGATTTTAGATTTATCGACTTCAAGGCCATTTTTGGAGACGACATGACCTAAAACTATCCCCCTTTTTACCATGAAGTGACATTTTTCCCAATTAAGCACGAGTGATTTTTCCTTACAACGTTTTAGGACGAGTTCTAAATTAGTGAGGCATTGGGAAAAAGATGATCCATAGATTGAAAAATCATCCATGAATATTTCCAAGAATTCTTCCACCATATCTGAGAAAATACTCATCATACACCTTTGGAAAGTCACGGGGGCATTACAAAGACCAAAAGGCATGCGACGATAAGCAAAGGTTCCAAAGGGGCAAGTAATGGTGGTCTTATGTTGATCCTCTAAAGCAACAGGGATTTGGTTATAGCTAGAGTATCCATCGAGAAAACAATAGTACTCATGACCCGCTAAGTTTTTGAGCATTTGGTCAATAAAAGGTAAGGGAAAATGGTCTTTTCGTGTGGTTGAGTTGAGCTTTCGATAGTCGATACACACATGCCATTTTGTTTTGATTTTTGTTGGGACAAGCTCATTATTTTCATTTTTGATCACCGTGACTCCCGATTTCTTTTGTACGACTTGTACCGGACATACCGAGGTACTATCAGAGATGGGATAGATGATGTTATTGTCTAGACATTTGATTATCTCCTCCTTGACAACTTCTCTCATGTTTGGGTTTAATCGCCTTTGAGTCTCACGGGTGGGTTTAGCCTCATCAACTAAATGTATGCGATGTTCCACAATTGACGGGCTAATTCCTTTTTTATCGCTCAGTTCCCGCCCCAAAGCGTCTTTATTTTCCCGCAAAATTTCCAAGAGTTTTTCTTCTTGGTTCTCGGTAAGATCGGAGGCCAAGATTACAGGAAAAGTTTCTGAGGAGTCTAAGTATGCGTAGTTAAGGTCTTGTGGCAAGGGTTTGAGATCTAACTTAGGATGTTCTTGAGTGTTAACATTGGTTAACATTCCTTGGTTAGTTTCAGAAGACGAAGGATTTAAGTCAAGAAATTCATTCAGTTCAGAAATGTATTCAAGTTCGTCGAAATCGGAGTCGAAATGTTCCACACACATTTTCAAGGCTTCAGAAGTGTCATTAGAGGTTTCGTCAACCATGGTTTGAATCATGTCGATTTCATCGGTCTCAAAATCCCTAGGTTGTTTGTTGAGATTGAAGATGTTTAGCTCAATGGTTAGGTGCCCGAAGGAAAGTCGAAGTTGACCGTTCCTACAATTAATGACAGCATTTGAGGTTGCTAAGAAGGGCCATCCTAAAATCAACGGTATTTGAACTTTGGGATTTGAGACAGGCTCTATGTCTAAAACTATGAAATCGACAGGGAAGTAAAACTGTTCGATCTGTATCAAGACGTCTTCGATAATTCCCAATGGCTTTTTGGCAGATCGATCGGCTAACTGAAGAGTGATGTTTGTTGATTTAATTTCCCCTAACCCAAGTTGACAATAAACAGTATAAGGAAGAAGATTGACACTGGCACCAAGGTCGAGTAGGGCACGAGAGATATGGGTGTTTCCTAATTTGCAATCAATCGTAGGGCAGCCAGGGTCTTTGTACATGACTAGGGTTAGATTCGAAAGAACAGAGCTTGTATTCGCAGTTAGAAAGGCGGTTTTTGGGACATTAGTCCCACGTTTTTGTGTGCACAATTCCTTAAGACATTTGGCATATTGAGGAATTTGTTCAATTGTGTCTAAAAGAGGAATGTTCACACGGACTTGTTTGAAAATTTCCAAAATTTTATCGAAATTTGCCGCTTTCTTCTTATTATTGAGTCTATGGGGAAATGGAGCTATTGGTTTTTTGACTCTGTGATGAGTTTCATCATTCGAGGAAGAAGGTTTATCCAAGTAAATAGAAGGTGGTATGGTCGTAGAAGATGGAATGTTGGTATTGCCAACATTAATTTTCGATGGTTGGTCGGGTTTGCCGACACTGGAAGAAGAATTGATGGGATTGCCAACATTTAAGGAAACTTGAGCTTTAGAAGAATTGGCATTCGAATCCAATGGGTGATCATCAAGATTAGGGATTGGGGTCGAGTTAGAAGGTTCGCCAGGGTTGCCCACGTTATTATCAATCCTCTTTCTAGATCGAAGGGTTGTAATAGCGTTGACTGGATTATGGTTTTCGTCCTCACAAGAATTTACAGCACGAGTGTTATATTTTGGATTCACCTCAGGTTGACTAGGCAAATTTCCTTTCTCATTATGTTTCATTAGTTCTTTCATCATACTCATCATTCGGTCGAGTTTAGCGTCGTGTGAGTTCATTTTAGCTTCGTGAGAGTTCAACTGTTTTTCTAAACGCACAATTTCTTGCGATGGTTGAGAAGGTTGAGAGGATTGGTTTGATGATTGAAAGTTGGGGTGCCTATAAGGTTGTTTGGATTGAGATGTTGTTTGAGAGGTTTGAGAAATTGGAGGTGGAGCTTGATAATTTGGATTTGGAATAAAGGGTTGCACTTGAGATGGGTTAGCCGAATTATTGGGGTTTGACCAAGAAAAATTTGGGTGGTTCCTCCAACCAGGATTGTATGTTGATGAGTAAGGATTATTTTAAGCTATGCATTAGCTTGGTCTTGAGAGTAATAGTGGGGTAGCCCTTCTCCGGCTTGAGGAGTTTGATTTTCTAAAGGAATTTGACTTGGGTCCATGACATGCACTCCTCTAGTAGAATTACGAATGGGAACACGAATTGATTCCCACTACATGTCCTTTTCAGAATAATCTTCTAAGAACCGCCAAGCTTCATCGGCTGTTTTAGACATAAAGTCTCCTCCACACATTGATTCTAGTTGAGTTCTAGTCTGATAGTTTAGCCCTTCATATGCAATTTGACATAAGTGGTCTTTCAGAATTCCATGATGAGGACAACTATATAATAGTTGGTTGAATCTTTTAAAGTATTTTGAAAAAGTTTCCGCCTCATTTTGACAGAATTGGTTTATCTCAGTTCGAATTTTAAGAGTTTTATGGAAAGGGAAAAACTTTTTCAGGAATATAGTGACAAATTCATCCCAACTTCTTATGGAATGTTTTGGAAGAGAATTTAGCCATCTTTTAGCGCTTTCAAGTAGTGCAAATGGGATTAGCCTTAGCTTGATCGATTCATTAGACAATTGTTGCATTTTTGTTGTGGACGCATACAATTCAAATTCACTCAGAAATTCATAAGCATTTTCAAACCCAGTAAATTTTGGTACCCCTTGAATAAAAGAATGTTTAAGCTCAAAATTGTTTCCTTCAGCTAGGGGGAACATGATGACAGAGGGTTGAACGGTCCTAGTTGGATAACATCGATCACGAAGAGATAAGGGTCTGTCCATTTCCATGTTGAAATTTTAAAAATTTTGATTTATTCGATTTTGATCCCCAAAGTTTGGAAAGTTTTGATTCACTCGATTTTGATCCAATTCGGTTGGAAAATTTTGGTTGATTCGAGAACCCCTAGGAGAATTTTGTTGGCCAACACTTTTTTCACTCATTGTTGTTAAATGCAAGCACAGAAATTTGCTACAATGAATTTTTCTATCCTTAATGGCTCCTAACCCAAAATTATAAAGTGATGCGTTTGATTACTTAGATCAAAAGATTTCTCAGCCAGTTAACGGACATGAGTTATCGTTGCACCAGGAATCACCCTAGCAATGCAGCCGAAGGTTTAAGTACCTTCAGAGTGACAACCGCTATAATATTTACGAATCACCGCAATATTTATAAACGGCTATTTCTCTGCCATAGTCTAGACACCAAGAAATAATTCGTTCCAAATGGATCAACTATCACAATACAATTAAGCCCTAAATGAGCCCGTGACACCCTTAAGTCCAACGTCTAACCGTTATTATTAGTCAGATTCTATGATGAAATGCAATTTGTGGGCTAAGGAAAGGGTGATGAAATCCCTCACCTTATGTGAATTGGGGTATTGCCCTTAACAGAATGAATAAAAAGAATGCAGAAATAACAACAATCACACAATTTAATTGCAGAAATTAAAAAATTTACATTCAAGCCGCTGCCCCAGCAGAATTTTTTTACAACAATTGTCTATATATTTTTTCTTTTGCAGCAGAGCACCTGTAGAGTTCAGAAAATCTTACAGTGGGGTATGGCAGTTTGTTTATAACTGAGTAGTACTGGCAATTCAAATCAACTGTTTGAAATCGATTGACCTCAAGTTACGTGTTTGACGCTTGAACTCCTTTTCCTTCACTTTGGCCTTTATTCGTTTGAACACCTCTCTTTTTTTTCTTTTTCTTTTTTGAGAAAAAAATAAAGTGCAAACAAAGGAAACAAAAACAAGAAAAGGAGTAAAACTGGAAAGGGACTAAGATCTAAATTAATCTACACTACATAAGAAAAAGAGAAAAAAAACAATTATATCTAATAAATGAATTTCAAACCCAAAAGGAAACCCGAATAAGAAGGAAAAGGGAACAAAAAAAAACAAAAAAAAAATAAAAAGCCAAAAGCAATCGAATAAATCAGGACCCAATACAAATTAAAAAAACAGATCACTCTAATACCAGACGTCCAACACAGGTCGATGGTTTCCCCTGAACAAACAAAACAAATGGCGCACTCAACCCAAAGATTCGGACTAATCAATTTAGAAAAAAAAATTAACAGTTACCACGCAGGGTTCCCTCAATTCCAAACAAACGCAATTCCACTTTTATTTGTTCCTCTAACCCAAAAAAAAAAGAAAGATGCAAACCCTTTTTAATTCAGGAAACAGATCAAAATAAAATACAAAATTTACCTCGAATTAACCGGTATGTTATTCGGGTTTTTGCTGCTCGAAGGTTTCGATTGTAAATTGGTTTTGGGGATTTCTATTGATTTGGGTTTGCGAGTTTGAATTCAAATTGAGGCTTGGTGCCGTATGGTTGATCTGAATTTGTTTTGGATTTTGTCGATTGATAATGGTTGTTGAGTAAATCGAGCTGTTCGATTTCTACTTGAGGAGTTTTGAGGTGTAGGCAAGAGTTTCAGGTTTCGAAAGTTGGTATGGACATGACGATGGGTTGTGGCAGTAGGGGATTGTTGAAATCTGTTGTCTGCGTAAAGGGAGAGGGGTAATTGGCGATGTTAGGTAGGAAATTATAGAGCGAACGCTGATGGGTTTTTCTGGGTTGCGATTTTGGGTGTGGAGTTGAAGTTGTAGGTTGCGACTGTGAAGTGGGGTTTGTTTATGGAATTGGAGTATGGAGTATGGACAGTTTTGGAAAGAGGGTTTGTGCGATGTGGACTGCGGATCGGGGTTATGAACATGAATATTGGGTACCGGTGAAGATTTGTGTGGTAAGAGGAGTGGTGGAAGCACGAGTTTGTAGGTGGTTCGGTGTTGATCTTTGCGTGAGTGAGGACAGGGTGCTTTGCTGTTGTATGGGGTACGTAGTTGTGGTGTAATCGGATGATGTGGTTGAAAGTGTTTGAAGATGAGGGAAGGGTTTTCTGTAAGTGGTTGAAGATACGGTGCTTGGACGGTGTATGGTGGTTTTGTGTTTGTTTGAAGGGGCTTGCGATGGTCTCTTGAACTGGTGTGGTATCGGTTATGGACTGGTGTGGTTATAGCAAACTTTATTGGTTTTTGTTTTTGAACGTGATGGATGAATGAAGTGGGTGGGTATGATGAGACTTCGGTAAGGTGTATGATGAAGATTCGGGCAAAAGAGGACAGGGAAAATCAAGCAGATGGTGTTAGTGTGGAGTATGTTTTGGGGAAGTTTGTTTGGCGTGAGGGTGTATGGTAGTGGAGAAGATGTACAGGAAGAAATAGAAAGAAATCAACAGGAGAGAAAAAAAATATGCAAAAGATTTTTTTTTACTTTTTTTAGAAAAAGGAAAAACAGGGAAGTGAATGAAGAAAGGAAAGAAATCAGAAGATTTTTTTTTTGCTCAGTTAATGACAGTACCAAAGTAATTGATATGCCACATCGCTAATCGAGATTTTCTTCTATATATACATGAGAACAAAAGGAAAGAAAAAGAAAACTAACACGAATCAGAAATTAGATAAATAATAAAATTTAATCGTTACCTCCCTGGCAACGACGCCAAAAACTTGATCGACGCTTTTCTATGAATTAGAAAAGCGTGATATTTGTAATAAATTCTGCAAGCATACAGGTGTGTAGCATACAGGTCGAACACAGGGAGGTGTAATTAAAAATTATTCTTTATCTATTCTTAGGCGAGTTAGACAAATCTTGAAGGTTGGTTTTTGAATTAAAGTTATTGAAATTACTACGAATCTGAATCTAATCAGACCGATATCAATTCAACAACTGAAAAGAAAGGTACCAATTACTATAAAAAGAAAATAAAAAGTAAATACACAGAAAATTAAAAGAAGGATGTGCCGTTGAATCTAATCAAACGGACAGTCCTAACATGCAATAATAAAAGAAAATAACAATATGTATTCTACCAAAACTAATTGGATAGATATACAAATTGTTATGAAAGAAAAATGATAGTAAACTAAAACGAAGAAAACTATTATTAATAAAATGAGAATACAGAAAAAATGTCTCCTTTACAATGGGATATACATGTGCTTTTATAGGTGAACTGAAAACCCTAATTAAGTCTATGAATAACTGGGCCTCATCATCCATTATATCTCTTGCCTTCCTTGACCAAGCTTGATTGGAAAGCAAAACATGGTGAATATTTTCCAAATCTTCCCTATCTTCCATGTAGCAAATTGATTGATTGATTGATGAGCAGATTATATGTGATCAATTCTTCCAAACAAGGATACTCATTAGACTCCAAAGGCAACAAAGGATAAAATCTTCAAAATTAATCTTTTCTTGGAAATAATTCAATCAGAAATTCTTCTAATTGGAAATTGAAAAATGAATGTTCTGAATTGATTTCCATGACTACTCCTGAAATGTCTATTAGTGAATATCATACGTACACATGAATATGTATATATATAATATAACACTAATTTATATATTCTTCATAGCAAAAGGGGCAGTGTGAAAGTTCCGTTCTTTGGCAAAAAGTGAGCTTGACGGGGATCGAACTCAGGTCTCTCAGTACAAATCTCAATGTATTTACCAGTGAGCTACAACGTCTTTTGTAATTGAGAAGGCTTTAATACGGGGAAGTAGCTTTTTATTTATAGTTGGCCTTTAATTTGAAACGAAGGAGGCATTACTTGACAACCTATAAAAACACATAAAAGTACCCAAAGTATCATTTATTTATTTACAAAAGATAAAATCTAAGGGCATAAAATAAACACATTTCTATGTTAATCAATTCATATAGCGAATAAATTGTTTGAACGATAAAAATCACATTTGTATCATGTAAACGAAGTATAGAAAATATTTATATTGAACAAAAAGTTAGAACGATAAAATTCACATTTTTATCGCTTGAACGAAGTATAAAAAATATTCATATGTTGAATAAAAAGTTAAAATGATAAAAAACACATTTTTATCGCTTGAACGAAGTATAGAAAATATTCATATGTTGAATAAAATATTAGAACGATAAAAATCACATTTTTATCAAATATATGAAGTGTTAAAAATATTCACATGTTGAATAAATTGCCAAAATATTAAAATTAACATTTTATTATGTATATGAACTTCTAAAATTATTCATATGTTAAATGAAGGACTAGAACAATAAAATTCACCTTTTTATCTTATGTGTGAAGTTAAAACTATTCATGTGTTGGATAAATGGTTTGAACAATGAAATTAACATTTTTATTGTGGATATGAATCACTAAAAATATTCATATGTTGAAATAAACCTTTATTGGTTAAAAATATTATTTTTAACTTGTGTATGGAGTAAAAATAGTTTAGAAATCGACGAACGAATTATATTTATATATGTATATATAAATAAATATTAATTAAATTAAAACGAATCGAGCCCTTGCAGTTCGCGTTTTGGAATCATAATTTTAAACGATTGTATCGAGAAATCCGACCATCGGATTTTCCCGAAACCGGAACCGTTGGGTCCGCTTTGAAAGGATCTTCCCAACGATATCAAATTTGTAAAGATCCAACAGTTAGATTCTCAGATAAATGTAAATCAAATCTGAATGAAAACAGTGCCCGAATGAATTATATTTATATATAAATATAAATTTAAATAAAATGAATAACGACGCTGTAATTCGCGTTTTGAAATCGTAACTTTAAACAATGATATTGGGAGATCCGACCATCGAATTTTCCAAAAACTAGAACCCTTGGGTCTGCTTTGAAAATATCTTTCCAACGATATAAAATTTGTAAAGATCTAATGGAAAACTCTTCCCTTCGGTTTGATATTTTATATCATTGGAATTGAAATTGTTTTGATTAAAATGGCCACGCTGTAATTTCACGTATTTTGATTGAAATTGTTTTGAAACATATAAACACTAGTAATAATATCAAAAGACTTTGTTTCATACATATCAAGCATATTTTGGCCAATATAAGGTAAAACTCTTCCCTTCGGTTTGCGTTGCATTGTGTGATGGGACTTGAGACTTATATTGGCTTCATTTTTCTAAAAATCATTATGTTGTTTAAATAATTCACGTTATTTCATGCACTATCAATCACTAGAGTAAACCCGTTCCGCGAAAGCGGCGTGGTCCTATGATTTGACATATTATGATTGTTTAACCAGTTTAGTAGATTTCTCATACCAGTCCCATAACTAACACGAAGTTTGTTTCACTTTGCAAACTCGGATGCCCTTATTTCTACACGGGCAGCCTTGTATTTAGGTTTAGCAAGATCATTCTGGATAGCTATGGAGCTGGAGATGGACTTTATCATTTCTATCACTATTTCAGACATTGTTATGTATACTATGTTTGATTCCGCTGCAGACATTTTATATTGAACTAAAACTGTATTTTGTGCTTAGTATGATCCTATCATGTGGTGTAACTCTGATGATTATATTATTTCCAGTGTATTTTGATGTACATTATCTGGTGTAATTATATATTTCTGTTATGTTGTTATTTGTGTATGTGTTATATTCCACTGATTATCCTGCCGCCGTCGTACGGGGGTTTGGGTCGTCGCACAATTCTTCCTTTATAAAATTAATTTGGAAACATTCATAAATTTATTTTCAATTATCTCATTGATGCCTATATTGAAACTTTAGAATAAAATCAATGGTTAAACTGCAAATTTTTCTCAACAATAGTTTAAAGTTATCTAGTCAAAATGTATAAACAAATTTAATAATTTCCTTTATTATCAATCACAATTTAACAAATTATAATTTGTTGTTTGTCACAAATAAAATTTTAAATCGTTCGTTAATAACATCATAATTTTATTTTGGACCAATTTATATTCAATAATTTAATTTAAAAATGGAATTTTTAAATTTTGACATATTTTATAACAAAATTTCCTTAAAATAAAATTTTAAATTGGTTCTGATTTTTCCGGGTTGTTACAATCTCCCCCACTTAAAATCTTTTCGTCCTCGAAAAGGAACATAGCTGAAAGTTGTTTAACTAACTAACTCAACTTTCATTCTTTTATTGGTTTCAATAATTTTACTAGTTGAACTAATAATCACACAACACCATCATCAATCAATTAGTTGATTAGCTTTTCAAAATATATATTACTTTTATATATTCAAAAATCATATTTTCTAAGATTGGATTATTTATATAATCAAAAATACATTAATTACAAACTTGTCACTCTCTACTCATTCTAGGGCATTATTAAACCTATCTCTAACGAGTTTTCTCATTCTAGGATACTACTGATCCTATCAGTAATGAGTATTATTTCATAGGATATTTCTAATCCTACCTCTGATGAGTCTTTTGTTTAGTTATAATGTATTGTACCCCAAAGATTTGCGCTAACCAAAGCTCTGATACCAACTGTAACGATTCGGATTTCGCCCAGAAATAATTGATCGCAAAATCAACTAAGACCGTTCAAAAACCCAAATACACTAACTTTGGGCATATAAACAAATGACTTTTATAAACATTATAATAATGTTACATCAGTGTACAGAATATCAGAGTACATCGAAATAAATACCACAGCGTAAGATAATTTACAATGATTTTAATATAACGCAGCGGAAGACTATCAATGCTCTGGACACAACTTTAAGCTTCGATCTAGAGTCCTGCTCAATATATCTGCAAAAATAAGCTACTCGCCTGTCCGTGTGGAAAAGAAGGCACCCGAGTTTGCAATTGAAACAAACTACGGGTCAGTCATGGGACTGGTATGAGAAAAATTACTTAACTAATTTAATAATAAGGCTAATCACAGGACCACGCCGCTAATGCGGAATGGGTTTACTCCATTGGATTGCCATTGCATAAATAAGGAAAATCGTTAAATAATGCAATGCTTTTCAGAAAAATGAAACCATTATAAGACTCAAGTCCCATCACACAATGCAACGCAAAGCGGAGGATAGAGTTTTACCTTATAATGGTAAAAAATGCTTGATACGATAAAACAAATTCGATGTTACTATTAGTGTATATATGTTTTCAAAAACAATTTCAATCATAATGTATCAATCATAGACGACATAGTTACCATATTCTATGTCGCCGTACTAGTTCTACAATCCAAACCGCGTGATGTCATATTGGAAGTTGTATTTCCATCATGAGTCAAGGCTAGGGATGATCTCCTTACCGATTCGAGACACTCTAGCAAATGTCTCAGGATTCGGATGTTGGCGAACCCTTAGATCCTGCAGGGTCGGTCAACAAATACTTTAGTGGATTGGCAATTCCTGAACACACGCTTCCCGGTCCTATTGAACCTATAAATTGGTCACTATCAACCAACATAATAGAGGCCTCACAATCCATCATCCATATAAGTAAAATGTCACGGTTTGCGAAACCCTGATACCACTTCTAGCTAGAAAAAAAACGTGTGCACTCCCTGCGTTACCTTGTCCCGTTTCTGACTCCTACCGAGGTGTGAGGCTCGCGAAGTTACGTTACACAAAACTATGCTAAATAAAGCTGTGCTTGGATTATCAACCACAAGGCCCTGATATTCAACAATAAGCCTTGATCATGTGCATCTTAGCATGCCACATTGTCAATCCATACCACACCATCAACTTCTGCCAATATATAACATTTAAGCTCGTACGACTCAGAGAAGGGTGTTAAGCAAGAGAATAAATTCTCCGCTACCAGACAGATATATATTTAGCAGAGATCAACGAAACAACATAAAGGAATACAACATCTGACATACCATCCATTTACAAGTCCGTTCTGGGTCTGAACGAAACCGGAGACACCTTATTCCTCGTCCCATATGTCCAATACATGGGAGAGGTTCTCGCATATCCGTCGATCTACACGTACGTCTGGACAATCACCACTTATTACCTTGTCTTGGGATGCCTCCCAATCAAGATATCAGTAATCATCCAAACAATGTGATGACCTCCGGTCTCCAACCACTGTCTTCATCTTCGACTTTTAATCGTCGTAGTAATTATTCAGAATGGGTTAAACCCGGTCTTTCCGAATAACTCGCGTATTTTATAATCAAAAACTAAGTGGTATAAAAACACATCATACGCCTCATTCCAATTCAGAATATTCTTTTAATAAAATATTTACATTATTAGGGAAAAGTTCCCATTAATTTTATCAAAGATAAATTCTTTCAAATTTATTCTTTAATCTTCTTTTTAGAGATTCTTTAAAAATATAATATGGTTTTAAATATTAAAAATCATAACTATATGATTATTCAACTTTAAGAAATTAATCTTATCTTTAACTGGGTTAAAGAACCAATGTTACTTAAAAACATTGTTCATGGTAAACCAAAAATCTTCATCTCTTAAATATGGAATTTTCATAGAAATCAAATCAATATATAATCGATATAAATTTCCATATCAGACTAGTAATATAAATGGAATAATGGCAAAGCCTTTTAAATTCCATATATAGTAATGGTCTTCTTTTATAGAATCTCATCTCGATTATTATTAAATTGAATCCCATTTAATTCCAATTTACTATATTAAATTGTAAAACTTTTCTTTGGAGAATTTCTATTAAATCTTAATAAAAGATTTATAACTTCCAAATTGTATTTTCACTGTTAATTGGGTTAAAGAACAAATGTCATTTAAAACACAGTTCACGATAAGCCCAATTCACATTTCATTTTATTCTAATTACTAAATATAATTGGAAACTCTAGTAATCTTAATTAAAAGATTTATTCTTTTCACAACTGGGTTTATGAACAGTGTTATTGAAGACACATTCACGACAAACCCAAGAATACAATTTATTTATCAAATTCCAGTTAAATATTTATCAATTGGTAAATTTCATTAAATCTTAACTTAAAAGATTTATTCTAGTTAATAACTAGTTCATTTTGATAAAAATATATTTTTATCTTTTCAAATACGGAAATTTTCATCCAAAAATCTTTTCAAATCATTTATTATGATTTTACATAATTTTTCCATATTTTTATTAATTTTATTAAGGCCTGTACAGTCGGTTTCCAATAACGGCCATCGAACTGCACTTACAGCGACCTTTTTCAAATTTTATTTGGACATAATCCCAAATACAACAGTTAGATTTCAACACTCTTATATTCATTGGAAAGCTCTTTTCGATATGAGCCCAACGGATCCGCTGTTAGGAGAATCCGACGGTCGGATCTTCCTTTACATCAATTTGAAGTTAATGGTCGAAATTCGCGAATGGTCGCTGCGCGGCGCGTTCTATTCAGCTTGTTATATAAATAAATATTATATTATATATATTTCATCAATTTCCTTTTTAAAACTTATTATATAAAATATTTATAAATTCGTTTTAAAATGATTTTAACTTCATTTTTCAATTTCAAATAAAAATTGAATATTCTATATCCTTATCATATTATAATATTAATAATTACAAAATATTAGATTTTGAAATCACTTTGTTTTTATATTCATTTTAAAATGAAATAAATCGATCGATAAACCCGTTCGGGATAAAATGGCTTTTTCTTCTTAACTTGCCTTCACATTCCAATATTTTTATTATTTATTGAATACTACTCTAAAATATTCACTATTACAAAATATTCTTTATTTACAAAATTTTTACCTTAAACTATTCTTTATATAAAGATGTTCTTTATTTTAAAAATATTATTTTATCAAAAATATTCTGAATCGGAACGCGACTCAATCAATTACCATATAAATTCAGTTATATGGATTTCATACATCGCATATATATATATATTTTACAATAATGATATATAATCAATAAACAATCCATTCACATCCAGAGTGAAATTTATAATTGTATGAGCATTACAATAAATAAATAAATAACGCTCATCACAAACTGTCAATCCATCGATTGACATACAAATAATTATCGGGACTAGTGTATGACAAATATCATCCCAACACCCATGTGGAGTTTTCGAACAACAACAGTCATTTTATTTAAATAAATCATTGGTTAGTAAATTTAACCAATTTTAATTCAGTTTGAATTATTTCTAATATCGCTAACATAATAATGATAATGTTTTAATCGAACAAATTTTGTATTTCAAACTAATGATCATTTTAATCATTTCTATATGTGCTATAGAAATCTACATTTTATCATTTACATATTTTATTATCAACATAGCATTCCTAAAAAAAATGACATTTTTATTAACATGACATTTTTAAATAGATGACATTTTTATTAACATGGCAATTCTAAATAAATGAAATTACTAAATAAATGAAATTACTAAATAATTGACGTTTTAAATAAATGACATTCCTAAATAAATGACATTTTTATCAATATGGCATTCCTAAATAAATGACCTTACTAAATAAATGACATTTTTAAATAAATGACATTCCTAAATAAATGACATTTTTATCAACATGGCATTTCTAAATAAACGACATTACTAAATAAATGATTAAATAAATGACCTTTTTATCAACAATGCATTTCAAAATAAATGACACTACTAAATAAATGACATTTTTAAATAAATGACATTCCTAAATAAAATGACATTTTTAATCCAATATGACATTTGTAAATAAAATGACATTTTTAATCCAATATGACATTTCTAAATAAAATGACATTTTTAATCCAATGTGACATTTCTAAATAAAATGACATTCTTAATCCAATATGACATTTCCAAATAAAATGACATTTTCTAATAAAAATGATATTTTTAATATAATGTAACATTTCTAACAAAAATGATGTTTTAAATCTTATGTAACATTTCTAACAAAAATGATGTTTTAAATATAATGTAACATTTCTAACAAAAGTGTTTTAAATCTAATGTAACATTTTCATAATTCAATCTTTAAGAAACTAAACTACATTAAAAATGTAATTTTTTCATGTTCAATCTTTTTATTGAAAACTAAACTACATTAAAAAGTAATTTTTAATGTGCAATCTTTTTATTGAAAACTAAACTACATTAAAAAAAGTAATTTTTAATGTGCAATCATTTTATTGAAAATAGTGAACAATGAAAATAATATTTTCCTATTCTAATCTTTTTAATGAAACAAAGTGATGAAAAAAATATGATCTTTAATAAAAAATCTTTTATTGCGAAAAAGGCAATAAAAATATGTTCTTTTATTTTAAATCTTTTTATTGTAACAAACTGACAATAAAAATATAATCCTTTATTTCAACTCTTTTTATTCCATTCTTTATATTGCAACTAAATGAAAATAAAAATATGAACTTTTTATTTTAATCTTTTTAATTAAAATAAGGTGACTATAAGAAAAATTATTCTTCTTTCTAATCTAATGAAACATGTTAAGTGACAAGTTCATGGATTCAATAAAAATGATATTTTTATTATAGAACAAATCCAATGTATTCTACTTTCAAAGATTTAATAAAAATGATATTTTATTGTTAAAAAAAATCTAAACAAAAAACATGTTCATAGTTATTTATTATTTCAAAACCCAAATCAAAGTTCATGGGTTCGATAAAGATGAGATTTTTATTTCAAAAACCAAATCAGAATTCATGGATTCAAATAAAAGAAGAACCTTAATTATAAAATCAGATCTACAGACATGAATTTCAAAATCCAACCCATTCATACATCCCAATCAAAATTAATCAATTCTAATTCCATACATCACATATATGATTTATAATAACGCACATATAAGGATTTTATATAACGAAAAATAATTCAATTTTAATTATAAGATCTGATATCTCACTTTGATTTTTGTCTGAATTTTCAACGTGCTCCATTTAAGCTCTGGTCAGTTCCATGTTATAGATCTCATCATTGTGATTCCAACGTAATGAAAATCGTTCAGCACAGATAATCCAGTAAAAATCTATCACAGTTATAATAACATGGTTTAATTAATATAATTAACTTCTATTTATTTTTAATTTAATACTAATTACATACTTAGGCCGCTGATGCTTCTCTTCTACAATGTTATTTCCTTAAACCGTCGCTCAAAGAAACTCGCCCACTATCTCTCCTGGCTGCAACCCCACCGTCCATCCAGGCTCCGATCAGACGCCGCCCTACCCTCCGCCTTCATGTGCGCCATCGCCAGTAGGAGAAGCTCCAAGCTCGGTTCCTCATGGCATTCCAGAAATCACCGCGAATGACAGCAACATAGCACAGAATTCGAGAAATATGTAGTGCCACATTCGATCTTGACCATTGAATGTTTAGATCTCACGTAGTTCTTAAATTTTCCCTTTTGAATCATATGTTATTCAGAGTAGATTGGAAGAGAAAGGAGGAAGAAGATCGGAGTAGCACGGCCATTGATTTCAGATAGTAGCGGCTACGTTATAGAGTGGATTAGGGTTTTGTAATATGTGTATTTACTTCCACCTATATTCATTTCCACCCATATCTATATTTGATTGATTTTTCTTTATTAATTAATATATCTTATTAAATTAATCGTTTATGTTTTCGCTTGCTTTCCATATCAAATCACAGCATGGATAAATTAATATCTTATTCCTTAATATATTTGGAATATTTTTGAATCGTCCCAATTTATCATTTACATCTTTCCTATTAAATAGTGTGTATATTTTCTTTAATATAAAGCTATTATGTTTCCTATCATCACAATTTAGAATGTTTCAAAGAGAATAGAAATTTTTCTAAAAGTTCTCAAAAAATGTGCTTAGTTTTTTCTCAAATCAAGTCGTAGATAGTTTTGTTAGAAAATATAAATTTTCATGCTATTAAATAACAACTTATATACTCAAGAATGTATTCCATATTTAAACAAATTTTATCTATAGTGGTTTAAGACCATTTTAAACATATCACTACGCATATTTCTTTAAAGTTACAAAACCAAAATGAAAAAAAAAACAATTTTAATTATCTACCTTTCTATAACACCCTTTTTTTATTATGTAAAGAAATTCAGCAAGTCTATTATTTGGCGAGTATGTATATCAACCATTTTCAGCATGTAACCAACAAGGCAATGTTTTCATGAATAAATCATTTCCAGAAATAAATGTGAGAATTCAAAGCAATTACAAATTTGATAATGGGACAAAGTTTTGTTTTCATTCTAGAAATCATGCATGGGCATTATGAATAAATATGTTTTATATTTTGATTGTGTTTTATAAATGTTAACATAAATTTCATTAACTGCGATAGTGTAAAGACCCGGAAATCCCTACCCTTGTGGTTCGACCATACACACAGGCCTGATTCAAAGAGTTAGAAATTTCCGAATACTTTAACTTTGGGCATACAACACATCAGAACAACAACATAGACTTTTATAACATCAATAATAAATGTTACATCAGAGTACATAATATCAGAGTACATCGATAAATAATACAGCGGAAGATAAATTACAACAAAGAAATATAATGCAACGGAACTAATCTCAGCTGAAGGCCATCAATATTCTGGACACAGCTTCGGGCTTCAATCCAGGATCTTGCTTAACTATATCTGCAAAAAACTACTCGACTGCCCGTGTGGAAAAAGGGCACCCGAGTTTGCAAAGTGAAACAAACTACAGGTCAGTCGTGGGACTAGTGTGCGAAATCTTAACTTAACTTATCTAATAAGAAGGCAAATCACAGGACCACGCCGCTAACGCGGAACGGGTTTACTCCATTGGATTGCCAGTGCATAAAATAAGTAAATCGTCAAATAACGCAATGCTTTTTAGAAAAATGAAACCATTATAAGACCCAGGTCCCATCACACAATCCAACGCAAACCGGAGGATAGGGCTTTACCTTATAATGGTCAAAAGATGCTTGATATGTAAAAACGATATTATTAGTGTGTATATATATATATATATATATATATATATATATTTAAAACATTTCAAATATAATATCAATCCTAGACGGCATAGCTACCATCTACTATGTCGCCATACTAGTTATACAATCAAAACCGCAAGGGGCGTAATGGAATTTGGGTTTCCATCATGAGTCAAGGCTATGGAGGAGTTCCTAACCGATTCGAGACACTCTAGCAATGTCTCAGGATTTGGATGCTGGTGAACCCTTGGATACAGCAGGGCTGGTCCACAAATACTTTAGTGGATTAGTTATGCCTGAACACACGCTCCCCAATCCTATTGGACCTACAAATCGGCCTTGGGCGACCGATAAGAATAAACCGAGGCCTCGCAAAAATTCCATCAACCACATAAGCAAATGTCAGCCAGTTTAAGCACTGACACCACTTCTAGCTAGAAAGAAATGTGTGCACTCCCTGCGTTCCCTTCTCCTGTTTTAGACTCAACCGGTGTGTGAGGCTCACGAAGTCACGATATACACTAAGCTATGCCTAAATAGGCTATGCTTTGATCATCAACCACAAGGCCTGCTTTTCAACAAAGCCTTGATCATTTGCATCTTAGCATGTCACATTGTCATACCCTACCATATCATTGATCATCTACCAATATATATATATATAACCTCTAAGCTCATACATCTTAGAGAAGGGTGATAAGTAGAGAATAAATTCTTTACCACCAAACAGAAATATATAATCAGTAGCGTTCAACAAATACAGTAGAAAGGAATACAATGTCAGACACACATCCATTTACAAGTACGTTCTGGGTCTAAACGAAACCGAAGGCTTCATACCTCGCATATCCGAACAATCAACAATACGTCCGGACAACTACTACTTTATCCCTGTCCTAGTTGCAAATCATTCCAGAGCATCAGTAGTCCTTGTCCATTCGATGTGAGGATCGCCGGTCTTCAACACCGTCTTCAATATCTTTGACTCTTCATTGTAGTGATAATTATTCGGAATGGGTTAAACCCGGTCTTTCGGAATAACTTGCATATTTTATAATTAAAAATCAAGTGCTATAAAACACATCCAACGCCTTCATTCCAATTCAGTATATTCTTTTAAATAGAATCCGTTATTAGGGAAAGGTTCCCATTGATTTTATCAAAGATAAATTCTTTATAAAATCAATCTTTAATCTTCTATCTAAAGATTCATTAAAACTCCAATTTTGGGGTTTTAATGTCAAAAATCATTATTAAATGATTATTCCAATTTTTAAGGAATTAACTATGTCTTTAATTGGGTTAAAAAAAATCAATGTCGTTTAAAAACATAGTTCACAATAAACCCAGTTCACATATCTTTTCATTTCAACTACTAAATATAATCGAAAACTCTAAAATCTTAATTAAAAGATTTATCCTTTAAATACGGGGTTTAAGAACCGTGTTATTTAAGACATCATTCAAGACAACCCAAAATCTAATTCTTTTATTTACTTCAAATTAAATATTAATCAATTTAAAGACTTCATTAAATCTTAATTTAAAATATTTATTCTAGTTAATACTAATTTATTTCTATAAAACATATTTATCTTTTGTCCATCCAAGAACGGACAAAGAAATCATCATTTTATTATTTGTTAAATATTATCTTAAAATATCCATTATTAAAAATATTCTTTATAAAAAGATTCTTTATATAAGATATGCTTTACAGTACAATATTCTTTAATTTTAAAAGATATTTAAATTACAATGTTCTTTTATTCTAAATATTCCCTATTTTAAAAGATATTTCTTATTTTAAAAGAAATCTTGAAATGGAATGCGACTCAATCATTTACCATATAACTTTAGTTACATGGATTTCATACATTGCATGTATATAAATAATCATCATACATCTATTCACATCCAGAGTGAAGTTTATAACTGTGTGAGCGTTAAAATGAAATAACAACGCTCAACACAGCCTGTCGATCTATCGATCGACATACAAATATTGGGATTAGTGTATGTCAATTTTTATCCCAACACCCGTGTGGGTTTTCAGCCAACAAACAATTCATATGAATAAATGATTGGTTAAAGAATTTAACCAATTTAATACTACTAACATGTTGATGAAAACGAAATAACATGTTATTTATTTCTAATGTCGAATAAAATGTATTTCTATTCGTATAATTTCCCTATACATTTCTAATGTCACATAAACTGTAATTTATGTATATGACGTTATAACAAGATAAGTTTATTGGTTTACATTTCTAATGTATAATCTAATACATAAAAATGTGTATTTTAAGTTGCATAAAAATGTATGCATTAACATCTATAAAATGTCACCTTAATTCACCTATATATTCTAATGTATGTTTTAAACCAATACTATGATTTTTATATGTGAATATAATTTCTAATGTAAGTTTGCAAATAAAGAATGACCTTTATATTTATTTATAAATTCTATCACATGTTATGCAAATAAAAATAATTGTTATATTTACATGTCAGTCTTATCATGTGTTATGCAAGTAAATATGATTACCATATTTACATATAAGATCTATTTCAACAAAATGTACAAGGAATGATACTTCCATTTCGTGGTTACCCAAACCTATTCCTTACAAATGCTATTTGGGTTTAACTCTTTTATTTAATCAAAAATGTAATTTTTGTTTTATTCTAAATCTAATTAACAAAAATGTAATTTTTGTTCCAACTATTATATTTTGACAGAATGGATATATTGGTTCAACTAATCTATTTGGTCAACCAATAAAAGTAATGACTTTGTTTTGTCGACAAATCTATTTCGACAAACAAATAAAAGTGATGTTTCTTTAATCGGCAAAATTTAATTTATCACAACAAATAAAGGTGACATATTTGTCTTATCAAAACTTATGCACCAAAAATGATCATGTTTGTTTTAACTATTACAATTTGGCAAAAGGGACCAATTTGTTTTTAACAAGTATAAATTGACAAAAGAGAAAAATTGGTTTTCAACTAAGACAAATTGACAGAAGTAAATATTTTGTTTTATTCTTTTAATTTAGACAAAATGGGTATTTTTGTCTACTGCTACTTTAATGATAAAATATGAATGTTTAATTATTCATTCTTTTTCAATAGCTGAAAAAAAACATTTTTTCAATTTCTTCCTTTAAAATGATAAAAAAGAACTCTTTTTATTTCCTATAAAATATTTGACAAAATGACTCTTTTCATTTCACATAGAATTTCAATAAGAAATGAAATTCTAAAATCTATGATTCATATTGTCTTTTAAATGAAAATAAATGAAACATTAATTCTTACCTTTTTTGCTACAACTAGAATTTAACTAAAATATAACTTTTAAATCCTGTCTTTGTTTACATCGGAAAATGTAAATAAAAAGGTAATTCTTAATTTGAAAGTAAAGTGAGAGATTTTATTCATGTTTTATTTGCATTAAATGATGCAAATAAAAATGCAACTTTCAAAATGACATTTTATCTATATCAAAAAAATGTAATCAAAATGTAACTTACATTTTGATGTTTTGTTTGCATTTAGAATTGCAAACAAAAGTAAAACCTTAATTTTTTAATGTTTTATTTACAATAAGGAATGCAAATAAATAAATAACTAAATGTAACTTTTATTTATAGATTATTTGAAAACAAGGAATGCAAATAAAAGAACAAATTCTATTTTTAAAGAATATTTGCATTAATGGATGCAAATAAAAGAACAACTTTTATTTTCAATGAATATTTACATTTTTGAATGCAAATAAAAGGACAAATTTTTAATTTCCAAAGTATATTTGCATTTGTGGATGCAAATAAAAGAAATATTTTCATTTCAAGGTATATTTGCATTAGTGAATGCAGATAAAAGAACAGGTCCTAATTTCAATGTATATTGGCATTAGTAAATGCAAATAAAGGAATAAATTTTTGTTTTCAATAAATCAAGTTCTAACAAATGTGTTATTCATTTTTTTCCTTTTGTTCCACTACTTATGTTTTAACAAAAATGTTATCTTTAATTCCCCAATCATAATTTGACAACAATGTTATTATTTTATTCAATGTATATTTTTGACAAATTCTATTCAAGGTATAAGAATATGATATATTTGCATTGGTGCATATAGATAAAAGAATAAACCTTAGTTTCATTTTATATTTGCATTTGTAAATGCAAATAATAGAATAAACTTTAATTTCAACGCATATTTGCATTGAAAAATGCAAATAAAGGAATAAACTTTATTTTCAAATATATGTACTTGCATTGGTGAGTGCAAATGAAAGAATAATTTGTTTCAATATATATTTGCATTAGTAAATGCAAATAAAGAACAATTTCTATTTTTCAATATATATTTGCATTAGTGAATGCAAATAAAAGGATAGATTTTGTTTTAAAGTTTATTTGCAGTAGTGAATGCAAATAAAAGAAAAAGTTATATTTAAAATATATTTGCATTAGTAGATGCAAATTAAAGTATAATTTTCATTTCAATCTATATTTGCATTTGTAAATGCAAATAAAAGAAAAAAAATCAATTCCAATGTATATTTTTGCATTTGTAAATGCAAATAAAAGGATAAACTTTAATGACAATTAAAAAGTGATTTTACTTGTAAAGTAAGTTCTACACTTCTAATCTAAACAAATAAGAAGGATAATTTTTATTGTTTACAAATTCTATTTTAATGGAACATTTCATTTAAAAGGTGATTTCTATTTTAATGGATGTTTCTGTTCCAATATGATATGTTAAACCAGAATAACAATTTATTCTAATCTTTTTATTTAAACCAAAATAAGAAAGTGGAAATATTGTTTTTAATTTACACTTCAAATTTTGGCACACATGTATATAAAACATTAAATATATATACGATAATAGATGATATTTTAGTATACACATAATTCTAGCAAACACAATCAATCGTACATCACAGCCACAACACAATCAACATGGAAATAAATGTATACATACAACATGAATCTCATACTGAATGAATATATAAACTAATAAAATAATTAATTAATTTTTAAATTTAAAAATAGATATCTCACAAATGGTTTCAATTCTGAATAAAACGCATCTGAAAATTGGTCAAAATTTGATCTGCTCTGTTTCAAATCTGGTTTGTTCCATCGTCTAGATCTCGATTTTGTGATTCCAACACAACTGATTTCGTTTGATTCTGATTTAATATGACAAAGTTACAATGATTTACACATTGGATTATATTAAAAATAATTAAATTTATAATTAATACATCATTACATCTTAATCCCCTTGTTTAGATCCATCTTCCTTCTATCGTTTACAACCGTAGCCTGAAACCCATTTGCTTCCATTGAACATTCACGTCATGCCGCCACTACAGGAGTTCGGATCGCCATCCGTCTTCACCGGGTCGGAGCCCCCACTATGTGCCACCATCGCTCGCAACCACCACCGGTTTGGTGGTCCCTATACGTCGGTAAAGGGGTGAGAACGGAGCGGGTTTGCTGCTGTAATTTGAGCCCTCTTCTTCATAGTATATGATCTCCACCGCACAACCAAAAGATCTCGAGACCCTCATTCATTTATTTATTTATTTTGGAAGTTTTTATTTTTACTGAATGGATTTAAAGAAAAGGGGAAAGGAATTTGGGAGTGTTAGGGCCATTGATAAAGAACATGGCGGCGGCTTGGAATAAGAATTAGGGTTTAGTTTTGACCGTATATATTAGGGTATATATATATTAAATAATATTTAATTTAGTTGTTGTTTATCTTATCCTTTTTTTTCTTGTGTTTATAAAAGTTATATAGTATGGAATATATGTATATGAAAAGAAGAGAGAGAACATGAAGAATTAAAGTATATGAATTAAACGCATGCAGCAATTATTGTTATCATTGTCGTTATTTTCCTTTTTTATTTTCCTTGCAATGAATGACACGCCTCATTGAATATGATTTAAAATTTTATTTATTTTACGAAAGAGGCGACTTTTATTTTATTATATATATATTACTTCCTTTATTCGGTTGCATGTTTTACTTTATTCCATACTTGTGTCCCTACATATGTTTTATGTTAGAAGGAAAATAAATTGGCTGAGGTAGCGTATTTATTTCTCATTTATGTTTCCTTAAATCCCCTTGGATTACATGCTATAATGACACATCTACCTTATTTATTTATTTATTCAAATTTCAAATGTAGATAACAATGAGAGATAGAGAGAATGGAATGGAAAGAATGAATGCTAAATTAATGCTATTTGTTAGAAATTAGAACTAACACTACAATATTAAATATTATTGTTAGAAATGAATCTTTGCAACTTTTCACATTTCAAAATTGACTAATTAATGAAGGTTTTTGAACATGTAATCTATGTTTTGAATTCCTAAAAGTTACATTTTGAATTGACAGGGGAATTATTTAAGAGGACAACGAAATATGTATACGTATATACATATACATATATATATATATATAATGTCAGAATTTATTTCATTTATAACCTACACATTATTTCCAATCAATAGATTAATAAAGGTCATTAAAGTTCCTAAGACATTTTTAATGTTAACTCATTTCAAGCTAGAATTTTTTTAAATGCATCATTCTACATTAAAATGTAATTTCTTTATTGAACCATTCTTATATTAAAAATGTAAATTTTAATTGTTAACTTTTTTTTAACTTTAATAATTAAATTTAATAATGAAAATTTTAAATTCTGGCGCATTTTCTAACAAAAATTCCCTAAAATAAAATTTTAAACTTGTAACGGCAAGGAATTTCGCTCGATCCGAATCGATCGTTAAACCGACTAAGACCGTTCGAAACCCCTGATCGTTTTGAGAACAAGACAAAATAGAACGCAAACGGAAGAACATTTCATTGCATATTACAACAATTCCATCAGATACAAGAATATACAGAGTATAAATGAATAAATTACATTCAACAAATATCCGAGATTTAAATTACATTTAAATACATCGCAGCGGAAAATAATACAAAAGCACAACTAGAAGTAATGCATGGATACAGAGCTTTCCGAGCATCGTTCCAGCTGTAAATCAGGATCCTGTGAATATAAATCTGCAAAACCAAAACTACTAGCTGCCCGTGTGGAAAATAGGGGCACCCAGAGTTTAGGTTAAAACAGTAAACTCCAGGTCAGTCATGTGACTGGTGTGAGAACTAAAACAGTTATTAAAACTTTACTTTAAAGATAGTAATTCAAGGGACCACGCCATATAACACGGAACGGGTTTCCTCCCAAGAATACTAGTGCATATAACACAACAACGCAACGCTTTTTGGAAAAATGAAGCTATTATAAAACCCAGGTCCCATCACACAATGCAACGCAAGCCGGGGGATAGGGTTTTCCCTTATAATAGCCAAATAATGCTTGATACGTTTAAAACAAATCATTTGATACTATTATAGGTGTATAGTGTCAAAACAATTTCAATCATAGACGGCATGGGTACCATATATCATGTCGCAATACTAGTTCTACAATTAAAACCGCAATATCACGTATTGGAAATTGGATTTCCCTCATGAGTCGAGGCATGGGGCAAGCTCCTCTCCGCGTTCGAGACACTCTAGCAAATGTCCAAGGACCCCACTATGATCCTTGGATCTTCAGGGCTAGTCCTCTCTTACTTTTAAGGATTGGCAATTCCTAAACACACGTTTCCTGGTCCTTACAGACCTATATCCGAGGCGCCTCGCATCCAACAACCACACAGGTGAAAAGTATATAAATGTCAGGGCTGGTAGGTCACTGACACCACCTTAGCTAGAAAGAAACGTCGTGCTCTCCCTGCAGTCACTATCCCGTTTTTGACTCATACCGAGGTGTGAGGCTCGCGAATTCACGTTATACACACAAAGCTACGCCACACAGGCCGTGCTTTGATCATCAACCATAAGACTTTGCTTTTCAACAGAAGCCCTGATCAATTGCCACTTACGCGTGCCACACGAGCAATTCACTCCATGCGACTGATGTCCATCGATATACAACTTCTGAGCTCGTACGTCTTAGAGAAGGGCATCAAGCAAGTGAATAAATTCTCCGTCGCCAAACAGATGTATATTTAATAGAGATCAATCAACACAGAATAAAATCCAATGCCAGGCACACAATCCATTTACAAGTTCGTTCTGGGTCTGAACGAAACCGGATGCACTTTCCTCGCATATCCATCGATCTCCAAGTACGTCTGGACGATCACCAACTGTTTCCCTCATCTTGGGTGTACAGCCCAATCAAGATCATCGGTAATCACACAAACGATGTGAAGACTTCCGGTCTTCAACCACCGTCTTCCTCTTCGACATCTCGTCGAATCGGTTATTCAGAATGGGTATAAACCCGGCCTATCTGAATAACCCACGTATATGATAAACAAATGTTATACAAACACAACAAACGCCTCATTCCAATTCAGAATATTCTTTTATTCACAAAATCACATTCTTAGGGAAAGGTTCCCATTAATTTTATCCAAGATAAATTCTTCTAAATTTATTCTTTAATCTTCCTTTGGATATCATTTCAAACTAGTCGGGATTAGCGAACCACACCGAAGTAATGATTTATTTTATTTCCCAATCCCAACCTATATCCCATGGAGCAAAACTGGTTATACTCCATATCTAACACCACGGTGTTATCGGTAAAATTAATTACCATTTCACGTTCAAATCTAATTAAAGATTTAACTATCGCTTTGAAGCAAAACTGGTGGTACTCCATTCTCGATCACCTTTCAGATTTGATAATTTAAATTATCAATTCACATTTCAATCTAATTAAAGATTCATTAAAACTCCACTTAGTTTCAATCTTTTCAAAAATCAACATCCTGCCTTTAACTAGGTTAAAGAACCAATGTCATCTAAAACACGATTCACGATAAACCCAAATCACATTTGACATTAAATACAAGGCTCTGAATAGAAAATATACCAGCTTATATTCAATATCAAATTCTGAAACTGTTAGACCAAAAAGTGGTTCTAACACCCAAATTGATTAAAAGCAGAATGAAATGAGATCGAAAATAAAAATGAACACACAGGATTTATAGTGGTTCGGCGAAGAAATGCCTACGTCCACTTGTCTTTCACTATTTTCACTGATTTAGTTGCAAGTACAATGAAATATTCTCTTGATTTCTCTCACAACTCACTTACAATCATTCAATTGTCTAAAAACAAATAATGAAAGAAGATTTGGATTTTCCGGGAGTGCTGGAAATTCAGGTTATGAAGGTGGTTGAACTCTCAAAGTGCCAGAAAAAAGATCCTTTTCTTTGTCTCCTGACGGGGTATTTATAGGTGAGAATTTGCTCAGAACCCAATCCGGATCGGAGCCACGTGTCATTCATCCCATCAGCCTCGGGTTCGGATGAATTTCTATGTTGACAACGCATCAGAGTAGTGGACGTTGAGGGTAGGAACTGGTCACAACCGATCCGAATAATCAGGCGCTTATGCAGGAAAGTGACATGGAAGACAGGATCGGGTCGGAGGGGTATGCACAAGGGGTTCGGATCGGAGTTCCCGATCCGACCCGGATTGACTCAGGACTAATTCCTGTGTTTACTCCGCTCTGCTCAGATCTATTGCTCTCCGCTCTAGCTGGAAATAGGTTGGTCTCCGATCCGAACAGACGTGCCTCTCTAATTCCAACAACAATAGCTCACCGATCCGAACAGCAGACTTTATCCGATCCGAACCGCTATACTGCTCCGATCCGACCTGCTTCAGTGTTTTTCAAGCTCTTCAATATTTCACATCTTGACTTTGTGTTGCCCAGTTCACAAAGTGGGCTAACATTTTGCACCCTCAAAGGATGCTTCTGTTGGAGACGGAGCATGCTTTGATTATCATTGCACAATGCTCTTCGAGGCGGTTTTTATTTTGATTTCAATTTAATTCGTTGCTGAGCTAATGAACTCGGTTCAGTTCGGATTCCGATCCGAACAGATCTCTTCTCCTTTCTATTTTTCACTGGACTGTTGGGCCAAGCTTCGCTTCTGGGCTGTCCATCCGATCCGAACGAGAATTCTCCTACTGGGCTGCCGATCCGAATGGGGAGACGAATAGACACTCTTCTCTTCTATATAAACACTGCCTTCTTCCTCCTTTCATTTTTACTGTTTTACTCCTGAAATTTTGCAGAACGAGATAAAGAAAACTAATTCGTGAAGCATCAAAATTCATTTTAATTCTCGAAGTAATTACATCGGTAGGTTATAAAACTTCGATCAATTCCTTCTTTAATCATTCTCGAGTCGGATTCGTGAGCGATTAGGATGATTTAAGTATAAAACTCTGATGACCTTGCCGTCGTGACCCTCCCCCTCGTCATCGTCGCCAGTAGACTCGTCGCCATCTT
Organism: Allium sativum; assembly: GCA_030737875.1. Lineage (NCBI taxonomy): Eukaryota > Viridiplantae > Streptophyta > Magnoliopsida > Asparagales > Amaryllidaceae > Allium > Allium sativum. The sequence continues at coordinate 130,377,020 of CM060912.1, read as the reverse complement.
GAAGTTGGAACGGAGGGAACGAGAATCCATAGTTGAGTGCACCATCATATAATTGCTTGGTTTTGATTTGAGGGACTGGCACGAAATTGGCCTTGGGGTCGGTTAGGGAAGAAAGAGGGTGAAGGAGAAGAAGAAGATGATGGAGAATCGGTTCGGTTCGGAGGGATATGGAAGGTGAAAAAACAAAGGAAGAAGGAAGGAAATTCAGGAGGTCGGACCGGGTCGGGGCAAGCAAAGAAAGAAAAAAGAAAAGAAATCCAGGAGATCGGATCGGGTCGGAGCAAGTATTTAAGGAAGGGGGAAAGGAGCCTACCTAACCAGTTCGGGTCGGACCGTAAGATGACGGAGGAGAAGTATAACTACGTGATCTGATCCGAACCGTTAGGGGATTTTGCCTCCGATCCGATCCGACTTTGATTTCTGAGTTTCACTGTGATATTCAAGCCTAAGGCCACGCCCCCGATCCGATCCAATGAATGGACCCGAACCGAACCGAAGCACAGTCTACCTTAACGCATAAAAACTCGTCTAACTGGCCCAATCAACTTTTGGCACGATCTTCAATTTAATGGACAGTTAGGATAGTGCCTTGCGAACGTATTTGGACATCAAGAACTACTTCGACTCTTTATATTTTGCCAAACTTTTTCGTCGCACTTTTAAACATTTACTTTGCACTTTTCATATACACTGTTTACACTTTAGTTTGCACACATGCACGGGGGGATACGGGCTAATTTGCTCTAATTTGTGCTATTGCTTCTTCAATAGTTTTATGACCATGAGACCCAGATGCTCTTCCAGACTAGCTGAGAGGAAAGAAGCCCCGGAAACCTCTAACAAGATTACTCTCGAGGACATATCTTCTCCGTCGGATCCAGAATGGGATAATGAGGGTTCAGACTACAACGTCGGAAATCGTAAAAGTGACGAAGCGTCTTCAGAGAATGAAGTTTCTTTAGGGTTTGAAGAAGAAGGAGGGGTTGGCGATGACCGGGCCCCTGATGAGTTTGAATCGGCTGCCATATTGGAATCGCCCCAAGATTCTGTTGAATCAACAATTGATAACGACCGACATACTCGAATTTGTTTGAAATATGGGATAATGAAAAGGGACACTCTAGTGCCCTCAAGCTCTGACCGTCCCCACAACCCTCCAGAAGGATATATGGCGGTCACTCGGTTGATGTGTATAGTTGGCGCTATCCCTCCATTTTCTCCCTTCATTGTTGACTTTCTAAGACAAATGCGGATTGCCCCCATGCAGCTGCATCCCAATTCTTATGCCTACTTGCACACTTTGTACATAGCATACCGTGAGGTCTTAGGCATAGAGCTCACGTTCGATGACGTTCATTTCTTCTATAACTTCAAGCATCAGACTCGAGAGACTCCATCTTTTTGCTATTTTGAGTCTGTTCCTAAGAGGAAGATAATCTCGGCGCCATTCAGCAGTAAAGCTGGAGATTCCAGACTGGAATGGTTCTATGTTAAGCGATAGCCTGGATGTGCCAGGAGGTGGACGAAATCAAGTAAAGCACTGATTTTCTAAATCCGGGCTCTATACACTCGAGTCATCACCTTAACTTGTTTTCCTTTTTGTTTGCAGTCGACAATCCAAAACAAATATCAGATCAGGTGTTCTTTGACCGGATGCACCAACTTCTTAATGGCGATCAGAAATTCTTGACTATCGATGAAGTCCTTAAGGACGAATATCTTCACTTTCATGGGCTGTTATCCGTCTTTCGTAGTATTGGTCATGGGACGGCTCCATACGTATATATTCCTCCAGTGGAGGTAGTCCAGAGACAGGAGAAGGCTCGGGAGTTCCTACAGTGCCTCTTCAAACTTCACCTTCTCCATCTTCTACTCAGGATGACGAATTGGCTAACCTGGCCGAAAAGCATCGTGAAGGATATACTATCCCTGAGGAGGCTACTTCTCTGGAAAAGTCAACATCCTCCCAAGAGTCGCCACTTGATGCTTCCGAGGGAGATGTACCTAGTACTGATGACCCAATATTTCAGGGTTTGGGGGATCTCCCCTTACCTGAAACTATATACACCTCAGAGGATTTTAGAAAGGATCCTTTAGTCTTCACCTCTTCTGAAGAGACCACTCCTGCTAAGGCCAATGAGCCTTCCCGTACTAGTCTAGCTTCAGACTCGGGTTGGTTGGCGGGAAACACACCACTTAGGACACACTTTATACAACAGCTTTAGCATTCATTGCACCTCTTTATCTATGAATCCATTGATTCTGAATTTCGTTTATTTTATTGTGCAGGCATGATGTCTCGATCCTACTATGATATCAGGAAGCTTCGCCGCAGCATGTCTAATCCACCTCAGGATATCGAGTATGATCGCCGTGATGATCGCGGTAGGGAGGAAAGAAGTCCCTATGATCCCTATCGCTCTCGACTCTCACGTTCTCGCTCTCCCGTTCGGTCGGAACAAGAGAAATACAAAGGTTATCAAAGCCGTAGGGAAGAGGACAGGCCACCATCGAAAGACTCCACCTCTTCCCACGAAAAGCGCAGTAGAGAGAGAAGCCCTCCAAAAGATACTGAGTCTCGAAGTAAGCGCAAGGTCCCTGCTACCAAACGACCTAGGACAGACAAAGAAACTACTGAATCCTCCACACACAGGGACACTGAATTGACGATCCCCGCTCCTCCCCCACTAGATGCGGAAACTGCAATAAAGTGGGGGTATTTGGAGGAGCAATTTCCCGAACACTACTTCAAGACTTTGACTTTTTTACCTGCCCTTGAACCTGTTTCTTCTAAGTGGGCAGATGAGGCCAAAGCAAAGATAGACGCGGTTGAAAAACAGTATTCTGAGATGTTTAAATATTCATGCAATCTTTCCAGAATTATCCGGACTCTAGTCACGAACGCTGATTCAATGCAAAAAACCGCGGAAGAAGATGCTAAGGCCTTAAAGAACCTAGGTAAAGATTTGGAGGACACACAGGCCCAACTTGCTATTGCTCAGAGGGACGCTACCAACTTCAAACAGCAATTCGAGGATATGAAAAAACGTTATCATGACTTGCTTGAATCTCACACTCAAGAGCATTCTGAGTTAAAAAAGCAAGCTGATGATGCTAAGTCAGAAGCTGCTAAGACGCGCCTTGCTTATACTGACCTCGAACGAAAAAATGCCGAGTTAGCAAAGAGGACTGCCGAACTAGAAAAGAAGAACGCTGACTTGGCTTCAAAGCTATTGGAGGCAGAGAACAGAGCTGCCCTGGCGGAGGGTAATGTTGAATGTGCTATCAAATCTGCGGAGGAGGCTCGCAAACAATTGTCAGAGGCGGAGGCTGATATTCAGGGTTTTGGCGAATTAATGATTGAATTCTTCGCACATATCATACGTCGCCGAAACATTTCTTGGATCGAAGATTACCCATCCACTCTGGTTCAAGTATGGAATCAGATCGTTGAGTGGGAAAAAGAGGAGCTCAAAGTCGATTCCATCGATGAGGATAAGCTAATGGAAAAATACTTGAGGGATGATGAGCCAGAACGCCTAGCTGAAGGGCACTGCCTCATTGCTGAGGCTATGGAAGAAGAGAGGCGGAAGATTAAACAGAAAAACATTCCCGAGACTGGTTCCTCTTCTGCTGCCCTCGCAACTTCGGAAGTAGAGGGGTATGACCCTGAAAATCCGGGAATCCCCCGAGCAACTCTGCTATCTCCAATCCCTGAAATGGCATCAAAGACAGCAGTTACCCCTGCTGAGAAGTCTTTGGAAGGTATCCCTACCTTTTCTCCTCAGTTTGTCAAGGCTATTTCTACCTTTCGCCATGTGATTGAGCAATCGATGAAAAACCCATTGTTTTCGCCTGAGTTGATAACTATTGCTTCTCATTCTGTAGGTATTGAGCCATCCGGGAAGACAGATGTGACTCAGGGAGCCACCGCTGGGGTAGAGCCTACGGAAAAGGCAAAAGGAGGGGAGGACAAGGCTGTCCTATAGACTTGGGAGAAAGAAGTGAGCCGACTAAGGCTGACACTCCCCATGATGAAGAAATGATAGCAGCTTTAAAGGACGATGGCGGCGACGAAGGTCATGAGGAGGAACTAGAAGTTGCAATAGTCGGGGAGTCAAAAAATGCTGACGATTTTACTTTGGCTGCAATGAAAGCTGATCAAGACAAACGCTTGCAATTAAAAGCTGAAGAACTAGACCCTGAAGCCCTCAAGCCCCTCGCAGTTGTGGATGTGGGATCAAGGTTAGTTGTTAAGCTCTCAACTAGATCTATTACAGAGGAACTCGCTAAAAAATCTTCTCTTGATTCCAGCGCTCCGCCCTCCGGGAAGAAGTCTACCGGTTCCAGCACCGCATCTACAGGAAAGAAGAAATCAAAACGAATCTTGACAGAGGCCGAGAAAGAAGCAAAGGATGCGGAGAAAGCTGCCAAGAAGTCCAAGACTCACTCGAAATCTAAATAGTAGATTACCTTGTGTCGTTTTAGCACTTAGTGAACCAACAATTGCTGCTACAAGAGCGGCTCTTGCACCTTTTTTTTAGCTACTCTCCTATACAAATTCATTCATTCGTAAATAAATAAAAAATAATTCATTTTCTGCAATGTCTGTTTGTCAGTAGTTCTGCACTTATGTAAAAATGCATGTCTTACTATAGTTATGAAATGAAGTTACGGAGGGAGGAAATATGAGCATACATATATGCCCCCAGTCAATTCTCACAAATTATTTAATGCTTAATCAACCAATCTGAATGCTCCCGATTTTCTGACGGGATAGCACTTCCTGTGTCGTCTGTGCCTTTCGTTTTTTCTGGCATTTCTTTTATACTCTCCTGTCTTGTACTCAGGTTAGAGTTCTTACTGAGGTGGTCCCTTATCTGGATGCACCTTCATGCCTCAAAGGATGTTGTCTTCCCGTCCTTTTATACTCTCTCTCTCTCTCTCTCTCTGGAGAGTTAGAGTTCGAGCTCAGCAATCTATTCATTCCCCGGTCTTTCAGCGGGGAAGGATCTCTTTCTCAGCGCTCAGTCGGAGACGCTTTTATACTCTCTCTCTCTCTCTCTCTAGAGAGTTAGAGTTAGGGGAAGGATTTCTTTTTCAGCGCTCAGTCGGAGACGCTTTTATACTCTCTCTCTCTGGAGAGTTAGAGTTAAGAATGTTGATTTCTCATTCTTTTATGTCTTGTCGCACAAATGGTCGTTGTGCTTTTTCTTATGTTTAAACTGTCTTCAACCTTTTCAGGTTTTGAATCATCCTGTATTCCATAATCACAACAGAATAATCGATGAATGTATATATATAATGCATAAAAGTAAATAACACACAATATTTTTATAGTGGTTCGGCTAAGTCGTAGCCTACATCCACTTTATAGTCCTTTATTCATATCGTCAGATTTTCCCAAGGCAAGTCGTGCCTTATTACAAAGTTCATAAGAAAAATAACAAAGAGTACAACATTTCTAATCCAAATATCGCATTAAGTGTTGGGCATTCCATGCTCTAGGGACTTCTTCGCCATCTACGGTCGTTAACTTGAAGGTTCCTTTTTCAAGTTTCCGTTGGATGACAAAGGGTCCATCCCACTTTGGACCGAGGTGAGGAAGGGATGGAAAGACTCTCTTTAGCACCAAATCTCCTGGTTCAAAAGTCCTGAGGCGAACTTTTTTGTCGTAATAGCGTGCCATCTGACGTCGATGTCTTGCCGCACGCAAATCTGCTTCGTCCCTTTTTTCTTCAACTTCATCAAGAGACTCAAGTAAGAGTGCCCGATTCGTCATCGGGTCATAATACGTCACCCTGTGGGAAGGAACTTCCAGTTCAACTGGAATCACTGCTTCTGAGCCAAAAGAGAGAGAGAGAAAGTGGTGTGACCAATAGCCGTCTTAAATGTTGTTCGATATGCCCACAAAGCCAGGGGCAATTCGTCAACCCATTTTTCCTTTGCACGCTCTAACCGTTTCTTGAGGATGGATTTTATTACTTTGTTTATTGCCTCTACTTGCCCGTTCGACTGCGGATAAGCAACCGCAGTGTATCGCTTGTCAATCTTATACTTCTGGCAGAAATTTCTGAATTCAGTACCATCAAATTGGGTTCCATTGTCAGTTATAATCGTCCTTGGGATCCCGAATCGGCATATAATATTTTTGACTACGAAACTTATCACCTTTCTTGCTGTGATTTTGGTCAAGGGCTCAGCTTCCACCCACTTCGTAAAATAGTCCACGGCCACTATTGCATATTTCGCTCCTCCTTTAGCAATCGGTAGAACTCCAATAATATCAGTTCCCCACGTGGCAAATGGCCAAGGACTCACCATTGATTTAAGTTGGGTCGACGGTGCTCTGGGGATTTTGGCGAATCTCTGGCACTTATCGCAGCGTCGTGAATAATCAGCTGCATCTTTATTAATTTTGGGCCAAAAGTATCCGTATCGCAATATCTTTTTCGCTAAAGTCTGACCTCCTGTATGATCTCCACACTCACCTTCGTGCACCTCTCTTAGTACACGCTTGATGTCGTCGTGTGCTATACATCGTAACAGGGGCATAGAAAATCCTTGCCTATAAAGAGTATCATCTTGCATGACATATCTGGTAGCCTTGCGAACTACGGCCCTTTTCTCACTCTTCTTTGATGGGAGTGTCCCATTCTTAAGGAAGTTCTTAATTGGGGTCATCCATGACTCCTTTTCCGGTTCCGCTTCGAAAGCGAACTCAACTTCCATCGACTCAAAGCTTGGTGATTCCAACGTTTCAATTGGAATTATTTCAGTCTCCTCTGGATTGTCGGAACTAGCCAGCTTTGCCAGTCTATCCGCCTTCTGGTTTTCGGCTCTTGGGATGTGTGTTATATTGTACCGCTCCAAGCTACTCAACAGCTCTCTCACTTTCCTGAGGTAGGCGATAAGTCGAGGTCCCGGAGCCACAAATTCCTCTCGCACTTGGCAAACAACAATTTTAGAGTCACAGAATATGTCCAACATTTTTATTCCGAGGTCTTTAGCAAGCTTCAGCCCGACAATCAGGGCTTCGTATTCAGAGTCGTTGTTAGTCGCCGAGAATTCTAATCGTAGAGCGTAGTATAACGACCGTCCTTCAGGAGTGACTAAGACGATTCCAGCTCCGGACCTTTTGTCGTTCTTAGCTCCGTCTGTGTATAGCTTCCACGGATCTATCTTCAACTCGTCCTCGGACTTAACCACTCTGTCATCGATTACTTCCTCCTCTGGGATGGTGAACTCCGCAATAAAGTCTGCCAGAGCTTGTCCCTTGATCGATTTTCGTGGTTGAAAATTTAATCAAATTGGCTTAATTCTATATTCCATTTGATCAACCTTCCTGATGCTTCGGGTCTCTGGAACACCTGCCTCAATAGCTGGTCAGTGTATATGGTTATTGGATGAGCTTGGAAATAGTGACGGAGTTTTCGGGATGCGATTAGGAGGCTGTAAGCGAGCTTCTCAATCTTTGGGTAGTTGCGCTCTGCCGCTGCTAATTTCTTGCTTACATAATACACTGGCCTTTGTACTTTGTCTTCTTCTCGAACCAGGGCTGTGCTAACGGCGTGAGCCGAGACTGCCAAGTAAACAAACAATTCTTCATGATCCACTGGCTTTGACAAAATTGGCGGTTTCTCTAGTAGTTCCAATAAATTTCGAAAGGCCTCAACACAGTCCGGAGTCCACTCAAAGTTTTTCTTTCCCCTTTTAATCAAATCAAAAAACGGAACGCACTTGTCTGTAGCTTTGGAGATGAATCTACTCAACGCGGCTACTTTCCCTGCAAGACTTTGGACATCTTTAATTCTTCTTGGTTCTTCAATGTTTCTAATCGCTGCTATTTGGCTAGGATTGATTTAAATTCCTCGGGAGCTCACAATGAATCCTAGGAATTTTCCCGACGCCACTCCAAATGAGCATTTCAGAGGATTCAACTTCATCCGGTACTTTTGCAGGATACCAAACATTTCCGCCAAGTCTTGCGTATGGCTGGAGGACTGTTTCGATTTGACAAGCATATCATCCACGTAAACTTCCATAGTCTTCCCTATTTGATTATAAAACATTCTGTTCACCAAGCACTGATAAGTGGCTCCGGCGTTTTTCAATCCGAATGGCATTACGACATAACAATATAATCCCAAATTCGTAATGAAGCTCGTATGTTCTTGGTCTGGCACATGCATAGGAATTTGGTTGTATCCAGAATATGCATCCATGAAAGAGAGAAGTTCATGACCTGCTGTCGAATCTACAAGCTGGTCAATTCTGGGAAGTGGGAAACTATCTTTTGGGCAGGCTTTGTTCAAATCTGAAAAATCAATGCATGTCCGCCACTTTCCATTCGGCTTCTTTACCAAGACGGGATTCGATATCCAGTCGGGATATGTCGAATCTCGAATAAATCCGTTCTTCTTCAGCTTCCCCACTTCCTCTTTGAGAGCAGCCGACCTCTCTGGGCCCAGCACACGTCTCTTTTGCTTCACAGGCGGATGCTTCGGGTTTACATTTAATTTGTGACTTATAATGGATGGCGATATCCCACACATGTCAGCGTGGGTCCAGGCAAACACGTCCAAGTTCGCCTTCAAAAAGTCTGTTAGTTCTTTAGCTCGACGTGGATCCAATTGAGACCCAATCTTCAAAACTCTCGTTGGATCAGCTTCATCAATGGGAATTTCCACTGTCGCTTCGTTAGGATTTGCATTTCTAGTTTCTGGTTCCTCGTCTTTTCTGGGATCCAGGTCTTCAGGCGTTCCTTTGGGCAACTCCTTCGGGGTCGATTTCTCTAATTGCTACGCCGAGCCCCCCTTTGGGGGAGGCGAGGCATCTTTACTCTCGATGTTAAGTCCTTTCATCAACATTTTTAATTCGGCAACATAGCAGGCCCGTCCGGAAACTTGATCCCCTCTCATTACTCCAGTTCGGGCTTCGGTTGGGAATTTAAGCAATAAACACCAAAGGGCGGTACAAGCTCTGAATTCAGCAAGGGCAGGCCTCCCCAAAAATGCATTATAAGGCGAATCTACGTCCAATACTACGAACTGAAGCATCCGCACTCTTCTGCATTCTCCTTGCCCTAAGGTCACGGGCAATTCTATGTACCCCATGGGGGCTGTTGACGCCCCGTTGAAGCCTCTGATCCATCCTTCATATGGCTTCAAATCTTCAGATTCAAGCTTCATCTGATCGAATGACTTTTTAAATAAAATATTGACAGAACTTCCATTGTCTACTAATACCTTATGAATCAAGGCCGGCCCAATGGTGGTAGTAATAACCAACGGATCATCAGTGGGTGATTGGATCCCAGTATTATCTCTGCTGCGGAATACCACGTCGTCAAACATGGTCTTCTGTTGTTTTATGGGGGCGATATCTTCCAAATCATCACCTTCATTCACATCTACGTGCTTGGCAGCATTTACATATTGATCCATTGCTCTAAAGCTACGGATTGCTGGGTGAGGTCCACCCACTATGGAGTTGATAACAATTCCCTTGCCTTTCTGGTGCGCTGTAGGCTTGGGAGCAGGTAGAATTTGTTTTGGTGCCTGCTCTCCTTGCCCCCTGTCCCTCGGGGCAACCTTGTATTCATCCAACTTACCTTCACGCAGCAGCTTCTCAATCACATCTCTCAAATGTCGACATTCATTGGTCGAATGCCCATGGGTTCCATGAAACAAACAAAACTTCCCAGTTGCCATTTCTTTCTCGGTCGAATCACGAGGTGGCGGTCTTTTATACTGTAAAACGTTGTACGTATCCAGGTAAATATTCTCCAGGGTGTCGTTCAATGGTGTATAATTCTCATAGGTCTGGAATCGGGGTCTTTTGTTAGGATCACTTCCCCTATTTCTATTTCTTCTGTTACCGTTCGCATTACGGTTATTGTTGTTGCCCCCGTTTCCAGCATTGTTGTTTCCACCCTTGTTTCCCACATTTACTTCAACCTTTCCGGAACTTTCCCCAGACTGCTTCACGACGACGTTACTCTGCACATTTTCTTTTGAAGCCGCTTCAGACTTTCTCTTTCGGTTTGCCCTGGCCTCCTCTCGCCTTAAATAAATATCGGCTTTTTCATAGAATATCTCCCTTGTGGAAGGTGTCTTCCCAGAAAGGTAATCCCCGAACTCGGATTCAGGATCGACTCCTTCCTTTAATGCCATCAGAATGGTGGGCTCATGCGGGTCACTAATTTCAGTCACAGCTAAGTTACAACGGTCAAGATATGACCTCAAAGACTCTCCTGGCGCCTGCTTAATTCTTGATAATTCAATAACACTTTTGGACTTTCGGGTATGGAGTCGGAACTGATTCATAAAACCTTCGCTCAGTTCCCTGTAATTCGAAACCGAACGAGGGGGAAGTCGAGTAAACCAGAACAGCGTCACATCTTCTAAATAGATCGGGAATGCTTTACACTTCACTTCATCAAGGGCAGCAGCAGCATTCATGAGCCACGAGTATCGCATTAAATGCTGTCCCGGATCAGTTCTCCCGTTGTACTTGTCCATCTGTGGCAGGTTAAAACGCCGGGGAAACTGGAAGTCGAGTATATCGTCGGTGAAAGAAGTATGGCTTCGCTCAATGCCATAATCTTCATTTGTATAGTTCCGGCTCTCGGACATGATCTAGCGCACCATTGCCTGTACATCAGCATTAGTTAGGGGCCGTTCAGGTTCCCTGGCCCTAGTATCCGGGTTCCTTCTGGGCTCTTGTTCAGGAGATGCCCTTCTTCTTCGAGCTGCTTCTGCTCTATTCCGTTCCCTACGCTCCCGGTCGATCTCGGGAGGAGGGGACTGGAGTCTTTGCCCCCGAGTGGGATCATTGTTTCCTAGTGCTCGTGCAATATCCTCGCGAGACCCCAAAGATCCGAATATCAGCTGCTCCACATTCTGAGGTCGTTCAAGCAGCCTTCATTCACGGGGCCGCTCTTCCTCGGAAGATGAAGACTGATCCACTGGTGTGTGACGAACCGGTGATGGGGTTCTCTGTCGACGGAGTTCGCTAATCTCCCTGCTCATGAGCCTCATATTTTCCTGCATCATGAGATTAGTGCGCTCGTGGATTTTCATAGCCTCCCTTGTACTCTCAAGCATGTCAAGTAAGCGCGAGAAATCTCCTTGAGTAATGGGCGCAGATGGATTGACCTGGTCACTGACCCTGGTGGCTGGAATCGGAGCATTTGTAGGGACTCGAGTGTAGGTTCCAACATCACCAAGAGTCGGATCGGATCAGAGATGGGAGATCGGGTCGGTTCGGAGCTGGGGAGCCTGGTCGGGTCGGTACATGGCAAGCTGCTCGGGTCGGTTCAGATTGGGGGAATGCACTACTTCAGAATCTCCTACCCGGATCGGATCGGAGCTCTCCCCCTGGAGGCGGTTCGGATTTCCTGCATCGGTTCGTCCTGCTGCTGGACTCTGCCCACGAGACCTTGTTACAACCGCATTTTGCTGATCTTCGCCAGCTCCATTTCCTCGACCGGATTGAACTTCTTTGCCTTTTCCTTTGGCCATGATTCTTCGACAATCACTTTAGCAAATATCCAAGGGCGTTGAAACTTGAGGATTGACTTCTTTGAACTCAACGGTCCAAAAAGTAGAACGACAATCCCGAAAAACAAAGAATTCAGATGATTTCTCAGTGAAAGCACCAAAATGTTAGACCAAAAAGTGGTTCTAACACCCAAATTGATTAAGAGCAGAATGAAATGAGATCGAAAATAAAAATGAACACACAGGATTTATAGTGGTTCGGTGAAGAAATGCCTACGTCCACTTGTCTTTCACTATTTTCACTGATGTAGTTGCAAGTACATTGAAATATTCTCTTGATTTCTCTCACAACTCACTTACAATCATTCAATTGTCTAAAAACAAATAATGAAAGAAGATTTGGATTTTCCGGGAGTGCTGGAAATTCAGGTTATGAAGGTGGTTGAACTCTCAAAGTGCCAGAAAAAAGATCCTTTTCTTTGTCTCCATACGGGGTATATATAGGTGAGAATTTGCTCAGAACCCGATCCGGATCGGAGCCACGTGTCACTCATCCCATCAGCCTCGGGTTCGGATGAATTTCTATGTTGACAACGCATCAGAGTAGTGGACATTGAGGGTAGGAACTGGTCACAGCTGATCCGAATAATCAGGCACTTATGCAGGAAAGTGACATGGAAGACAGGATCGGGTCGGAGGGGTATGCACAAGGGGTTCGGATCGGAGTTCCCGATCCGACCCGGATTGACTCAGGACTAATTCCTGTGTTTACTCCACTCTGCTCAGATCTATTGCTCTCCGCTCCAGCTGGAAATAGGTTGGTCTCCGATCCGAACAGACGTGCCTCTCTAATTCCAACAACAATAGCTCACCGATCCGAACAGCAGACTTTATCCGATCCGAACCGCTATACTGCTCCGATCCGACCCGCTTCAGTGTTTTTCAAGCTCTTCAATATTTCACATCTTGACTTTGTGTTGCCCAGTTCACAAAATGGGCTAACAGAAACCAACAAATATCGTATTGGAAATAACGATATAAAATATATCTTTCAATTTCCTATAACAATACCTGTATAATCACGAAATCCAACATCGAAATATTCCGAAGATAATTTCGATTAAACTCCAGTCCAATTCACGTATTGGGAATATTGATTATTTTTAAAATCACTTTCAAATTCAATTTATTTATTTCAAAAATAAATTGATTTTAATTCTAGTTCAAAACTAGTTCATTTTGATAAAAATCTATTTTTATCTTTTCAAATATGGAATTTTTCAGCCCAATTTTTCCCAAATCATTTCTTATGATTTTACACAAATTATTGATATTTTTAATAATTTTATCGAGGCCCGTACAGTCGATTTCCATCAATGGCCATCGAACTGCACTTACAACGACCTTTTCTGAAATTGATTTGGACATAATTCCAGATCCAACCGTTAGATTTCAAATTTATAATATTCATTGGAAAGCTCTTTTCGATACGAACCCAACGGTTCCGGTTTTAGGAGAATCCGACGGTCGGATCTCCCGCAACGTCAATTTGAAGTTAATGGTCGAAATTCACGAACTACCGCGGCGCGGCGCGTTCTATTCAGGCCATTATATATAATATATATTTATTATATATATTTCGTCGATTTCCTTTTTAAAACAAATTTTATAAATAGTTCTAAATTCGTTTCAAAAACAATTTCAACTTCATCTTCAAGTTCAAATCGATTTGTTTTCAATTCGATTCGAATTCATTTCAATTCAATTTAATTCGAATTCGTTTCAATTTAGTTCAAATTCTAATTCGTTTCAATTCAATTCAATTTGAATTTACCTTCTATTTTCTTCAATTTGAATTCATTTCAATTCAATTTCAGTTCGTTTTAAATTTCATTCAAAACGATTTCAATTCGTTTTTAATTCAATTTTAATTTAATTCAATTTGAATTCATTTCTATTCAATTCAAATTCACTTTCTATTCAATTCAAATCGAATTCATTTTCTATTCGATTCGAATTCATTTCAAATTGATTCAATAAAATTTCAATTTGAATTTTAATCATATTTAATTTGAATTTCATTTCAAAGTATTAAATTTGGAAATCACTTTTCAATATTCATTATAAAACGAATAAAATCGATATAAATATCGTTCGCGTCAAAATAATGCATCTCTAATCAACACGGCTTTATATTTCAATAATTCGTTATTCTATTCAACAAATGAATATTTATTCTATTCAACACATGAATCTATATTTCTTTCAACACACGACTAATCTCAACACATGAGTACTGTCAACACATCACTATTTTTGTTATGTAAAATATTTTATAAAACTATGGTATCTATCGTTTGATTTTTTTATTAGACTTCAACCGTAAAGTAGTTTTTAAATATGATAAAGATGTATATTTTATTATTAAAATATTTTACTCAACACATAAATAGTTTCAACACATGAATATTTTTATATTCAACACTTGAATTTCCTTTTATAATATTCATTATTTTCCCGATTGAAATGAGGCCCAATCAATCACCATATAACGTTAATTATACGGATTCCGTACAACACATGTATATAATAGCAACGAAAAACAGTAAACCATCATCCAAAGTGCACCACACACCTGCATAAGCATCGAATATAAATAATCGGCGCTTACACCGTCTGTCGACCAATCGATCGACATACAATTAAATAATTGGGATTAGTGTACGCCAAATTTCATCCCAACACCCGTGTGGGGTTTCAAATCAACAAACACATATTTTTATTTGTGCAGTTGGGTGATGTGTAAAATTTATCGACCCAATCAATATCAGTCAAATCAGTGTATATATACAAATCGGCCGATTTGTTTATAAATATTTATTTATTCACTTTCACGTTAAAAATTATATTTTTAACGATAAAATATTTTTAACTATATAAATATTTTATTTCCTTTCAACACAAGAATATTTTATTATCGATTTCACATCAACATCACAAACAAATTTTCACAACATATCAATCAAATAAACAAGCCATCCATGGTCTGTGGATCACGGGTGTCGGGTGCTGCTAAGCACCGTCTGCATCCTAGTATATATATATAACTAGAAAAGGAAATTTAGAGTGAGAAGTTCTCACCGATGGCTATCCCAATTCCATGACACTTCTTTTATAGAAATCTTCGTCGTTCTCGCCTTTTGTCACTTTCGCTGCCCGTAGCCACTACATATATAAAAAATCACATTTTTACTTCGCTATTCAATGTATAAAAATCGAATTTTTACTTCGCTATTCAATATATAAAAATCGAATTTTTACTTCGCTATTCAATATATAAAAATCGAATTTTTACTTCGCTATTCAATATATAAAAATCGAATTTTTACTTCGCTATTCAATATATAAAAATCGAATTTTTACTTCGCTATTCAATATATAAAAATCCCATTTTTACACCGCTACTATATAGGTAAAAATTCTATTTTTACATCGATACTATATAGATAAAAATTCTATTTTTGCATCGATACTATATAGATAAAAATTCTATTTTTATCACGATATTCTATACATAAAGATTTCGCCTTTTCATATTTAAAGATTTCGCCTTTTCAGAAATAAATATTTTTATTTCGCTATATCTATTATAAGGATTTCGCCTTTTTCCAAAATAAATATTTTTATTTCGCTATATCTATTATGAGGATTTCGCCTTTTTCAAAAATAAATATTTTTATTTCGCTATATCTATTATAAGGATTTCGCCTTTTTCAATATAAGGATTTCGCCTTTTCTATTTCAACATTATAAAAATCACAATTTTATTTTGCTACATATATAAAGATGATATTTTTACCATCTATAAAAAATAAAAATTATATTTTTTTAACCTTTCTACATTATAAAAATTATATTTTTATCCTTCTCCTAATATAAAAATCACGTTTTTATTTCAACTCTATATAGATAAAGATCACATTTTTATTTTAAAATCCAATGTAAAAATCATATTTTTAATCGCATAAGTGAATAAAAATTGAAATAAAACTCACTTGGGGTGTCAGAGTGGCGAAGGAGGCTCGGAGAAGAGCTAAAACATCTCGGGGACTGAAATGTACACTCGAAAAATAATAAAAATCGGATTTTTAACTAAGGGGGGGGGGCCACTGGTCGGGGTTGGTGGTCGGAAGGGCGGCGCCTGGGGTCGGGGTTGGAGGTTGGGAGGTGCGGCCAAGTGTGGGTGGACGGAAACGGACTGTGGCGGCTCGATTTGGGGCGTTGGAGCATTTGGGTTCGATTCTCGAAGAGGGGGACGGGGATGGGCCGTCGGAGGGGAGGGGGAGGTGCGGTCGGAGGTGGGGAGGCCGGGGCTGAGGTGCGGCGGCGCCTAGAGGGTGGGGCGGCGGCGAAACCAAGGGCAACGGGGGGGGGGGGGGTCTTGGGTTCGTGAACGACGGTTTTGAAATGAGGGGAGAGAGAGAAAGAGAATTGAGGCTATATATTTATATATATAAATATTTTATTATTTTTATTCTCAAAAAGGTAGCTTTATAATACGAACTCGAAATCACGCCCACCGACTGTCGTCCCTAGCTTATTACCCCCATTCCGAACATAATGGGATATATATCGTAAGCTGATTCGATCGTTTCGATCAAATTTCATCAAAATCAACATATAACTCTATATATTGAATTTGAACGTGTATTTCAATTTACCGGGGCCACATACTAACTTTAAAAATTCCAGAAAAATAGTTTTTTGGCTTCGTATTGATGATACGGTCCTAACAAAAGTGGTTTCGTCGAAACCCGAGGTCGTTTGCAAAATGGCTATTTTCAAGGGCCTGAATTCCATAGCGACTATTCAGAATCTTCAACTGGACATATCTTTTGATTGCCACTATGAAATTTCAATTTTTCGGATTCGTTGGAAAGATATCATCAATTAGATCCTAATGTTTTTGGTTTCACTAAAATCCGGTTTGTTTGGCACCCGGTACATTCAATTGAAGTTTGAAATCGAATTATCGAACTACCACGCCATTTTCAATTCTATTTATAGTTATATATAATTATTTATATTCTAACAACGACGTATATAATATATACATTTTAATCTATTCAAAATAAATTTCCCGTCGATTTTATTTAAAATAATCTATTTTAAATGTGCAAAATTTGCTAAAATTGCCAAAATAAAAAATTTAAACTGGCCCAGATTTTCGGGTTGTTAAAATCTCCCCTACTTAAAACTTTTCGTCCCCGAAAAGGAAAAAAGTCGAAAGTGGTTTGATTTATTAGCTCTACGTTCGATCTGGCTTCCATTCTCCAACTTTTCAGTTTCTGAGAATTTTCAAATTCTTCAAAAATTTGGCTAACACCCTAAATTTTCGAAAAATTTCGCCATAACCTCCCCTGCATCGGGAGCCACGGGAAAATCCCGAAATTGCCATATAGGCCTTCTGATCTCAAAAAGTAAAAGAAAAAGCCAAGCAGCTAGCCAATAGGCTCATAAAATCATCATCACCTAAACAAAACAGTAAATTATAGTAAATATGTACCTATTTGTCTGGCAAACAAATTTTATTCTCTGCTCTAGCCTCCTTGCTATGACCTGTTCAATGTAAGTACATGTATATGCAAGCAAATGCAACCAATTTTCAATACAATTCAATATGTGATTCAATTAGGCTAAATGGTTCAAAATTATCAAACAAATAAACAACCAACACAAACATCAAACAATTAGTGAATTAGAGTTTCAAATTCATAATTTTGATACATATACAGAAAATCATGTTTTGATGCCAGTTCACAACAATGTATTCTAGCTATATTTGTTTTGGTTCTCACACCAACCTAATGGAAATATATAGATATCACACCTTCAAAACACGAACATAAATATTGATAATGCGGCCGCATTACCAGAATTATCTCCGGGCAACTAGAGTGTGATTCTATATCTATCCAATATATTAAAATTTCGAATATACGTTCATGATGCGTATATGCAAAATCTTTATATATTGGATTGTCCATATTCAATACAAATAAAATACTCAAATACGTTTAAAACAATTTAAATTTTCAAAACAAAATTGTTTTCATTTGAAATATATACTCTTCACACTCGTTCTAGGATACTACTGATCCTATCTCTAACGAGTCATTCTAATTGGATATTTCTAATCCAATATCTGATGAATTCTTTCGTATGGTTCTAATATGCCTTGTTCTCGAGCTCTGTAAACCAAAGCTCTGATACCAACTGTAACGGCAAGGAATTTCGCTCGATCCGAATCGATCGTTAAACCGACTAAGACCGTTCGAAACCCCTGATCGTTTTGAGAACAAGACAAAATAGAACGCAAACGGAAGAACATTTCATTGCATATTACAACAATTCCATCAGATACAAGAATATACAGAGTATAAATGAATAAATTACATTCAACAAATATCCGAGATTTAAATTACATTTAAATACATCGCAGCGGAAAATAATACAAAAGCACAACTAGAAGTAATGCACGGATACAGAGCTTTCCGAGCATCGTTCCAGCTGTAAATCAGGATCCTGTGAATATAAATCTGCAAAACCAAAACTACTAGCTGCCCATGCGGAAAATAGGGGCACCCAGAGTTTAGGTTAAAACAATAAACTCCAGGTCAGTCATGTGACTGGTGTGAGAACTAAAACAGTTATTTAAAACTTTACTTTAAAGATAGTAATTCAAGGGACCACGCTGTATAACACGGAACGGGTTTCCTCCCAAGAATACTAGTGCATATAACAAAACAACGCAATGCTTTTTGGAAAAATGAAGCTATTATAAGACCCAGGTCCCATCACACAATGCAACGCAAGCCGGAGGATAGGGTTTTCCCTTATAATAGCCAAATAATGCTTGATACGTTTAAAACAAATCATTTGATACTATTATAGGTGTATAGTGTCAAAACAATTTCAATCATAAATATCAATCATAGACGGCATGGGTACCATATATCATGTCGCCATACTAGTTCTACAATTAAAACCGCAATATCACGTATTGGAAATTGGATTTCCGTCATGAGTCGAGGCAAGGGGCAAGCTCCTCTTTGCGTTCGAGACACTATAGAAAATGTCCCAGGACCCCAATATGATCCTTGGATCTTCAGGGCCGGTCCTCTCTTACTTTTGAGGATTGGCAATTCCTAAACACATGTTTCCTAGTCCTTACAGACCTATATCCGAGGCGCCTCGTATCCAACAACCACACAGGTGAAAAGTATATAAATGTCATGGCTGGTAGGTCACTGACACCACCTTAGCTAGAAAGAAACGTCGTGCTCTCCCTGCAGTCACTATCCCGTTTTTGACTCATACCGAGGTGTGAGGCTCGCGAATTCACGTTATACACACAAAGCTACGCCACACAGGTCATGCTTTGATCATCAACCAGAAGACTTTGCTTTTCAACAGAAGCCCTGATCAATTGCCACTTACGCGTGCCACACGGGCAATTCACTCCATGCGACTGATGTCCATCGATATACAACCTCTGAGCTCGTACGTCTCAGAGAAGGGCGTTATGCAAGAGAATAAATTCTCCGCCGCCAAATAGATGTATATTTAATTGAGATCAATCAACACAGAATAAAATCCAATGTCAGACACACAATCCATTTACAAGTTCGTTCTGGGTCTGAACGAAACCGGAGGCACTTTCCTCGCATATCCATCGATCTCCAAGTACGTCTAGACGATCACCAACTGTTTCCCTCATCTTGGGTGTACAGCCCAATCAAGATCATCAGTAATCACCCAAACGATGTGAAGACTTCCGGTCTTCAACCACCGTCTTCCTCTTCGACATCTCGTCGAATCGGTTATTCAGAATGGGTATAAACCCGGCCTTTCTGAATAACCCACGTATATGATAAACAAATGTTATACAAACACAACAAACGCCTCATTCCAATTCATAATATTCTTTTATTCACAAAATCACGTTCTTAGGGAAAGGTTCCCATTAATTTTATCCAAGATAAATTCTTCTAAATTTATTCTTTAATCTTCCTTTGGATATCACTTCAAACTAGTCGGGATTAGCGAACCACACCGAAGTAATGATTTATTTTATTTCCCAATCCCAACCTATATCCCATGGAGCAAAACTGGTTATACTCCATATCTAACACCACGGTGTTATCGGTAAAATTAATTACCATTTCACGTTCAAATCTAATTAAAGATTTAACTATCGCTTTGAAGCAAAACTGGTGGTACTCCATTCTCGATCACCTTTCAGATTTGATAATTTAAATTATCAATTCACATTTCA
This sequence comes from Allium sativum, assembly GCA_030737875.1. Classification (NCBI taxonomy): domain Eukaryota; kingdom Viridiplantae; phylum Streptophyta; class Magnoliopsida; order Asparagales; family Amaryllidaceae; genus Allium; species Allium sativum. The sequence continues at coordinate 130,357,178 of CM060912.1, read as the reverse complement.
ATCTAATTAAAGATTCATTAAAACTCCACTTAGTTTTAATCTTTTCAAAAATCAACATCCTGCCTTTAACTGGGTTAAAGAACCAATGTCATCTAAAACACGATTCACGATAAACCCAAATCACATTTGATATTAAATACAAGGCTCTGAATAGAAAATATACCCGTTTATATTCAATATCAAATTCTAAAACCAACAAATATCGTATTGGAAATAACGATATAAAATATATCTTTCAAATTCCCATAACAATACCTGTATAATCACGAAATCCAACATCGAAATATTCCGAAGATAATTTCGATTCAACTCCAGTCCAATTCACGTATTGGGAATATTGATTATTTTTAAAATCACTTTCAAATTCAATTTATTTATTTCAAAAATAAATTGATTTTAATTCTAGTTCAAAACTAGTTCATTTTGATAAAAATCTATTTTTATCTTTTCAAATTTGGAATTTTTCAGCCCAATTTTTCCCAAATCATTTCTTATGATTTTACACAAATTATTGATATTTTTAATAATTTTATCGAGGCCCGTATAGTCGATTTCCATCAATGGCCATCGAACTGCACTTACAGCAACCTTTTCTGAAATTGATTTGGACATAATTCCAGATCCAACCGTTAGATTTCAAATTTCTAATATTCATTGGAAAGCTCTTTTCGATACTAACCCAACGGTTCTGGTTTTAGGAGAATCTGACGGTCGGATCTCCCGCAACGTCAATTCGAAGTTAATGGTCGAAATTCACGAACTACCGCAGCGCGGCGCGTTCTATTCAGGCCATTATATATATAATATATATTTATTATATATATTTCATCGATTTCCTTTTTAAAACGAATTTTATAAATAGTTCTAAATTCGTATCAAAAACAATTTCAACTTCATCTTAAAGTTCAAATCGATTTGTTTTCATTTCGATTCAAATTCCTTTCAATTAAATTTAATTTGAATTCAAATTCGTTTCAATTTAATTCAAATTCTAATTCGTTTCAATTCAATTCAATTTGAATTTACCTTCTATTTTCTTCAATTCGAATTCATTTCAAATTGGTTTCAATTCAATTTCAGTTCGTTTTAAATTTCATTCAAAACGATTTCAATTCGTTTTTAATTCAATTTTAATTTAATTCAATTTGAATTCATTTCTATTCAATTCCAATTCAAATTCACTTTCTATTCAATTCGAATCGAATCATTTTCTATTCAATTCAAATTCATTTCAAATTGATTCAATAAAATTTTAATTTGAATTTTAATCATATTTAATTTGAATTTCATTTCAAAATATTAAATTTTGAAATCACTTTTCAATATTCATTATAAAACGAATAAAATCGATATAAATATCATTCGCGTCAAAATAACGCATCTCTAATCAACACGGCTTTATATTTCAATAATTCGTTATTCTATTGAACAAATGAATATTTATTCTATTCAACACATGAATCTATATTTCTTTCAACACATGACTAATCTCAACACATGAGTACTGTCAACACATCACTATTTTTGTTATGTAAAATATTTTATAAAACTATGGTATCTATCGTTTGATTTTTTTATTAGACTTCAACCGTAAAGTAGTTCTAATTTTTAAATATGATAAAGATGTATATTTTATTATTAAAATATTTTACTCAACACATAAATAGATTCAACACATGAATATTTTTATATTCAACACATGAATTTCCTTTTATAATATTCATTATTTTCCCGATTGGAATGAGGCCCAATCAATCACCATATAACGTTAATTATATGGATTCCATACAACACATGTATATAATAGCAACGACAAACAATAAACCATCATCCAAAGTGCACCACACAACTGCATAAGCATCAAATATAAATAATCGACGCTTACACAGTCTGTCGACCAATCGATCGACATACAATTAAATAATTGGGATTAGTGTATGCCAAATTTCATCGCAACACCCGTGTGGGGTTTCAAATCAACAAACACATATTTTTATTTGTGCAGTTGGGTGATGTGTAAAATTTATCGACCCAATCAATATCAGTCAAATCAGTGTATATAAACAAATCGGCAGATTTGTTTATAAATATATATTTATTCACTTTCACGTTAAAAATTATATTTTTAACGATAAAATATTTTTAACTATATAAATATTTTATTTCCTTTCAACACAAGAATATTTTATTATCGATTTCACATCAACATCACAAACAAATTTTCACAACATATCAATCAAACAAACAAGCCATCCATGGTCTGTGGATGACGGGTGTCGGGTGCTGCTAAGCACCGTCTGCATCCTAGTATATATATAACTAGAAAAGGAAATTTAGAGTGAGAAGTTCTCACCGATAGCTATCCCAATTCCACGACACTTCTTTTATAGAAATCTTCGTCGCTCTCGCCTTTTGTCACTTTCGCTGCCCGTAGCCACTACATATATAAAAAATCACATTTTTACTTCGTTATTCAATGTATAAAAATCGAATTTTTTACTTCGCTATTCAATATATAAAAATCGAATTTTTACTTCGCTATTCAATATATAAAAATCGAATTTTTACTTCGCTATTCAATATATAAAAATCGAATTTTTACTTTGCTATTCAATATATAAAAATCCCATTTTTACACCGCTACTATATAGGTAAAAATTCTATTTTTACATTGATACTATATAGATAAAAATTCTATTTTTACATCGATACTATATAGATAAAAATTCTATTTTTATCACGATATTCTATACATAAAGATTTCGCCTTTTCATATTTAAAGATTTCGCCTTTTCAAAAATAAATATTTTTATTTCGCTATATCTATTATAAGGATTTCGCCTTTTTCAAAAATAAATATTTTTATTTCGCTATATCTATTATAAGGATTTCGCCTTTTTCAATATAAGGATTTCGCCTTTTCTATTTCAACACTATAAAAATAACATTTTTATTTTGCTACATATATAAAGATGATATTTTTACCATCTATAAAATATAAAAATTATATTTTTTTAACCTTTCTATATTATAAAAATTATATTTTTATCCTTCTCCTAATATAAAAATCACGTTTTTATTTCAACTCTATATAGATAAAGATCACATTTTTATTTTAAAATCCAATGTAAAAATCATATTTTTAATCGCATAAGTGAATAAAAATTGAAATAAAACTCACTTGGGGTGTTAGATTGGCGGAGGAGGCTCGGAGAAGAGCTAAAACATCTCGGGGGCTGAAATGTACACTCGAAAAATAATAAAAATCGGATTTTTAACTGGGGGGCCCACTGGTCGGTGTTGGTGGTCGGAAGGGCGGCGCCTGGGGTCGGGGTTGGAGGTTGGGAGGTGCGGCCAAGTGTAGTGGGACGGAAACGGACTATGGCGGCTCGATTTGGGGCGTTGGAGCTTTTGGGTTCGATTCTCGAAGATGGGGACGGGGATGGGCCGTCGGAGGGGAGGGGGAGGTGCGGTCGGAGGTGGGGAGGCCGGGGCTGAGGTGCGGCGGCGCCTAGAGGGTGGGGCGGCTGCGAAACCAAGGGCGACCGGGGGGGGGGGGTGTCTTGGGTTCGTGAACGACGGTTTTGAAATGAGGGGAGAGAGAGAAAGGGAATTGAGGCTATATATTTATATATATAAATATTTTATTATTTTTATTCTCAAAAAGGTGGCTTTATAATACGAACTCGAAATCACGCCCACCGACTGTCGTCCCTAGCGTATTACCCCCATTCCGAACACAATGGGATATGTATCGTAAGCTGATTCGATCGTTTCGATCAGTTTTCGTCAAAATCAACATATAACTCTATATATTGAATTTGAACGCGTATTTCAATTTACCGGGGCCACATACTAACTTTAAAAATTCCAGAAAAATACTTTCTGGCTTCGTATTGACGATACGGTCCTAACAAAAGTGGTTTCGTCGAAACCCGAGGTCGTTTGCAAAATGGCTATTTTCAAGGGCCTGAATTCCATAGCGACTATTCAGAATCTTCAACTGGACATATCTTTTGATTCCCGCTATGAAATTTCAATTTTTCGGATTCATTGGAAAGATATCATCAATTAGATCCTAATGTTTTTGGTTTCACTAAAATCCTGTTTGTTTGGCACCCGGTACATTCAATTGAAGTTTGAAATCGAATTATCGAACTACCGCGCCATTTTCAATTCTATTTATAATTATATATAATTATTTATATTCTAACGACGACGTATATAATATATACATTCTAATCTATTTAAAATAAATTTCCCGTCGATTTTATTTAAAATAATCTATTTTAAATGTGCAAAATTCGCTAAAATTGCCAAAATAAAAATTTTAAACTGGCCCAGATTTTCGGGTTGTTACAAAATTGGTTCTGATTTTCCAGGTTATTACAATCTCCCCCACTTAAAATCTTTTCGTCCTCGAAAAGGAAATGAAGCTAAAAGATGTTTATTTAGTAAATTTAATTTTCATCCTTTTATTGTTTGCTAATTTTATTAGTTGAATTTAATATTCACACAATACCATCATCAATCAATTAGTTGATGAAATTTTCAAAAATATATTGCTTTAATATATTCAAAAATCGTATTTTCTAAAATCAAATTATATATATAATAACAAGTACGTTAGTTATAAACTTTTTACTCTGACTCATTCTAGGGCATTACTAACCCCATCTCTAATGAGTTTCTCATTCTAGGATACTATCTCTAATGAGTATTCTTATTGGATACTACTGATCCAATCTCTGATGAGTCTTTTGTTCAGTTCTAACGAGTTGTACCCCAAAAATTTGAGCTAACCGGAGCTCTGATACCAGCTGTAAAGACCCGGAAATCCCTGCCCTTTTGGATCGACCATAAACCACACATGCCTGATTCAAAGAGTTAGAAATCTCCGAATACTTTAACTTTGGGCATACAACACATCAGAACAACAACACAGACTTTTATAACATCAATAATAAATGTTACATCAGAGTACATAATATCAGAGTACATCGATAAATAATACAGCGGAAGATAAATTACAACAAAGAAATATAATGCAGCGGAACTAATCTCAGCGGAAGGCCATCAATATTCTGGACATAGCTTCAGGCTTCAATCCAGGATCTTGCTTAACTATATCTGCAAAAAACTACTCGACTGCCCGTGTGGAAAGAGGGCACCCGAGTTTGCAAAGTGAAACAAACTACAGGTCAGTCGTGGGACTGGTGTGAGAAATCTTAACTTAACTTATCTAATAAGAAGGCAAATCACAGGACCACGCCGCTAACGCGGAACGGGTTTACTCCATTGGATTGCCAGTGCATAAAATAAGTAAATCGTCAAAGAACGCAATGCTTTTTAGAAAAATGAAACCATCATAAGACCCAGGTCCCATCACACAATGCAACGCAAACCGGAGGATAGGGTTTTACCTTATAATGGTCAAAAGATGCTTGATACGTAAAAACGATATTATTAGTGTGTGTATACATATTTAAAATATTTCAAATATAATATCAATCCTAGACGGCATAGCTACCATCTACTATGTCGCCATACTAGTTATACAATCAAAACCGCAAGGGGCGTATTGGAATTTGGGTTTCCATCATCAGTCAAGGCTAGGGAATAGTTCCTGACCGATTCGAGACACTCTAGTAATGTCTCAGGATTCGGATGCTGGCGAACCCTTGGATACAGCAGGGTCGGTCCACAAATACTTTAGTGGATTAGTTATGCCTGAACACACGCTCCCCGATCCTATTGGACCTACAAATCGGCCGAGGGCGACCGATAAGAATAAACCGAGGCCTCGCAAAAATTCCATCAACCACATAAGCAAATTTCAGCCAGTTTAAGCACTGACACCACTTCTAGCTAGAAAGAAACGTGTGCACTCCATGCGTTCCCTTCTCCCGTTTTAGACTCAATCGGTGTGTGAGGCTCACAAAGTCACGATATACACAAAGCTATGCCTAAATAGGCTATGCTTTGAGCATCAACCACAAGGCCTACTTTTCAACAAAGCCTTGATCATTTGCATCTTAGCATGTCACATTGTCAGACCCTACCAATATATATATAACCTCTAAGCTCATACATCTTAGAAAAGGGTGATAAGTAGAGAATAAATTCTTTACCACCAAACAGAAATATATAATCAGTAGTTCAACAAATACAGTAGAAAGGAATACAATGTCAGACACACAATCCATTTACAAATCCGTTCTGGGTCTGAACAAAACCGGAGGCATCATACCTCGCATATCCGAACAATCAACAATACGTCCGGACAACTACTACTTTGTCCCTGTCCTGGTTGCAAATCAGTCCAGAGCATCAGTAGTCCTTGTGTAACGACCCCAAACCCCGTACTGACGGCGGCAAGGGTAATCTTTGGGATATAACACATAAACAGATATTAGCAGAATAGAAATAAATAAATACACCAGATAATGCACAATAGAATATACTGGATAAACGTAATCATCAGAGTTACACAGTATATAGGATCATACTTAGTACAAATACAGTTCAGCTATACATAAATGTCTATAGCGGAAAACAAACATAATGTACAATAGGAGCTGAACAGCATAAAAAGAGGTAAATAATAGAATCCGTCTTCAGCTCCAACTATCCAGAAAGAGCCAGCTAAACCTGAATACAAGGCTGCCCATGTAGAAAAAGGGGCACCCGAGTTTGAAAGTGAAACAAACTACGAGTCAGTCATGGGACTGGTATGAGAAATCTACTCAACACATTTAAAATATGGCTAATCACAGGACCAAGCCAATTTCGTGGAACGGGTTTACTCCATAGGATCGCCAGTGCTTTAAAAACAAACAATTCTTTTAAACATCGCAATGCTTTTTATCAAAATGAAGCCATTATAAGACTCAGTTCCCATCACACAATGCAACGTAAACCGGAGGATAGAGTTTTTACCTTATAATGGCCAAGATATGCTTGATACGAATAAAACAAAAGCATTTGATATTATTACTAGTGTTTATATGTTTCAAAAACAATTTCAAATCATAACTATCAATCATAGACGGCATTAATGCCCCATACCACTATGTCGCCATATATAGGTATACAATCAAAACCGCACAGTCATGTATTTGGAAATTGGATTTCCGTCATGAACCAAGGCAAAAGATAGTCCTTACCGAATTCGAGACAATCTAGCCCATGTCTCAGGGCCCAGACTCAGGTGGGCCCTTGGAGCGACAGGGCTGGTCCACCGATGTGGATTCAAATTCCTGAACACTACGTTTCTCCGCCCTATGGGGCGTAAATGAGCCAACGAATGACTCCATCGGTCCCGAATCGACCGATATATCCGAGGCGCCTCGCTATCCATCATCCACAAAAGTAAAATGTTAGGCCGTGTAAAAACACCGACACAACTCCTAGCTAGAAAAAAACGCATTCCCTCCCTGAGGTCCTTGTCCCGTTCCTGGTTCATACCGGGGTGTGAGGCCCGCGAATTCACGTTATACACAAAGCTACGCCACACAGGCGGTGCTTTGATCATCACCACCAGACTTTGCTTTTCAACAGAAGCCCTGATCATTTGCCACTTAGGCATGCCACACTAGCAATTCATGCCATGCGACTGATATCCATCGATATACAACCTCTGAGCTCGTGCTTTTCAGAGAAGGGCGTTAAACAAAAGAATAAATCATCCACCGCCAAATAGATGTATATTTAATAGAGATCAATCAACACAGAATAAAATCCAATGTCAGACACACAGTCTATTTACAATTCCGTTCTGGGTCTGAACGAAACCGAAGGCACTATATACCTCGCAAACCCATCGATCTCCACGTACATCTGGACGATCACCACACATTATCCATATTTCGGGATGCCTCCCAATCAGGACATCAGTTACCATCCAAACAAGGTGAAGATTTCCGGTCTTCAACCACCGTCTTCATCTTCGATTTCTTATCGTCGATTCAGTTATTCAGAATGGGATAAACCCGGTCTTTCTGAGCAACTCGCGTATATAATAAACACGTGCTACACAAACACTACACACGCATCATTTCAATTCATTAGTCACTAACCGTCAATCAGTAAGAGAACGATTTCCCAAATATTAACCCCGAAGGCCGAAACCAACATCAGATCAAAATCCAGGAAACCATTCGACTTAGCTAACCTTCAGTTAATTTCTAAATTTCACATCCACATCATTTATAATATTTTATAACGATTTATCGCTATTTTTATTTATTTTAAAATAGCCAATTTATTCAAACGACGTTTCGGGTCATAACGCGGCCATGACGCTGTTTTTCTTCAGATTTGATTTACACATATCTGAAAATCTAACCGTTGGATCTTCAAAAAATTTATATCATTAGAAAGATCCTTTCAAAACGAATCCAACGTTCCAGTTTCGGGAAAATCCGACGGTCGGATCTCCCGGTATAATCGTTTGAAGTTTCGATTTCAAAATACGAACTGCAGCGTCGTTATTCGATTAAATATAATTATATTTATATACATACATATATATATATAAATATAATCGATTCTGGCGTTGTTTTTCTTCAGATTTGAATTAAACATTCTAGACAATCCAACTGTTGGATTTTTACAAAGTTGGTGCCGTTGGAAAGATATTTCCAAAGCGAACCCAACGGTTGCAGTTTCGGAAAAATCCGATGGTCGGATCTCCTACACTAATCGTTTGAAATCACAGTTTCAAAATATGAACTGCAACTTTGTTATTCGATATATTTCAATTCTATTTATATATTTATATCGATCCTTCGATTTCAAAACCATATGATTTTCATACATTTGATAAAAATGATGTTTTTATCTAACTGTCTTCTATTTCAACACTTCACTATTTTTAACAATTCATGTATATAATAAAAGTGTGATTTTTATTGTAAAACGATTTATTTCAAAACAAGACTATTTTATATAGTTAATATAGGTGATAAAAATAGTATTTTTACTATAAAACAATTTACTTCAAAACCAGATTATTTTATATAGTTCATATTGATGATAAAATTACGATTTTTATTATAAAACGATTTATTTCAAAAATATGAATACCATTCAACACATGAATTTCAATTGAACGAATGAATTTCGATTCAACACATGAAGGTTTTCTATAGTTTATATATATAGATAAAAAGGTGATTTTTATATTTGAAACACGAATACCATTCAACACATGAATTTCTATTCAACGAATGAATTTCGATTCAACACATGAAGGTTTTCTATAGTTTATATATATAGATAAAAAGGTGATTTTTATATTTGAAACACGAATACCATTCAACACATGAATTTCTATTCAACGAATGAATTTCGATTCAACACATGAAGGTTTTCTATAGTTTATATATATAGATAAAAAGGTGAATTTTATATTTGAAACACGAATACCATTCAACACATGAATTTCTATTCAACGAATGAATTTCTATTCAACACATGAAGGTTTTCTATAGTTTATATATATAGATAAAAAGGTGAATTTTATATTTGAAACACGAATACCATTCAACACATGAATTTCTATTCAACGAATGAATTTCTATTCAACACATGAAGGTTTTCTACAGTTTATATATATAGATAAAAAGGTGAATTTTATATTTGAAACACGAATACCATTCAACACACGAATTTCTATTCAACGAACGAATTTCTATTCAACACATGAAGGTTTTCTATAGTTTATATATATAGATAAAAAGGTGAATTTTATATTTGAAACACGAATACCATTCAACACATGAATTTCTATTGAACGAATGAATTTCTATTCAACACATGAAGGTTTTCTATTCAACAGACGAATATAATTTCAACACAGGAAAATAATTCAAACACATGAATATTATTCAAAATTTTGGCAGCATAACGGCAGGGTAGTTAAAACCGGGACCGTCCCTAGTACGGCTCCTCGCTCTAACTTAATGCCTCGCAGCTTTTAACAATGGGGAATCATGCATCTAGTTCGCACGCAGGTGGCATATATATTTTTTTCATTTCCACAAACTAATCCTATGTGGTTTCAACCAAATATTTCTCAACCACAAACGGGTTTTTTTCAACCACAATCAACCAATTTCAACCACAAACAATTCCAATCAACCATTCGCTATCAATCAATTTTCACACCAATCACAACCAATAAATATCGTCCATGGTTTGTGGACGAGGGGCGTGTGTATATATATATATATATATATATATATATATATATATATAGCAATTCACTTTTATTTCAACACATATATAATTTTTACAACGCATATATAACTTATACATTGAACGTACAACTTATACAACGCTTATACAAGAGGTTTACAACGCTTATATAACTCATACATCGACTATATAATTTATACATCGTCGTTTTCCATATCGTTTATAAATTAGAAATCTCACATTGGGTTCCACTCCACCAAAAATAGCAGAAGGCTCAGAAAAATATGCGGTCTCTTCTAGAATGTAGAAGACGTCCACACGAGTCCGATGTCTCTTGTTTCACTGAATTTCGACAAGAAACGAAAAAGATATGATTTTTATTCAAAAAATCAAATTTTGCAACACTTTTAAACCGTTATAATCAGTTCAGAAATTCCCAGCCGTTACCTTCTTTTCTGGTTCGAAACTAGGTCTGCATATTACGCGAGATCCGTTGCACGATATGAAGTTTGGGTTGTGCCATGTTGTAGAGGGAGGAGCAGGCTTCCCAGCGCCAGTGGGTTCACCCAGTTCGACGGTGTCCCTTAAGCACGACGGAGCTTCAAACGGCGGATCTTCCCTGGCGCAGAACTCGACAAACACTTGACGAGGAGGGGCAAATCCTATATGGATTTAAATAGGATGGAGAGAGCATCAAAACGTGGGTGGTGGCGCTCGATTTCGTTGAGAGACGGGGGAGAAATCGAAGAGAGAAGGGGTGGAGGCTTTTCCGCGTTGCGTGCCTGATGATCGGAGAGAGGGAGAAGATGGAGTGGGCAATCAGATTTTTTCTTTAATTTATATATTTTTAAATTTAAAAAATACCCCCTTTTACACATGAACCCCAATCCAAACCCAATGACTATCGTCCCTAGCGTTTTACCCTCATTCCGAACACAATGGGATATCTTTCGTAGACCCATTCGACTGTTTCAGTCAGTTTTCCTTCAAATTAAAGTATAAAACATTCAATATTTGATTTGAACGTACATTTCAATTTGCCAGGGCCACAAACTGATTCGAAAAATTCCAGAAAAATAAATCTAGCTATGTTTTGACGATACGGTCCCAACAAAACTAGTTTCGTTGAATTCTGAGACCGTTTCAAAAATGGCCCATTTCTGGTTGATCCAATTTAACTGTAATTGACCAAAACACGTTTTCCATTGTCACGCTCACATACTAGCTTCAAAAATTATGAAATTTGAAACCTAGCAATAACTTCACATCCTGGATCCAACAAAAGTGGTTTCGTCGAATTCCGAGGTCGTTTAAAAACAATAGTTTAAAAAACATCCAACGCCTTCATTCCAATTCAGTATATTCTTTTAAATAGAATCCGTTATTAGGGAAAGGTTCCCATTGATTTTATCAAAGATAAATTCTTTATAAAATCAATCTTTAATCTTCTATCTAAAGATTCATTAAAACTCCAATTTTGGGGTTTTAATGTCAAAAATCATTATTAAATGATTATTCCAATTTTTAAGGAATTAACTATGTCTTTAATTGGGTTAAAAAAAATCAATGTCGTTTAAAAACATAGTTCACAATAAACCCAGTTCACATATCTTTTCATTTCAACTACTAAATATAATCGAAAACTCTAAAATCTTAATTAAAAGATTTATCCTTTAAATACGGGGTTTAAGAACAGTGTTATTTAAGACACCATTCACGACAACCCAAAATCTAATTCTTTTATTTACTTCAAATTAAATATTAATCTATTTAAAGACTTCATTACATCTTAATTTAAAATATTTAATCTAGTTAATACTAGTTTATTTCTATAAAACATATTTATCTTTTGTCCATCCTGGAACGGACAAAGAAATCATCATTTTATTATTTGTTAAATATTATCTTAAAATATTCATTATTAAAAATATTCATTATAAAAAAATTATTTATATAAGATATGCTTTACAGTACAATATTCTTTAATTTTAAAAGATATTTAAATTACAATGTTCTTTTATTCTAAATATTCCTTATTTTAAAAGAAATCTTGAAATGGAATGCGACTCAATCATTTACCATATAACTTTAGTTACATGGATTTCGTACATTGCATGTATATAAATAATCATCATACATCTATTCACATCCAGAGTGAAGTTTATAACTGTGTGAGCGTTAAAATGAAATAACAATGCTCAACACAGCATGTTGATCTATCGATCGACGTACAAAATAAATATTGGGATTAGTGTATGTCAATTTTTATCCCAACACCCGTGTGGGGTTTTCAGCCAACAAACAATTCATATGAATAAATGATTGGTTAAAGAATTTAACCAATTTAATACTACTAACATGTTGATGAAAACGAAATAACATGTTGTTTATTTCTAATGCCGAATAAAATGTATTTCTATTCGTATAATTTCCCTATACATTTCAAATGTCACATAAACTGTAATTTATGTATATGACATTATAACAAGATAAGTTTATTGGTTTACATTTCTAATGTATAATCTAATACATAAAAATGTGTATTTTAAGTTGCATAAAAAATGTAATCATTAACATCTATAAAATGTCACCTTAATTCACCTATATATTCTAATGTATGTTTTAAACCAATACTATGATTTTTATATGTGAATATAATTTCTAATGTAAGTTTGCAAATAAAGAATGACCTTTATATTTATTTATAAATTCTATCACATGTTATGCAAATAAAAATAATTGTTATATTTACATGTCAGTCTTATCATGTGTTATGCAAGTAAATATTTTTACCATATTTACATATAAGTTCTATTTCAACAAAATGTACAAGGAATGATACTTCCATTTCGTGGTAACCCAAACCTATTCCTTACAAATGCTATTTGGGTTTAACTCTTTTATTTAATCAAAAATGTAATTTTTGTTTTATTCTAAATCTAATTAACAAAAATGTAATTTTTGTTCCAACTATTATATTTTGACAGAATGGATATATTGGTTCAACTAATCTATTTGGTCAACCAATAAAAGTAATGACTTTGTTTTGTCGACAAATCTATTTCAACAAACAAATAAAAGTGATGTTTGTTTAATCGGCAAATTTTAATTTATCACAACAAATAAAGGTGATATATTTGTCTCATCAAAACTTATGCGCCAAAAATGATCATGTTTGTTTTAACTATTACAATTTGGCAAAAGGGACCAATTTGTTTTTAACAATTATAAATTGACAAAAGGGAAAAATTGGTTTTCAACTAAGACAAATTGACAAAAGTAAATATTTTGTTTTATTCTTTTAATTTAGACAAAAATGGGTATTTTTGTCTACTGTTACTTTAATGATAAAATATGAATGTTTAATTATTCATTCTTTTTCAATAGCTGGAAAAAAAACATTTTTTCAATTCCTTCCTTTAAAATGATAAAAATAACTCTTTTTATTTCCTATAAAATATTTGACAAAATGACTCTTTTCATTTCACATAGAATTTCAATAAGAAATGAAATTCTAAAATCTATGATTCATATTGTCTTTTTAATGAAAATAAATGAAACATTAATTCTTACCTTTTTTTGCTACAACTAGAATTTAACTAAAATTTAACTCTTAAATCCTGTCTTTGTTTACATCGGAAAATGTAAATAAAAAGGTAATTCTTAATTTGAAAGTAAAGTGAGAGATTTTATTCATGTTTTATTTGCATTAAAGGATGCAAATAAAAATGCAACTTTCAAAATGACATTTTATCTATATCAAAAAAATGTAATCAAAATGTAACTTACATTTTGATGTTTTGTTTACATTTAGAGTTGCAAACAAAAGTAAAACCTTAATTTTTTAATGTTTTATTTGCAATAAGGAATGCAAATAAATAAATTACTAAATGTAACTTTTATTTATAGATTATTTGAAAATAAGGAATGCAAATAAAAGAACAAATTCTATTTTTTAATGAATATTTGCATTGATGGACGCAAATAAAAGAACTACTTTTATTTTCAATGAACATTTACATTTGTGAATGCAAATAAAAGGACAAATTTTTAATTTCCAAAGTATATTTGCATTTGTGGATGCAAATAAAAGAAATATTTTCATTTCAAGGTATATTTGCATTAGTGAATGCAGATAAAAGAACAGGTCCTAATTTCAATGTATATTTGCATTAGTAAATGCAAATAAAGGACTAAATTTTTGTTCTCAATAAATCAAGTTCTAACAAAAGTGTTATTCATTTTTTTTCCTTTTGTTCCACTACTTATGTTTTAACAAAAATGTTACCTTTAATTCCCCAATCATAATTTGACAACAATGTTATTATTTTATTCAATGTATATTTTTGACAAATTCTATTCAAGGTATAAGAAAATGATATATTTGCATTGGTGCATATAGATAAATGAATAAACCTTAGTTTCATTTTATATTTGCATTTGTAAATGCAAATAAAAGAATAAACTTTAATTTCAACGCATATTTGCACTGAAAAATGCAAATAAAGGAATAAACTTTATTTTCAAATATATGTACTTGCATTGGTGAGTGCAAATGAAAGAATAATTTGTTTCAATATATATTTGCATTAGTAAATGCAAATAAAGAACAATTTCTATTTTTCAATATATATTTGCATTAGTGAATGCAAATAAAAGGATAGATTTTGTTTTAAATTTTATTTGCATTAGTGAATGCAAATAAAAGAATAAATTATATTTAAAATATATTTGCATTAGTAGATGCAAATTAAAGTATAATTTTCATTTCAATCTATATTTGCATTTGTAAATGCAAATAAAAGAAGAAAAAAAATCAATTCCAATGTATATTTTTGCATTTGTAAATGCAAATAAAAGGATAAACTTTAATGACAATTGAAAAGTGATTTTACTTGTAAAGTAAGTTCTACACTTCTAATCTAAACAAATAAGAAGGATAATTTTTATTGTTTACAAATTCTATTTTAATGGAACATTTCATTTAAAAGGTGATTTCTATTATAATGTATGTTTCTGTTCTAATATGATATGTTAAAACAGAATGACAATTTATTCTAATCTTTTTATTTAAACCAAAACATGAAAGTGAAAATATTATTTTTAATTTACACTTCAAATTTTGGCACACATGAATATAAAACATTATATATATACGATAATAGATGATATTTTATTATACACATAATTCTAGCAAACACAATCAATCGTACATCACATCCACAACACAATCAACATGGAAATAAATGTATACATACAATATGAATCTCATACTGAATGAATATATAAACTAATAAAATAAATAATTAATTTTTAAATTTAAAAATAGATATCTCACCAATGGATTCAATTCTGAATAAATCGCATCTGAAATTTGGTCAAAATTTGATCTGCTCCGTTTCAGATCTGGTTTGTTCCATCGTCTAGATCTCGATTTTGTGATTCCAACACAACTGATTTCGTTTGATTCTGATTTAATATGACAAAGTTACAATGATTTACACATTGGATTATATTAAAAATAATTAAATTTATAATTAATACATCATTACATCTTAATCCCCTTGATTAGATCCATCTTCATTCTATCGTTTACAACCGTAGCCTGAAACCCATTTGCTCCCATTGAACATTCACGTCATGCTGCCACTACAGGAGTTCGGATCGCCATCCGTCTTCACCGTGTCGGAGCCCCCACTGTGTTCCACCGTCGCTCGCAACCACCACCGGTTTGGTGGTCCCTATACGTCGTTAAAGGGGTGCGAACGGAGCGGGGTTGTTACTGAAATTCGAGCCCTCCTCTTCACAATATATGATCTCCACCGCACAACCAAAAGATCTCAAGACCCTCTTTCATTTATTTATTTATTTTTGGATATTTTGATTTTTACTTAATGGATTTAAAGAAAAGGGGAAATGAATTTGGGAGTGTTAGGGCCATTGATAAAGAACATGGCGGCGGCTTGGAATACGAATTGGGATTTAGTTTTGACCGTATATATTAGGGTATATATATATATATATTAAATAATATTTAATTTAATAGTTGTTTATCTTATCCTTTTTGATCTCTTTTATTTTCCTTTTTCTTGTGTTTATAAAAGGTATATAGTATGGCATATATGTATATGAAAAGAAGAGAGAGAACATGAAGAATTAAAGTATATGAATTAAACGCATGCAGCAATTATTGTTATCACTGTCATTATTTTCCTTTTTTATTTTCCTTGCAATGAATGACACGCCTCATTGAATATGATTTCAAATTTTATTTATTTTACGAAAGAGGCGACTTTTATTTTATTATATATATATATATATTACTTCCTTTATTCGGTTGCATGTTTTACTTTATTCCTTACTTGTGTCCCTACATATGTTTTATGTTACAAGGAAAATAAATTGGCTGAGGTGGCGTATTTATTTCTCATTTATGTTTCCTTAAATCCCCTTGGATTACATGCTATAATGACACATCTACCTTATTTATTTATTTATTTATTTATTCAAATTTCAAATGTAGATAACAATGAGAGATAGAGAGAATGGAATGGAAAGAATGAATGCTAAATTAATGCTATTTGTTAGAAATTAGAACTAACACAACAATATTAAATATTATTGTTAGAAATGAATCTTTGCAACTTTTCACATTTCAAAATTGACTAATTAACGAAGGTTTTTGAACATGTAATCTACATTTTTAATTCCTAAAAGTTACATTTTGAATTGACAGGGGAATTATTTAAGAGGACAACGAAATATGTGTGTGTGTGTATATATATATATATATATATATATATATATATATATATATATTGTCAGAATTTATTTCATTTATAACCTACACATTATTTTCAATCAATAGATTAATAAAGGTCATTAAAGTTCCTAAGGCATTTTTAATGTTAACACATTTCAAGCTAGAATTTTTTTAAATGCATCATTCTACATTAAAATGTAATTTCTTTATTGAACCATTCTTATATTAAAAATGTAAATTTTAATTGTTAACTTTTTTTAACTTTAATAATGAAAATTTTAAATTTTGGCGCATTTTCTAACAAAATTTCCCTAAAATAAAATTTTAAATTGTTTCTGATTTTCTGGGTTGTTACAGATAGTTAAGACATACATCATATACCTTTAACACTCAGTGTCTTACAATACTTCCTATATAAAATTAATTTGGAAACATTCATAAATTTATTTTCAATTATCTCATTAATGCCTATATTGAACCTTTAAAAAAAATGAAGGGTTAAACTGCAAAATTTTCACAACAATAGTTTAAAGTTATCTAGTCAAAATGTATAAACAAATTTAATAATTTCCTTTATTATCAATCACAATTTAACAAATTATAAATTGTTGTTTATCACAAATAAAATTTTAAATCGTTCGTTAATAACATCATATAATTTTATTTAGGACCAATTTATATTCAATAATTTAATTTAAAAATGGAATTTTTAAATTCTGACGCATTTTCTAACAAAATTTCCTTAGAATAAAATTTTAATTTGGTTCTGATTTTTCCGGATTGTTACAAATTGTTCAACTTTTCAATTTCTAAGAATTTTTAAATTCTTCAAAAATTTGGCTAACTCCCTAAATTTTCAAAAAAATTCGCCATAACCTCCTTTGTACGGGAAGACATTTAAAACCACGACTACCCCCGCAGGGCGCTCATCAATCCAAAATAAAAAGAAAAAGCCAATCGGCTCATAAAATCATCCAGACCTAAGAAAATAGTAAACATGTACCTATTTGTCGGGCATACAATTTTATTCCTCTTTTTAGCTTCCATGCTATGATCTGTTTAATATATATACATGTATGCAATTTCAAACAATTCTCAATTTAGTTCAATGTTTGATTCAATTTGGCTAAATTTCCCTTTCATTATTATATTGGTTCAAATGAATAATCACACAA
Organism: Allium sativum; assembly: GCA_030737875.1. Taxonomy (NCBI): domain Eukaryota; kingdom Viridiplantae; phylum Streptophyta; class Magnoliopsida; order Asparagales; family Amaryllidaceae; genus Allium; species Allium sativum. The sequence goes on along the minus strand of CM060912.1, from coordinate 130,339,040 downwards.
CACAATCATCAATCAATTAGTTGATTAAATTTTCAAATTCATAACTTTGACATATATATATATATATATATATATATATATATATATATATATATATATATATATGAAAAATCATGTTATTGATGCAAATTCACAATAATAACCCTATCTAGTTTTGGCTATCACACCAGCCAAGTGATAATATATAGATATCAAAATTTTGAAACTCGAACATAGAATCTGATGGTGATATATCAATTATCAGAATCATCTCCGGGCGACTAGAGTGTGTTTCTATATCCATCCAGTATATTTGACACTTCAAATACACGTGGATTAGACGTATATTAAAATCTCTATATACCCGATAGTCCAAAATTAATTGAAAATAAAATACTCCAATACATATAATATGGTTTAAATTGTCAAAACAAAACTTGTTTTCATTTTTATTTTAAAAATAACACTCTTCACACTCACTCTAGGATACTGCTGATCCTATCTCTAAAGAGTTACTCTGTAACGATTCGGGTTTTTCGATCATTTGAATCTAAATTTTTAAATTGGTTTTAAATATTTTATTTGGAAATATTAATGGATATTTAATATAGAACTTATTGTTAAACAATGATTGAATGTTTAAATTTATATTTGATTAAAAACGAACTCGAAATGGCATGGTAGTTCGTAATATTGAGTTTTCAACTTCAATTGAATATACAGAATCCATGTTAAGTCAGGATTATATGAAACAAGAAGCGTTCGAATCTATTTGATTATAATTTTCTAATGGAAGAGAAAAATAAGAACTTCATCTTATATATTATGAGTCATGTCCAAATCAAAATTTAAAATAGTCGCTATGGAAATCGTTAATAAACAATAACGTTTATTTAATTTATTTAATAAGGAATTTCTCTGAAATTCGAATATCGTTAAAACTGGAATACGTTAATTTTGTGTTATAATTCTATAATAGGTAAATTTAAGGTGTATATTACTTTATTTGAATATATATATGGTAATAATAAAAATTTATTATTATTTAATTTAAATTGTTTTGATTTAATTATATTAAATGATATTATATAAGGTATAGAAATAATTATTTCTCCTAACAACTTCCGTTTTCAGTGAAACAAATTTATTGAAATACGTATGGCTAATAGCTGCTAGATTTCCAGTTTGGAGCCAACTGGAGTTATTTTGTCGGTAGACGAAATTTAAAAGTGAATCGATGGATACATTGGAATTTAAAATAACATCATTATGCAAACGGAGATCGTTTTCAACGAAATTAGTTTCATTAGAACCGTAACATCAAGTTATACAATGGTGTCCATTTTCATAATTTTTGGATAAATGCATTTATCAGTGCGAGAAACTTTTTATAGGATCATCCTAGTTAAGCTAGTAGTTGGCCAGGCAGTTTTGAATGTCATTAGCGCATATGCCCCACAGGTAGGTCTAAGTGAAGAAGCCAAAAGGAAGTTCTGGGAAGACTTGGATGTCATGGTTAGGAATGTGCATAGTAGCGAGAAACTTTTTGTAGGAGGAGACTTCAATGGCCATGTTGGCTCATCTAGCGAGGGTTTTGAGCGAGTGCATGGTGGTTTTGGATTTGGCAGTAGGAACCAAGAGGTTGAAGATATTTTGAATTTCGCTCTCTCTTTTGATCTCATGATTGCTATTACCTTCTTTAGAAAGAGGCAATCACATCTGATCGCCTTCAGTATTGGCCAACAGGCTAGCCAGATTGACTTTTTCCTAACCAGGAGAGATAGTAAATGAGATTGTGTTGATTGCAAGGTCATGCCTGGAGAATGTATCGTCTCACAACACCAGCTCTTGGTATGCATGTTTCGGCTTCGAGTGGTGAAGGATAAGAGAGCAAAGATTAGCAGGACGAAATGGTGGAAACTCAAATGAGATGCTTCACGGGTGTTTAAAGATAGAGTGATGGGAGAAGGGGCTTGGAATGTGGAAGGAGAAGCAAATGTCATGTGGAATGCGATGGCAACTTGCATTCGGAGAGTCGCCACTGAGGTATTTGGGATAACAAGAGGAAGCAAGCGAGAACCCAAGGATTTGTAGTGGTGGAATGACGAGGTGCAAAAGGTTATCAAAGAGAAGAAGGAATGCTACAAATGCATGTACTATCATAGAAGCGAAGAGAACATGCACAGGTACAAAGTGGCAAAGAAGACTGCAAAGAGAGCTATGAGTAAAGCAAGGGGACGAGCGTACGAAGATTTGTATCAAAGGCTAAGTACAAGGGAGGGTGAAAAAGACGTTTACAGAATAGCTAGGCTACGCGAGAGGAGGACAAGGGATTTCAATCAGGTTAAATGCATTAAGGATGAGAATGATAGACTTTTGGTGAAGGACAATGAGATAAAGAATAGGTGGAGAGAATACTTTGATATGCTTTTCAACGAAGAAAGTGATAACTCTTCGATCGAGTTGGAAGACTTAGCCGACAGCACCAATAGACATTTTGTGCAGAGATTTCAAGAAGATGAGGTAAAGGGGGCATTGAAACGTATGAAATCAGGCAAGTCGGTAGGGCCTGGTGACATTCCTATTGAGGTGTGGAGATGCTTTGGAGATGCAGGGATAAGATGGCTAACTAAGTTGTTCAATAATATTTTCAAATCAAACAAAATGCAAGATGAGTAGAGGAGAAGCATTTTAGTTCCAATCTTCAAGAATGAAGGAGATATTCAAAGTTGCACGAACTATAGAGGAATTAAGCTTATGAGTCATACAATGAAGCTTTGGGAGAGAGTTTGCGAGCAGCGTTTGAGGAGGTTGACAAGTGTCTCTGTAACACCCCACGTCCATTAATGTCACTCACAAAGGGAATGCATTAACTTCCATGGAGGTTATAAGTGAATATAGAACAGAAAAATTACAACAAGACAGATAATAAGTCGTACTTGGAAATCTAAAACCTCATTTTATTGTAGCGGAAATTAAACATGTTTATTATACCATAAAAACCATAAATCAGAGTCAAGTACAATATCCATCTTGATCAAATAAAATACATAATCCCATTCCATAAATAGCCATAAAAAAAAGATAACAAGCTGGACTTTACTTCAACGGTCCAAGCTTTCCAAGGAGATGAAGCAATCCAATCAAACTCCACTAGAGCTGGGTCCAACCAGAGGACCTGGAGGGGGAAAAAGGATAGAAATAGAGAGGGTCAGACATAAAGTCTGGCGAGTATGATAATTCTAACAATACTATTATCAAAATAACTAGACTAAGGCATAAACTGGAAGACAAGTAAATGTCTATGAACTCATAGGTATGGAATGAGCAGATGAAGATAACGTGAAAGATAACGTTAAAGGCATACCTAATTACTAACGAATAATTACTATACTGCACCGCACATTACTACACTGCACCGCACATTACTACACTGCACCGCACCAGTCACCCTAAAGGTTGATCCCACTTGCTTCACACTGAAACTTTATAAATAGCCTTGCGTACCCCTAGCTGACTACATAGGTGTCGTCTGCCTCTATCTCCACTAGGTGTACCCCACTACCCACTTTCGATCGGCTCCCTACTCGTAGATACCCGTGCTGGCCCCATAGTGGGGTGTATCACTCCCCTAAAGTGGCAACCCGATACAACTTGAGAATGCACGGCTTATACCTACACGATGCAACAACGTCTTACCTACTAGCCCAGGTCCACACACGCATATGAAACCCGTTGGACTTGCGTTGCCACCGCTCCCCGTTTTGGCCTCTTACAGTCAATCCCAGTATGCGTGTCCCATCCTCGACTTGGGTCGAGCCCACAAAGATACGTTTGGGATACTGGTTGAAATGGGCCCCCACAAGCTACCCACCTAAGCTTGTCAATAGTAGTATATCCCACTTAACCCTCTTAGTCATGTTCATTTACATGTGTGTTTGGTTAAGTCTTACTAATCGTATTTCACATGCCACTAAGGTCACCCACTAGATTCTTCATGCCACCCAAGGCACCTACTTAACCCCCATGTCCCACTTTACATGTTTGTCTGGTTAAGTATTTCTTAATTCATTCAGGCCATAACCTCATAAAGACCACTCACATTAGACTGACATTTATGGCAGCTGGATTTGTCGGGCGGGTCCGGGCAGTCTTACACCATAAAAGAGTCTAACCTCGTGTCTTTACAACTGTTATGCTTTAGTTTAGGCCTAGGACCTCTCACATTGGGCTGACATTTGTGACCACTGGATTTGTCGGGCGGTTCCGGGCAGGTTTACGTCACAAACGAGTCCAACCTCGTGTCCTAAGCATTGATTAACACCTATAATTTTTTACCCCAGTTTTAATAATTCCCTATTCAAATTATTAATTACTTCCAATTTTAATGATGTCCATAATTGACTCAATTATGGCCATCCATTCATGGCATGCAAAATCATATCAATTGCACCCCAACATCTTAATATTAAATCCTTAATATTACCCTTACCCCACGTTTATATGTTCGCTTATTCAACGCAGAATATACTTTAGACTCGAATAGTCTAACTTATAGCACAAAAATAAATTATCACAACATATAGACAATTAAAATGAATCTAATCATAATAGGGGTGAAACTTGCATAAACTACACATGTTAAGGATCTAAAGGTGTCAACTTGTTAAATGTCACAATTTACATGATAACCCAAATTTATGTATGAACTTGCATAGGGATTTTTAGGCAACATAATGATGGTGTGAACTAGCTTAGAATTTCACATATGTCATAGCACAATCCTAGATGTCATAATAGATGTCGTGGCATATGTTCATAACTTTTACCAATCAACTTAAACTTGCATATGTGACTTTTCATATAGATCAACATAACCAAAATAGTATCAACATTATGATTTGATTAACATGAACTAATAAGCATAGGCAATAACATCATGACTTTAAAGCATGTATGATTTATCACAATTTAGCATAGAACTCTCAACATGCATAACATCATCATAGCATAATTTACAACATATAGGATATCATCACCACATAGCATAAGATTTATAACATACATGATAGAAAATGGTTTACAACAACATATATGATAATCCACATCATTCACTTATAATCCATTCATGACTCAATCGAATTAGTTTAATAATAATCTTATTAAGATCATCATACTCACAATTTAGAAGAGAAAGATAGCCTAGATTTGCTTTAGAGTTGAGTAGAATTAGGGTTTGATAGCCTTTCTTTCTTCTTAGTTGGCGGCGACTCCACTGAGTTCCATTGCGGCGGTATGACGGTAGCTACTCTATATGAATTAGGGTGAGAAACTACCTAGGTATTTATAGAGTTAGGATTTATTTTATACCGTCAGATCAACACAGAACTAATCCCAGCCAACCAGATTAGGTCAAAAACCCTAATGGGTCATCACTCAGTCAAAAACAGACTCAGCCAAAACCCTAGCCGACTGACCAGGTCGACACTATAGTCGACCTGGGGGGGACCGGGGGGGAGGGGAGGCAGGTCGACACTAGTGTCGACTACCTAGTCGACCTGCCTGGGCGGGAATATTTCCCGCCCAGCCCACTTCTGCACTTTCAGTTTGAATTTTAAATTTCGTGCGAGCTGTTTTGAATTTTCTGAAATTTCCGATGGCCATAACTTCTTCATACGAAGTCCAATTCACGCAAACTCGGACTCTATTTCAACCAGAATTCTGAGACGATCACAATGGCGAAACCCGTTTCCCACAATTCTCAAGTCTTAGATTAGTTATTCTTTAATTTGTGAATATTAATATTAATAGAATTACGGGGTGTTACAGTCTCTAGGAATCAATTTGGTTTTATGCCTGGAAGGTCAACCACTGAGGCGATTTTCTTGGTTATGCAACTTATGGAGAGATACAGGGAGCAGAAGAAAGATCTCCACATGGTTTTTATTGACCTGGATAAATCTTATGACAGAGTGCCGAGGAGGGTTATGTGGTGGGCACTAGAAAGGAAGAGAGTGCCATCAAAATATATTACCCTTATTAAGGATATGTATGAGGGGGTTGTGACTAGTGTTAGGGCATGCGATGGTGAGACCAAAGATTTCCAATTAACATAGGGTTACATCAAGGTTCGGCTTTGAGCCCCTATATTTTTGCATTAGTGATGGATTTAATCACAAAAAATATACAAAGGGAGATTCCCTGGTGTATGCTCTTTGCCGATGATGTTGTGTTGATTGATGAAAGTAGAATAGGGGTTAATCGACAACTGGATTTGTGGAGGGAGACCTTGGAATCAAAGGATTTCAGGCTAAGCAGAACTAAAACAGAGTATATGAAGTGTGAGTTTAGCAGTGTCAGGTCAGATGACGGAGATGTTACCCTGGCCAGTAGAGTAGTACCCAAGAAGGAATCGTTTCGATACTTAGGATCTATATTGCAATTTGATGGAGAGATTGATAAGGATGTTGGTTTTAGAATTCAAGCAGGATGAGTGAAATGGCGACTAGCATCTGGCATTCTCTGTGATCGGAAGATTCCTCATAATCTTAAAGGAAAGTTCTATAGGACAGTAATCAGGCCTGCAATGTTATATGGTGCAGAATGTTGGCCTATTAAGAGGCAACACGTCCAGAAGACAAGCGTAGCAGAGATGCGGATGCTGCGTTGGAGCTGTGGGCATACCAAACGAGATCAAATTAGAAATGAGGATATTTGGGGAAACTTGGAGTTGCACCTATTGAAGAGAAGTTAGTCCAATACCGCTTGAGATGGTTTGGACATATCCAACGTAGACCATACGATGCACCTGTACGTGTTGGAATTCTAGGCCGCGCCGAAGGCCCAAAGAGAGGTTGAGGTCGACCTAAAATGACATGGGAGGAGATAATAAAGAGAGATTCAAGTAACTGGAGTTTATCGGAAGAGCTGGTAGTTGATAGGAGTGCATGGAAATTGGCAATCCATGTACTAGAACCTTAGGTTTTTTTAGACTTTATTTCACGTTTACTGAACCTTTTTACTTTTTATTACTATTTTAGATTTTATTTCACTTTTATTGAAACTTTTTACTTATTATTATTATTTAAAAAAAACTTTATTAGACTACTTTTTATTTGTTTGGTTATTTTAAACCCTTTATGTATATATATTATCATCATTATTAATTTTGTTTTATTTTAATTTTGGGTTCCATATCTAGCAAACCCCAACTTGTTTGGGATATATAGCTTTGTTGTTGTTGTTGCGTTTATCAGTGCAAATTTAACGGATAATGATAAATAATGGTTAGTGGTAGAGTTTAATACCCTATTATATATTTATTCCTCGTTCATAAATAATCCACATCTACCTACCAATTTCGCTCTGTCCAAAATTATACCGCTCCATGTTCCTCCTCTGTTCGCTGGACATTTTTGCATTGAATTTTCGTTGTCCTACTAATACACATACTACCCTAAGCTCTAATGTGTACACTCAATCCTAATACTTTCCTTCCTATTATGTTACGCATGTGATTTTTGAAAATCACGCTTATGCCAAACCTAAACTCAGACAAATATATATATATATATATATATATATATATATATATATATATATATAAGAAAAACCGCACATGATATCTTAGTATAATACAAATAACTGTATATACATAAACATATACATCTGTTGCCGTACTTTGTATGCTGAACACTGCAAACCAACCATTGTTGTGCCTAAATTGAAAAGAAAATACATGGAAGAACACATCACCCAGGCGTAGGATAAGAATTTAAAGCAAGAACGATGCGAAATTAAACAGCACTGCAGCTCTATGCTAGGCCTAACCCATACATGAAGTGAAAATACACGCAGATGCTACATCTCATCCATCGTTTCACCATCACCCAGCTATGGAAATACGCATCTTGCTGCACTCTACAACAAGCCTACCAAACCCAACACCGTGATAGTCAAGGTATTGGTGCTATAAATACGAGATCCATCTCAGTGTTTCAGCAAGCTTGCAGAAGCTTCTCTCCAAATACAAACAAACCCGTATATTGTAAATGAAAGAAAAGTTTCCTTCACGTAAAATGAGCTACTGTTCAACATCACTAGCATGAGCTAAGCGGTGACAGATGTGTGCGAATGGCAGGTTATGCAATGCGTTAGCCGGATTTGCTGCAACCCGGTGGTGGGAGGCGCTACAGTACAAGGGGGTGGGTACAAATTTTCGATGCCAGTTGTTACATCGAGGTACTATCGCAGTTTGGGTGGGAGGGAAGAGTCGAGCAATACATGGTGGTGGAGGAAATAACAAGAAGGAGATGTGGAGTTTGAGGGTGAAGGTATTAGCAATGTAGAAAGAAGAGTGGGAAGGGGAAAGCAACAAACATGTACTGGTGTTTAAATAAAGTAAGAAAACAGAAAGGATGATGGAAACTGTTTGCACGGTGGTTTCAGAATGAAGTAATACTGGCATGAAGAAGGTGTAGGGAGGAAAGAGAAATAGAAGGGGGCGGTTCTATGTTTAATTGGAGACCGTGGGCCGTTGATTCCTAATGGGCTTTTGGCCCTTATATATATATATATATATATAAAGATTTGAAAAAGGAACGAAATAGCAGAGTTTCGGAGGAAGGAAACAAAGAAGCTTTGGGGAAGAAGTATCCCTATTACTAACGGGTTAAGGAGCAATGACGTGGAACTGGGCAGTGTCAGTTTGGTAATGTCGTATTGGGCAGGAAGGGGCATTGGGCTTGGGCCTAGTATTATATATTTATATAAAGGGGGGAATGAACGAAAATGCGCAGGAATAAGGAAGAGTTGCTGGAGAGAAATATAGTATGGGAAGACGTCACGTAGGTGGCAATTTGGAAGGCTTTGGTGTCATATGTCAACAGAAAAGGTTCGTATTTGTGGCTATAAATTTAGTAACATTCCTAATCTCACAATTTAGACATACTTAATGAAGTTATTAATTATTAAATATAAACCTATAATTTGGTTTGGTAAGGTATATTATCATAGGTCCTTAAAGGTGCCTTAGTTTTCAATCCACGCTAATGCTATAACTACTATAATTCTCTGTAATTAGATTTTTATTCAACCATTAACCCTTAAACCCATATAATTAAATTAATATATGATTAAGAATTAATTATTTAATCGTGAACATTATTAAATGCCATAACTAATTCATATAGCATCAGGATTAAACAAAACAAGGTGCGTTGGAATCACATGAATGAGGAGTACGAGTCTTAGCTGGTCTAGTCAGAATTGGAAACACCAGATATTTCTAATTAAATTAAACGACAGTTTAATTTAATTAAAACCAAGTGGCTAATCAACCGAATTAAGTCAAGGTGAGTAGAACTCACTCTGTTCTCCTACTTATAATTATTATAAGCCAGGTTTATTATTCGTATGTTATGGCTGCTAATTATTGGTTGATTGATGATTGTTTGAATGCATGTTGAATATTTTTATATCAATTTTTTTAAAATTAAAGGATTTTTTAATTTAAATGAAATGACGTCGTTATTTTTAATGATTTCCAAATAAGGTAACTTACCTTGTTGGTTACGTTTATAATAATATAAACTTATTAAATTAAATTGGATAACTGAATTGTTGTTTATTGACCGTTATCAGCTGAATTGATTATTTATTTGCAAATGACTATTAAATGAACTGTTTAACCAATATGATTGGGTTGTTGATTTGATTATTGATCATTGAATATGAATTAAAAATTTCTTGTTATTAACCAATGTGTGATATATATATATATATATATATATATATATATATATATATATATATATGAGAACAGGCTATTATAACTGTCCAGATGTATTGATGTACTCTGATGTTGAAAGTACTATTCAAGATCTCAATAAAGTTTATTTTTGTATTATATTTTGTTCCACTGCAATGTGAAACTCTAATGGTGTTGTGTTGTCATTCTTCTTCTTCTATTATAAATATTTCTTTCTTTCTTTTCTCATCCTATAATTTTCTTTCTAATAACATTCCGGTGGTTTCGATGCTTGAATGCTCGACATGGTGTTTTTGTGTTGATTTTCGGGGTCAAAATCCCCGCTCGTTACAGTGGTATCAGAGCAATGGTTTAGTAATAACCTTGGCTCTACGGAGTTACTCAATAGAAATGGGGTTAGCAATACCCTAAATTGAGTTTGAATACACACACACACACACGAGAGTGCGTATTTGTAATTTGATACAAAATTATTTCAAAGATACTTTATAAAGAAGGGAAGTTTTAATTCTCATATAGTATTATTAATGTTGATTTAAATTAGAGTTCAATTTGATTATGAAATTCAAATGAGATTGGGGATTGTTTAATGTAACTAGAAGTATTTGTGAACACTAAATTTTAATATAGAATTAAATAAATCAGTATATAAATTGAACTAAGTTAAATATGGGATAATTTGAATGGAGTGTGTATTGTTTGATTTATTTGATGTTAGTTCGCTAAATGAAATTCGTCGACGAGTTAATAAGGAATTGAATGAATGAGAAGCAAGGAAATAAATCCCGGTATGATAATTTGAAATAAAATCGGTTATGAAATGAAACTGAATAATTTAGCCGTGGATTATTACCTGCATTGTAAGTGGAGTTAAGTTCAGATTCCAGAAGGCTAAGGAATTGATTTGATTACACAGATTTGGAAGTATAGATTTGATGACAAAAGAGCAGTTAGTTGGTTTGCTTCGAAATCAGAATCAAGTTGCCCGACAAATAAGTAAACATTAATATATTGGTTTAGTGATTGATTTTATACCCCTTGGGTTGCCGCTTGGTTTTATTTAATCATTGTGAGGCATGGAGTAGCGAATTGTAGTTGTTTGAATCGAATAGTATAGAGGCGGTGCTAGTAAATATTTCGAAAATTTTGGAAAATTAGAAACATTTTTGATAATGTTTAAAATGAATTATTTTTGAAACTAATCAAGTTCGGAACATTCTTCTTACTTTATAATTTCGGGGACGAAATTCTTTTAAGTGGGGAAGAATGTAACGACCCGGATTTTTCAATCATTTGAATCTGAATATTTAAATTGGTTTTAAGTATTCTATTTGGAAATATTAATAGGTATTTAATTTAGAATTCATTATTAAACAATGATTTAACGTTTAAATTTATATTTAATTAAAAACGAACTCGAAATGGCACGACAGTTCATAATATTGAGTTTTCAACTTCAATTGAATATCCAGAATCCATTTTAAGTCAGGATTCTGTGAAACAAAAATGTTCGAATCTATTTGATTATAATTTTATAATGGAAGAGAAAATCCAAAACTTCATCTAATATATTGTGAGTTATGTCCAAATCAAAATTTAAAATAGTCGCTATGGAAATTGTTAATAAACAATAACGTTTATTTAATTCATTTAACAAGGAATTTCTCTGAAATTCGATTATCATTAAAACTGGAATACGTTAATTTTGTGCTATAATTCTATTTAGATATATTTAAAGTGTATATTATTTTATTTGAATATATATATATATATATATGGCAATAATAATTTATTATTATTTAATTTAAATTGTTTTGATTTAATTATATTAAATCGATATTATATAAGGTATAGAAATAATTATTTTTCCAAACAACTTTCGTTTTCAACGAAACAAATTTTATTGAAATACGTATGGCTAGTAGCTGCTAAATTTCCAGTTTGGAGCCGATTAGAGTTATTTTGTCGGTAGACGAAATTTAAAAGTGAACCAATGGATATATTGGAATTTAAAATAACAATTTGTGCAAACGGAGGCCATTTTCAACGAAATTAGTTCCATTCGAATCGTAACATCAAATTATACAATGGCGTTTGTTTTCATAATTTTTGGATAATTGTGTTTATTAGTGCAAATTTAACGGTTAATGATAAGTAACGGTTAGCGGTAGAGTTTAATACCCTATTATAAATTTATTCGTCGTTCCTAAGTAATCAACATCTACCTACCCATTTTGCTCTGTCCAAAATTAACGGTCCATGTTCCTTTTCTGTGAGCTGGACATTTTTGCATTGAATTTTCGTTGTCCTACTGATACACATACTACCCTAAGCTCTAATGTGTACACTCAATCCTAATACTTTCCTTCCCATTAAGTCACGCATGTGATTTTTGAAAATCACACATATACCCAACTTAAACTCAGACTTATATATATATATATATATATATATATATATATATATATAAGAAAAACTGCACATGATATCTCAGTACAATACATACAACTGTATATACATAAACATATACATCAGCTGCCACACTTTGTACATTGAACACTGCAAACCTACCATTGCGGTGCCTAAACTGAAGAGAAAATGCATGGAAGAACCCATCACCCACGTGCAGGATAAGAATTTAAAGTAAGAATAGTGCTATGCTAGGCCTAATCCATACATGAAGTGAAAACACACGCAAATGCTACATCTCCTCCATCGTTTCACCATCACCCAGCTATGGAAATATGCAGTTAGCTACACTCTACAACAAGACTACCAAACCCAATACCATGATTGCCAAGGTATTAGTGCTATAAATACGAGATCCATCTATGTGTTTCAGCAAGCTTGCGGGAGCTGCTCTCCAAATACAAATAAACCCATATATTATAAATAAAAGAAAAGCTTCCTTCACATAAAACGAGCTGTTGTTCAATAGCACTAACGTGAGCTAAGTGGTGATGGATGTGTGCGAATGGCAGGTTGTGTAATGCGTTAGGCAGAGTTGCTGAAACCCGGCGGTGGGAAGCGCTACAGTACAAGGGGGTAGGTACAAATTTTCGATGCCAGTTGTTACTTCGACATACTATCACAGTTTGGAGAGGAGAGAGTCGAGCAATGCATGGTGGTGGCGGGGATAATGAGAAGGAGATGTGGAGTTTGAGGGTGAAGGTATTAGAAACGTAGAATGAAGAGTTGGAAGGGGGTCGCAACAAACATGTACGGGTGTTTAAACAAAGTAAGAAAACAGAAGGGATGATGTTACCTGTTTGCACGGTGGTGTCGGAATGAATTAATACAGGCGTGAAGAAGGTATTGGGAGGAAAGAGAAATAGAAGGGGCAGTTTTGTGTTTAATTGGATACCGCAGGTTGTTGATTCCTAATGGGCTTTCGGCCCTTATATATATATATATATATATATATATATATATATATATATATATATATATATATAAAGATTTGAAAAAGGAATGAAACAGCAGAGTTTCGGAGGAAGGAAACAAAGAAGCTTTAGGGAAGAAATTTCCCTATTACTAACAGGTTTAAGGAGCAGTTACTTGGACCTGGGTAGTTTGAGTTTGGGAATGTCGTATTGGGCAGGAAGGAACGTTGGGCTTGGACCTGGTATTATATATTTATATAAAGGTGGGAATGAACTAAAATGGATAGGAGTAAGGAAGCATTGCTGGAGGAAAATGTGGTATGTGAAGACATCATTTGGGTGGCAGTTTGGAAGGCTTCGGGGCCATACGTCAACAGAAAAGGTTCGTATTTGTGACCATAAATTTAGCAACATTCCTAATATCACAATTTAGACATACTTAATTAAGTTATTAATTATTAAATATAAACCTATAATTTGGTTTGGTAAGGTACATTATCACGGGTCCTTAAAGGTGCCTTAATTTTCAATCCATGCTAACGCAATAACTACTCTGATTCTATGTAATTAAATTTATTTTAAACCATTAACCCTTAAACAAATATAATTAAATTAATATATGATTAAGAATTAATTATTTAATCCGAGCATTATTAAGTTCCATAACTCATTCATATATCATCAGGATTAAATAAAACAAGGTGCACTGGAATCACAGGAACGAGGAGTACGTGTTTGAGTTGGTCTAGTCAGAATTGGAAGCACCAGATATTTCTAATTAAATTAAAAGACAGTTTAATTTAATTAAAACCAAGCGTCCAATCGACCGAATTAAATTAAGGTGAGTTAAACTCACTCAATTCTCCTACTTATAATTATTATAAGTTGGGTTTATTATTCGTATGCTACGGCTGCTAATTATTGGTTGTTTGATGATTGTTTGAATGCTTGTTGAATATTTTTATATCAATTTTTTTAAATTAAACGATTGTTTAATTTAAATGAAATGACGTCGTTATTTTTAATGATTTCCAATTAAGGTAACTTACCTTGTTGGTAATGTTTATAATAATATAAAAGTATTAAATTAAATTGGATACCTGAATTGTTGTTTATTGACCGTTATTAGTTGAACTGATTATTTATTTGCAAATGATCATTACATGAACTGGTTAACCAATATAATTAGGTTGATGATTTGATTATTGATCATTGAATATAAATTCAACATTTTCTTGTTATTATCCAATGTGTGATATATATATATATATATATATATATATATATACACATATATATATATATAAGGACAGACGATTATAAACATCCAGATGTATTGATGTACTCTGATGTTGGAAGTATTATTTCAACCGCTCAATAAAGTTTATTTTTATATTATATTTTGTTCCACTGTGATGTGAGACTCTGATGGTGTTGTTTTGTTATTCTTCTTCTTCTTCTATTCTAAATATTTCTTTCTTTTCTCATCCTCTAAATTTCTTTCTAATAACGTTCTGGTGGTTTGGATGCTTGAATGCTTGACATGGTGTTTTGTGTCGATTTTAGGGTCAAAAATCCTTCTTCGTTACATACTCTCATTGGATATTACTAATCCAATCTCTAATGAATTCTTTTGTTATGTACTAATATGCCTTGTTCTCGAGCTCTATAAACCAAAGCTCTGATACCAACTGAAATGACCCAAATTCGCCTTTCGGGAAAGCCCGTATTGAGTTGAGAACTCGACAAATCAGAACACAAACAGAAAAATATTTCATTGCTTATTACAACAATTACATCAGAGTACAAGAATATAACCAAGTACGAATAAATAATATACATCATAAAATATCATAGATTTAAATTAGACTAACAGCGGAAAAATTGTACATAACACAACTGGAAGATATGCATCGATACAGGGCTTTCCGAATATAGCTCCAGCTGTAAACCAGGATCCTGTGAATATAATATCTGCAAAACCAAAACTACTAGCTGCCCGTGTGGAAAATAGGGGCATCCAGAGTTTAGGTTTAAAACAATAAACTTCAGTTCAGTCATGTGTCTGGTGTGAGAACTAAAACAGTTAATTAAAAATTTATTTTAAAACAAAGTAAATCAAGGGACTACGCCGTATAACACGAAACGGATTTCCTCCCAAGAATACCAGTGCATATGACAAAATAGTGCAATGCTTTTTTGAAAAAATGAAGCTATTATAAGACTCAGGTCTCATAACACAATGCAACACAAGCTGAAGGATAGAGTTTTACCTTATAATTGCCAAACATTCTTGGTATGTTTAAAACAAATTATTTTCATACTATTATAAGTGTATAGTGTCAAAATCAACTTCAAATATAAATATATCAATCATAGTCGGCATAGTACCCAATCCTACTATGTCGCCATACTAGTTCTACAGCTAAAACCGAAATGTCACGTATTGGTAATTGGATTTCCGTCAGTGAGTCGAGGCCAGGGATGGCTCCTCACCGCTTCGAGACACTCTAACAAATCTCTCAAGACTGCACACTCTGGGAAACCCATGGATCGGTTGGCCTGGTCTTCTCTTACATGTGAGGATTGGCAATTCCTGGACACACGTTTCTCGGTCCTGTCGGACATATCCCTCGGCTCCGTAGTTACTGATATACCCGAGGCGCCTCTCTGTCCATCATCCACATAGGTAAAAAAATATAAATGTCTGGGCTCCATACCAGACACCACCCATACCTAGAAAGAAACGTCATGTTCTCCCAACGGTCCGATCCCATTTTTGACTCTTACCGAGGTGTGAGGCTCGTGAATTAACGCTATACACAAAGCTATGCCCTTTAAGGCCGTGCTTTAATCATCAACCACAAGACTTTGCTTTTCAACAGAAGCCTTGATCATTTGCATCTCAGCATGCCACACTGATAATTCACGCCTTGCAACTGATGTCTATCGATATATAACCTCTGAGCTCGTACGACTCAGAGAAGGGTGTTAAGCAAGAGAATAAATTCTCTACCACCAAACAAATACATATTTAATAGAGATCAATCAACATAGAATAAAATCCAATATCAGACACACACATCCATTTAATAGTTCGTTCTGGGTCTGAAAGAAACCATAGGCACCTCATTCCTTGTCCATATGTCCAATACAGGAGAGAGGTCCTCGCATATCCGGGCGATCTCCATGTACGTCTGGACGATCGCCACTTATTTCCTTGTCTTGGGTGTACAGTACAATAAAGACATCAGTAATCGTCCAAACGATGTGAAGACCTTCGGTCTTCAACCACCATCTTTATCGTCGACTTATCGTTGACTTATCGTCGAATCAATTATTCAGAATGGGTATAAACCCGACCTTTCCGAATAATTCACGTATATTATAAAAAAGTGTTACACAAACACAACATATGCCTCATTCCAAATCGGAATATTCTTTTATTCAAATATTCATATCCTTAAGGAAAGGTTCCCATTAATGTTATCAAAGACAAATTCTTTACATTTATTCTTTAATCTTCCTTTGGATATCAATTCAAACCAAATTAAGATTTATCCAAACTAGTCGGGTTTAGCGCACCTTACCGAAGTAGTCATTTATTAAATTTCCCAATCCCAACCTATTCATCCCATGGGGAAAATTGGTAATACTCCATATCTAACACCACGGTGTTATCGGTAAATTTAATTACATTTTCATGTTCAAATCTAATTAAAGATTTAACTATCGCTTGGACAATCTCGATCATTTCCCAAATTTGGTAATTTAAATTATCACATTCCCATTTCAATATATCTAAAGATTCATCAAAACTCCACTTAGTTTTAATCATCCCAAAAATCAATATTAATGACTACACAAACATGCCACATTGAAAATATACACCGTACCATTTATTTCTGCGGATACATAACATCTAAGCTCGTACGTCTTAGAGAAGGGTGTTAAGCAAGAGAATAAATTCTCCGCCACTAAACAGACATATATATTTAGCAGATATCAACAATACAGTTCGAAATATAGTGTTAACATTTAATCCTGTCTTTAATTGGGTTAAATAACCAATGTCATACAGTTCACGATAAACCCAAAATCACATTCCATCAATTATGGAATCTTCATGGAAAACAGATATATATATAAACAATATCAATTTCCGTATCCGACTAATAATATAAATGGAATAACGACAAATCCTTTTAAATTTCATATATATTAACAGTCTTCCTCCACAGAAGCTCACTTCAGTTATTACCAAATCGAATTCCATTCCATTCCATTCCAATTTATTTTATTAAATTAGAAAGCTTTACTTTGGAAAATTTCCCTTAAATCTTAGAATAAATATTTTTAAATTCCAAACCTTAACTTCAACTGTTAATCGGGTTAAAGAACAAGTGTTATTGAAAACACACTTCAGGATAAACCAAAAAATCTAGTTCTTTTGTTCAATTCCAATTAAATGTTAATTAATTGGAAAACTTCACTAAATCTTAAATAAAAATTTATTCTTTTCTCAACTGGGTTTAAGAACAGTGTTACTGAAGACACCATTCACGACAAACCCAAAATCCAATTTGATATCAAATACAAGGCTCTGAATATAAATTATATCGGCTTATATTCAATATCAAATTCTGAAATCAAACAAATATCGTTTTGGGAATAACAATATATATATATATATTCCAAATTCCCATAACAATATCCATATAATCACGGAATCCAATATCGAAACATTTCGAAGATTATTTCCATTCCAATTTGTTCGTTGGAAATTTCTGGTTATATTAAAACTATTCGCAAATCCAATTTATTTTATTTAAAAATTATTGGATTTCCAATCTAGTTAATAACTAGTTCATTTTGATAAAAAAACATTTTTATCTTTAAAACTTGGAATTTGTCCTCCCAATTCTTTCCAAATCATTTATTATGATTTTACACTAATTATTAATATTTTTAATAATTTTATTAAGGTCCTTTCAGTCGATTTTCATAAATGATCATCGAATTGCACTTACAACGACCTTTTACAAATTTGGTTTGGAAATAATTCCAAATCCAACCATACGATTTCAAATCTCTTATATTCGTTGGAAATCTCTATTCGATGCGAACCGAATGGTTCTGGTTTTAGGAGAATCTGATGGTGGATCTCCCGTAATACCCATTCGAAGTCAATGGTCGAAATTCGCGAATGGCCGCGGTGTGACATGTTCTATTCAGACCATTAAAAATAATATATATATATATATATATTATATTTCGTCAATTTCCATTTAAAATGTAATTCGTTTTAAAAACGATTCCAACTTCATTTTAATTTTAAATCAAAATTGAATACTCCTTATCATTATAATATTTAAATGATAATATTTTCAAAATATCAGATTTTGAATTAATTTCCTTTTCGATATTCATTAAAAAATGAATTAAATCGATATAAATAATGTTCGTGTCAACATGGCGCATATCTAAACAACGCGGCTTCATATATTTCAATATTTTCGTGTCCATCCCAAATCGGACATTAAAATCACATTTTAATCCATTATTGAATATATTTTAAAATATTCTTTACTTTTAAATATTCGTTATTTTAAAATATTCGCTATTTTTGAATTGGAATCAGACCCAATTAATTGCCATATAATTTTATTCATATTGATTTCATACAACACATGTATATATCAACAATGATAGACAATCAACCATCAGCCAAAGTGCACTACATGACTGCATAATCATTGTATATAAATAATTAACGCTTACTACAGTCTGTCAACCAATCGATTGACATTCATATAAACAATTGAGATTAGTGTACATCAAATATCATCCCAATACCCATGTGGGGTTTCAACCATCAAATAATAATTATTATTCGTGCACTTGGGTAATGTATAAAAATTATCGTCCCAATTGATATCATAAAAATAAGCGAGCATAAACAAGTCGTCCGACTTGTAAATGGGTGTGTAAAATTATTTTTAACTAACCAAATATTATTTTATTTATCGCCATTATAAGCTAAAAAATAATATTTTCAATAACTAAATTTTTCTAACACTTTTTAGAAAATTTTGGTAACATAATGGCGCGATACTAGAACCGAAGTAAGGTCTAGCCTTATCCCTCGCCTAATACTGGCTCGCGCCATACACAAACCAATTCTAATCAATTTACAATTAATTCACAACCAATTTTACAATCATAATCATATCACGCAGAACATCCAAATATATAAATACTCAACTACCCCAAATGTCGTTTACGGTGCCATAAGTGGCTATTCGTGCAGTATGAAATCCGTGTGTCGTTAATATACATACATCGCTTTTAATTATGTGATTGTGCGAATTCGAGTGTTGAACTCCATATAATTTAAATCACATAATATGGTACAATAAATAGTGTCGGGGGCTTCTAAGCCCCGTCCACATCCTGATATATATTTTTAATTGTAAAATAATTAGAGTGAGGAGTTCTCACCTTTGGTTTCCACTCTGTCATTCTTTATTGGACAGTTTTTGGATTTGCTCTAGTGCGTTGTATTCTTCACTGTGATTCCAACGTAATCTGTTTCACGCAGTTTCATTAAAAATCACATTTTTATGCTATGTCCTTTTTTATGAAATCATATTTTTATAAATCAGTTTTCTACGTAAAAATCATATTTTTATAAATTCTATTTATATTTTAAAATTCATATTTTTATTTCTATGTTGTATATAAAAGGTCACATTTTTATAATGCCATGTATACATTAAAAGTCATATTTTTGCAATGCTATTATATATATATATATATATATATATATATATTGTATTTTTATATTGTTATTCGTATAATAAAAACCATATTTTTAAACTGCTATTATGTTATAAAAATCATATTTTTATAATGCTACTTCATATATAAAATTATATTTTTATATCGCTACTTCATATACAAAATTTGTATTTTTATATTGCTACTTCAAATAATAAAAATCAAATTTTTATATGCTATTCATACAACTAAATATCAAATTTTTATTTCGCTATTCAAATAATAAAACTCAAATTTTTATATCGCTATATATATAAAAAACATTAATAAAGATCTCATTTTAATCTAAGCAAAATTACCAATAAAAATCACATTTTTGTGATAACAACATACATATACAAATCATATTTTTATCATGCTATAATATATATAAAAAAATTTGATTTTTGTATTGTAATTACATAAATAAATCAAAATAAAATATAATAAAATTCACTGTTGGAAGGGGGGTTTTCTGTGCCCTCGATGGAGGTGGAGGGGGCTTTAGGTGGACACGTCATCGGTGGCGGTCAAAGGCAGGTCACACGGTGGCTCAATTTGGGGTTTGGGGCTGCGTTTGGGATTTTACAGGAGGGAGGAGAGAGAGGGGAGAGCTGAAGGGGGGCGGAGGCCGATTGCCAGAGGTGGGGTGGTCCGGCGGCGTCGAAGTGGGGGTGGGGGGGGGGGGGGAAGCACAATCAATGAGCCAGTGGGTTTGGGAGACAATGGGATATGTCCCTATTATTTAATTTTATATTTTATTTATTTTTAATTTCAAAAAGTTACTTTTTAAATTCGAACTCAGAATCGAGCCCAATGACCATCGACCCTAGCTAAATACCCCCATTCCGGACACAATGGGATATGTCCCGTAAGCCAATTCGACTGTTGCGATCAGTTTTCATCAATAAATATAAATTAATACAATATTCAAAGTTGAGTTGAGCGTACATTTTAATTTACCGGGGCCAAAAACTGACTCCAAAAATTCTAGAAAAATAAATCTAGCTATGTTTTGACACCACGTTGCTAACAAAACTAATTTCGTCAAATTTGGAGACCGTTTGAAAGAAACGGTAATTTTCCAGTCGGTTAAATTCAAACTAAAAGTACCAAACAAGTTTTCTTTTGCCACGCTCACATATTAATTCCAAAAATTATAAAAATTGGAATCCAAAAATTATTTGACATTTCGGATCCAACAAAAGTGGTTCCATCGAAAATGGAGGTCATTTGCAAAATGACTCTTTTTAAGGGCCATATATTTTATAAAAAAATATATAAATTCGATAGCGACTATTTTGAATTTCAAGCTGGACATAACTTTTGATTCTTGTTATGAAAACTTAATTTTTCACATTCTTTAGAAAGATATAATTCAACAGATTCAATTATTTCCAGTTTTACTAAAATCCGATTTATTTTGAATACTGTACATTCATTTGAAATTTGAAATCTAATTTTCAAACTACCACGCCATTTCAGGCTCCTTATATAATTAAAATAAATTTATTCATTTTATCTTCAATTTAAATAAATTTTTAGTCGTTATTATTTAAAATAAATTATTTTAATATTCAAAATTCATTAAAATAGCTAAATTAAAAATTTTAAATTGGTTCTTAATTCCGGCATGTTACAATTATACAGTATGATGTTTACAGTGTTACGTATCAGGTTTTTAAAAGAGGAAATTTAATGCACTCTTATAATAATACTTTAATTGCCTTAATTCCAAAAATTAAGAATGCTTTTTCTATCATTGCATATGGACCAATCTCTTGCTGCAATACCATATATAAGTGTATAGCTAAGATTGTTGCTTGCAGACATAGACTAGTTCTTCCTAAAATCATCTCCATGAATTAATCAGCTTTTCTTTCAACTAAGAGCATACTTGATAATGTCTTATTAGCTCGTGAGCTCCTTAAAGGCTACAAATCTAAACATAGTTCTCCTAGAATAATGCTAAAGCTTGATATCAGGAAGGCTTTTGATTCAATCCAATGGACTGCTGTTATCAGAATTATGAGTTATATGAGTTTTCCCCTATGCTTTTTTTGACTTGATATACTCATGTATTAGCTCTGCACATTTTTCTGTTGATGTCAATGGAACACCTGTTGGTTTCTTTGAAAATAAGCAAGGAGT
Source organism: Allium sativum (assembly GCA_030737875.1). Taxonomy (NCBI): domain Eukaryota; kingdom Viridiplantae; phylum Streptophyta; class Magnoliopsida; order Asparagales; family Amaryllidaceae; genus Allium; species Allium sativum. Next base: position 130,316,939 of record CM060912.1, on the reverse strand, counting down.
AAAACAGAGGAACCCATATACACATACACTTTTATAATTATTATGGAGCTTCTCACTAAAATGCTTGATGAAGTCGTTGAAAACAATCAATTTAAGTTTCACCCTAAATGCAGTAACCCACAAATAACATCTCTTATGTTTGTTGATGATCTAGTTATATTTTGCAAACCTAAGATTGCAACTATCATGAACATCATAAATACTCTGGAATGTTCCTCTACCTTGAATATTCTAAATATTAATGCTGATAAATCTAAATTTATGGCTTCTAGATTATCAGTTAACCAAATTAATCAAATTCAGGCCATCACTTAGCCTTAGATGCAATCTTCAATCTATCGCTAATTTGGGCTTACCCTTAGCAACTTCTAGAATAACTACTCTTTAATGTTTACTACTGTATGCTAAAATTACTACCAGGCTTGACTATTGGTCATCTAAGATGCTCAGTCAAGCTGGTAGATTGACTTTGGTGAAAGTTATTGTAACTTCAATGCAATTATATTGGGAAAGAATGTTCGTCCTTCAACAGAAACTGGTATATATGATAAGAACTTCCTTCATTCGTTTTTTTGTGGAAAGGGAAAAATTCATATGAGTTACTTAGCTCCAATCTTTCTATGCTTGAAAAACCAACATGTAAAGGTGGTTTGATAATTGTTAATATGTACAAGTGGAGTATAGATGCCTTTGCCAAACAAACAGATCATATTCTATGTAAGAAAAGCAGACTTTGGGTACTTTGGTCTTATACACATGTCCTCAAAGACAAAAGTTTCTAGTTACTGAATGAAAATCAAAGCAATAGTTGGACTTGGAAAAGTTTAATAAAGCTGAGACCTCACTTTCTACCTTACTTTAAATTTGGGTTGAAAGCTCCTTAATTGATCAATTTCTGGCATGATCCATGGTTGGATCATGGTTTTACTATTGGAAACAATCTAACATACATGGAGATGATGCAAACTATGTTGCTAGTGTGATGACTGGTAATCACTTTGCCCTACCTGATACATCAAATCAAAACACTTTAGCAGTTTGGACCAAGATAAACTCTTTCAACAGACCTACTGGTTCTGAAGCATATACCTTATGGAAGCTACAAGGTGAGCAATTCTCAATTAAAAGCCTGTACTTTGTGTTACAAGAAGTTTGAGCTATGTTGCAATGCAGATGGCATAATATTATATGGCGGCAAGATAGCACTGCTAAAGAACCTCACTTTCTGGAAGGTATATCATCAAGCTTTCTTGACAAAGGAAAAGATATTGCTGCATGGAATGCAAGTTGATATGAATTATGTCTTTTGCAATGTTCATCTAGAATCTACACATCATATTTTGTTTTAGTGCAGTGCAATTCTGCCTATTTTGTGTGAGACATTTCGAAAGCTGGTTGCACTTTACATGGCAGACCATTAAACTGGGAAGAGCTCAGAAAGAAATGCAAAGGAAAGAGTAGCAAAGCAAGAATCTACTCCTATGTTCTGAAGAAATATGCACACAAATTTTGGCCAGAGAGAAATGTGTGACGGTTTGAACTAGCCAATGCTAAGAGTCTAATCCAATTGAAGCTGCTGCTATAGAAAAACATTCGTGAAAGGATCAATTTTTTGAAATCTACATTTGATCCTGGAATCTTGAGATTCTAACTTGATCTAATTCCAGTAATGTAAATGTTGTTTTGTGTTAGCTTCTTGTAGTACTTGATATGTCGTGCTTTGTCTGTGTTTCTTTTTGTTTTTGTCTTTCTTTGTTTTTATGTATTCGTCTTCGGTATATCAATAAAGTGGTAGGGGACCACTCAACCCCGTCGGCTTTGCCAAAAAGAATAATATTGATTTTTCTTTCAATAAAATTTTTATTCGAAATAACTTATATCAAATAGATTTGAAAATATATTTTCAATTATAAAATAAATTTATAACTTCATTTCAATCAATTCACCTAGCGGTAAATCAACGATTATAAAATTGAAAGATTTTTAGGTCATCTACTGCAATTAGTCAACCAATACTGCCTATTGATTAATAACAAACAAATGTTGAATTTTAATTCAACAGTCAACAACCAAAACAATCATCCAATCTGATTGGTTAAACAGATCATATAATAATAATATAAAAATAAACAACAAATGTTGAGGAATCCAGTTGGATCGCTCCAACCTGGTTTCCCTACATATATCCACAAACGTTAGACAACATAAATAATACCAATCCTGCTTCAAGGCAGGATATCGCAGTATAGAAGGTCATCCACTATATATATTGCGGGACTCAAAGGGTCTCATCCGCATATATATATATATATATATATATATATATGTATATATATATATATATGTATACGAGAATATATCCAATCACCAACTGTATAAATGAATATATAATACTATATATATACTATCATCTAATTTATATCAATCAATTTATCATCCAACTTAAATTGAACTACTAAAAATAGTTCCCATTAATTTAACTGAGTGAGTTTAACTCACCTCGATTTCATTTGTCGAATACCTCGTTACATTCCTGTAACACCCTGTATTTTCGATGAATATTAAAAAAACGAATTAACAACACTTAAATTTTAAAAAGTGAATTAAGTAAAATGGGTTATACCATTGCGTTCGTCTCAGAATTCTGATTGCGATAGAGTCCGAGTTTGCATAAATCAGACACCGTATAAGGAAGTTACGAAGCTTAGAAGATTTCAAGATTAAGTAGGATTTTAATTAAAATAATAATTAAAAATTATAAAACCAGTTCAAAATTCAAAACAGAAGAAGAGGATGAGCAGGAAATTTCCCTCTCAGAGATGTCGACCCCCCTAGGGGGAGTCGACATAGGTGTCGACCGCCCTTAGGGGTATCAACATAGGTGTCGACCCCCCCTGTAGGGAGTCGACCCCTGTTAGATCCAGGTCCAGTGACGTATTTTACAGCCTAGGGCTGATGTTGCTTTCTCTGATTTGGCTGATGACACATTTTCTTGGACTAGATGGTTTGGATGGATCCTATGTTGATCTAAAGGCTCTAATTAATCCTACACATCTATAAATACATATCTAATCTTAACCCTAACCTCATAACCCTATTCTATGATGCCACCATGCTGTCCATCACTAAACTAGTCTGGCCACCTTCTTCTCCAGAATAGAAATCAAATTGGAGAGCTTCAAATTAAAGTAAAGGTTTTCCGCTTCAATCAAAAAAGAGATATTAGAATCGCTACAACGTCAAAATAGTTCTCTTTTTCTAAGCCTATCACTGTAAGTTCAGTTATTTCTCAGATTTGGAACATTAAATAGAAATCATGACTTGTAATGAATTGAATCTAGAACTATGCCTAGTTGTGAGAAAATCAATTCCAATTCATGCTTATCCTTTTGTCAAATCCGAAATTACCAATGCCTATGAGACTGTTGTGATTGATACAATTGAACCCATCATGTTATACATCAGATTGGTACTTTCTTTATGTTCAATCTTATCGAGTCTGTATACCTATGATGTATTTTCCTTAGTTTTTCCATATTCATTGTTAATGTACAACATGTCTATTGGAAACGTGATTCTGGTATTTGGTACAACTTTACATGCCTACTTTCCTTATTTCAATTCTTGTGTTTCCTCCTTATCCCTTTTCCATTTTATTTTATGAGTACTTGGAATTTGGGAACCCTATTGAATTTTGTTGTACGTGCGATTGTAATGCGGGGAATTGGGTATAAATTATTGAAGTAATTTTGGAAATAACCAGTAAATGAAACATACCTTGAATTGAATACAATTGTGGATAATTGGCATACAAAAATCTAGACTTGGACATGTATGGTAAATACGTAAATTGGCTAAAAGAGGAACATGCCTAACCCAAGGTTAGATTGAGTTGCGGTGTAAGGCTTCGCGGAACCGCCCGGCACATCTAGCAACCGCAACAACAGATCTAATGTGAGGGTTTAGCACATTAAGCCCAAAAACCGAGGTTAGAATGAGTTTGCGGTAGAAGTCTGCCCGGAACTGGCCCGGCACATCCAACAACCGCAAACAACAGTTCTAATGTGAGAAGTTGGCGCATTAATGAATTAATGCTAATTAACAGACATGCTAAGAATGGTAGGGTTAAGTTAACATAGGCAACACTTAACCAATGCAACATGTTAATTAAACAATTGGGCGGGGTTAGGTTAAATTGAGAACACTTAACCGTTATAACATGTTGGTTAGGAAAACCTAGTAACAGGGACCCATTTCAGCAGTAACCAACATAGATGTATCATGGAACCTTGAACAAGGAAGGGTGGGGCACGATTACTGGGCTGATTATAAGCGGTCAAAATAGCGGCAAGTGGTGCGTCAGTGTAGGTTCTGAAGGAGTACGGGCGTGCACGTGCTACGGAGTGAAAAAAATCAAGCATTGGGCATCAGTAGCCATACACTGTGCATCTTGACTTGCATCGGGTTTCCATCATAGGGATTAATACACCCCATTGTGGGACCAGCACAGGTATCTACAAACAAGCGGGGCCGAATTCCGTAAGTAATAAATATATGCGAGTAGAAGCCGATCGATAAAGGGAACATTTTATTATGAAAACATGAGGCTAGTTGAAACAATTGTTAGCAGGTGCAGAGAAATAGAAATGAGTGTGATAACATATTCAAGTTTTCTTGCCTTACCTTTTTTTATGTTATCTTGTCACTTTGGTATTGTCTTATATTCAATTTATTTATGTCATGATCCTCTTTCTTATTTACATGCTGAAAATCACTGGGCTTACTAGGCTTTAAGTCTGACCCGTTTTCTTTCGTCTTCTTTTCTCCATTCCCCCCCCCCCAAGTACATAGTGAGGGAATACTTCAGCTTAGTTCAGGCCTTTTCTAGCTTGAAGAGAGTAGATGTATTGCTTGGATTCTCTTTTCTTTGGTTATGGCCGTGGTTACACTTTTATTGGGGATTTATGCTGCTTTACTACTGTTTTATGCTTCTTTATGTATTTGGAGTTTTTAATCAAGACAGTGGTTTTATTGTAATGATATGGAAGTTGGGTTTTGAGAAAATGGTTGTAATGTTTTGACTGAACCACGCTGCTTATGAAATAATTTCAGTCTTTCCGCTGTTTGTATGTTTGTCTTGTAAATAATATGTATCTTTTACCTATAATGCTACACCAAATTTAATGCATTCCCTTTGTGAGTGACCTTAATGGAGGTGGGGTGTTTCACTTGTGTTAGAGCTGATGGTTACTAGATCAGATAAAAGTTTTTGAAAACTATTTTTCAAAAAGAAGTTTTAAAGAAGCATTTTCAAGAAATGTGTTGTTTTATTTTAATGGCATATTCCCCAAAGCCATGTGCACTATCTTTCTGTCCTTTGTTTTGAATCTTTTCTTTTCGTTTCATCATGTTTGGGGATCTTAATCTTCAAGAGGGAGTCACAATACCTGGATAGTTCCATAGGTATTTGGAGGCCACGACACCCGCCGAAGGCCAAGGAAACGTTCTTCCAGCTATACCCATCGTTCCTCCTCCTCCGCATGTGAATGCTTTCTCGAAGATATATAGAGACTTTCGAGCTACAGGAAGAAAGAACTTTAATGGGACTGAGTCAATTGTGGAAGCAAGAGACTGGCTCAAGGAAACAGAAGATTTGTTTGTTATCTTCGAAGTGGACGATAGGTGGAAGATATAGTTGGCTGTATGGTTACTTAAGGACGAAGCCTCTTTCTGGTGGGAATTTACTAATGTTGAGAGACCAGTTGAGACTTGGGAGGATTTTAGAATGAGGTTTGAAATGAAGTTCCTCTCGCAAGCTGAACAAAGCCTACATATGGAGAAGTTCTTAGCACTTAAACTGGGAAGCCTATCGGTTAAGGAATACGTCAACGAGTTCAACCAGCTGGCTAGATTCGGACTGGAGTTGGTAAACACTCCACATAAAAAGGCACTTCATTTTTCTAAAGGGTTAAATGAGCCATTGCACAGCCTAGCTATGTCCCATATACCTATGGGTGCGACCTATGAGGAATTGGTGGACATGGCATTGTTACAGGAGGAAGGCGAGGATGGGAAGAAAGCAGTGAAGATGGAAGAACCTCTAGACAAGAAAGTGGAGGGATCACAGAATAAGAAGACAGATTCCAAGAAGGGCGTGAAGAATAACAAACCCCATGACAAGAGAAAGGGTAAATTTTGTGGCATACCTAGACATCTGGTTAAGGACTGAAGGAAGAAGAATAGGACGATGGGTGGTTGTTTTCAATGCGGCGAGACAGGACATATGGCCAAGGACTGCCCAAGAATGCAAGGGAAAGGGCAGAGGACTGGGTCTACTTCTGGAGGGAAGATTCACGCTCTCACAGCACCTACGCAAGAAAGAGGTAGAAATATTTCTGTTGAGTGTTTAGTTTATCTTTCTGATCATCATGTTCATACTCTTTTTGATTCTAGTGCTTCGTACTCTTTTATATCTACTGCCCTAGTTGAACCTTTGCACCTAGATACCAGTATAGTAGAGGATCCCATGGTTGTTTCAAATCCAATTAGGGGTTCGGCTTATTTATCAATGATTTGTTTAAATTTGGAAATTTCTTTACTAAGCGCTGGGTTTAGATGTAACGCTTACGTTTTGGGTTTCACGGGCTATGGGTTGATTCTAGGCGTGGATTAGTTATCCAGTAATGGTGTCATCCTCGATTGTGAAAAGAAATTGGTTAGACTTATGACTCGCCTCGGTGATACTCTAGAAATCTCTTGTAATCCTATGAATTCTGTTATTCTTAGCTACCTAGAATCTCTTGATGCATCTGTTGAAAATTTGCAATCTGTTAGAGTAGTCCGTGAGTTCTCAGATGTCTTTGAATAAGTGATGGGTTTACCTCCAAAGCGAGAGATAGATTTCCGCATATACCTAGTTGATAATGCAAAACCATTAGCTTTACCCATAAGACACATAGCTCCAAGGGAAAGGAAGGAGCTCAGCAATCAAGTTAAAGAGTTGTTCGAAAAGGGGTTCATACGGCAGAGTATTTCTGAATGGGGTGCTCCAGTAGTGCTCGCAACCAAAGAGGATGGTTCACTTCACCTACGCGTGGATTATAGGGAGCTAAACAAGCTGACCAAGAAGAATAGGAACCCACTTCCAAGAATAGACGACTTGGTCGACCAGCTCGTAGGTGCACCAGATTTCTCCCAACTAGATCTGGCTACCAGATTTCATCAGCTAAAAGTGGCTGAAGACTGCATAGATATGACCGCGTTCAGGACCCCGGATGGTTTCTTCAAATGGCTTGTCATGTCTTTCAGCTTGACAAACGCACATGCCTATTTCATAGACTTGATGAATAGGGTGTTTAGGCAGTTCCTTAATAAGTTTGTAGTGGTCTTCGTGGATGACATTTTGATTTTCTCAAAAAGTGAGGAAGAACATACTTTGCATTTAAGGGAAGTTATGGATACTCTTCGAGCACATCGGCTGAAAGAAAAATTCTTCAAGTGCCATTTTTGGAGAGAAGAAGAAAGTTTCTTAGACATGGGGTGTCCAAAGAAGGGATAGCTGTGGATCCCGCAAAAGTAGTGGCGGTGCAAGATTGGAAGATTCTTAGGAATGCAACTAAAGTACGAAGTTTTCTCAGACTAGCGGGGTATTACAGAAAGTTCATTAAAGACTTTGCGAAGATCTCAGCCCCACTTACAAGATTGACGAAGAAAACCTAACTTTCTCTTGGGATTTAGATTGTGATGTTTCTTTCCAACGATTGAAAAGGGCTCCAATAACAGCCCCAGTTCTGACATTGCCTGATGGGGGTAAGATGTTTACAGTATGCACAGACGCATGCAGTACTGGATTAGGCGTTGTCTTGATGCAAAAAGCCAAGGTAGTTTGTTATGGGGGAAGGCAGTTGAAGGTACATGAGAAGAACTACCCAACTCATGATTTAGAGCTAGCTGCCATTGTTTTCGCTCTTAAATCATGGCGTCATTACCTACTAGGAGAAAGGTTTGAATTGTTTACTGACCATAAATCATTAAAGCACCTTTTCTCATAAAAAGATCTTAACTTAAGGCAACAAAGGTGGATGGAATTTCTTTCCTTATATGATTTTGAGATTGCTTATACTCCTGGCAAGGGCAATGTCGTAGCAGACGACTTAAGTAGGAAAAAGCTGACCCTAAGTCCTCTCTTTGTGGAAAGGCAAAACTTAGAGCACATAGTAACCTTTGACTTTAGACCCTCTTTTGAGTTTGTACCTGGTTTGTTAGCAACGCTAGAGATGCGGCCTACGCTTTTGGACTCAAAGGAACCACACAACGTAAAGACCCTTTGATAGTTGATATGACGGATAAGTTAATTAGAGGTGAGACTTCTAGCCACCTCAATAGATACTCCATAGATGACAAGGGTTGGTTGAGACGGGATGGAAGACTCTGTGTCCTAGAAGCAAGGGATCTGGTGAAGATAGTTCTTGAAGAAGCACACCATTCTAAGTTGACTATACACCCAGGTGGAGACAAGATGTATAAAGACATAAAAAGGATTATCTTTTGGAATGGCATGAAGAAGGATGTAACTTAATTCGTCTCTAAGTGTTTGACATCCCAACAAGTCAAGGCAGAGCAGAAGAAGCCTGGTGGTCTGTCCATCCTCTAGAGGTCCCACAGTGGAAGTGGGATAGCATTTCGATGGACTTTATAGATGGGTTTCCTAGGTCAAGAAGGGGCAATACCAGTATTTGGGTAATAGTTGACAGACTCACTAAAAGCGCTCACTTTATACCTGTTAGGAGTAGGAGGACTGCCTCATCGTTAGCATCCATTTATCTTAAAGAAGTAGTTAACTGCATGGGATATCCTCTAGCATAGTAAGTGATTAAGATCCTATCTTTACGAGTGAGTTTTGGAAGAGTTTGCTAGAGGCTGTTGCCACACAGCTATGTTTAAGCACTGCATATTACCCTCAAACCGATGGTCAGACTGAAAGGGTGAGCAGAGTATTATAAGATCTTTTGAGATTGTGCATTCTTGATTGTGGAGAAACGTGGGAAAATCATCTTCCTTTTGTGGAGTTTGCCTACAACAATAGCTACCAAGCCACCATAGGCATGGCACCCTTTGAGACCTTATATGGAAGACCACGCCGATCACCAACTTGTTGGTAGGAATCTACAGACAAGCTCGTACTTGGTCTCGACATGATCAGAGAAACTTCAGAGGTGGACTTGATACGAAGACGAATGAAGACCGCACAAGATAGACAGAAGTCCTACGCGGATAAAAGAAGGACTAACCTTGAGTTTGAGGTTAGAGACAGGGTTTTCCTTAAAGTATCTCCTTTGAGGAATGTCATTCGCTTCAGATCCGTATGAAAATTGGCACCAAAATTTGTAGGGCCATTTCCTATCATTGAGAGGATTGGGATGATGGCTATTTACACCGAAAATGGTCTAAACACCAAAGGTACTAAGCTGTACTTGACCATCTTGGTAAGATCTAAATGGAACCATGTGTAATTAGCAATTAAAAATGAAAAATGCAAGAAAAGAAAAGTAGAGGCGAGATTTAGAGTGGTTCAGCCGTTAACTATGCCTACGTCCACTGTGAAGGTGAGTTTCAATCATATAACGAGGACTACAAAATGCATCAATTCTCTCTTTTTCACACATCTTTGCATTCACTCAGTATACCCTCATTTATATGCTCCAATCTTGGGATTACACAAGAGAATGGTAAATTTTGAGGAGAAGGAGAATGGATGCATGATTGAGAAAGAGGATGACGCTGTCTTCTATGATCATAAAATTGTTCTTGACGCCATGATCAAATCAGTGGTTGAGGATAGAATTTGGCAGCACTTTGTGGTTTCAAAGATCCGATCCCCCTTCTATTAATAGACGTGGTGTATTTATAGGTAAGCTCCCCCTGGAGAATGATTTGAAATCCGTTTATGCATGTTACGAATCGCTCATTTTATTAATTACAGTCATGCCATTGGCTAGCTGTAACCAGCAGTTCAGATATGTATTTAGTTGTCGTGCGCGAGCGACTTAGTAGAGCGAATGCCTTAAGTGGTTGAGCGGATCCATAGGTGTGGGCATTCCTGTGAGTATGAATGCTTTGCAAACTTGGAAACTTTTATAAGAGCATGGCACGGGACTGGACCTGGTTCTTCCCTATTCCTTGCGTGACCATTCTTATTAACTCAAGGGCGCTCGTCTTTTGGCTGCCTTTGTATAGCGTTGTTTTTCCCTAACTATATGCCACGAGGTCGCTCCCGCCTATGTTGAATGGGCGATTTGCTTTGCTTCTGTGTTTGAACGACTTTACCCCAATTCGAACGATCGACCTTGCCTCCCGCACACGAGTCACGATTCATGCCCAACTCCAATTGGAGATATGGTCACATATGATGTTGCAAGCGCTCGCATTGCAGCTTCATTTCGGGCTTGTTCTTTTGACAGGAAAATAGTGAGCGACTTTACAGGACATGCGACCTCTATCCTTTTTGGGCCGCATTTCTCATTTCATATTGCACCATCACCTTTAGTTGTACTTGTTGACTTGACTTGGGTTTGACACTTGGGTTTGACATTTGGATCTAGCTCTGTGTGGTTGCATCATGTCTGTTGTGAATTGTTTAAGCGCCTTAGATAACATCATGCACGACCAATCCTGATGGCGCCCGTCCCACATCCTTTGCTCAATGTGCATACGTATTTTCTAGGGATTAACACTTTCCCCCTGAAGTCCATGATTTCTTTCTTTTACTAAGGGATTACGGGCTTCGACATATTCGATTGCACATTGTTTTGTGGAATTATCCTGACTTGTCGAGGGGTCGTTTGTGCAAAAGGTAAATATTGCTTCATTAAGTTGGTTGGTATTGTCTTTTCCATAAGCAAAAGGCTTGATGCATCCTTTTCGGTCATTGTGCGATTAGTTGAATTTCGGGAGGCCAGCTGGAATTTGACGAGACACTTTTTGGGCACTAAGCTGATGTGGCGAAAATTCTCTGTATGTATGCATTTTGATCTTCCTTATTCACTCTTAGCCTGCTTCATTCCACTTTTATCTTTTCGAGAAGTTTTCCAGTCATAGTTCTTCTTCCTTAAGAGTTTAACCAGGTAATCTTTTTTTGACATTTCTGCCTTGATTTTTCTTAAAAAGGTTCTGGCTTTCTTATTCTATCATCTTGCCTGGTACTTGCAGCAACACTTGTTTTTTCCTTGAGCAACTTTCTTTCGTATTCGAGATATCATGATATTCCTGAGTGAGTTTTTCCTTTACTTTGTTTTGTTTGAGTACTCATGCGTTTCCAAGTAAGGATGTTTCAAAACGACCTGGCCAGACTATGGGATTTAGGCAACGGACATATTCTTGTCTAGCATAGATATCGTTTCTGTAATCATCTTTGGAGAATATGAATCATCCAGTGGCTTTCTTTGAAACCCTGATGCTTGGTATTTGTTCACAAATTGTTTGGTGAAATGCCCCGGGTTTCTTCAGTTTAGATGTTTTTGCCTATTGCCTGAGTCTGGCCAAGCTATTTCCCTTTTCATAGTTTTTTTTCGAGTCCATGCTGATTTCTTCTGAAATAGGTCATCCGAGGATGGAATTTTTCATGTTCAGGAGACACAGGAAAAAATCGACAAGGAGGGTCGGTAACCAAAAGATGCCCCAAGGAAAGCGGATCTTGGGCGCAACTGACACTCAAAGTCATTGCTTGCTGAATAGACTTCCTGGCTCAGATAACTGCTCTTGGTCGTATGGCTTCTTCGTCCATTACTTTGGATCCTGTAGCAATGCCAGATCCCCATCCTGTTCTTAACCCTTGCCATCCTGCACTTGTAGAGGACTTTGTGGCTGAACGTCCGGCTGGCTCGCGTTCCGGCGTGTACATAGATCCGTTTGACAGATGGATTATTACACGTAAGATAGACGCCATGAAGGATTGCATATTGGCAGAGTTTGACCAATTGGAAGCACTCCATTTGGTCGAAGGCCTTATTACCAATGTCAGGTATTACATTGTGGAGCAAATGGGTGCCTGGCATTCTCTTGTTGAAGATCTTCAGCAGTTAAATAAACAGAATCTTAAATGACTTCGTGCCTTCGAAAATATAGATACAAACTTGTCGAGGCCCTTGAATCTGCGGAGAGGATCATCTCTTACCTAATCTGGACACTATGGCCTGCTAATGCTTTACATGTTCTGTTATTTTGGTTTTGATTTTGAATGGTATTTTAATCTGGCCTGTGCATGCGGGAGCCAGCCTCGCTTATTCTCGTACACTTGAGTTTGTAACTTTTATGGTTTTTGCGATGGTTACATTTCTACGTCATTGATCGTCAATAACGCTAGCCTGCCTTTTAATTTTAGGATAGCCTATTTCTTCCTTTGCCCCTTCTTTTGAGGGGTTTAATTCTTATTATGCAACTCATTTATTTTCACGTGGGGGCGTCGCGCGCTGCACCTTTATTTTATGATTTACACATTCGTCCGGACGCTTTGTTGATCGTTCGATTGCGCCTGATTTTCTATTATTATTATTGTTGTTGGGATTTATTTAGCTTTTGAAGTTCATCGCTTATCGAGGATTATTATGCATTTTTGTTATTATAAGCACGTTTGGTATCTTTTATTTACTAGTATTCAACCCCGCGCCTGACTGATTGGTAATCCGAGCCCTTCGGAGGTTGGTTTTGAATACATGCCCCCTGGGGAGGTCTTGGGTTAAAGGTTTTCGACGAATTATAGACCCTATTTGATTATTTTAGTTAATCAAAAAGGTTCTATAATGGATACCCCCTTACGACTAGGATTTCTGACACCCCCTTTCTGCTAGGATTTATGTTTTGCGTTGGTCCTTCTAGCATGTTTAATCCTTCCCCATTTTTATGCTTCATCCCAAGGAGCGGACACTAATTCATCTTGACGAGCCTTGACTCAGAAGGGATAAAATTCGTGTCCTTCACCTGACAAGGTGCCCTTCGTGAATCGGCAATTTTTCCATTTTGGGACATGTCGATTTTTCCGACTTTGTGCCTTTGCCCTAGGAAATAGACACTGGTCCACCACATTGAATTTTTTTTTTTCAAGTTGGAGAACCCATGTCCTGCACTTAAGAAGGTGTTTCTTTGGTAGGCTCAGCAATTTTATCCGTGGGACTTTTTGAATTGCTTCCACTTCGGCATTGACTCCTAGGAAGTGGACATCAATCCTTGCAACCGAATTTAACTTTGGTTTTAAGGAGTTCATGTCTTATACTTGAGAGAATGCCACTTTCGGATTAACAATTTTATCCGAGGGACATATTTGATAATATTCCTGTACTTTTAGTGAGGTCTGGCAGCGGTCCTTTGAATGGGTGTCTGCTAAGCATTCAGAATACTCCATAACTAGAGGTGCATCCTTGTTGCCTGTCTTAGAATAGCTTTCTCTTTTTGAGGTGATGTGTCTATTCCTCCCGTTTGATCTTGCTTGATGTTCATGATTCCCAAAATGCTTCGTTTAGTGTGCGCCTTGGGATTTTTCCGTCAAGGTCTTGCTGCGTATAGCGGATTTGCTTTTACCATGCCTACATTCCAAGAGATTGTTCTTCTTTTAGCATGGACCAATAGGTATTTTATTCAGATAGACACATAATTAATTTTTGATGCACATAGTTCTTGCAAGTAAACAGCAGCTTGATACGAACGTAGTGAATAGTAAAGTATGTTAAAACAATCTTAATAACAAGATAAAATCAAGGGAATGAAGAAAAGTAATGAGAGCACTAGTTCAATGTCCCATTATTGAGATATTATTGGCTAGTCCCCCTGATGAGCGTCATCTTTGGATTAGTTTAAGCCCCTTCCTCTTCAGGGCGCATTGCTCCTCGTTTGTGGAGAGTCGGGGAAACTCTTATGATCTTGTACATACTGTTGCAAATGGTTTTTTTGGATTAACCCCACGATTACTGACTTCAAGAGCCTGCATACATCGGTATTGTGTCCTGGTTATTTGTGGAACTGACAGAATCTTCCTGTCTTCATAGCAACATTTTTGACTTGTCATTGTTTCAAAACCGGATATCTCTCAGTGTTTTTAGTTGCCATGAAGATATTTCCCACGGTATCGTTAAGGGGAGTGAACACGGAATTCTTGAAGAAGCGCAGCTTCTTTTTTGCTCGATTGTCTTCTTCTTCGTTGCTCCTTTTTTGATTGTCTAGGTTGCTTTGCGCATTTCCCCTCTTCTCCACCTATGTGTTTTTTCCTTCGATACTTGCATATTTCTCGGCTTTACTGAGCAACCGTTTGAGTGTACTAGGTTTCTTTTTCTTGATCCACCGCCCCATCTTGGTTTCTTTATGTATGCCCCCCTTAAGAGCCATTAAAATTAGGTCGGGCTCGAGATTCTTGGCTTTAGCCACTGCCATATCAAAGCGAGTGAGAAAAGCTTTGATTGGCTCTTCTGGTCTTTTTTGAAGTCCACTTAGCTCCGTAGCATCCAAGTTTTGAGTGCCTGGGATTTAAACTGCTTATTGAACAACCTAGCCAAGGTTACGAAATTGTCCACGGACTGCGATGGCAGTTTTGTGAACCATAGATAAGCCACTCCTTTTAAATAAGTTGGGAAATATAAGAATTTGATTTCATCAGTAGCGCAAGCCCCATTCGTGTACTGGTCATATTTGCATAAAAATACATCAGGGTCGCTTGTCCCATCATTGGACTATAATGATGGTGGTTCGAATCTTTGTAGGTATACAATTTTCTTAACCCTTTCAGTGAGCGGGGTTTTAGGTTAGAAGGACTCCCATTCACTTCGATCATCCCTCTTCTCTAGGCTTTCCTTCACAATTACTCGGGCCATTCTCAAGATGTACTTCTGTTCCTTGCTCGGTCGCTCCACGGATTGACCACCTTTTTTATTATCGGTCTCTGATCTAGATGCGTCCTCATGAACTTGGGCAAGGAATTTGGGCTTCCCCTTGAGAAGGACATCCCAGTGATAATGGGACTATTTTCACGTTCTGCGATTGTATCGTTAGAGTGATTGTGCACAGGTGCTTTGCCCCTTTCGTTGTTTGGATTGGTGCGACGTGCAATTCTTTGGATGGAATCCTGCTGTCTTAAGCTCGAAGCAAGGAGCTCTGTTTCGCAATTCGTGCGAGCTAGTGAGGAACAGGTGGCGCTTAAAGTGGCTTTTGTGGTGGCGGCCTGAATGGTGAGTATTGACTCGAGCTTCTTCATCATTGCGTCGCTTGCAATAGTTATTTGACTCGTTAATCCTGTCATCGACTCCTCCAATTCCTTCCTGGATACAGCTTCTTTAACTTCTAGCAATCCTTCTTCACCGGAATCGCTATCTGACGGCTTGACGATGTTGACGCCGTTGTTGGGGTTGTTGACTTCGTCAGTGATTCTCCTTGGCGTGCTAATGACTTCAAGCACTGTGCCTCTTAGAAAATCTCATCGGACTTGAAATGGGGTAAAGGCAAAACACGACCCCATGGTGGACGCCAAAATGTTTACACCAAAAATGGTCTAAACACCCAAGGTACTAAGTTGTACTTCACCAACTTGGTAAGATCTAAATGTAACTGTGTTTAACTAGCAATTAAAAATGAAAAATGAAGGAAAAGTAAAGTAGAGGCGAGATTTAGAGTGGTTCAGCCGTTAACTAGTCCTATGTCCACTGTGAAGGTGAGTTTCAATCTTATAACGAGGATTACAAATTACATCAATTTTCTCTTTTCATACATCTTTGTATTCACTCAATATACCCTCCTTTATATGCTTCAATCTTGGGATTACACAAGAGAATGGTAAAATTTGAGGAGAAGGAGAATGGATGGATAATTATGGAAGAGGATGACGCCGTCTTATGTTGGATCTAGATTAACCCTAGAGGGGGGTGAATAGGGTTTATCACAATTTTTAACCGAATTAAAAATATAATGGGATATATAATAATAAACAGATCACAGAATATAGCAGAAACAGAAATGCAAAAAATAACTCACACACAGATATACCCAGCTTCAGAAAAACCCTACTTACGGCTGCATTCCTAAGGTTTCTACTAGGTGATAGAACAGATCCTGTATACAAGACCATGTACGCTCGCAAACTCTGCTCCTATTCCAACTCTACGCTCAAAACCCTAGACTCGTCTATATCCACTAGACCAGATTTTTCCCTAGTTTTTACAGATTCTAGTAAACTGCTAGTTAAATCCCTATATAGTTCACCTAGTTTTTACAGACAAAAACTAGAAAACAAATACAACAGTTTTCAAATGAAATTAAAACAACAAAAAAGATAAATAAACAATTAGAAACCCTAGGATTTTAAACTAAAAGGGTTACCCCCTTAGAAAATATGGCCATCTGATGTTGCACCCTTTACTCCTTAGTCCCGATCTCTTTGGTCTCTGAAGAAACAAATATGGTGGCGGCTATAGGAAATTCCTAGGGTTTTCTTTGTTGACTCCAAATCGATAGTCGTTGTTATGGATTGCTTCTAGCGATGATTCTCCTCGTCTTCAATGATTACACCGATGCTTTCTCTGTCTTGCTCGATCAATTTGGTGATGATCGATTCCTTACAAGATTGTGAATTTTTCTGAAATTACTTTATGCTTGAAATTGTTGTTTTTGTTGGATTCAATTCATATGCCAGTGATGATTGGTGAATAAATAGGGTAATTCAAAACCCTAATTGCTCTGATTTCACGAAGTGATTAGATCTGATTGCCACGATTTGATTTGCGAGATTTTTATACATTTTCCTCTTTAAAAATGGCACGATTAAATTGGCTTTTGCTGCCTTACACCATCTTGATTTGAATCTGATTTGTGAGTTTCCTCCTTTTTGGTTGCCTAATTAAAACGTGAATTAATTTCTTGAATGATTTGTGAGTTGTTGCCTTAAAGAAAACTTTTTCAGAGAGATTGTTGCTTTCCAAAAATAGAATCGGCTTTTGAAGTTCTTGTTGTGAATTCTGGAACTTTATTGTGGGATTTCAAATGAATTTCTCAGCTTTAGTTTTTGAAATGAACCTAGTCAAGAATTTGTTCCTTGAATATGCATCTGGAAGGTTTTCAGTGAATCTCCAAATCCCTTGTGTGATTAAAATTATCGTGTAATAACAGTCTGATTTATTGCCCAATATATATTGTGAAATCCAAAAAAACCTGGTCCACTTTGCTTGATTGCTGGAATTCTGGAGACTAATTTCTTAAACGATATCATTTCTGGAAATATTTGAAAACTTGCCCAATATGTATTGTGATTTTCTGCAAATCTGGACACCCATTAACATGTGAAATTTATTTGATTTTCTTGATGCCTTCTGAAAATATATTGACCTTGATTTTCTGGGGTTTACTACTCCATAAACAATTAACCACTTCAGTTCTGTTTTTACTAGAAACCCACTGAATAGATTTTTAGGAAACATTTTATTTCAAAAAAACATGATTTTCGATGTGTTAATATAAGTTTCCATTTCTGAAAAGAGAAACATGCCACAGTCGATTTCAATAATGCTTTTAAGGCTCTGAATTTCTTATCCATGCATAAAAGATGTAGTTTTTGTTTTGGTGTCTGACCATTGTTTGTAACCTGTAACACCCCACCTCCGCCAGGGTCACTCGCAAGGGAATGCACTAGTTTTGGAGGGGCATTATTGGTAAACATGCATAATGATATAGCAAGGAAGGACATGACATATATATATATATATATATATATATATGTAAATAAACAGAGTAAGTAGATAAACAGCGGAAGATTCTTAAACCATTTCAAAACACCAGTCTGGTACATCAAAATGTCAATTTCCCACGTAAACAAGTCTAGTACATAAAATGACATCATCTGGAACTGAAAAGAAAAAAAACGTAAAAGTAGCTATCCCCAAAGTGGAAGAAACCATAGCGAGCCCAAGTCCAGAGCATACATGAGCTATCCAAGAAAGCAGCTAAGATCCAAGCTAGGCTCCTGTATTCCCTCCCTGAGAACCTGGGGGGGGGGGGGGGAACGGAAGAAAAGAGGCAAAACAAAACGGGTCAGTCAAAAAGACTGAGTAAGCCCTACTACGATCAGTCTATAAACTAATAAAGTTAACATCATGATGGGAACTGAGATGATCATAGATAACAACATACTGGCATAGTAAATTAACTACAAGATAGATAGAGGTGTCATCGCATAAAACATGGCTAAGTTTTTTGCACCACGGTGTACTAGCAACCCAACATAACCGGTATTGATCCCTTGGCCCAAGCTTTGGCCCAATAACATGAGGTGACCTTAATACAAGGTCCAGCCCAATGGTCTAGTCGATCGGCTCCCTATAAACCTAACACGTCAAGTGTTGGTGTCCATATGGCCCACGTATGGTTGTAGTTAGACTGTGCTGGGTCCACCTTTGGGTGTATCAAGCCCTCGGGTGTTAACCCCAGACACTTAAGCAATAATGCACAGCTCTAATCTACTGGTACCCGTGCCTCGAGTTCGTCCAACATCGGACTACGTGCACGTCCGTAGCCCGCCGGACCCGCACCGCTGTACCACTCGGCCATCGCCCTTTGGTCGTTTACATCCGTCCAGTAATCGTGCCTCGCCCTAGCCTAGCTTCTAGGGTTGTGAATGATACCAAACTGGGATTACTGTTAGAACAGACCACGTTGCTAGGGTTTCCCCAAGAGGGTTAAGTGTGATTTAACCCTTCACTAATCCTGGATTAAACTGGTTAAGTGTGGCTTAACCCCATTCTAATCCCTTGAACTCCCAAATGGATTAAACTAGTTAAGTGTAACCAACGGTTCACAACTTAACCACATTCTAATCCCTCGAATCCCCAAATTGGTTAAGTATTAGTGGACCCTGACTTAACCCTAATCATGAGGCATTAATTAATTTAATGCACCTTAACCTCTCACATTAGACTTTGTTGCGGTTACTAGTTAAGCCGGGCGGGTCCGGGTAGGTTTACACCACAACTTAGTCTAACCTCGGGTTTTTGGCACCACATGACCAACTTCTCACATTGGGTCCTATTGTTTGTAGCCACTAGTTAAGCCGGTCGGTTCCGGGTAGAATTACGCTACAAACTCAACCCAACCTCGAGTTGGCCACTCTTGTGTTTTCTAAGTGTCATGTCCACTTCATTTCAAAACATAATCACAAGTCAAACAATTACTTGGGTAGACCTAACTTAATAGGTAAATTACCAAGGGGTAGACCTAACTTAATAGGTAAATTCCCAATCTTATATTTTCATGTATTTTAAGTTTACCCAAAACCCCCAACGTCATTCTATCGCTTGCATATTCGTAGTAACGCATAAAGGATAGGAAGAGGGAACTTGGCACAACATACATGATAAACTTGCACAACAATCATGCATAACATGTTAGATTTGCACAACTTAGCATAGTGAACTTGCATATTACCATAAACATGCATAACATGTTAAACTTGCATAACTTAGCATAGTGAACTTGCATATTACCTTAATCATGCATAACTTGTCAAACATGCACCACTTGTCATTTTAAACTTGCATAAACATGCACAACTTGTCAAAACATGCACAACTTGTCAAAACATGCACAACTTGTCAAAACATGCACAACTTGTCATTTTCAACTTGCATAAACATGCATAACTTAATAAACATACAAATCATGGCTTAACAAACTTGCATAATCATGCATAACTTATTAATCTTGCAAATCATGGCTTAGTATACATGCATAACTCAATAGATTTGCAAATCATGGCTTAGTACCCTTGCATAACATGCATAATCCATTAAACATGTAGAACATGGCATAGTAAACTCGCATATGCATGCATAACTTAGGAAACATGTAAAACATGGTATAGTGAGTTCGCATAAGCATGCATAATCAACTAAACTCACATAAATCTCAACTTTCACCACATATTAACTTTAGAGTTTGTAAAGTGAAGGTAAGAGGGCTTACAATGCTTATGCGGACTCAAATGAGTATAACAAGTGCAAGAAACCCCTTATGCAACTAATTAAAAACCCCCAAATGCAAGCAAACTTGATCAAGACTCCTCCTTTATGATGCCAATTGAAAAACAAGCCTTTAATGCAAGCTAAGGAGGATCATACAAGCCTAAATACCCTTGTATGCATGGAAATCTCTTAGGGATTTAAATTAGGAATTGTATGAAGAGGGTGGAGGCCATGAGAGGATGGATTTTGGCATAGTTTAGTTACTAGGATGAATAAATGAATGATTTAGGGTAGGTTAGGGTCTTATTTATAGATTAGGTTAGTGATTTGAACCATAGGATTAACCCTAGATTCAATTAGGGCCCTCAGATCCCGGAACTCTCTAGAAACAAGCCACAAGACCCAACCCCAATCAGAAATGGTGCACCAGGCTAAGCAGCCCGTGCACCCCCTGTCGACAGGGCTGTCGACAGGGCAGTCGACATGCCAAGACCCCTGTCGACAGGCCTGTCGACATGGGGTCCTGGCGGGATTTTTCCCGCCTTGGCCCAGCTGGCCCAATTCTTTAAATTTGAATCTGATTTTAAAACTTGAATTTTCTGAAAACTTCGACGGGCCATATCTGGGCCATACGGACTCCGATTTTCGAAAACTCGGACTCTATTTCGCGTATTTTTCCGAGACGAATGCAATGTCATAGCCCGTTTCCCTTGATTCCCATTTTATAATTTAATTCTGCCTCAATTTATGTTATAACAGATTATTGAAAATACGGGTTGTTACATGACCTGTGTTGACTGCTTAATCATGGCACCATTTATATTTACATGCTGAGAGTGATTACCACCAGTTCATGTTGAATCTTGCCTTGTCGTGTGTGCACTTTGAAAATGTAGTCTGAATCACAACTGCTGAACAGTTTCATCTTGAATCATGATATTTTGTATGGGCTACTTGCATCTGAAACTTGCTTTCACCTTGTATCTATGATGACCTGTTTCATAAATCTGCTTGTGTCCATGTTGCATTGAAATGCCTCGACCATGCTACTTGTTATTGGTGAGTTATACAGATTTGCACATTTCCACTCAACCACGTATGAGTTGCACTTGTGACCATTTTCATGCTGCATTACATCATATATGTTTTACATGTTTCTTGTGCATGTCAGCTTTGATCACTCATGTATGCTGCTAGCTACCATGTTAATGTTGCACACTTATCCATTCATTGAGCTGCTGAGATCTTTGATTCGTTCATGTTTCCACTACTACTATTTACACTTGCTCACCTTTAAGTTGCTGCTGAGTTGCTTTAAACTGCCATTATCTTCTTGAATCATGCTTGCTGAACTTGATTGAATCATCACCATACTTGAGTTGCCTTGGGTGCTCGACCACATTGAATTGATCCATTCATGTTGCACATTGAATTTGTTGTTTTGATTGTTGAGTTGCCTTGACCACTTTGACTTGAGTAGACTATGTTGACTTTGTGCACTGTCTTCATGTTTGACCATGCTACACTGAGTCGAGACGGTCCATGTGGCTACTCCTCAGTTGCTCGCTGATTGGCGAGGTAGTGCACATGTGTATATTTATATACGTGTGTACATGCAGCCATCAGAAGAGATTTCTTGTCCCTGCATTGATATATATATGTTGTCTGCCTTGTGTATTTACTGTGTATCACTGTGAATATCACAAACTGTCTAGACACAGTCGGATAAATTAGATCGAGTTAGAAAAATGATGAGAAACACACCGTAATTCCGAAGTAGATAAATTTTCAAAATAAAAATTATATTCGCATGTGTTCAGTATTATTTCTATTGCAGTGTACTGTGTGTGTTTCATTGTGACAGGTAAGAAGATGATGACTGGACTGACAGAGAGCCGTAAAGACAAAAGACTGAAGAGACGATGTTGGTGAATGTATAAAAGGCTTTATGAATGTGTCAATAAAAAAATCCTGTATATTGAAATGTAAACTGAGTGAATGCATTAGTGTTTCAATGAGGAGTCGTGTATATATATATATATATATATATATATATATATATATATATATATATATGAATTGTACTGATCTTTGTAATAAAAAAGTTTGATTGAAATAAAATATCTTTTTATTGTTGTCAAATGAATTTTTCTTTTTTATTCTGTTTATTAACAAGTACAATATTCTGTAAATTGAATAAATAGTGGAGTTATAAAAAGTTGTACTGTTTGAATGTTTGAAATGTAATATTATATTTAAATAAAATACTGTATGTATATATGAATGTCTATACAGTCGTATTCTATTTAAATATAAATATTATGTTCCTGTCTGTAATGTATATTTTGAACAGTACAGTAACAAACATATTTAAAATAATATTTATTTGGTTGTTATCATCAAAAAAAATCATATAATTGTGTATACAACTACGTTATATACAACAATCTCCCCCTTTTGATAATGACAAACAAAATAAAAGATTTTGAGCACAATAAATGTGTTTGACAGTGAATATTGAACTCCCCTATTTATTAGCTTCCCTTACAACAGACAACTCCCCTATAACTATGCATGAGTGAAACGAATGAATGATAATGAATTTTCAAAACTAAAAATATTCACTCATAAATCAAAATCTCAACCCATTCTCCCCCTTTTGTTATCATCAAAAGAATTCAGAAATTAAAATATAGATGAAAAATGACTAAAATTTCAGCATAAGAGGAAGAATGATCATCACAAATCTCAATCTGTCAAACAAAAATCATAATAAACAAAGAACTGGTGGCATATTTCACATTGTGGAGAATGACGGATCTACGACGAATTTTATATATAAGAGAGAGAGTTTTAAACAAATGATTTCCAATTATTTTCAAAAGAATTTTTATAAAAAGAGGCTCAAAAATAGTGATGGATTTAGACTATAGTTAATAATTCAATTTAAGTGACAAAATCGAATAATCTCAGATCCCAATACCCATCGATCAACAAATCATAATACGTCATAAGATTTCAACACATTTCACAGATTAGAAAGACGGATTGATAGACAAGTTTTTGTACACCAAGGAGGATTTCGTATAAAAATTTATTTATTTAATTTTCTTCTTTTTCTTTTATTTTTTATTTAAGAGCACACTGACCACGCATAACCAGAGCTTGGATTTTTGAATGAGATCAGTTGCACTTAAATATAAGTAATCTCATAACCATGCATAACCAGAGCTTGGATTTTTAAATGAGGTTAGAGAAATACTTAAGAATATTTTATTTTTATTATTTTCAGTTTCAAAAATGAAAAACTCCTTATTATGTAAAACTAAAAATAGATGACAGAAATGCGGTAGGTATAGAAATAGGCTGTGAAATAAATTTCTAAATTAATAATATTATGAAATATGATCAACTGTACCGAGATCATTGAAAACTTTCAATTGTCAGTAATTCTGAATAATAACATAACCACAATTCCATCACAAATATTTTCACCGTTTATTCAAAAAGATTTTTTTAATATTAACTCTCCACATTAATATAAAATCATAACAGATGGCAGAATGATGATAGATCAAGGAGGTGGTCGTGAAATAATTGCCAATTCAAAGATATTATAATAAATGTTTTACCATCATGAAAATCTAAATAAAATCTCCTCTTGTCGTGAAATATACTGCAGTCACAATTCATCACAATTTCAAAATCTGATAGTATTCTTTTGATAAATTATAAATACAGTTCAATTTGGATATTGGTTTCAATTTTTGAATGAATAATCAATAAATAGCTTTAAAATTGAAAATCAATTACAAGAGAGATATGGAGATCTATACAAGACAAGAGGGATTAAAAAATACAAAAAAAAAAATTCTGCACTTCTGAACTGATACCACTTGATGCCTCTATTCATAAAGATTGTAACAAGATACTGGAGACAAACCAAGATATCATAAACAGCAGAAATTTAAAGCCCAAGCAGACAAGGTAACAAATTAGGCCTAATAATTTCATCTATCAGACCAGCAGTCACAAAACAGGTAGTTATTTGAAAACATTTTTCAAAGACAGTATCAGAGCAGCACAGAAAATAATATCACAACAGACTTGTTAGAGGAGATGTTTCAAAGATATTTCAGGCAGTCAAAGAATGGTTCATGATCTAAGATTAAATATATAGTTTTTTTTAAATCATTTGAAGAAATGTGAAAATATCAGGATTTAAATAATCAATTACACCAGATTATATTTCAAATTCAAGATATTTGTGCGATTCAATAAATTGGTAATTTCAAATGATTTTAAACAAACAGATATTCAATTCAAGTCATCATGAAATAACAGCGAGATTTAAAATTTTCAAGGAATTTTCATAAATATTTCTGACAAGTGAAAGAGTAATTTCAGATCATTTACATCATATTTGAGAGGTATTCATGATCCAAAAAATTAAAAATAATTTATTTGAAATCACTTGAATCAATGTCAAGTTTAAGATATAATGAATTATTCACACAAGATGATAATTTCAGGATTAAGAGGTGTGTGATATTCAAAATATCAAGAATTTCATATAGTTTCAAACAAGCAAATTTTATCCATAATGGTCATGAATAACGGTGGAATTCAAGATGTATCACTGTGAATCAATACAATTCAAAATATCCAAGCCAATCTGAAAATAATGAAAATATCACAATTGATAAATAACAGAGTGCTGTAATGAGTATAACATTTTAAGTTTTTCTAAAATGAATTAGAAGAAAACTCAAAATAGCAATATTGTGTGAAATTCCATTAAACCTTCAGATCTTCAAAAAAATTTAGAATTCAAAATTAACAGTGTTCAAGATATGACATGAATACATCAACACTGTTTGGAATTCATAAATCAGAAATAAACTTCAAATCAATTGCAGATATTTACAAAGTTAAAATTCAAGATCTAAAAAGATTATAACATCAGAGTTCTATTTAAATAAAGCAAATCTCTAGAAGATCATGAGTACTGCAATTTAAAGTTAAGGAAGCCCAAAAGAAGAAAATATGGCAGTGATAAATCAAAAAGAAAATATAAAAGAAAAATAAACAGAAGGGAAGAAGGAGGAATAAACAAAGAAAACAGAAAATATTTACAAAGGTGAGTTTAGAGATCATACCAGAAACCAATGTAAATCAGAATCTCTAACTCAACAAATCTTGGCCAAGGAACTGTAAAGAATACAGAAATATAGAACAACTTGAAATCGTACTCTTTTCAGCAAAACAGTTCCTCAACCACCTTCGGTACCTAACTGTTTAGAGGATTAAGTGGTTTAACAAAAACAGTAAAACCACTCTCATTTGTGTTCATATCTTTCGATACCCAAACCTGTTTGTATAACAATCCGTTCGAATCTATTTTCGCACCTTTTGGAACCCAGATTTATTTGAATTTAATGAAGTTTGTTTTATTTCTTTTTGAGATCCAGGATTGGTTAAATGGATTACTATAAAACAAATTCACATCATGTTGATTTAAAAATCCTTTGTGATTATCAGAGTTTGAATTTTCATATTGACTCTTTTCAAAGCAGTTTGAAGGATTTTCAAAACCATTATTTTTCCCAAAGCCGAGTCCACTTTTATTTCTAGATGAAAATTTATTTTTCAGCAACATATTCCGTGATTTTTCACCGTTATAAAATTTAATCAAAGTTGCTTTAAGTTGTTGAATTTCAGTTTTAAGATCATCGTTTTCTTTCATTAAATCTGAACAATGGTTTTCAGTGATTTTACTCTTTTCAAAATCAGTTTTCAAAACCAAATTTTCATCACTAAGCAATTTAATTTTGGTTTAGGACTCAGCTATTTCAAAATCAAAATGTTTTCGACTTTCAGATTCAAGTTTCTTCAAAATTTCAATTTCAATTTCAAACTCTCTCAAAATCAGATTTGTTTTCAACAAACTATCATTTTCAGCAATTTCATGTTTGGAATTTTTGGTAGCCTTAAAATTTATAAATTCCTCTTGTAAACAATTGTTTGCATCATTCAGCTCAATCTCATTATTTTTTAAAATTAGAATTTCTTCTTCAAGCCTTTGAATGTTATTATTGAGATGAACAAGATCAGTTTTTAATTTCAAACAATTTTCACAATTAGAATTTTCAAATTTCACAAAATTTTCAAGTTTTAATTCCAAAACATGAATTTTGCTTGTCAACTCACGATTTTCAGTTTTCAAAGATTAATTTTTAGAATGGAGTTTGTAAACAGATTTAGTTAAATCCATGCACATATAAACTAAATCTTCATATGAGAAATTTTCTGTTTCAGCATCTGTTGACTCTCCATTATCTGATCCTTCAACTCATTTGTAAATCCTGTTAAACAGAACTCTGAATCTGAGTTGACTTTCTCGGGTTTTGAGCTACCGTTGTCAGATCTTCCATACTTTGTATTGAGAGTATCCCAGATTTCCTGTGCAGATAAACAATGGCAGATAAGATTAAACTATTCAGTACTAAGATAATCAAATATAATTTTCATAGCACGGGTATTGAAAGAAATATCTACACTATCAAATCCATTCATAACAATATCCCAATATTTAATATTAACAGATTTTAAATAAAATTCCATTTTGGATTTTCAGTTTAAAAAATCTGTTCCATTGAAAATAGTCGGAGATGAACTGGATTGACTCTCTATCAACTGACAACTAGGATTACCCATGACTCTAGAGTTAAAGAAATACCTGCTCTGATACCACTTGTTGGATCTAGACTAACCCTAGAGGGGGGCTGAATAGGGTTTACCACAGTTTTTAACTGAATTAAAAATCTAACGAGATATATAATAATAAACCGATCACAAAATATAGTAGAAACAGAAATGCAGAAAATAACTCACATATAGATATACCCAGCTTCGGCAAAACCCTGCCTACTGCTGCATTCCTTAGGTTTCTACTAGGTGATAGAACAGATCTCGCATACAAGACCATGTACACTCGCAAACTCTGCTCCTATTCTAACCCGATGCTCAAAACCCTAGACTAGTCTATATCTACTAGACCAGATTTTCCCCTAGTTTTTACAGATTCTAGTAAACTACTAGTTAAATTCCTAACTAGATCACCTAGTTTTTACAGACAAAAACTAGAAAACAAATACAACGGTTTTCAAATGAAATTAAAACAACAAAAACAATAAATAAATAATTAGAAACCCTAGGAGTTTAAATTAAAAGGGTTATCCCCTTTAGAAAATATGGCCGGCCCATGTTGCACCCTTTACTCCTTAGTCCCGATCTCTTTGGTCTCTGAAGAAACAAATATGGCGGCGGCTATGGGAAATTCCTAGGGTTTTCTTTATTGACTCCAGATAGATCGTCGTCGTGATGAATTGCTTCTGGCGATGATTCCCTCGTCTTCAATTATTACACTGATGCTTCCTCTATCTTGCTCAATCAATTCGGTGTTGATCGAATCCTTACAAGATTGTGAGTTGTTCTGAAATTACTTTATGCTTGAAATTGTTGTTTTTGTTGGATTCAATTAATATGCCAGTGATGATTGGTGAATAAATAGGGTAATTTGAAACCCATAATGCTCTGATTTCACGAAGTGATTAGATCTGGTTGCCACGATTTGATTTGCGAGATTTTTGTACATTTTCCTCTTTTGAAATGGCATGATTAAATTGAGTTTTACTGCCTTACACCATTTTGATTTGAATCTGATTTGTGAGTTTCCTCCTTTTTGGTTGACTGACTAAATCGTGAATTAATCTCTTGAATGATTTGTGAGTTTTTGCCTTAAAGAAAACTTTTTCAGAGAGATTGTTGCATGCCAAAAGTAGAATCGGCTTTTGAATTTCTTGCTGTGAATTCTTGAACTTTATTGTGGGATTTCAAATGAATTTCTCAGCTTTAATTTTTGAAATGAACCTAGTCAAGAATCTGTTCCTTGAATATGCATTTGGACGGTTTTCAGTGAATCTCCAAATCCCTTGTGTGATTAAAATTGTCATGTAATAACACTCTGATTTATTGCCCAATATATATTGTGAAATCCAAAAAAAAGCTTGGTCCACCTTGCTTGATTGCTGGAATTCTGGAGTCTAATTTCTTGAACGATATCATTTCTGGAATTATTTGAAAACATGCCCAATATGTATTGTGATTTTCTGCAAATCTGGACACCCATTAACATGTGAAATTTATTGGATTTTCTTGATGCCTTCTGAAAATATATTAACCTTGATTTGCTGGGGTTTACTACTCCATTAACAATTTTCCACATCAGTTCTGTTTTTACTGGAAACCTATCAAATAGATTTTCAGGAAACATTTTATTTCAAAAAACATGATTTTCGATGTGTCAATATAATTTTCCATTTCTGAAAAGAGAAACATGCCACAGTCGATTTCAGGAATGCATTTAAGGCTCTGAATTTCTTATCCTTGCATAGAAGATGTAGTTTTTGTTTTGGTGTCCGACCATTGTTTGTGACTTGTGTTGACTGCTTAATCATGGCACCATTTATATTTACATGCTGAGAGTGATTACCATCAGTTCATGTTGAATTTGCCTTGTTATGTGTGCACTTTGAAAATGTAGTCTGAATCACAACTGCTGAACAGTTTCATCTTGAATCGTGATATTTTTAATGGGCTACTTGCATCTGAAACTTGCTTTAACCTTGCATCTATGATGACCTGTTTCACAAATCTTCTTGTGTCCACGTAGCATTGAAACGCCTCGACCATGCTACTTGTTGTTGCTGAGTTACCCAGATTTGCACATTGCCACTCAACCATGTATGAGTTTCACTTGTGACCATTTTCATGCTGCATTACATCATATATGTTGTACTGTTTCTTGTGCATGTCAGCTTTGATCACTCATGTATGCTGCTAGTACCATGTTAATGCTGCACACTTATCCATTCATTGAGCTGCTGAGATCTTTGATTCACTCATGTATCCACTGCCACTGCTACTATTTATACTTGCCCACCTTTGAGTTGCTGCTGAGTTGCTTTAAACTGCCATTATCTTCTTGAATCATACTTGCTGAACTTGATTGAATCAGCACCATACTTGATTTTCCTTGTGTGCTCGACCACATTGAATTGATCCATTCATGTTGCGCATTTAATTTGCTGTTTTGATTGTTGAGTTGCCTTGACCACTTTGACTTGAGTTGACTATGTTGACTTTGTGCATTGTCTTCATGTTTGACCATGTTGCACTGAGTAAAGACGTGGCTACTCCTCTGTTGCTCGCTGATTGGCGAGGAAGTGCACACATGTATATTTATTCACGTGTGTATATGCAGCCATCAGAAGAGATTTCCTGCCCTGCATTGATATATATATTTATGTTGTCTACCTTGTGGTATTTACAGTGCATCACTGTGAATATCACAAGCTGTCTAGACACAGTCGGATAAATCAGATCGAGTTAGAAAAATGATGAGAAACACACCGAAATTCTGAGGAAGATAAATTTTCAAAATAAAAATTATATTCGCATGTGTTCAGTATTATTTCTATTGCAGTGTACTGTGTGTGTTTCATTGTGACAGGTAAGAAGATGATGACTGGACTGACAAAGAGCTGTGAAGACAGAAGACTGAAGACTGAAGAGATGGTGTTGGTGAATGTATAAAAGGCTGTATGAATGTGCCAATAAAAAAAATTCTGTATATTGAAATGTAAACTGAGTGAATGTATGAGTGTTTCAATGAGGAGCTGTATATATATATGAATTGTACTGATCTTTGTAATAAACAAGTTTGATTAAAATAAAATATCATTTTATTGTTGTCAAACGAACTTGTCTATTTTATTTTGTTTATTTATAAGTATAGTATTATGTGAATTGAATAAATAGAGGAGTTATAAAAAGTTGTGTTGTTTGAATGTTTGAAATATAATATTATATTTAAATAAAATACTGTATGAATATATGATTGTCTATACAGTTGTATTCTATATAAATATAAATATTATATTAATGTATATATAGAACAGTACAGTAACAAACACATTTAAAATAATATTTATTTGGTTGTTATCATCAAACAAAAGTCATATAATTGTGTATACAACTACGTTATATACAACATCTTCTATGATCATAAAATTGTTCTTGATGCCATGACCGAATCAGTGGTTGAGGATAGAATTTGGTGACACTTTCTGGTTTCAAAGATCCGATCCCCCTTCTGTTAATAGTCGTGGTGTATTTATAGTAGAGCTCACCCGGGAAAATGATCTGAAATCCGTTTATGTAGGTTACAGATCGCTCATTCTATTAATTACAATCATGCCATTGGCCAGCTATAACCAGTTGTCCAGATTTGTATTTGGTTGTCATGCGTGACCGACTTAGTAGAGCGAGCGCCTTAAGTGGTTAAGCGGATCCATAGGTGCGGGCTTTCCTGTGAGTATGAATGCTTTGAAAACTTGGAAAGTTTTTATAAGAGCGGGGAGCGGGACTGGACTTAGTTCTCCCCTGTTCCTTGCGGGACCATTCTTATTAACACAAGGGCGCTCGTCTTTTGGCTGCCTTTGTATGGCGCTGTTTGTCCATAAAGCTATGCCACAAGGTCGCTTCCGCCTATGTTGAACGGGCGATTTGCTTTGCTTTTATGTTCAAACGGCTTTGCCCCAATTCGAACGATCGACCTTGCCTCCCCCACTTGAGTCACGATTCATGCCTAACTCCGATTGGAGATATGGTCAAATATGATATTGTAGGCGCTCGTATTGCAACTTCATTTTAAGCTTGGTCTTTTGACAGGAAAATAGTGAGCGACTTTACAGGATATGTGACCTTTATCCTTTTTGGGCCGCATTTCTCATTTCATATCACGCCATCTCCTTTGGTTATACTGCTTGACTTGACTTGGGTTTGACATTTAGATCAGGTTCTGTGCGGTTGCATCCTGTCTTTTGTGATTCATTTAAGCGCCTTAGATAACATCATGCACGACCGACCCTGTTGGTGCCCATTCCGCATCCTTTGCTCAATGTGCATATGGATTTTCTAGGGATTAACACTGGCTTATATAGTAGAGCTGCCCAAAAGATTGGCTGGAGTTTATAATGTTTTTCATGTTTCTCATCTACGAAAGTGCTTACATGACTCTGCGGAATTTGTGGAGCCTAGCATACTAGAGGAAGTAGAAGTGGAACGAGAAGCGACGGTGAGAAGAGTTCCAATGCGTATCTTGGGAACAGAAGTTAAAAAGCTATACAATTGTTAGGTAAGCTAGTTAAAGTACAATGGAGCGACACTGAAGAAGACGCGACTTGGGAGACTGAAGACAAGATACGCGCAGCCTACCCTTTTCTTTTTGAGGGTACATCCTTGATCACTTTTCCATAAGTTTATGCATGCTTGTATCTATCTTTTAAGTATATCTCCTCGGTCCAATTCTTGATCCTTAAGTAGAAACCAATGAATGTAAACATGTATTTGAATCATGTTATGATTGATGGTTGCAAATGGTTGCTAGTGGTCGCTCGTGGATGCATATACACATACATTAGGTACTAGATCGGCTCAGTCACTTTCATATTGCATATGCATATATGTATTTGTATATGGATTGAAACTTGATGTGTTATCATATGGATGTTGTATTAGTATGAATGATTGTGCACTCATGTAGAAGTTATAAAGCACGATTAGGAATAATTGCATACATGATGGACTCATGGCACTGATATAATTCGCATTAAGGAGGTCAACTGAATCAGTAGACCGCCTGATTTTGCATTAGATAAGGACATATACACACACTATGCATATAATTATGAAAGCATTAGAAATCTTTTTAAGGACAATGGATTCCTGTGATTGATGGTTGAGTAGATGGATGTTGGATGTTAGGATACATTCTTCTTAACTCAGAGATTTCGGGGACGAAATCCTTTAAGGAGCGGAGAATGTAACACCCCGTATTTTGTATGAATATAAAATAACAAATTGAGAACACTTAAAATTTAAATAGTGAATTAAGTAAAATGGGTTACGCCATTGCGTTTGTCTCGGAATTCTGGTTGAGATAGAGTCTGAGTTTGCGTAAATCGGACACCGTATAAGGAAGTTATGAAACTTAGAAGATCTCAAGATTAAGTAGGATTTAAATTAAAATAATAGTTAGAAATTAGAAAACCAGTTCGAAATTCAAAACAGAAGAGGTTGAGCGGGAATTTCCCACTCAGAGAGGTCGACCCCCCCAAGGGAAGTCGACATAGGTGTCAACCCCCTATAGGGGTGTCGACATAGGTGTCGACCCCCCTTTAGGGAGTCAACCCCTGTTAGATCCAGGTCCAGTGACGTATTTTATAGCCTAGGGATGATGTGGCTTTCTTTGATTGGCCTAATGACGCATTTTCTTGGACTATATGGTTTGGATGGATCCTATGTTAATCGAAAGGCTCTAATTAACCCTACGCATCTATAAATACATATCTAAACTTAACCCTAACCTCATAACCCTATTCTATGATGCCACCATGCTGTCCATCTCTAAACTAGCCTAGCCTCCTTCTTCTCCAAAATAGAAATCAAATTGGAGAGCTTTAAATTAAAGTAAAGGTTTTACGCTTCAATCAACAAATAGAGATTAGCATCGCTACAACGTCAAAATAATTCTCTTTTTCTAATCCTATCACTGTAAGTTCAGTTATTTCTCAGTTTTGGAACATGAAATAGAAATCATGAATTGTAATGAATAGAATCTAGAACTATGCCTAATTGTGAGATAATCAATTCCAATTCATGCTTATCCTTTTGTCAAATCTGAAATTACCAATGCCTATGAGACTGTTGTGATTGATACTGTCACGTTATACATCAGATTAATAATTTCTTTATGTTCAATCCTATCGAATCTGTATACTTATGATGTATTTTCCTTAGTTTGCTCATATTCATTGTTAATGTACAACATGTCTATTGGAAACACATTTCTGGTATTTGGTACAACTTTACATGCCTACTTTCCTTATGTCAATTCTTGTGTTTCCTCCTTATCCCCTATCCATTTTATTTTATGAGTACTTGGAATTTAGGAACTTTGTTGTACGTGCGATTGTAACATGGGGAATTGGGTATAACTTATTGGAGTAATTGTGGACATAACCAGTAAATGAGACATACCTTTAATTAACTACAACTATGGATAATTGGCATACAAAAATCTAGACTTGGACATGTATGGTAAATATGTAAATTGGCTAAAAGATGAACATGCCTAACCCGTGATTAGATTGAGTTGCCGTGTAAGGCTGCCCGGAACCGCCCGGCACATCCAGCGACCGCAACATAAGATCTAATTTGAGAGGTTAGCACATTAAGCCCAAAACCCGAGGATAGAACGAGTTTACAGTAGAAGTCTGCCCAGAATCCCCCAGCACATCCAACAACCGCAAACAACATTTCTAATGTGAGAGGTTGGCACAATAATGAATTAATGATAATGAACAGACATGCTAAGAATGGTAGGGTTAAGTTAACATAGGCAACACTTAACCAATGCAACATATTAATTAAACAAATGGGTGGGGTTAGGTTAAATTGAGAATACTTAATCATTATAACATGTTGGTTAGGAAACCCTAGTAACGAGGACCCATTTCAATAGTAACCCATATAGATGTATCACGGTACCCTAACTAAGCAGGGTGGGACGCGATTACTGGGCTGATTATAAGCCGTCGAAACAGAGGCATGTGGTGCGTCAATGTAGGTTCTGACAGAGTACGGGCGTGCACGTGCTCCGGAGTGGAAAAATCAGGCACTGGGAATTAGTAGTCATACATTGTGCATCTTGAATTGTGTTGGGTTGCCATCATAGGGATTGATACACCCCATGGTGGGACCAGCACATGTATCTACAAACAAGCGCGACCGAATGACACAAGTAATAAATACATGCGAGTAGAAGTCGATCGATAAAGGGATCATTTTACTATGAACACATGAGGCTGTTTGAAACAATTGTTAGTAGGTGCAGAGAAATAGAAATGAGTGCGATAGCATATTCAGTTTATCTTGCCTTACCTTATCTTATGTTATCTTGTCACTTTGGTATTGTCTTATATTTAGTTTGTTCATGTCATGATCCTCTTTCTTATTAACATGCTGAAAATCACTGGGCTTACCAGGCTTTAAGTCTAACCCATTTTCTTTCGTCTTCTTTTCTTCCATTTCCCCCTAGGTCCACATGGGGGAATACTTCAGCTTAGTTTAGGCCTTTTCCAGCTTGAAGAGAGTAGATGTATTGATTGGATTCTCTTTTCTTGGGTTATGACTGTGGTTACACTTTTATTGGGGATTTATGCTGCTTTACTACTGTTTTATGCTTCTTTATGTATTTGGAGTTTTTAATCAAAACAGAGATTTTATTGTAATAATGTGGAAGTAGGGTTTTGAAACAATGGTTCTAATGTCCTGACCGAACCATGCTGCTTATGAAATAATTTCAGTTTTTCCACTGTTTGTGTGTCTGTCTTGTAAATTATCTGTATATTTTACCTATAATGCTTCACCAAAGTTGATGCATTCCCTTTGTGAGTGAACTTAACGGAGGTAGGGTGTTTCAATTCCAAATCATCGCAACTATGAATTATCTTGAATGAATCTACCTAGCACCTCTGATTATTTGATTTTATTTATCGATTAGACGATTATTAATTTAAATTAACTTAACACATAAATAAGTTAATTATTATGTATTTTAAATTTATAAAAATGTATACCATATTTTCTGAAGCTAACTCAGAAATCATCAACCAACTCCACTGGAAACAACCCTAAAACTACAATTATCAATTTTGGCATTTCACCAGACACCTTATTGACTATGTTCATCTTCTTCTCTATCACTTACAACCACAGTCGAACTATTGATGTTGTCTGTACACCAGTAGAATGATCCAACATCACTTCAACACCAAACACAACCACCGCAATGCCCTTAAAACCCATCAGCTATCTCGATCAGACCAACTCCTCCCGCGATTGCTTTATTATTTTATCACCTAAGAATCCACACTCCCAAAAGTCCCAAACCAAACTCCCTGTGTTTTCCACTTCTACACTCCCTAAATCTCCCCAGTTCATCCACTCGAACACCACTACTCTACTTCACTCCATCAACCACTACTGTCCAGACAAACTCTTCTCCAAGTGACACCTCATTCACTGCATCCATCATCCAAAAGTCAACATAGACTAATTCCCCCAATCACTCCATTATTGCGCCCTAAATCCCCGTCCATCCATACATCGTACTCCACAAAAATCACGTCGCCTCAAACCAATCGCGCACCCCCTCTGCAATACATGCTCAACCCACGGAAAACCCATCTCCCAAATTCTAGTGCACCTCTACCTTGACATCAAGTTTTAATGGATCCCCACGGTTTAAATCGCGATACCCTATCCGTTTTGACAAACCCCTCTTCCCAATATCGCAAGTGTTCTCCAATTGGTTCAAGCTTCATGGAAGTTCATGGTTTTCGTATTGCGGTTCTCTTTTTTTAATCTGTTGAATCGATTTTTGATTTTGATTAACTGCAAAAACGAATGAAACAATGGCTTTGAAATGGTTTTGTGGGTTTGTAGAAAGGAAAAACGAAGGCTATGGGTTTCATTTAAAGACACGAGAAGGGACATAATGTACACGACCATTTATTTCGCAATTTCTTGGAGGTGAAGGTGGGGGAAAGTTACTGTCCGTTAAATTGTGAAATACCTAGGAGCCAAGGAAGGATACAAATGAAAATGAAATGAAAGGCAGTGGTACCTATTGACCTACTTTGGAAAAATATACAAGTCGACTCATTTTTATTTTATTTTATTTTGAACGGACGTGATTTTGTTTAATTTAAAATTTCTTCTAATTTAGAACTCTAATGTAAGCATAGCAACCGGCATTCTTAGGGTTATACCACTATTATGAACAATCTAGAATAGGTTTCAAAGCCCCATTCGATTGTATGGAGAAGATATCGATTTAAATCGATGATAAAACTTAAATTCTATTTAATTATTCCTAGGCGTTTTCTAATCGTACGCAATCGATAAATTCGAATGCTATGAAATTCAAAATCCGATAATTATACAGTGTTACGGATCCAACGGAATAAGTTTTTTTCGAATTCTAAGATATTTGAAAAAATGGATCTTTTCACATATTAATAATATCAGTTAAATAATCAGTCGATCTCAAACACCTACGTTTATCGATAAAAATTCTTTATTTCATAAATTAAGTAGGTAAACTCTGTACTGACCTCTATTTCAAATTCAAATCCAATATTTAAACTTTTGTAGTAAAACGACCGAAAATATTGTACGTTATATGAGTTTTTGAAATTTAATGGGTATGTAGCATTTTTCATACCATAGTAATTTCAAGAACGAAATTATTTTAAGTGGTTAGGAAAGTAATGACTTTGATTTTTAGTCAATTAATTTTGAACATTAAAATTCGTTTGGTATGTTGGATCAATAATATAAATGGATTTTTATATGAAATTTATTGATTTAATAAACAAAAAAGATTAATTTCAAATATATCGAATTATTATAATAAGAAAATCGACAAATAATTGAATTTGAAGTTAAAACTGAATCGAAATGATTCATTTGACCGATATAAATTCTTTTAGAATATATATGATAAAAATAATTTATTATCAATAGATTTGTTTATTTGGAATCGATTATAGTTTATTGATTTAATAGGGAACTTAAGAATAACGATATTTCAAACAACCTCGGATTTCAATAAAACCAATTTTATAAAATCCGTAATGGCTAATTATTGTAAGATTTCCAATTTCAAGTCAGTTGGTATTATTTTTTGATTATGCTCGATACAAACGCGTATCACTTCACGTAGAGAAACTGGAATAAAGTTATATAGATGGTCTTGGAATTTTACAAAACCAAGTCCATTGTGTCTGAAATATTAAGTTGTTATAAGATTACAAGTTTCATCGCGAATGGAGCTCGCATGTCTTCGTTAAGCATGTTACTTTATATGTAAGTTTCATGAGAACATTTTAATAATAAAATCATACATAAATATATCCTAAATCCACATCTCATCTTTTATTTATTCTATCTTCGTTCGTCCCTATTGAACAAACGAAATCGAAAACAACCATTGACACCAAAAAATTGGCACAATACCCAAGTTACGAATTTGTAGAGATTAAATGAAGACAAATAAAATGAAAAATGCAGAGAAGAACAATCATATGCACATTTATAGTGGTTTCGACGTTAAAGAGCCTATGTCCACTTTATAATTCTTTTTATATTAGATGGTCTATTACTGTCAAGTGGTTGCAATAGTGATATAATCAAAAATTTGCCAAAAGATCCTTCTTCTTAGTCCAGAAGGTCTATTTATATATGCTATAATATTTAAATTGGGTCAGATACGTGTGCTCTGATCCCAGACTTTAGGAAATCTAAAAGAGAAGTTCTTATCGAACCATAATGACGAGATTTGAATAAACCATGATAGGTGGCATCTGATCCAATCATAAAGGATGACTAAAGGCATTCAAATAGGAGTGAGAACAACACTTTAGGTGGATATTTTACGTAGAATTGGAATGAATCCAACCCAAATGGTCCGAAGGTCACAAATTTGACTAGCTCGCACCTCGGATACTTGTGTCTGGCTCGAGTCTTTAGTGTCGGTCGGCTCGTCACTAGATCAATCGTTTCTCTGGCTGGAATCACACAGGACCTATTATCTTTTTAGTTGGCTTCCAGGATTCCAATGAGCTATGACGGCCTTGCCAAAAGGCTGGTCAACTCTTTGCCCCCTAAAGTATGTCATGTTAGGAACAGGGCATGCTTTAAATATTTTATTATTGATTATTTCTCATTGCAACAGAGGTCGGAAGTACATGTCTGCATCGGTTGGAAGGACTCTCTGTGAGTCACACGGGTTAAGGGTCGACCGATGTCTTGGGAACCCGCACTAGTCCGAGAAATAATGAAGCTCTGCCGTCACGTGTCTATTCGACCAGTATTAGCTCAGTAACAAATTGGAACGTTAGTCCCCGTGTTAGTAGTCATGTCCATAGAAGACAAGGAGTCCTTTTGTTTCATTATTAAAGGATGACCCACCATCTTCATCTTCTTTTTACTTTTTACTTGTACTGCAGCCAACTCATTTATTTTCTGAAAGAATTGAGAAAAAAATTCTTCTATAAAAGTTCAAGATCTCCTCCTTCGACTTCCTCACATGCATTGATCTTATTCTTCTTACCTTTTAATCACTGATTATGCACTCCTTTTCCACCCTAATTTTTATTCCATAGGATTAGTATTCTAAATCGTCGGTGTCGGACATGCATGAATGGCGGTTCGTTGATGCGGCGACGGTCATTCCTGCTAGCAATGGCAAAAGTGGTGACAATTGATGGTGAGAAATAAACTATCTTTGTGAAGAGGTGCCTGCAGTTTCATAACTTCTTAAATTTCAAAGCGCCATCTAATTTAAGACACACTGCAGTAGAAGAGAGGGAATGATTGTACAGGTATGAATAGGCGAGGATGATGTTAAAAATCGATACTTGCCAACTCAGCATCATGGAATAAGTCATTATATTCATCATGTTTGGGAGTACTATTCATCCTTTGGTCGGCAAGATTATCGGTCGGCTCCAATAGGGCCGAAAGCCATAAATTTGAATGCGTTCTTGATTGTGGCCTTCAATTTAAACTGTCAATTTTTCTCGCATATATTTGTAAATGCACACGTTGAGGTGTTTCAACCCCATCAATTTGACCGAGGTATTTCTTTTTCTGTTTTGCAGTATATCTTACAATGGTCGGACAATGTAACACTCGTGGACTCAATGCTGAGAAGAAAAAGGCCATATCCACCATCGTAGACTTGGTGAGTTCTCGGCTTCTTAATCTGGGTCCGACCTCAGAACTGGTTTTAACATTGTTACTTATGGTCGATCGGTCGATCCTCTTCATGTTACGAAAATTGGAGAATCAAGTGGTGTAGCAGTCGCGCCCGATTCTCTTTCTAATTTCGACTTTATAGCAGATCCCCATGACTCCTGGCCCGACACAATGACCCAAATATAGCTGAAGAATTTTAGTACAAAACATAACCTTCCATGTCATGTTTTCCTTGCTCATACAGTAAAGGATCGTCCTCACAACCCACCGAGTGGCTATTTGATGCTTACTCGTCCAATGTGCATGGCGGGTGATATTCCTCCCTTTTCTACATTCGTGCTGGACTTTCTGAGGCAAATGAGTCTGGCCACTATGCAACTTCATCCGATCACATATACCAACGTAATTTCTTTATGTATCCTATACATGAAGTATTTGAATCGAACCCCAATGCTTGATGACATATTGTTTTTCCTCAACTTCAAACACCAAGGGAAAACATCTCCATCTTTTTATTATTTTTAGGCCGTCTGTACTTGAAATTTTTTCGAGGGCCTCCCCAGCAAGTTAGGCGACACTAGGCATGCTTGGTTTTACTTTATACATCAACAGGGATGTGCCCGCTGCTGGTTTCGATGTCATAAGTCTTTTTTACTTTAGTTGATTTAATCATAAGCAAACCTTTTATGCCAATTATTTTCTGTAGGTGATGAGCCGGTAAGGCCCACAGCGAGGGTGTTCTAGGATCGTTTTGATGTGTTAGCTACAATTAAGAAGGACGATCGACACTACAAAAAGCCCGTGACTAATACAAATCTCCATCAGTTTCATCTTATAGACAAGAAGAGGTCATTAGGACCCTTAGACAATAAGGGTTCTCCTTCGTACGACACCAACGCGGATGCGCCTCTTACCCAAAAGAGGTCGACCAGTGTCAAGGTCGTGCCTCTAGTCGAGGAGTCATCTGTGAAACCCTTGTCTGTAGGGAAAAGGAAAATTCTATATCAAGTCGGGATGAATAAGTCGGCTTTTATGAGACTACACTGGGAGTCTGATCTGCTAAAAATGCAAATGGATTTAATGGTAGAAGCTTTAGAAAAAATTCATGCAGAAATAACTAAGAAGGAGTTTGTCGACCAATAACTAGAAGATTCTATCGATATAATAGATCCTTCTCCTGTTCATAGTCCCAAGGAGGAAGAGTCGGCCCTCCCTTTCCAAGGATTACAAAACATGGGATACCAGATGCATTTATTCACATTAAGTCTAGAGGGGATTTCATACCGACCGACCCAAATGACACATGAGATGCATACCATGTTTCAAACTCAGGTCGGTTTAGAAGAAAAACTTAATATACACAGCACTAACACTGTATGTCAAAGCTCTATTTTCTCGTATGTAGGTTGATTTCTTTTTCTTTGTTGTAACACATGTGCAGTCAATGAGGAGTATTAGCACGTCAACCTTGACTCCCTTTTGTAGGGAGGTGGTCCCGTTAGGCAGACCCCACTACAAGTCAGATAGGAAAGCAATCATAGGGACGACGATCGTGAAGAGAAAGGTAAAAAAGAGAGGAGGAAGAAGAAGAAAGAAAAGAACGCTAAGAAGAGGAAGAGGCAAGAAAGGGAAATTAGAGGTCATAAGGAGAAGGAAGGGAAGAGGAGTAAATCTCATGAGAAAGGAGAGGAATCTAAAACTGCAAAGCATCGATCCCCTCCCAATCCTTGGGACGATATACTCAAGGGCTGTAACAAAGCCGCTGATGAAGTTGCCCCCAGTCATCCCATTCTCCCGGTCAACCCTTCTCCTAAGGAGAGGCCGTTCGAACCACATGACCATGAATCCATCCCTCTTCCTGATTATCCTAAAAAAAGTCCTCAGGAGCCGGACAATTTGAGTCGAGTGCACCCACCGAATAAATCGAAATGGAGAAACTATTCCTGGGTCTCTATTTTGCTGGTATCAAGCCGAGCCCCATGTTACAACCATTTCCTTCCAATTTTTACGATCAAATCAGGTCTAATGTTGACTTCGCACTGATCCAATAAGATGCGATGCATGCTTATCCAAAAAAATTAAGCAAAGTGTTAAGGAGTAGGTCGATTGAAAATGAAACCTTACTGAGCGAACTAGAGGCTGACAAGACGGCTTTTCAGATGCTACGGAAGAGGATAGCGGAATGTGAGTCTTAGGTGGTCACTGTTAGAGAAAAATATCAAAAGAGTTCGAAAGTTTTTTAGGCTCAAATTGAGTCAGCTAGCCAAGTGTATGCGACCTTGCAACTGAAAACGAGAAGTTGTGGAGTGACTAGGATCGGTTGGAATAGGAAGTGCAAGATTACAAGACCCATTTCCATTTATCCGGGCTAACCAGAAAGAAGGCCGAGGGTGTTGCCGCTGCTGCAATCAAATATGTTGGTAATGCTTATCTCCAGCATAAAACCAAAATCCGTGTGATTAAACCCGAGAACGCCGTTGAGAAGAAAGAAATAAGCAAAAAAATTGGCGCTAATATTCTACGGTTCTTTGCCCGTGTCCTTCTTCATAGAAATTTGTCTTGGGCAAAAGATATCAACGGGTGCTGACTGATGCATTGGAGGTGTTTATGAGAGTAGAGGTTGAGGCAGCAAAGGGTAAACCGGTAAAAGAGGAAGCTTTGATCACTCGATATTTACATGACGATGAGTGCGAGGTATCGACTGGTGGAAAGAGAAACTTATAGGCATTAAGAGATGCTGCACGATATGCGGCTAAAGGGAAGTCGGTCCTTGAATCTGACATAAGCATGGCAAGAGAATCTCTCCCTCCTTCGAATGTTGAGGTTGGTTGTTCTTCTATTCCTTATCCCCTAAATCAATATTCTATCTTCGTAGAGGAACATAGTCCTAATGACCCTCTTCTCCCCTTGCCCA
Source organism: Allium sativum (assembly GCA_030737875.1). Classification (NCBI taxonomy): domain Eukaryota; kingdom Viridiplantae; phylum Streptophyta; class Magnoliopsida; order Asparagales; family Amaryllidaceae; genus Allium; species Allium sativum. The sequence continues at coordinate 130,275,092 of CM060912.1, read as the reverse complement.
AGGAAAGTTCAGCTACTCCAGCTTCAGCATTGAATGTTTCAGACTGACCAACAGAGTCATTGGCCAAAGGTTACTCACTTCCTCCTTGTTAATTTGATCGATCGTCTATTCCTTTGCTCATAACTTTTGATTTCTTTGTTGTGGCCGCATCATCAGCAAGAATAACATCTTGATTGGTGGCTGAAGTGCCAGAGAAGGAACTTACCACCATTCTCGGTGAAGATAAAGAAACACACAATGCTCTAAAGAAAACAGGAATAGGTAATCTTCAGTCGATTGATCCAGATGTCAAACTTGGCCATGAGATTAAAACATCCAACCATCCATCTATGGCAGAGATAAAGGCTAGGAATAGGAAAAAGGTTTCTTCCCTTAAAGTCGAGACGTCCGGTGAACCTCTCAATATCCATCCCATCAAATATATTCCACCAAACTCACTCTCATCTGGCAACGCGGCTCCTTTTACATCCCCAACCATTCTGAGCAAAAAGGAAGCACAACACCACAATGTCCGGTTGATCTGTTTCTTTTGGAAGAACGCTTAAAGCCCAAAGCTCAGTTTGACTACTAAGGAAATGAAAGAGTGGTTATGCAGAAAGAGTTGGAGGACATCGAAAGGCGTGGAGACAAGCTTCCCTGAACTTAGAATCTTCTGTTGCAAGTTCATCAATGGCCCTTTGGAATTGTATGCAGGTGCGACCCTTGCGTTTTTGAATTTTTCAAGTCTTTTATTTTATAAAAAGTTTGAATTACCCGTGAACAATGTTCAGTTTGTAAGTAAGAAAGAATGTTTATCAATGTTTTATTGTCCTCAAATACTTGTATTATTAATGTGTCTAAATATTTGAAAAAGTCTCGAGGGAGCAGTACAAGTGTTCCCGATTCATTCCAGAATATGGAATTTATTTAAGTGATACTCCTAGTTGGATCACTTGCATATGCACATGCCCATGCCCCTAGTGTCGTGGGCGATTGGTTTGATCGTTAAGTCTTCCTATTGACCCCAGGATCGGGTCGACCAGCTCAAGGTCAAACGATATCGGTTAAGAACATGTAATCTTTTACACTCTCCCTTTAGTCATTAAGGGCTAGAGTTCTTAGGGATTGAGTCATCTTTAGTTGGGGTGCACCTTTTACACTCATCCATGATTTTATACTCCTTCTCAAGTCAAGAGAACCGAAGTTGTCCTAAACATCAGTCGTGTTTTTTGCATCAGTGTCGTCCTCACTTTTAGTCAACAAAGTGGGACCTCTAGGTTTGAGCATCAATATAAAGCTCTGGTATATTCTTCCCAGATTCCCTATAGTCCCCAGAGCGAGGTCAACTTGTTATGACATTGATCTGTAGGCTGGGGTGTCAGGTTTGACTTAATGTTGGTCGAATCACAACATTTAGTCATTATGATAACAAGTCAAATCAGGAAAGGAACTTTTATTCATAAATTACTACGGGTGATAAAGCATACCCTATTACAATGCTTAAATAAATAAATATTAAGAAAACTAAAAAGTTCTAAGGAAGATAAGGTCGTAAATACTCCTCATTCCATGCTCTTTGAAAAGGCTCGCCATCAACAGTCGATAGCCTAAAGGTTCCATTATCAAGTTTTCGTTGGATGTCATAAGCCCTCCCCACTTGGGACCCATGTGTGCGAGAGTAGGGAAAATCCGTTTTAGGACAAGATCACCAACGTCAAAGTTCTTGTTTCAGACCTTTTTGTTGTAATATCGAGCGACCCTCCGGTGGTGGGCTTCGGCACAGAGGTTTGCTTCTTTTCATTTTTCATCAATCATGTCCAATGATTCCAAGAGAAGGGGCTTGTTTGATAATGGATCATGGTACATAACTCTCTAGGAAGGAAATTTAAGTTCGATGGGGATGACAACTTCTAATCTGTAGGACAAGGCGAAAGGAGTATGCCCAGTGGTAGTCTTATGGGTGGTCTGATACGCCTGAAGGGCTAAAGTTAGTTCATCGACCCATTTTCCTTTAGCCCACTCCTTTTGCTTTTTCAAAATTGATTTGATAATTTTATTGACCGCTTTGACTTGTCCATTGGATTGTGAATGTGTAACCATGATGTATTTCTTCTCGATACGATGTCATTTACAAACATCCATGAATTTCGAACTATCAAACCGAGTCCCATTATTTGTGATAATGGTTCGAGGTATATCGTATCAGAATATGATATTCCTGACAATGAAATTGATGACTTGCTTTCTCTTGATCGTGGTCATCTGCTCGGTCTCTGCCCACTTTGTAAAGTAGTCAACTGCCACAATCGCATACTTTGCACTCCCTTTTGAGATTGGCAGGCTTCCAATAATTCCTGTCGCCCAAACGGCGAATAGCCAAGGGTTGGCCATTTGAGTGAGCTCTGTTAGCGGAGAACATGGGATTTGAGCAAAACTTTGGCATTTATCACATTGTTTGGAATAACTTGCGCATCTTTGCTAATTGTTGGCCAAAAGTATATGTATCGCAACACTTTCTTAGCCAGTGTTTTCCCTCCTGTATGAGTGCTACATTCTCCTTTGTGTGCTTATCTCAATATTCTCTTGATATCATCATTGGCAAACGTCAAAAAATTGGAACGGAGAAACCCCTTCTATATAGTTGCTCCTCCTGAATGACGTAACTAGAGGCCTATCGCACAAGAGCTCGTTTCTCAATTCTTCTTCAGGAAGAGTGCCATGTAGGAGAAAATTCTTGATGGGAGTCATCCAAGATTCTTTTTCCGCTTCGACAACTATTTGATCGACCTCCATTTGGTCGATGCTCGGCATGTTCAAAGTCTCTAAGGGAACTAATTCTGCTTCACTCGGGTTGTCAGAACTGGCAAGTTTTGCCAATCTATCTTCCTTTTGATTTTCTTCCCTAGGAATGTGGTAAACGTTGTACTGACCAATGCTTTTTAGCAATCCTTTAACCAGCTTAAGATAGGTGGAAAGTGTAACTCCTTTGGTTTGATATTCCTTCCGAACCTGAAACACAATGAGCTGAGAATCACAAAAAATGTTAAGTGATGTTATTCTCAATTCCCTCATGACTTTGGGCCCAACAATCAAGGATTCGTACTTGGAGTCAATGTTTGTAGCCAAGAAATCCAATCTCAGGGTATAATAGATCGACTTCCCCATAGGAGATAACAATACTATGCCAGCACCAAAGCATCGGTAATTACGGGCCCTATCCGTGTACAATTTCCCAGTGTCTGGTCTCGACTAAATATCCGGAGGCTTGATACTATCTCCAAGGCTGTAATCCTCCATAGTATTAAATTCAACTATGAAATCAGCTAGTGCTAGGCCCCGAATGGTTCTCCATGGGACAAAATTCAGATCGAACTGACTCAGCGCGATGTTCCATTTGAGAAGCCTTCTTCTTACCTTAGGTCGTTGCAAAACTTGTCGAAATGGTTGGTCGGTGAATGCTATGATAGGGTGAGCCTGGAAGTAATGTCGAATTTTCCGTGATTCAATCAACAGACTATAGGAAAGCTTTTCAATCTTTGGATTGTTGCGTTCAACCCCTATCAATTTCTTGCTCAAATAATAAACTGGTCATTGCATCCGGTGTTCCTCATGGATTAGGACCGAGCTGATTGCATGCCCAGATACTTCCAAATACACAAATAGGTCTTCATGGTCGATCAAATTGGATAAGATGAGAGGTTTCTCTAGGTGGTCGACCAAGTTATGGAAGGCTTCGACACAGTCAGGTGTCCAAGCGAAGTTCCGTTTTTCTCCTTTGATCAACTCAAAGAAGGGTAAGCGCTTATCGGTCGCTTGGGATATGAATCGACCCATTGCTGCGACCTTTCCTACAAATCTTTGCATGTCTTTGATTCTTTGAGGTTCCTAGATTCCTTTGATGGCCAAAATTTTATTCGAATTGATTTCGATCCCTCGAGGGGTAACTATAAAACCCATGAATTTTCCCATGATACTTCAAAAATGTACTTCTAGGGATTGAGCTTTATCTTATATGTTTGAAAAATACCGAACATCTCTGATAAATCTCTAACGTGATCGGATGGCTATCTCGACTTCACCAACATACCATCCACGTACACCTCTATCTTTCTCTCTATTTGATCATGAAACATCCAATTGACCAAGCGCTGATAAGTCGGCCTAGCATTCTTCAATCCAAAGGCATGACTACATAACAATATAGCCCAAGATCCATAATGATGCTAGTATGTTCCTGAACTGGAACGTGCATTGCAATCTGGTTGTACTCCAAATAAGCATCCATATATGACAACAGTTCATGCCCTACGTTCGAGTTGACCAATTGCTCAATCCTATGTAATGGAAAGCTTTGTTTAGGTCGGAGAAGTCGATGCAAGTCCACCCCTTCCCATCATCTTTCTTCACAAGTACCGGGTTGGCTATCCATTTAGGATAAGTCGCATCTTGAATAAACCCATTCGCTTGGAGCTTCCCAATTTCCTCCTTTAGGCTGTAGACCTATCTGGGCCAAGAATTCGCCTATTCTACTACACAAGGGTATATTTAGGATCAATACGTAGAGAATGAGTCATGAAGAAATGTGAAATCCCACACATATCAGCATGGGTCCATGAAATACATCAAGGTTGGCACAGAGGAATTTAGTTAAATCCCTCTTTCGAAGGGGGTTGAGATGGCTTCTGATCTTCAAGACCCTGGTCGGGTCATCGTCATCGATCGAGATTTCCGTAGCAGTTTCATTTGGGGCTGCCTTCCTACATCCTGTCTCATCGTCCTCTCTTGGATCGATATCCTCGAGTTGGCAGATGGACAGTCCTTGCCGGGATGTTTTTTGTAGTTGTTATGCTTCCTTCCCCTCCACAGGGGGAGGGGTATCTTTCGATTCCTTGCCATTTTGTTTCATAGTTCCTTCCATTCTTCCGAATAGCAAGCTCATCTCGTCACCTCATCCCCTTGCACCGTTTCGATCCATCCATCGATCGGAAATTTCTAGAGCAAGCACCAAAAGAGCAATACAGGCTCTAAACTCAACTAGAGTCGATTGCCCTAGAAATGCATTGTATTAGGAGATGATGTTCATCACGAAAAATGACAGGATCCATACTCTCTTGCGGTTTCTATCTCCCAATTCTACATATAGCTTGATCAGAACAAAGGCTCAGTGGATGACCCATTAAAACCGCTTATCTGGCAGGTACATGGCTCCAAGTCTTTCAATTCCAACTTCATATAATCACAATATATTTACCGAACTTCCAGTACCGATCAGGACTTTTCGTATTGTAGCTAGGCATGTGATGGCCGTTATTACTAAGAGATCAATGGTCAGGACCTTTTTATCAATCAACTCCTGATCACAGAAGATGATGTCATCAGTCATCGCCCATATTTGCTTTATGGGACTTGCATCTTCTGGGGTGCTTGTCTCCAAAACGTTTAGAGCTTTGCGGAGTTAACATAAAGCTCTGCAGTTCAAATGTTATGCCCTACTAGATGTGGTCCTCCAACTATGGCATTGATCACTATCCCCTTTCCTTTTTCTTGGGCTGTAGCTCTAGGCATCGCTTGACTTTGTTTACGTGCTGAAGTCTTGCCCCATGTCTCTCGAGGCTAATTTGTGCTCATCGAGCTTCCCCTCTCGAATAAACTTCCGACAATGTCCCGAAGGTAACAACATTCATTAGTTGTATGCCCATAGATCTCATGGAACAAACAAAATTTCCCAGTCGCCCATTCTTTCTCGATAGGCTCACACAAGGGCGACTTCTTGTACTTAACTGCAATGCATGTATCGAGGTAAATTTTCTCCAGCGTGTCAGCTGTGTAACTCTCAAAAACTTGGAATCGGGGTCGCTTCTTGGAATTCCCTCTTTGTCCAGGGTTTCCATTAACTCCTTTTGATTCGTCACCATTTCGCTTACCAAGTTTTTGACATTTACTTCCACCTTACCAGAATTATCTCTGAACTGCTTGACTGCTATGTTTCTCTTAGTAGGCTTGGTAGACACGTCTTTTGGCCCTTCCTCTTCAGCCAATTATGCATCCACCTGCCATAATTGAAAGTTGGTCTTTTCATAAAGCATTAAAATAGTCATGGGTGGCTTCCCTGTTGAATACTTCTCGAACTACATCCTTTTGTCAATGCCATCAACCATGGGCATCAAAACTGTCTGGTGATTAGGACTACTTACTTCGGTGGCATCCCGGTTGAATTGACTAAGATAGCTCCTTAAGGATTCACCCTTTTCATGTTTTACTGCAGAAAGGGACATGACATGCTTCAACTTGGAGGCGTGGAGACGGAACTGGTTCAGGAATTTCTCGCTTAAGTGTTTGAAGCTTGGGACCGACCTTGGGGGAAGACGGGTGAACCACATGAGTGCCACTCCATTCAGAAAGATTGGGAAGGACTTGCATTTGATGGTGTCTGGAGTGATTGCCACTTCCACATTCCATGAATATCACATCAAATGTGTTGCAGGTCGGTAGTTCAATCATAATGGTTCATCTGAGGCATATTAAATCTTCTGGGGAATTCTGCCTATAGGATGTCATATGTGAACTGGATATGGCTTTGATCGATCCCCCAGTCTTCATTTTTATACCCTTTGTTGTCATTCATGATCTGTTGTACCATAGTAATCAAATTTGGAGGGATAATTGTGCCTCGATCGGTTTATTCAACCGATCGAACCTTCCATGTTCCCTCTCCAGGAAACGTCGCCTGGGTCGTCGTCTGGTTCCTTCCTCTTCCTCGGGCATCTCGGTCAATCACAAGATGTCGAGGAGGAAGGACATGAGCTTGGATTGCCTTAGAATTATTTTGGTGAGCCGACAGAGAGGCATTTATATCCCGTCGGGCTGTGGGAGCGGTGAGTTCAACATTGGACAGGTCGGCTTAAGTTTGACCCCTTGTTCGCCCTCCCAAATAAATTTGGCTTGTGTTTTGGGGTCTTTCTAATGGGCATCGTGGTTGACATTGGCCTCTGTTTCCCTCGAATGATAATGAGCTCCCTGAGTTTTGATCCAGTCATGGAGGAGAAGGTTGATGATTCCTGAATTCTTCATATTGTCTTGACATACGATTCATATCCTGCCGTATCGCAGCCTTCTCCCGGGCATGAGCATTTAAAGCTTTCATGGTTTCCTGAAGTTGAATCATCACAGTCATGAACTCATCTCGGGTGGAAAATTCTAAGAGGGAGGCTTGATCTGTTGCAGAAGGTTGTACTGAAGATGGAAGAATGGGCTGGTCCGAATTGAGGTACGGATTAACTCTCAGAGCGGTAGACCCTCTGGCTTCATCTTTTGATGTTGTGGCTAGTGGCTGCTTTCCAACGGCACGCGTTAAGGACTTACCAACCATGATTTAATGATATCTGGAAAGTCATAAGATTTTGTGTCTGACTTGGTGATCCGAAAGTAGAGCAAAATTCTTCAAATGTTGATCATATCAAGTTTTCAATGAAAGCACCAAAGTGTTGACCGCAAAAATAGGCACAACACCTAAGAGACAAATTTGTAGATATTAAATGAAGAAAAATAAAAGGAAAAATGCGTAAAAGAACAATCACATGCAAATTTATAGTGGTTCGGCATTAACAAGCCTATGATCACTTCATAATTCTTTTTATTTGTGTTATAATCAGGAATTTGCCAAAAGATCCTTCTTCTTAGTCCAGTAGGTCTATTTATAGGTGCTATAATATTCAAACTGAATGAGATACGTGTCCTCTGATCTCAGATTTTAGGAAATTCAAAAGAGATGTTCTTTCCAACGATGGCGGTGTGATTTGAATCAACCATGATAGGTAGCATCAGAGCCAATCATAAAAGAATAACTAATAGTGTTCATATAGGAGTGAAACCAACTCTTTAGGGGGAAATTTGGCATAGTATTGGAAGGAATCTTCCCAGTAGGTACGAAGGTCACAGATTTTAACTAGCTCACACCTCGGTTCCTTGTGCCTAGCTCAAATCTTAAGCTTCGGTCGGATCATCCCTGATCGATCGGTCCTCTAGCTGAAATCTCACAGTCCCTCTCGGTTTTTGGGCTGGAAGGATTCCAACGAGCTTTGATGGCATTGCCAAAAGGTTGGTTAACAACAACCCTAAATGTGAAAATCATTTAGTCAAAATCAATATTAAATCGAGTATTAAACGAAATCAAGTTTCATTTAATTCTTTGATATCATGCAGACTTCCTCTCTATGCCAGTATTTTTCATTTTCGGTTCCGTTTAATTATCGATCGGTCAAATTTTTGTAGTGACTTATGAGGTGGTTGCGCGATGGAGATTAGGGTGAAGATAGGCCGAGAAAGACGCGGCGCTGCACTAAGGTTTGTGTGGCATGATTTTTGGCGAAGTTTGGTGGTAGTTGGCCATAAATACTGTTCAAACGCTGTTTGCGGGAGTTCGGGTGCAGGCTATTACAAAGAGTAGCTTGGTGAAGTACAGTGGTTGTAAGAGGAGAGGGAGGTAGCCATGTGATGGATTTCCATTTTCAATAGGCAGTAGGTTTGTTGAGGAATGAGAAGGATTAAGAAGGGGTAATAACATGATTAGTTAATTTAATAAGTTAATTAAGTGATAAATAATAAATTACCGACCTTTTTATTTGTTTTAAAATTGTACTGGTTATAACTTGCTCATTCTTTAACATAACTAAGCAAAACAGGATTCGTTGGGATCGTATGAATGTAGGCTATGCTATGGAACTAATTTGGAGCGATTTGGAGCAAGTTAGGATTTTTTGTTAAATTAAATACCTGTTTAATTTAATCGAAAACCAATCACTATTTCGACGAATGAATTATTGTTAGTAAACTTTATATCTCTAATTCATTTATAATTTATTACAAATGGTTTTTATTTAGTAATATTTTTATATATTGTTTCTTAGCTATATTTAAGGGTGGTAGTTGGAAATTCCTACAACTTTTAGTGGACGAAACCCTATGCGCTCCGCATAATAACAGAGAACTTTCAATACCGTGATATCCCACCTCAAAGCATAATTGGTATTATTCATGTTGCTCGCAGTTTTTGATTGTATACTATGTATGTGGAGCTTGAGATGCAAGTGTTCTTGTGGATTGCTATTTATTTGATTAAGACAATATTATAATATTAGAATAGTTTCGATACAAAGAAAGCTTTGGGATATCATAAGGCTAAAACAATCCATGTTCATATGTGGATTGGTCTAACAATCATTGTTTCTTTAAAGAGGATTTTTAAAGGTAAATCAAGTGATTAGAGTTTACTTACACCATTCTGATGACTGAACCAAAGTTTATTTGTTTTGTTTTACCCTAAACTCTTAGGTACCCAAATTTGTACGGAAAACTAAGCCGTTTAGGTATTTACAAATACCCTTGGAGGAGTTTGGAGCAAGAATATTCAACATTAGAAATCTACTTTTTATTTCCATTGTGATGTGTTGTGTTGTACTCTGATGATGGTATGTATATGTGGTACATAATTATATATCTAAAAGCAATCATATATATTTTATTTTATTCTGCTACGATGTGAAATCCTGTGTTGTTATTTCTATTCTTATTCTATCTTTTTCTTCTTTACCCATAATGGTTCATATTTCTGTGCAATTTAGGCTGGATATGTTGTGTATTTAATTAGCTCAAATGGTACTAATTTTCGGGCCATTACATAACATATTAAATTCTTGTCTCAATGAGTATTATAATTGCTTATGTGTAACAACCCAGAAAATCCGAACCAATTTAAAATTTTTATTTTGGCGATTTCGATGAATTTTGAATATTTAAAATGTATTATTTTAAATAATAACGACAAGAAATTTATTTTTAATAGAATTAGAATGGGTGTGTATATATATATATTTGAATCGACGTTAGAATATAAATATTTATTTTTAATTATAAAAGGAATCGAAAATGGCGCGATAGTCTGAAATTTTGATTTCAAATTTCAAATGAATGTACAGGATTCAAAATAAATCTGATTTTAGCGAAACCAAAAATATTAGAATCTATTTGAAAATATCTTTCCAACAAATCCGAAAACTTGAAATTTCATTTCAAGGATAAAAAGTTGTGTCCAATTGAAAATTCAGAATAGTCGCTATGGAAAATATAGCCCTTAAAAATGGAAATTTTGCAAACGACCTCCGTTTTCGATGAAAACAATTTTGTTGGATCTGGGATGTCTAGTTATTTCTAAATTCCAAAATTCATAATTTTCTGAATCAATATGTGAGCGTGGCGAAGTAAAACGTGTTTTGATAGTTCAAGTCAATTTGGATCGACCAGAAAATGATCATTTTTCAAACGGTCTCCAAATTTGATGAAATTAGTTTCGTTAGGACCGTATCGTTAATACGAAGCTAGAAAATAATTTTCAGGAATTTTTAGAGTCTGTATGTGGCCCCGGTAAATTGAAATGTGCATTCAAATTTAATATATAGATTTATATTTTGATTTTGACGAAAACCAATCGAAACAGTAAAACTGGCTTACGATACATATCCCATTGTGTTCGGAATAGGGGTAATTGGTTATGGATGACGGTCGGTGGGTTTGATTTCGAGTTCAAAATATAAAGGTACTTTTTGAAATTAAAAATAATTATATATATATATATATATATATATCTTTTATGAACCTCACCCCTTCTCTCTGTGTCAACGCTCACAATAGAAGAGAAAGAAAAAAAACAAAAGGAACCCGATCCCCTTTTCCCGCCGCACCCCTCCTCTAGCCGCCTCCGGCGACGAATGCCTCCTCCCACCTCAGGAAACGCGTTGCACCCCCTCTCTTCCTCCCCTCTCTTCTCTCCCTTCTCATACGTGAACCCCCAAAACCCACCCCCATCGAAGACCGCCGCCGCCATCCAATGGGGTCCCACCACTGCAAGCCGCAGCTTCCTCACCACTTGCAGACTCTGGCGCACCACCCTTAGCCACCAACTCCGTCCCCCTCCTCCGTTTTGAATAAAAGGTGAGTTTTTATGTTAATTTTATTTAGATAATTAAAAATAGGATCCCATCGCATATGAGAGATCATTTTTTTTAGCTAGATAAAAATGAAATTTTTATCATGAATAAAAATATGATTGTTAGTTTATAAAAAGTCATGATTTTTATTTATATAAAGATATGATATTTAACATAGAAAAGATATGATTTTTAACATTGAGAAGATACGAATTTTAAACTTGAAAAGATACAATTTTTAATCGAGTAAAAATAATTTTTAGTTAGATACAAAAGATTGATTTATATATATATATATATATATATATATATATATACTAGTGAAGTTAAAAAATATGATTTTTACTTTGATAAAAATAGAATTTTTATATGTGAAGCAAATTAAAAATGTGATATTTATTTGTTTGAAAGCGGTATAAAAATATGAACAAGCAATATAAAAATTAGATTTTTATACATATGAAGTAGCAATATAAAAATTAGATTTTTATGTATATGAAGTAACAGTATAAAAAATTAGGTTTTTATATATATGAAGTAGCGATAAAAATTGATTTTTATATATAAGAAGTAGCGATACAAATTTTATTTTTATATATATGAAGTGGCGATATAAAAATGTGATTTTTGTCTATGTAGCATTGTTATAAAAATATAAAATTATTTTTAGGAAGATAAAAATATAATTTTTAGCCTACATATGTCATTTATAAAATAATCATACAAAGAAATAATTATTGATTAGTTGAAAATATAATTTTTAACATAGGTATACTACATAGATTGACAATCAAAGCACGGCGAAGTGGATCCCAAAGGTGAGAACTTCTCACTTTGATTTTATTTTTTAGTTAAAATATATACTAGGATGTAGACGGTGCTTAGCAGCACCCGACACCCATTGTCGACAAACCATGGACGACTTGTTTGTTTGTTTATTTGATTGTGTTGTAAAAATTGATTGTGTGATGTGGAATGGAAATAAATATTTTATAGTTAAAAATATAATTTTTAACGTGCTTATTAATAAAATAAATATTTATAAACAAATCGAACGATTTGTTTATGTACATCCATTTGACTGATATTGATTGAGACGATAAATTTTACACATCGCTCAACTGCACAAATAAAATTTATTATTTGTTGATTGAAACCCCACACGGGTATTGGGATGAAATCGGGCATACAAAATCCCAATAATTGTTGTATGTCGATCGATTGATTTGTAAGTGTTAAATATTTATATTTGATGCTTATGCAGTGTAGAATGCACTTTGGATGATGGTTGACTATGTTTGATTGTTGTTGTGTACATGTGGTGTATGAAATCCATATAACCACATTATATGGTAATTGACTGTGTCTAATTCCAGGTCAGAAAGAATGAATATTTTAAAATAACGAATATTTTAAAATAACGAATATTTTAAAATAATGAATATTTTAAAATAATATTCTGTAAAAGATCAAAATTTGATTTTGATGTCCGATTTGGGATGGACACGAAAATATTTAAATATATATAAAGCCGTGTTGATTAGATTAACATCATTTTGACGTGAATGATATTTATATCGATTTTATTCATTTCTATAAGGAATATCGAAAAGAAATTGATTTCAAAATCTAATGTCTTGAAAATACTATCATTTATATATCGATGATATGGAATATTCAATTTTGATTTGAAATTGAATATGATGTTGAAATCGTTTTGAAAATGATTTTAAAACGATTTATAAATTATGTTTTAAATGGAAATCGACAAAATATGTATTATATATAATATAATGGCTTGAATAGAACGCGCCACGCTGCAGCAGTTCGCGAATTTCGGCCATTGATTTCAAATGGACATTACGAGAGATCCGACTGTCGGATTCTCCTAAAACTGGAACTGTTGGGTTCGTATTGAAAAGTTGTTTCTAACGAACATTAGAGATTTGAAATCTAATGGTTGGATTTGGAATTATGTCCAAATCAAATTTGGAAAAGGTCGATGTAAGTGCAGTTCGATGGCCGTTTATGGAAATTGACTATACGGGCCTTGATAAAATTATTTAAAATATCAATAATTTGTGTAAAATTATAATAAATGATTTGAAAAGAATAGGGATGAAAAATTCCATATTTGAAAAGATAAAAATATATTTTTATTGAAATGAACTAGTTTTGAACTAGAATTATAATCCAATTATTTTTAAAATAAATAAATCGGATTTGAAATGGTTTTAAAAATAACCATAATTTCCAATATACGAATTGTAATGGATTTGAATCTAAATTATCTCCGGAATATTTCGATATTGGATTCCGTGGTTATACGGATATTATGGAGGAATTTGGAAGATATATATATATCGTTATTCCAATACGATATTTGTTGATTCCAGAATTTGATATTGAATATAGGTCGATATATTTTCTATTCAGAGCCTTGTATTTAATATCAAATGTGATTTTAGGTTATTCGTGAATGGTGTCTTCTTTAACACCGTTCTTGAACCCAGTTGAGAAAAGATTAAATCTTTTTATTTAGATTCAACGAAGTATACCAATTAATTAATATTTAACTGGAATTGAATTGAAATTGATCTTTGGGTTTTTCGTGAACGGTGTTTTAAATAACACTTGTTCTTTAACCCGATTAACAATGGAATAAGGTTTTGGGTTGTCGTGAATGGTATCTTTAATAATACTGTTCTTAGACCCAATGGAGTTAAGAAAATCAGAAGCTAACTAGAGATTAGTTAAGTTAAATGTTTCCTGGGTATTGATCTGATGTTGGTTTTAGCCTTCAGGGTTAATACTTAGGGAATTGCTCACTTGCAAATTTACGGCTAAAGGCTGATGGAATGGAATGTGATTTTGGATTTATCATGAACCGTGTTTTAAATGACATTGGTTCTTTAACCTAGTTAACGACAAAAATAAGATTTTGGGTTGTCATGAATGGTATATTTACTAATACTGTTCTTAGACCCAATGGAGTTAAGAAAATCTGAAACTAACTAGAGATTAGTTAAGTTGAATGGTTTCCTGGGTATTGATCTGATGTTGGTTTCGGCCTTTGGGGTTAATACTTAGGGAATTGTCCAGTTGCTAACTTACAGTTAAAGGCTGATGGAATGGAATGTGATTTTGGGTTTATCATGAACCGTGTTTTAAAAGACATTGGTTCTTTAACCCAGTTAAAGATAGGATATGATTTCCCAAGTTTAACAATTGTTAATATTGATTTTTAGGAAGATTAAAACCAAGTGGAGTTTTAATGCATCTTTAATTAGATTGAAATGATATCTAAAGGAAGATTAAATAATAAATTTAAAGAATTTATCTTTGATAAAATTAATGGGAGCCTTTTCCAAAGTATAAGAATATTTAATAAAGGAATATTCTGGATTGGAATGAGGCGTATGTTGTGTTTTTATAGCACTTGTTTATTATATACGCGAGTTATTTAGAAAGATCGGGTTTATTCCATTCTGAATAACTTGTTCAACGATATGTCGAGGATGAAGACGGTGGTTGAAGATCGGAGGTCTTCACATTGTTTGGATGATTACTGATGTCTTGATCGGGCTGTACACCCAAGACAAGGTAATAAGTGGTGATCGTCCAGACGTACTTGTAGATCGATCGGATATGCGAGGACCTCTCCCCTGTATTGGACATATGGGGGAGGAATAAGGTGCCTCCGGTTTCGTTCAGACCCAGAACGAACTTGAAAATGGATGTGTGTCTGACATCGGATTTCATTCTGTGTGATTGATAGACATTGGTTGCATAGCATGAACTTCCTATGTGGCATGCTGAGATGCAAATGATCAAGGCTTCTATTAAAAAGCTGGGTCTTATGGTTGATGATCGAAGCACAACTTTAATATAGCGTAGATTTGTGTAGCGTTAATTCGCGAGCCTCACACCCTAGTGTGAACCAGAAACGGGAGAGGACTTCAGGGAGGAAATGTGTTTCCTTCTAGCTAGGAGTGGTGTCAGTGTTTTGCACACCCTGGCATTTTACTTATGTGGATGATGGATAGAGAGGCGCCTCGGTCATATCGGTCGTTCCAGGGCCTATTGTTTGGTCGGGATATGACCAGTTTACGCCCCATAGGGTGGGGAAACGCAGTGTTCAGGCATTTTAATCCACATCGAGTGGATCGGCCCTGACGATCCAAGGGCCCACCTGAGTCTGGGTCCTGAGGAGCGGGCTAGAGCATCTCGAAGCGGTAAGGATGATCCCTTGCCTTGGTTCATGATGGTAATCCAAATTCCAATACGACATCATGCGGTTTTAACTGTAGAACTAGTATAGCGACATGATATATGGTACCCATGCCGTCTATGGTTTATACATTTATATTTGAAGTAGTTTTCTTCACTTATAGTAATAATAAAAGATGAAATTTAGCGTATCAAGCATTCTTTGGCTATTATAAGGTAAACCTTATCCTCCGGCTTGCGTTGCATTGTGTGATGGGACCTGGTCTTATAATAGCTTCATTGTTCTTTATTTAGCATTGCGCTGTTTGTTTTATGCGCTGGTATTCTTATGAGGAAACCCGTTCCGTGTTATACGTCATGGTCCCTTGATTTACCTAACTTTAAAAATAAAGATTTATAACTGTTTTAGTTCTCACACTAGTCACGTGACTGAGCTGGAGTTTATTGTTTCAACCTTAATTCTAGGTGCCCCTATTTTCCACACGGGCAGCTAGTAGTTTTTGTCTTGCAGATTTATATTCACAGGATCCTGGTTTACAGCTGGAATGATATTCGGAAAGCTCTATATCCGTATATCTCCTTCAGTTGTGTATTGTATTGTTTTTCCGCTGCTATGTAATGTAATTTGAATCTCTGATATTTTTCAAATGTATAATATTTATTCATACTCTATTCATTCGTTTACTTTGATGTAAATTGTTGTAATAAGCAATGAAATGTTCTGTTTGTGTTCTGATTCGTCGTGTCCTCAATACAATCTTGGGTTTCCTTCATGGGGAAGTTTGAGCTGTTTCATTTTGGTACCAGAGCTTTGGTTTACAGAGCTCGAGAACAAGACACATTAGAACCAAACGAAAGAATTCATCAGAGATTGGATTAGTAATATCTAGTGAGAATGACTCGTTAGAGATGGGATTAGTAGTATTCTATAACGAGTGTGAAGAGTATATTTTTAAAAATGAAAAAAAAAATTGTTTTGAAAATTTAAATCTTATTCAACATATTTGAATATTTATTTGTATTGAATTTGGACAATCCAATATATAAAGATTTTGCATATACGCCTTGCAAACATGTATTCGAAGTTTTAATATACTGGATAGATATAGAATCACACTCTAGTCACCCGGAGATGGTTCTGATGGTCGCTACAGTATGTACATCATCAGAATTTATGCTCGAGTTTCAAAAGTGGGATATCTATATATTTCCAATTGACTGGTGTGAGAACCAAAACTAGATAAGTAATATTGTTGTGATTTGGCACCAAAAAGATGATTTTTGAATATATATATATATATATATATTAATGTTATGCATTTGAAAAGCTAATTCAGAAATTGATTGCTAGTTGTGTTGTTTGATTATCAGTTTGATTTATAGAAATATTGGAATGATGTTTATTTAAACCCAATAGGAGAATGAACGGTAAATTTAGGCCAAATGGAACCAAATACTGAATTGAATTGAAAATTGTTTGAAATTGCATGTATATACATGTGTATCCATTGAACAGGTCATTGCAAAGAGGCTAAACTAGAGGAATAAAATTGTTTGCCCGACAAATAGGTACATGTTTATTGTATTTCTTAGGGTTTTTGATGATTTTATGAGCCGGTTGGCTAGCCGCTTGGCTGTTTCTTTTTCTTTCTGGATTGGAGAGGCCTGTATGGCAATTTTGGGATTTTCCCGGTGCTCCCGTACAGGGGAAGTTATGGCGAAATTTTTTGAAAATTTAGGGTGTTAGCCAAATTTTTGAAAAGTTCTTAGAAACTGAAAAGTTGAAGAACTTAAGCCATAATGAAAATAATGAAAGTTAAGTTGGTTAGTAAAACAACTTCCAGATCCGTTCCTTTTCGAGGACGAAAAGATTTTAAGTGGGGGAGATTGTAACAACCCGGAAAATCCGAACCAATTTAAAATTCTTATTTTGGCGATTTTGATGAATTTTGTATATTTAAAATGAATTATTTTAAACAATAACGACAAGAAATTTATTTTGAATACAATTAGAATGTATATATTTATTTGAATCAACATTACAATATAAATATTTACTTTTAATTATAAAAGGAATTGAAAATGGCACGGTAGTTTGAAATTTTGATTTCAAATTTCAAATGAATGTACATGATTCAAAATAAACCAGATTTAGCGAAACTAAAAATATTAGAATCTATTTGAAAATATCTCTCCAATGAATCCAAAAAATTGAAATTTCGTAGCGAGGATAAAATGTTTTGTTCAATTGAAAATTCAGAATTGTCGCTATGGAAAATATAGCCCTTAAAAATGGAAATTTTGCAAACGAACCTTTGTTTTCGATGAAAGCACTTTTGTTGGATCCGGGATGTCTAGTTATTGCTACATTCCTAGATTCATAATTTTCTGATCCAATATGTGAGCATGGCGAAGTAAAACGTGGTTTGACAGTTTCAGTCAATTTGGATCGACCAGAAAATTGCCATTTTTCAAATGGTCTCCAAATTTGACGATTTTGTTAGGACCGTATTGTCAATATGAAGCTAGAAAATATTTTTCATGAATTTTTAAAGTCTGTATGTGGCCCCGGTAAATTGAAATAGCGCTCAAATTCAATATATAAATTTATATTTTGATTTTGATGAAAATCGATCGAAACAGCCAAACTGACTTACGATACATATCCCATTGTGTTCTGAGTGGGGATAATTGATTATGGACGACAGTCGGTGGGTTTGATTTCGAGTTCAAAATAAAAAGGTACTTTTTGAAATTAGAAATAATTAAATAAATATATATATATATATTTCTTTTATAACACCCTCACCCCCTTCTCTCTGGGTCAACGCTCACAACAGAAGAGAAAGAAAAAAAACAAAAGAAACCCGATGCCCTTTTCCCACCGCACCCCTCCTCAAGCCGCCGCCGGCAACGAACGCCTCCCCCCACCTCAGGCAACGCGTCGCACCGCCTCTCTTCCTCCCCTCTCTTCTCTCCCCTCTCATACATGAACCCCCAAAACCCGCCCCCATCGAAGACCACCGCCGCCATCCAATGGGGCCCCAACACCGCAAGCCGCCGTTTCCTCACCACCTGCAGACCCTGGCGCACCACCCTCAGCAACCAAATCCGACCCCACTCCTCCGTTTTGAATAAAAGGTGAGTTTTTATGTTAACTTTATTTAGACAATTAAAAATAGGATCCCATCGCATATGAGATATCATTTTTTTAGCTAGATAAAAAAGAAATTTTTATCGCGAATAAAAATATGATTGTTAGTTTATAAAAAGTCATGATTTTTATTTATATAAATATATGATTTTTAACATTGAAAAGATATGATTTTTAACATTGAAAAGATACGATTTTTAACCTTGAAAAGATACTATTTTTAGTCGAGTAAAAATATAATTTTTAGTTATATATAAAAGATTGATTTTTATATATATACTAGTGAACTAAAAATATGATTTTTACTTCCATAAATATAGAATTTTTATATGTGAAGAAAATTAAAAATGTGATTTTTATTTGTTTGAAAGAGGTATAAAAATATAAAGTAGCAATATAAAAATTAGATTTTTATATATATAAAGTAGCAATATAAAAATTAGATTTTTATATATATGAAGTAGCAATATAAAAATTAAATTTTTATATATATGAAGTAATAATATAAAAAATTAGGTTTTATATACATGAAAAAGCGATAAAAATTCGATTTTTATATATATGAAGTAGCGATAAAAATTTGATTTATATATATATGAAGTAGCGATAAAGATGCGATCTTTATTATATGTATAACGATATAAAAATACGATTTTCATATATGAAGTGGCGGTATAAAAATGTAATTTTTGTCTATGTAGCATTGTTATAAAAATATAAAATTATTTTTAGAAAGATAAAAATATAATTTTTAGCCTACGTATGTCATTAATAAAATTATCATACAAAGAAATAATTATTGATTTGTTAAAAATATAATTTTTAACGTAGGTATACTACATAGATTGACAATCAAAGCACGGCGAAGTGGATCCCAAAGGTGAGAACTTCCCACTTTGATTTTATTTTTTAGTTAAAATATGTACTAGGATGCAGACGGTGCTTAGCAGCACCCGACACCCATCGTCCACAAACCATGGACGACTTATTTGTTTGTTTAATTGTGTTGTAAAAATTGATTGTGTGATGTGGAATGGAAATAAGTATTTTATAGTTAAAAATATAATTTTTAATGTGTTTATGAATAAAATAAATATTTATAAACAAATCGGATGATTTGTTTATGTATATCCATTTGACTGATATTAGTTGGGACGATAAATTTTACACATCGCCCAACTGCACAAATAAAATTCATTATTTATTGATGGTAACCCCACACGAGTATTGGGATGAAATCAGACATACTAATCCCAATAATTAGTTGTATGTCGATCGATTAATTGACAAGCTGTTGTAAGCATTAAATATTTATATTTGATGCTTATGTATGTAGAATGCACTTTGGATGATGGTTGACTATGTTTGATTGTTGTTGTGTACATGTGGTGTATGAAATCCATAAAATCACATTATATGGTAATCGACTATGTCTAATTCCAGTTCATAAAGAATGAATATTTAAAATAACAAATATTTTAAAATAATATTCAGTAAAAGATCAAAATTTGATTTTGATGTCCGATTTGGGATGGACACGAAAATATTTAAATATATGTAAAGCCGTGTTGACTAGATTAACGCCATTTTGACGCCAACGATATTTATATCGATTTTATTCATTTCTATAATGAATATTGAAAAGGAATTGATTTCAAAATCTAATATTTTGAAAATACTATCATTTATATATCCATGATATGGAATATTCAATTTTGATTTGAAATTGAATATGACGTTGAAATCATTTTGAAAATGAATTTAAATGATTTATAAAATACGTTTTAAATGGAAATCGACGAAATATATACATATTATATATATATAATGGCCTGAATAGAACGCGCCGCGGTGCGGCAGTTCGCGAATTTCGACCATGGACTTCGAATGGACATTACAGGAGATCCGACCGTCGGATTCTCCTAAAACTGGAACCGTTGGGTTCGTATCGAAAAGTTCTTTCTAACCAATATTGGAGATTTGAAATCTAATGGTTGGATTTGGAATTATGTCCAAATCAAATTTGGAAAAGTTCGATGTAAGTGGAGTTCGATGGCCGTTTATGGAAATCGACTGTACGGGCCTTGATAAAATTATTAAAAAAATCCATAATTTGCGTGAAATCGTAAAAATGATTTGGAAACAATTAGGATGAAAAAAATCCATATTTGAAAAGATAAAAATATATTTTTATCGTAATGAACTAGTTTTGAACTACAGTTATGATACAATTATTTTTAAAATAAATAAATCGGATTTGAAATGGTTTTAAAAATAACCAGAAATTCCAATATTTGAATTGTAATGGATTTGAATCGAAATTATCTTCAGAATATTTTGATATTGGATTCTGTGGTTATACGGATATTGTGGAGGAATTTGGAAGATATATACATCGTTATTTCAATACGGTATTTGTTGATTCCAGAATTTGATATTGAATATAAGACGATATATTTTCTATTCAGAGCCTTGTATTTAATATCAAATGTGATTTTGGGTTTGTCGTGAATGGTGTCTTCGTTAACACCGTTCTTGAACCCAGTTGAGAAAAGATTAAATCTTTTTATTTATATTTAATGAAGTATACCAATTAATTAATGTTTAATTAGAATTGAATTGAAATTGATCTTTGGGTTTATCGTGAACGGTGTTTTAAATAACACTTGTTCTTTAACCCGATTAACAATGGAATAAGATTTTGGGTTGTCGTGAATGGTATTTTTAATATACTGTTCTTAGACCTAATGGAGTTAAGAAAATCAGTACTAACTAGAGATTAGTTAAGTTGAATGGTTTCCTGGGTATTGATCTGACGTTGATTTCGGCCTTCGGGGTTAATACTTAGGGAATTGCTCACTTGCTAATTTACGGTTAAAGGCTGATGGAATGGAATGTGATTTCGGGTTTATCGTGAACCGTATTTTAAAGTACATTGGTTCTTTAACCCAGATAATGACAGAAATAAGATTTTGAATTGTCGTGAATGGTATCTTTACTAATATTGTTCTTAGACCTAATGGAGTTAAGAAAATCAGAAACTAACTAGAGATTAGTTAAGTTGAATGGTTTCCTGGGTATTGATCTGATGTTGGTTTCGGCCTACGAGGTTAATACTTAGGGAATTGTTCACTTTCTAACTTACAGTTAAAGGCTGATGGAATGGAATATGATTTTGGGTTTATCGTGAACCGTGTTTTAAATGACTGTGGTTCTTTAACCCAGTTAAAGACAGGATATGATTTCCCAAGTTAAACAATCATTAATATTGATTTTTGGGAAAATTAAAACCAAGTGGAGTTTTAATGCATCTTTAATTAGATTGAAATGATATCCAAAGGAAGATTAAAGAATAAATTTAAAGAATTTATCTTTGAAAAAATTAATGGGAACCTTTCCCAAAGTATAAGAATATTTAATAAAGGAATATTCTGGATTGGAATGAGGCGTATGTTGTGTTTTTATAGCACTTATTTATTATATACGCGAGTTATTCAGAAAGACCAGGTTTATCCCATTCTGAATATCTGATTCGACGATATGTCGAGGATGAAGACGATGGTTGAAGACCAGAGGTGTTCACATCGTTTGGATGATTACTGATGTATTGATTGGATAGTACACCGAAGACAAGGTAATAAGTGGTGATCGTCCAGACGTACTAGGAGATCGACCGGATATGCGAGGACCTCTTCCCTGTACTGGACATATGGGGGAGGAATAAGGTGCCTCGGGTTTCGTTCAGACCCAGAACGAATTGTAAATGGATCTGTGTCTGACATTGGATTTCATCCTGTGTGATTGATAGACATCGGTTGCATAACATAAATTGCCTTTATGGCATGCTGAGATGCAAACGATCAAGGCTTCTGTTGAAAAGCAGGGCCTTGTGGTTGATGATCAAAGCACGTTTTTAAAATAGAGTAGCTTTGTGTAGCGTTAATTTGCAATCCTCACACCCCGGTGTGAACCAGAAACGGGAGAGGACTTCAGGGAGGACATGCGTTTCCTTCTAGCTAGGAGTGGTGTCAGTGTTTTGCACGCCCTGTCATTTTACTTATGTGGATGATGGATAGAAAGGAGCCTTGGTTATATCGGTCATTCCGGGGCCGATAGTTTGATTGGGATATGACCAGTTAACGCCCCATAGGGCGGGGAAACGCAATATTCAGGCATTTTAATCCACATCGAGTGGACCGGCCCTGACGATCCAAGGGCCCACCTGAGTCTGGGTCCTGAGGGGAGGGTTAGAGCGTTTCAAAGCGGCAAGGATGATCCCTTGCCTTGGTTCACAATGGAAATCCAACTTCTAATACGACATCATGCGGTTTTAATTGTAGAACTAGTATGGCGACATGATATATGGTACCAATGCCGTCTATGATTTATACATTTATATTTGAAGTTGTTTTCTTCACCTATAGAAATAATAAAAGATGAAATTTAGTGTATCAAGCATTCTTTGGCTATTATAAGGTAAAACCCTATCCTCCGGCTTGCGTTGCATTGTGTGATGGGACCTAGGTCTTATAATAGCTTCATTGTTCTTTATTTAGCAATGCGCTATTTGTTTTATGCACTGGTATTCTTGGGAGGAAACCTGTTCCGTGTTATATGGCGTAGTCCCTTGATTTATCTAACTTTAGAAATAAAGATTAATAACTGTTTTAGTTCTCACACCAGTCATATGATAGACCTGGAGTATTGTTATAACCTAAACTCTGGGTGCCCCTATTTTCCACACGAGCATCTAGCAGTTTTGTTTTTGCAAATTTATATTCACAAGATCCTGGTTTATAGCTGGAACGATATTCGGAAAGCTCTGTATCCGTATATCCCCTTCAGTTGTGTATTGTATTGTTTTTCCGCTGCTATGTAATGTAATTTGAATCTCTGATATTTTTCTGATGTATAATATTTATTCATACATTGTATATTCATGTACTCTGATGTAAATTGTTGTAATAATCAATGAAATGTTCTTCTGTTTATGTTCTGATTCGTCGTGTCCTCAATACAATCCGGGCTTTTCTTTACGGGGAAGTTCGGGTCGTTTCATTATGTCATATACTACATCCTCTATTCCTCATCAATAACATATTTCAATCATGTAGGGTAGAATGTGGAATTTACGTGATGATTTTTATCATATCACTAAACAGATCAAAATTTTCACTCAAGGATAGTCCAACAAACATGTTGAAAACAAGAGCATGAATTATCTGTGAAATATTAGCAAATCCTGAATATTGTTGGAACTTGGTTGACCTTAACTCGACATTTCGTAAAAAGAAATGAGATATAGTTTTATGAAGTTGTATATGTGAAAATTATATGTGTTTTTGAAGTTTTATGAAATGAGCTATAGTTTTATGTATGAATTTTATATGTTGAAGTTGTATGTAGTGTCTAACGGCAGTTTTATGAAGTGTTGAAGGTTTATGTGGTTTTGACGTACAATGTTATATGGTGTTGAACATTTTTGTATAGATATATATGTACTTGCGAGTATGCAATTTTGAATACAAGTTTGCTATCTTGCTGCTGTTGTTTCACTTCTATTGTATTTGAGATATTTGTATTAAAATATGTAATTGTTGTTCTATATTTGTAAGAATGCAACGTTATTGTTGGTATTATGTATGTAAAATTATTAAAATTAAACTTATTATCATGCAGGAGTCGTATTATGTAACTGCATGTAACATTAATATTTTTCAAAACTGATACCAACATGGATATAAAACAGATACTTAGTTTAACGACCCAGATTTTATTAAGAAATATTTAATGTTCACTAAATATTTGAAATAATTAAAAATGATTTATTTTAAGAATTAACGACTTGAAATCTGTTTAAAATAAGGATTGAACGTAAAATTTATAATTTAATCAAAAAAAAGTTCGCAGCGGCACGATAGTCTGTAATATTACATTTTAAAATTTAAATGATTGTACAAAATTCAGCATAAGTCAAAACTTGTTGAAACAAGAAACATTAGAATCCATTTAACTATATCTTTCCAATGAAGGTGAAAAATTAAGATTTCATCGTATAGATTGGAAGTTATGTCCAAATCAAATTTCCAAAATGTTGCTTTGGAATTGTTTATAAACCATAATGATTTATTTAATAAAATAAAACTATTTTACAATATACTGAGTATATATTTAACTTGAAAACTAAAATGTCGAGTTTAAAATTCGATATAGTTTATTCTAAAGCTACATGAAGTTTTATTTGGATATATACGAAAATAATAATTATTTTGTTATTAAATTGAATAGTTCTGGAATTAAATAATATTATAATAATATTACATAGATCTTAAAAATAGCCATTTTGCAAACCACCTCTTTTTTTTATGAAACCAATTTTTTGGATTCGGAATAGTAAATTATTGTAAGATTCTGAATTTCGCGCCAATCGAAGTTTTTTTGTGACCTGCGTAACTAAGATGTGAACCAACCGATAATTTGAGCCTGAACAAGACATTTTTGAGCAAACAGACTCAGAATTCGACGAAACAAGTTTCATTAGGACTGTAATGACAAACCAAAGATGTGTGTCAAGTTTCACCCCGTACGAAGTTTGTATGTGTCTGTGCTAATTTTTAAACGATGATCAGAGACAATGATTGAATAAATTTTTATATACTAATAGACGAAACTTCACCTATAAGCTAAAATCAACCTTGTAAGTACACCACTAAACCTGCTATTCCCCTCCTCCACATATGGCAGGCGAATATTTACAAATAAACACTCCTTCCGTTTTAATTTCTATCTCCAAATTGTTTAGAAATTAGCCGAAGGTCCCAACATGAAAGTTGCGGTGTATGTTGAGGGCTACATGCTGTAAAAATTTAATGGCGAACAGATGAAGTAGTTCGCCGAAATCTGGCCACGACCATAAATATACTACTTTTGTTTTTGGGTACATTGTGAGCAAACAGTCAAGCATTAGATGAAGTCACCAAGTAGGAAGTTGGAGAGGGGAGATAAAGCTACAAGTTTGTAGCTGGGGGTTCGGCCTGAAATGACCTGTGGTTGCAGCACTGTGGAGGTTATCAGAGACAATAAATATGAAAGAGCTACCAAACCATTTTCGAAGTTTATGGCCGTTGTAAAGATTTTTAGGAGAGATGGACATTTGGGAACAGGTTCATGGTGGTGAGAGCCAGGTGCCTGTCAATTTTGGTGGGAGTTGGTGCCTTGGGATTGCCGGAATCTTCCTTTACGTGCCCAACATTCATGGCCATTTTTAGGCCGATCAGTGGCGTTTTTGTGTGGGGCCCTCTAGGTATGGGCATGATTTTCAAGGGAGAAGGTGATAGTGGGCCGACGCTTGGGGGCCCACAGCAGCGGCGACAAGCATCAGTGAAAGAGGAATGAAGTTGAATGATGGTTATGGGAAGAGTTAAGTTAATAATATTTTAATTGAATTGTTTAATGATTATTCAATGTTCGAACACTTATAACTCATTCGTACATTCTCCGAATTGGACGAGGCCGGATGCATTGGAATTGTGTAGTCGAGAGCTTCACAACAAAACTAATATTGATTTGATTTGGAGCAAGTTTGAACTGTGGGTTTAATTAAAACCACGTTTAATGTAATCCAAAAGCAATTGTTATTATGACGATAAAAATTCAAGGTGAGAAATTCCTGAACCAATTTAAAAGTTATTATAATCTTTCCAGAGTATATATTGATTGCTTGTAGTTGCAATGGTTTCTTTGTGGATGATGGACATTTACTAAAATGACCCGCATTTTTACTCACTTAAAACCGACAAAAACCCGAACATACGTCGGTTCAACGCAAGCAAAAATATGTTTTGTTAGGGTTCATCAAAGCAAAAAACAGCGGAACAGATAAAATATAATATGAAAATATTATTACATCGGAAATTTTTTTGAAACAAAAACAATTTGAAATAAAAGTCTGATTTTGCATACCTTTCGATTTAATCTAATATACCAATAGTAGAGTAGGTCCGGCCTTCATATGAAGCCTTGATTATTTGTGGAACTCGAAGTCTTCAAGATTTCATGCTGGAAACGAATCTGACCCAAGCAATAAACACTCGGGTCAGGCTTGAGTTATATCAGTTATAAAATAATATAATCAAACTTAACCATGCGACCATAGCCAAACATAACAACCATTCAGCCATAACAACCATAAACCAAGTTAGATAACACGACTTTTGGAAAAATGAATTATTATAAGCCCCAGGTCCCATCACACAATGCAAGCGCAAGCCGGAGGATAGGTGTTTGCCTTATAATCGTAAAACATGCTTGAAATGGTTTAAACAAAACATTTCATAATATAATAATGTCTAGGGTGTGAAAACACTTTCGAAAATAAACTTATAAATCTTAGCTCGCATAGTTCCCCATCCCACTATGTTGGCTACATAAGTACAAATGAAAATGGTAAAGAGGTTTCGTATTGGAAATTGGATTCCATCAATGAGCCAGGCTAAGGATCAGTTCCTTAATTAACCGATTTGGGAACCCCTAGCAAGGTCCTTGGAACGTCCAACGTCCCTTCAGCGAGTACAGAGTCAGTCAACTTCTTATACATGGATTGGTACTCCAATATCTTTCAACCAGGGTGTTTGCTTAGCATAACGTGCTACGGTCAGGAATGCAGACAGTTTATCCGAGGCGCCTCATAACCAACAACCACATAAGTAAATACCAGGGCTCCATACCTATAATGTCCCGTAATTTTACGGTATAATAAATAATTTATTTAATTACTTAACTAGTGTTTAGAGATTTAAACAGTCGTTCAATTAGATAATATTGAATATTTAATTGATATAAATAATAGAATAATATATTTAATCTCTAAAATAGTCAGAAATAGTGGAATTCACAATATTGTGTGAATGGGATCATATATAATATATATTTCAGTTAGAGTTGGATTATATTAATGAATATATTATATAAATGACAGTTGAATGTATAATTATATTATAATTAAAATCGAGCTCGAAATGGCGCTGCAGTATGTAATTTGGCGATTCGAACTTCAACTGAATATAGGGTCTGTTTTAAATCGGATTTCTGTGAAACAAAAAACGTTCGGAGCTGGTGAAGTATATTTTTCTAGTGGAAGAGAAAAATCGGATTTCATTGTGTAGATTTTTAGATATGTTCAAATCAAATTTTAGAAAAGTCGCTGTGGAATTCCTTTATAATTTATACCGATTTAATTATATTTTAAAAGGAATTTAATATGAATCGAATATCAATATAACCGGGAACTTTTGAAATATCGAGCTATAAAGCCAGATAGGAATATTTTAGAGCTGTATGATATCGTCTGTGAATACATATACGATAATATTTATTTATAAATATTTTATTTAATTAGTTTTAAATATATTAACATTTAAATGGGTTTATTTAGAGCTTTAAAAATAACCAATTTTGCAAACGACCTCCGTTTTCGACGAAATTAATTTTGTTGGATTCGTAATATTTAATTATTGACAGATTTCAAGTTTCACGATTTTTGGAGTCAGTATGTGGCCGTACGAGATTTTAATGTGAAAAACAGTCAGTATTTTGACTTTAAAAATATGATGTGTGAGCAAACGGAGTCGGAATTCGACGAAACTATTTTCGTTGGGTTCGTAATGTCGAACTGTAGCTGCATGTCCATTTTCGGGATTTTTGAATATCACATGTGATCACATGGATTTTTAACAACAAATATAAATAGGATTGTTTAAAAATGGATATAAAATTTGAATATAAAAATATATTTTCCCTCTATAAATATCCCCACTAATTTTCTAACCCTAAACAATTCTTCCGGAAGTCAAAATCTTCTAGCCGCCTTATGTAAATAAAACCGTGAGAAATATCTATCCTTTAGAAGTTCATAAAAAATCAAAGAAAAATCCAAAAATTGTGAAATAAGATTATTTGGATCCAGGGAGAGTCTAGCTTCAATTCTATATGCGTTTGGAATGGTTCGAACACAGTATTTTTCGATGACCTGATGTTGTGTGAAGTTAGGGTTAAAGTTTCTTGGATCTATGAGATTCGTTTGAAGATTGTGATGTTATATCGGGAATGAGGAGGTAAAATGGTGTTTGTGCGCAAAGTTTGGAAGAAAGCGGTGACACTTTGGTTCGGTGATAACCTGGTGTCAACGGAAATTGCTGTGTAACGCATTTGAGCTGGTGAAATTGAGTTGAACCTTTTTGGGATGAGATCAAAGCTTGTGCGAAGGGATGGAGTATGGTGGTGGTCTCGTTGAAATCTGTGAAGGAGAGGAGGAGATATGGAAGTAGGAAGTTTCGGTTATGGTATTGGTGAAGAGAATCATGCGTCTGTTATCAGGGAGAAAAAGGGAATCGAGTGCCACCGTGTTGGTACAGGAGTGAAGAGTTTTTGTTGAGGATTATTTTGGTGATATTTGTTTGATTTTTAAAATGATGTGGAGGGAGAATGTAGACTTAAAGAAATGGGAATGTCTGGTTTAATTTTGAATGGACGAGGTAGGAAGATGAAGTACTGTAGATGGTGGGTTACTGGAGCAAACACAGTCTGGGTATTTACGAGTGTGATGGGCCAAGGATAAAAGGTTAAGCCCATTTATATAAAGGAAATTGAGTTTAATTTAATTAAAAATGTGTACAACCTTGTAAATTGCATATCTTTTCTGTACATTATCAGAATTGAGCGAAACAAGACCCATTGGGATCATATGGAGGAGGGCTACATAATGGAGCTGACTGGGAGTGAATTGGAGCTCGTTACAATTTATAGCAAAATAAATTGTCTGTCAGGATCAAAGATAGTTAATCGTTATTTAACGATAACTGTCCAATGTGAGTAAAACTCACCAACTCTATCACTTCATATTTTTATATAACATATATTTAGAATCGATAAATGATGATTGATTGTTGTGTATCAACTGTTTGGTAGAAATGCTACATAATTGGTTGAAATTATAGATCTTGTTATATATATATATATATATATATATATTGATTCTGTTTAGCAGAATATTTCATAGTGAAACGAAATTGATGTTAATTGTATTGTGTAACATCTGTGGATGCAGGGAAACAGGTCGGAGGAATCCGATTGGATTCCTCGACATTTATTTTATTGTTTTTCATATATGATGATATATGATGTGATGTATAATATGTTGTTGATGATGTGTGTTAGAATGATATTGATCATTATTATTTGGTATTTTGAATACCATAAGGAATACTGGAATGTTAAAAAGGAAATTTTCAATGTTGTATTGAAAAAGATATATATATATAATCAGAGGATTTAATAGAAAGAGATATTTATAAAATCAAAGGATATAATAAAAAGAAATATTTTTAAAATGAATAGAATTTTATAAAAGGAATTATTTATATAATAAATAAGATTATATAAAAGGAAATATTTGTAAAACATTTACAAATAGAATTAAAAGGAAATATTTGTAAAACATTTACAAATAGAATTGAAAGGAAATATTTGTAAAACATTTACAAATAGAATTGAAAAGAAATATTTGTAAAACATTTGCAAATAGAATTGAAAGGAAATATTTGTAAAACATTTACAAATAGAATTGAAAAGAAATAATTGTAAAACATTTACAAACAGAATATGAAAGGAAATATTGTAAAACATTCACAAAAAGAATATTAAAGGAAATATTGTACAACATTTACAATAGAATTGAAAAAGAATATTTATTTTTTAAATAAATAAAAAGATAAAAGAATATTTATTTCTTAAATAAATAGAAAGATAAAAAGGAAATATTTATTTATGAAATAAATAGAGTTATAAAAGGAAATATTTATTTATGAAATAAATAGATTTATAAAAGGAAATTTTAAATGAAATTTAAGTGTTATAAATAAAAGGAGATTTTGTATGAATAATTATATAAATAGAATAGAATTTGGAAATGGGATATTATTTTGAAATACGAAGTCAAACTTAAAGGAGTTAATCGAGTGGAGTTAATCGATTAGAGTTAATCGAATTAGAGTTAATCCCATATAGTTTATTCGAAGAAAGAGTTATCGAATAAGGTTATTCGAAGAAGAGAATTTATCTCATATTAGTTATTCGAAAGGAGTTATTGAATATAGTTTATTCGAATAGAGTTAAAGGAGTTAATCGAATAGAGTTAAAAGAGTTAATCGAGTATAGTTTATTCGAATAGAGTTCAAGGAATTAATCGAATATAGTTTATTCGAAAGGAAACAATCGAATATTGTTTATTCAAAAAGAGTTATCGAATATTGGTCATTCGAAAAGAGTTATCGAATACTGGTTATTCGAGAAGAGTTATCAGATATTGGTTATTCGAAAAGAGTTATCGAATATTAATTATTCGAAAGAGAGTTAATCGAATATTAGTTATTCGAAAGAGAGTTAATCAAATATTAGTTATTCGAAGAGAGTTAATCGAATACTAGTTATTCGAAGAGAGTTAATCGAATATTAGTTATTCGAATAAGAGTTAGTCGAATATTACTTAATTGAATAAGAGTTAATCGAATAGAGTTTATTCGAATAGAGTTAAAGGAGTTAATCGAATATAGTTTATTTGAATAGAGTTAAAGGAGTTATCGAATATAGTTTATTCGAAAGGAACAAAAATAGTTTATTCGAAAGGAGTTAAGTGATAAGAGATAATGGATTAAAGTTAATTGAGTTAAAGTTAATGGAGTTAGGGTTGATTGATTTGGGTTAATCGAGTTATATTTTGGAGTTAGATATTTCAGAAGTAGGGATTATAACGCTATATTTATAATCAAATATTTTTAAATAAAGAAGTGGATTCGTAAATAGAATCTGAGAGTTACGTAAGGAAGTTTGTTAAAGATTTAAAGGGTGAACTTTGTCTATTTCGAGGTTAGAAATGTTGTTCAGTTAAGGTCTGAGAGGTAGCTATATCCCAACTTGATTGACCTCGTTTTTTAACTAAGGAATGGTTAAGGTTCAATAGTAAAGGTTGCTTCAGTGAATTTAGTTAATGAGTGCAATGGGTTGAGTTGGCATCGCGTTGTTTTATTTAAACATCTGTTTAAATCCAATGAAGGTGTTTCGGAAATGTTTTCCAAATAAGAACCAGAAATGTTTTCTAGTATAGAAAATAGAAACTAGAGTAAATTTGGAAATGTTTTCCAATGATTTATAACGTACATTTTCTAAATTTAGAAAATAAGAATTTCTGTATATATATATATATGGAAATAGGAAATGGGTAAATGAATAAATTAATGATAGATTAATTTAAGAGATAAATGATGATTGATCGATAGATTTCCATCTGGAAATAATATCATTGTTTGCACACATGTTTTTCTTTGATAGTTAAATCACTGACTATCGAAGTTTTTGACCATTTTCGTCATTAATACGGAGAGACCAGGATCAGACTCATTATCTGAAAACCACTTTGTATGGGCGTTAGCGTTGCAGTCAAATATGATGAAGATAATTGAAGACGGAGTAATGCAAGGGCTGTCCTGTTTACAAAATAGTACCTTCGGTTTGTCCAGTCCCAGGACAACCTGTATGGAAGAATGTCTGATAGAGTATATATAATAGATCGCGTAAGTTGATCTCTTCAAATGTATATACGTTTGGTGGCGGAGGAATTCGTTTCTCTTAGCTGTATACCCGTTGTATTTTTGGTGAAATCAATTTGTGATTTGGCGGGTATGACAATGTGACATTCAAAGTGAATAATTGTGTGATCTGTCAGAGATAAGCGTGGCCTCTAGCCTCACAACCGGGAAATGACAAAAATCGGGCAGGCAACATGGCTAAGTGGTTGGGTGTCAAGTAGGGTGTATTATCACCTATCAAGAGATATTTATTTCATTCTTTAATCTATTCGATGCTGTCCCATTCGGGAAATGGTTGCTGATCCCAACCGTTGGTGATATACATTCTATACACTCAAGCGAAATGAGTGGTCGGTCATGTGTGGTCGGGTTGCAAGATGTTCTTGTTGAAACTAGTGTATTCCTCTTTAGAGGTGCACTACAAGAAGGTGGTTCCATACCTTGTCATAGTTGGAAATCCATTACCCAATAAGTGCTCGCGGTTTTGATTGTATTCGATATATGTGGAATGTGAGATGAAAGCGTTCTGCAAGATGATTATTATATTGTGGTTGATAGACACTATTATAATACCAAAAGAGTTTTGATATAAAAGATCGTTGTTTCCTTCAAAATGATTTGAAAGTTAAATCAAATTGATTTGGATTCTCATAAGGGGAAATCCCGTTCTGTTATACGGCATGGTCTTATGATATCGTTTAATTGCTCAAACTGTTTTAAATTGTTTACTCATACCAGTTCCATGACTGACCCAGAGTTTGTTTTGTTTTCCCTAAACTCTTGGGTACCCAATTTTGTATGGGCAGTCAAGTAGTCAGGATTTTACAGATATAGTTAGTGAGCTTGGAGCAGGAGGCTTCAGGATTTTATATCTATTGTTTATTCTGCTGTGTTGTAAGTGTTGTACTCTGATAATGTTACTGTATACACATACTGATTTTATTTCAAAGATATATTATCCATTATATGTTGTTCGTTCCGCTGTGAGATTCGTGTTTACTCTGATGTTGTATGTTCTTCTTCTTCTCCTATTCTAAGTTTCTATCTTATCTATTCTCACCCTCTAATTTCTTTCATGGACTATCTAGTGTTTCTGATGCTTGAATAGTCGACATAGTGTTGTATGCCGATATCCAGGATCGCGAAATCCCGGGTTCGTTACAATACCATAGTACTTCCCTTTTGCTAAACGGAGTGTTAGTCTCAAACTCTGCCGGCCATTATCTTGTTTCGGCTCATTCCGGGGTGTGAGGTCTATGAAGTCACGTTACACAAAGTTATGCATTTAAGCCTTGCTTTGATCATCACCACAAAGCCCTGCTTTTCAATAAAAGCTCTGATCACATCTCAAAACTTAGCATCGCCCATAGTCATTCTATGTCAGACTTGACTTCAATCAACAAGTCCATTTCGGGTATAGGAACGAAACCGAAGTCACTTGATTCCACGTCCCTGCCTGGGGGCGCAAGTCCTTGCAGTCTGAATTGCTTTAAGTACGGTCAGAATGTCGCTACTTAAAAACCCTCTATATGGGGATCGGACATATGAGAACATCAACAGACAATCCATCCGATGTGAAGAAATTCAACTCTTCCACCATAGTTGTTGAGAACTTAATCTTTTCATGTCGTATAATTATCTCGAATGGGTAAAAACCCAGTCATTCCAAATAATTAGTGCATCTTTTAAATCGATCGGTCTACAGGTTCTCATGAATCTCATTCCGTCTTAGAATGATCATTTACTCAAGATTCTTATTGAAACTATATTGAGTTTTAATATCACAAAACCATGTTGAACGATTGCTTAACTTCCAATTCAATGGTTGAATCCCTTGAATAATCCATATTGATTACTCGTCTATTCTTTCCATGAAAAAAAGTCAATTTCTTTCAACAATCCTTATTCAAATTAAATAAATATTCCATTTCTTCTTAACGTCTAAAATAATCTTTCCTTTAACTCGGTTAAAGAACAATGTTATTTAAGACATCGTAAATGTTCACAACCAACCCAAGATCATATTTCCATTTAAAATGGAATCTTCATGGAAATCATATCTGCTTATAGTTGATAACAATCTCCATATCCAACTAACACTATAAGCTGAATATTGGCTAACGCCTTTCAAATTCCTCAAATAGTCTAAGTCTTCATCTATAGAGACATATCTCTACCATTAACCGATACAGTTTCCATTCAATTTTAATTTAATTAATTGGAAAACTCTAGTTTTCACATACCTTTATTTCGGATTCATTATACAAAGATAAATATCTTCCTTACATTTAACGTTTAATAAGCTATTAAATGAACATCTGGGCTTTCCATTCGATCCGTTCCGATCCTCACCCAGATAATTAAACGTTGGCCAGGTAAGTTTAGCGTATTGATTGCAGTATCCCTTACCTTGTTAAACAACCAGTTTAACATGCCTGATCTCACAATCAGGACAGACTTACTCGTGGTTTCCGCATATCCAACCAAAATAGGTGTTTATTATTTAAAACATTATTTATTCGTCCAAAACACTTTCAAATAATTTATTATAACTTAAAACGATTTTTCCATATTTTTGTATAGCCTTCTTACCAAAAATCCAAATTTGGCACATGAACTGCCAAACAGGATTTTTCGGTTAAACTGATTAAGATCTTTTGTTGGAAAACTTTTCAAATTTTGAACAAAACGTGATGTGTTTCAAGAAAATCTGACGGTTAGATCTCCGGGAATTTCAAATTCAAATTTCGGGTTGAAATTTGCGAACTATCGCTACGTGACGAGTCCTATTCAAAACCAAAAGTGACTTATTGTTAAAAATGAGTCGAAATACTTCTAAATAAGTTCAACAATTATTCAAACTATATTAAATAACTTTTGGAACTCTATTTCCAATTTTTGACCTTTAAATCAATTATTCCAAATTTAAATCTCTAAATTAATATTTAAATCATTAAATTATATTATTCTTCAAAAATGATTACTAAAGTCTCAAAATTGTGTGACACCCATTATAAAAATAAGTAAGAACATTGAAACCATAATTTGGCTAAACCGAGTTCGTTTGTTAGGCAAATGCAACTTCAATTTACGATTCCTCGTAAAATCGATTTACTATTCGTTCCAATATTCGATAAGCCATAACTTAACCATAACTACTTCAAAATCAGTTCGTTCTTTTGCAAAAGATTGTTATAAACTTAATTTCATTTCCGAAAATATTGGAATGTAAACTCAAACTTTCATTTTTCTACAATTATTTTATCACTAAAATAATCATTTAAAATTCAATTCCGGGAGTAAGACTCATTCAACTCCTGTATAACTCGGGAATTTGGGTATATACAAACATCCAATAAACATAAAGAAGATGTCATGTGTCTAACCAGTTGCACCCAAACTCGTTAGGTATTTAACCATATATGTCGGTGTTAATTTGGTTTCTATATTTCCAGAAAATATTGCCATAACCTCCCCTATACGGGAGCATCGATAAAACCACACTATTGCCTTAATAAGCCATCCAAATCACATATCAACTCAAATGGTGTTCATAACAATTGGTCAGCCCAATCCAAATATCAAATACTATGACATCCACAAATAACCACATACACAATTTAGCGAACACTTGAGATTGGCGTGGGTCATTATCCTTATACCCTGTGTAGGGGTTTAACAATAAATAGCAATTCATGTAATAAACACATGGGACTAGTGTAATTTCACCCCATGACCTGTATAGGGTTTCCAGACAGTATCAAACATTTCAAGCGACACAACAATATGCATGAAATCATTTCACACAAACGAATACCATAAGCAAGTGTTAGAGGATAAACTACTCACCAAACTAGTAGCTTCCTTCAATTCCTTTACCGTAGGACCATCATAGCTTTGCACTCTCTGTCGAATGTTTAACAACCTAGATATCAAGGGTTATAATAAACATTAGCCTTTGTAATATTAATACCTTTTCTAATTAACATGAATATACTTTTAAATATATAGATTTCCAAATCTAAATATATTCATACATGAGAATACCTTCTCCATGTACTTAGCTAACTAAAATTCATGATTACAATTTTTGAAAATCATTATAACTTTTATAATATTACACCTAATTTTGCTAATCACTTAAAGTGATAATCACCTTACTTCCTTTAGGATTTCCATTTCAAATCCAACTCAAATGACATCAATATTTCACATATGTGTTAATTAACCTTAATCCATGATTAATCCAACCTGAAATCACTTAACTTTTCACTTAGGAACATTCACAATTCCGAATACAATTTTCTAACTTCATATACCCATTTTCTAATGGATTTTGCTTACTACTTTTCGGAATTATGTTCCAAATCTCCATATATTCAAATATATACTTCATGGAAACACTAAGTAACTAAGTATAACCTTAATCCATGAATATTCACTATAAAACCATCTCGTTTCCTCCTTTAGGAATTTATACAAATGCTTTGTGTGCATACCAATAAAACCAATTTTATACACTTTAAATCCAACTATTTCTTACCCCAAACGCTTCCAAAAAATTTCCTAGGATGTATAGATCCTTCTCTTAGCTTTTCTTCTTCCTTTCTTCTTTATTTTCTTGAAAAATATTTATTTTATTAGTGGAAAAATGTGAGCAATTCATGGAGAGGAAAAAAAATTTAAGAAGAAGAATGGGGTGAAAAGAAAGGAATAAGGTATATATAATAAAGGGGTAATGCATAGATGCCTGACACGAGTCTTATGGATAAGCATGGAAGATTTTAAGGCCAATATTCATCCTTATCCTTCAGAATAGTAATTTGTGTTTTTTCTAGCACTTTCCGCCTTGTGTCGGAGTATCAAACAATTACGTTTTTCAGAACTTATTTAACCATAAGGTCCGGTTTTTAACTTACTTCGATCCTATGTGTTAAGATCCAAAATCTGAGTTCGTTCGCATTTTCAATTAATTTATTTTGTTTTGTTAATTAATTTTTATATTCGATAAGGAATTTTCTCAGACTTGATACACAGCTAATATCCTACATTTAGAATTTTCCTGGATAGGTATCAGGCTCCAGTTTTGCTGTTAGCACTATCAAATTCTAATTACTGTTGAAAGTTAGTTCAAATTTTGGCTGTTTATTTTTTTTCTTTTCCATATAGGGATGTCGTTTTACGCAAAATTTCCTGAGTACTAAAATTCACTATCCCAGATCCAACCGAGGTGGTCTTATTATATAACGATATCCTGTTCTCAAGATATCCACAAAATCATTAGTTTAAATTTTAACCTTTTCTTAGGGACTGCGGAAAGAATCGTTAAGGCAAAGAAAACACTAGAAGGGGGTGAAAAGTGTTTGAAAGGATTTTAAAAATAACTTAAATCTGAATAGAATTATGGACTGAATCAAATGACACTAACACAATCACAAACACCAATTCAAATACAAATGCAAAATAAACAAAAATAAAGGAAAATGCAGAAAAGGAAAGAACACACCAGATTTTATACTGGTTCGGATCACTCCTACGTCCAGTCCCGCACAACGTTGGATTGTGCTGAGTTTATTACTATTTTCAAATAGTCAAATACACCATCCTTGATTTCACAGCTCAACAAGTAGACATTGACTCCTATCCCTTAATTTCACGGCTCAACAAGGGCACACCGACTCCTAAACCTTGATTTCACGGATTCAAGGATAAAACTGTTTACTCTTGACTTACAAATTGGATCTTTCTATCCAAGCAATTACAAAATAGCCCAATAACTCTTCAATAACACTTGATTCAGAGAGTAGAGAGTGGAGAGAGAAGAAGTTTGATCAATTCAGAAGTGGATTCAGCAGAGTATAAGTGTAAAAACCATAAAAATGAATAAGAATAATGGTAGGATAAAAAGGGATGAAGATGGAGAAGAAGAGATGTTAGAAAATTCGGTTTTGGCCTCTTTTTATAGAGAATGAAGGATTGCAACGTTTCTGAAACTTTTCAAATAGTGAAAAGACACTTCCATTCAAAATTAAAAATAAACTAGCTGTTATATGTCGACATACATATTATGCTATGTCGACATACCTATGTACAAAATTGATTTTCAAAGCATTTTCAAGTGTTTTGATATAAAACTAATTCTAGAAATTCTTGAATAAAATTCTAATGTTGTAAATCAATATTATGTGATAGAAAACATATGAAAACATATTTTTAAACTATATAAATATATTTATAAAATTATAAGATTTTAAACTATAAAATATAAATAAAGTATATATAAAAACTTAAGTTTGAAAAACAAAGAAGAATAAAAATATAAAAACAAAATAGAGAGGATTGAGAATAAAATAGAAAAACAAAAATAGAGAGAACTGAGAAAAACAAAAATAAAGAGGATTGAGAAAAGAATTGAAAAATCAGAATTTGAACCTGGAGTGTTATTTAGAGTCTTACAAAATCTAGACTCTATAATTATATTAATCTTGAGCTCTTGACATCTTCATATCTTGATTACTCATGAGTCTTGAATCCACTCTGAATTCTGAATCGCTAAAAGCTCTAAAACTGTATAGTCTTCAGTGCTAAATCATGTATACAGATCCTGCATATGTATATATATATATATATTCTAGATAAAGTTGTTAGTATATATTTTATAATCAATGATAATTGAAATAAGGTTGTTGTCATCCAAACTCCATTCTCCAACAATCTCTCCTTTTTTGATGATGACAACCTTAGTTTAAAAAATATCATACCTATATATTCTGTATGATGATGATCCTCTTAAATTGACCCTATCTATAAGAATTATATTAAACTATGCTTATATTTTACAATTTCTCCCCCTTTGGCATTATCAAAAAGAAAGACTAAAGATACTTCCCCTAAGTTAAACAATTGTAGAATCTAAGTAGTATTCCTAAAAATACTCCCCCTAAATTGAATAACACTATGAATAGAATAAAAGTAACTATCCTTAAACAATACTCCCCCTAAATTTATTAACTAATTCTAATCTATTAAACCAAAGAGAATAATACTTAATATGATGATTAAACCAAATCAAGTATCATTATTACATATATTTGTCTTATATACATACAAACTAATCCAAACTGGATCACACCATATGTCTTAATATTTACAAGTTCCAATCCATATAGTCTAAATCAAATCACACCATATGTTTTTAGAGTATTAAACAAATCAATCAAATCATACCAAATAATTAAACGTCTCTAGGAACTTCAACCTAACCATCTTCTCCAAAGATGGGATTCTTCTTAATTACTTCCCATTCATCATCTTCTTTGGTTGGTGGAGCCTTTGCGAGATTATTTTCTTCATCTCCGAAAAGAGAAGAGATTAGCCATTGCATTGCGTCAAAGTGCTTTTCTTGTTGTTCGAACATCTTTAGTTGACTCAATTCAAGATGACGCTAATTTCGTAGAATGATAGAGAGAATCTTTTTGAATGAATTGATTGGATTTTGAATAAGGTCTGGAATTCATTGGATTTTGAATGGACATAAGTAGTTATTTTAATTTAAAATTTTGAAAAAGTTTGAAATTTTTTCTGTTATATGTCGACATACATCTTTTGTTATATCGACATAATCTAGTGTGTTTTTGAAAAAATTTGAATTCCTTTAAGTCTTATAATATATTTTATGATTTTTCAAAAACATAAAGATGATTTAAACAGAAATAAAACTCCATTCATTACTTAATAAAAAGTAAACACATCCAACTAAACAAGACACACTTAAATACGAGATTTGAAAGCAAATATACGGAAATATATCAAGATAGATTAAACTAGATGGCCTACTTTTCGGATGATGATGAGGAAGATGAAATTCCAAGCTTTCTTCCTATCTTGACCATGAATTTGGTCATTTTGGAGAGCTTCTTGTTAAACTTCTTCTAATTTTTGACAATTTTTGCTTGGTTTTGAATAATCATATCTTTGAGATTGCGATTTGAGGTTGGATACTCGATGCTTTCCATAGAAGCCTCTTCTTCTTCTTCGACTTCCATTGGGTCTTGCTCTTGTTGCAATCGAGCTTGTTTGGCTTCATATGTCTCATAAGGTTCAAAAGTGATGGGAATTTGCATGAGATGAATGTTTGATGCGTCAAACACTTTCCTAGGAACAAATTCTTTTCCATGAAGATCAACTCCAAAGTATTTCAAAATGTGAGTGAGATAAACATCATAGTAGAGAGTGTTTTCTCTTAAAGATACATCTATGGGCTTAAATTCATTTAGAATCATATCGGCCTAATTGATAAGGTAATTACCCATAATGGAAAAGAGAGCCTTTTGGACTTTAATAGTTGGATTATTGTACTTTCTGGAATGAGGAGTGATGGTGTGTCGAAAAAGAAGATTGACAATTCTTGTTTTTGGACGAAAGAAATGATTTTTGAAATCCTTTGAGGCACCATCTTCTAAGATATCGTGATAGGTTACTAAGTTGGTTTCATCGATTGCGAAAGTAGAGAAATCTGTGCCCTCGCTTCTACAATTTAGAATTTCTCCTAAAAGATCGGCGTTGAGAACAATTTGAATTCCCTTGACACTACTCCAAATTTGATTTTTGCTGACTTGATAAAATCCACGGTTGAGATCTGCGTAGAACATCTTCACGCGTTTGGGATATCATACTTCGTCGTTGTCTCGAGAGTCAATTAGACTCAAGATTTTATTGTACTGGAAGAGAGAGACGAGATCATAAGATGGAAAGTCTCTAAAGATGGCGAAAGCGCCCATGTTAACTTTAGCATTTGCTAAATAGTCACCATTGATTTTAATGGCCTCTTCGTCATTGTAAAGATAACCTTTTATGGTTTCGGTTATCTTCAATTTCTGAGATGAACTAGAGGAAGCCGTTGATATGATAGTTTTTGGGAAGGATAAATATGAAGAATGTTATTTTGAATTGTGAATGAATGGTAGAAAGCATGGGGATATATATATATATATATATATATATATATATGTATGTATGTATATAATGAAGAGATATGAATTGAATGAATATGAATTGAATAATCACAATTTTTCAAATTGAAAGGACACCGTTTCAGACCATGGGAATTGGTGAAAAGATTGGAGGGAAGTTTGAAAGTTTAAACTTTTGAAATTAAAAATTTAAATTTCAAATATGTTTGATATTTCGAGATGTTTATTTATGTATGTCGACATATTAGGCTTATTTCAAAAGAAAATTGGTTTTACAAGTTTTGAATTAGATTATTGATTTATATTTCAGGTTTAACGATTTCCTGGAATACTTCTAATCCTAATAAACATTCAAACAATTTATTTTATTAATTATTAGTTATTTAATATTATATTATTATTTTGAATTTTAAATTTTAAATTTCAAATAGTTTAGTAAATTTTAAATCCAAATCAAAGAAAATAAACAAAGCGACCATTCAACCAAATAAAATTTAAAATGTAATTATTCCTTACCCAGTTTTTTGATCCTTTTCTTCATAGTCTTCTGAATTCTGAATTGTTGTAAAGCATATATTTGAATTTCCAGTTTCTGGTTCTTTATCACTTGATGACGAATCTGAATCATCTAATGTTGCTGCATATGCTTTCTTTCTTTTCCTCAACGAATTTGAATTGTCTGGTCGTTGAGTAGATTTGTCTGGATATGGACACATTTTCCTTATATGCTCTGGTTTTTTGCTGTTAAAGCATCGTCCATTAATTAAATTTGAATTTTCTTTATTATTCCCCTTCCTTCTATATTTTAAGATTCTTCTAAACTGATTTGTCATGAGAGTTGTTTCTTTATCATCTTCACAACTCGAGTCAGAATCATTTGTTGTGGCTTTCAGTGCAATAGATTTCTTTTCAGTTGATCTATTTTCTTTTCTTTTCTGTAATTGAACTTCATAAGACATTAGATTCCTAATTAGCTCTTTAATCTTCATTTCATTGACATCATTTGGCTTCTTCTATAGTCAAAGTCCTCTGATCCCACTCTTATGTTAATGAGTTTAATATTTTTCTAACTTGATCTGATTCGGAATAAGTTTTTCCAAGTGTAGTTAGTGAATGCACTTGAAGCGACCCGAACTATCTCAGTCTCCGAAGAGAAGAGAAAGAACGAATTACTTTGAGGACAAGACAAATCAGAACACAAATAGAAGAACATTTCATTGCTTATTATGAAAATTATATCAGAGTACAAGAATATTACAGAGTAAGAATAAATATTACACATTTGATAAATATCAAAGATTTAAATTACATTTAAATACATAGCAGCGGAAAAATAATACAAAACATAACTGAAAGAAATACACGGATACAGAGCTTTCCGAATATCACTTCAGCTATAAACCAGGATCCTGTGAATATAAATCTGCAAAACCCACTACTAGCTGCCCGTGTCGAAAATAAAGGCACCCAAAGTTTAGGTTAAAACAATAAACTCCAGGTCAATCATGTGAATGGTGTGAGAACTAAAAACAGTTATTAAATTTTGTTTTAAAGTTAGGTAAATCAAGGAACCACACCGTATAACACAGAACAGGTTTCTTCCTAAGAATACCAGTGCATAAAACAAACAGCGCAATGCTAAATAAATAAGCTATTATAAGACCCAAGTCCCACCACACAATGCAAGGCAAGCCGGAGGGTAGGGTTTTACCTTAAAATAGCCAAAGAATGCTTGATATGCTAAATTTCATCTTTTATTATTACTATAAGTGAAGAAAACAACTTCAATCATAAGTATCAATCATAGACGACATAATTGACCCATACCACTATGTCGCCGTACTAGTTCTACAATTAAAACCGCAAAGGTCGTATTAGAAATTGGATTTCCGTCATGAGTCGAGGTAAGGGGCAAGCTCCTCTCCGTTCGAGACACTCTAGAAAATGTTCAGGACCGCACACAGCGATCCTTGGAACCTCCAAGGCCGGTCCTCTCTTACTTTTGAGGATTAGTATTCCGAAACACACGTTTCACGGTCCTATAGGACCTATATCCGAGGCGCCTCGCATCCAACAACCACACAGGTAAAAATAATATAAATGTCAGGGTTGGTAGGTCACTGACATCACCCATAGCTGGAAAGAAACGTCGTGCTCTCCTTGGGTCCTTATCCCATTTTTGACTCATACCAAGGTGTGAGGCTCGCGAATTAACGCCATACACAAGGCTATGCCACATAGGCTGTGCATTGATCATCAACCACAAGACTTTGCTTTTCAACAGAAGCCTTGATCATCTGCCACTTAGGAATGCCACACAGGCAATTCATGCGATTGATATCCATCAATATACAACCTCTGAGCTCGTACGTCTCAGAGAAGGGCGTTAAGCAAGAGAATAAATTCTCCGCCGCCAAACAGATGTATATTTAATAGAAATCAATCACACAGAATAAAATCCAATGTCAGACACACAGTCCATTTACAAGTTCGTTCTGGGTCTGAAGGAACCTTATTCCTTGCATATCCATTGATCTCCAAGTACGTTTGG
The DNA here is from genome assembly GCA_030737875.1 of Allium sativum. NCBI lineage: Eukaryota > Viridiplantae > Streptophyta > Magnoliopsida > Asparagales > Amaryllidaceae > Allium > Allium sativum. The sequence continues at coordinate 130,231,584 of CM060912.1, read as the reverse complement.
ACGATCACCAACTGATTCCCTCCTATTGGATGTACAGCCCAATCAAGATCATCAATAGTCATCCAAACGATGTGAAGACCTATGGTCTTCAACCACCGTCTTCATCTTCGACTTACCGTCGAATCGGTTATTCAGAATGGGTATAAACCCGGCCTTTTCGAATAACCCGCGTATATAATAAACAAGTGTTACAAAAACACAACGTACGCCTCGTTCCAATTCAGAATATTCTTTTATTAAAATTTTCACATTCTTAGGGAAAGGTTCCCATTAATTTTATCAAAGATAAATTCTTTTAAATTTATTCTTTAATATTCCTTTTGATATCAAATCAACCTATGTTAAGGTTTTCCAAACTAGTCGGGATTAGCGAACCACACCGAAGTAATTATTTATTTTATTTCTCAATCCCAACCTATTCATCCCACGGAGCAAAACTGGTCATACTCCATATCTAACACCACGGTGTTATCAGTAAAAATTAATTACCATTTCACGTTCAAATCTAGTTAAAGATTTAACTATCGCTTGGAGCAAAACTGGTGATACTCCATTCTCGATCATTTTAATCTAATTAAAGATTCATTAAAACTCCACTTAATTTTAACCTTCCAAAAAATCAATATCCTATCATTAACTAGGTTAAAGAACCAATGTCATCTAAAACACGGTTCACGATAAACCCAAAATCACTTTCCATTGTTAATCGGGTTAAAGAACAAGTGCTATTCAAAACACCGCTCACGGTAAACCCCAAAAACCAATTTAAATTCAATTCCAATTAAATACTAATTAACTGGGCAATTTCACTAAATCTTAATTAAAAGATTTATTCTCTTCTAAACTGGTTTCAAGAACAGTGTTATTTAAGATGCCATTCACGACAAACCCAAAATCCCATTTGATATTAAATACAAGGCTCTGAATAGAAAATATATCGGCTTATATTCAGTATCAAATTTAGAAACCAATAAATATCGTATTAGAAACAACGATATAAATATATCTTTCAAATTTCCACAACCATATCTGTGTAATCACGAAATCCAAAATTGAAATATTCGGAAGATAATTTCGATTCAAATCCATTCCAATTCATATATTGGAAATTTCTGGTTAGTTTAAAACCATTTCAATTCTAGTTCAATACTAGTTCATTTTGATAAAAATATATTTTTATCTTTTCAAATATGGAATTTTTCATCCTAGTTCTTTCAAAATCATTTATTATGATTTTACATAAATTATTAATATTTTTAATAATTTTATCAAGGCCCGTATAGTCGATTTCCATAAACGGCCATCAAACTGCACTTACAACGACCTGTTCCAAATTTGATTTGGACATAACTCCAAATCCAACCGTTAGATTTAAAATTTCTAATATTCATTTGAAATCTCTTTTCGATACGAACCCAACGGTTCTGGATTCAGGAGAATCCGACGGTCGAATCTCCCGAAACATCAATTCAAAGTCAATGGTCGAAATTCGCGAACTGCCGCGGCGCGGCGCGTTCCATTCAGGCCATTTAATATATATAATATATATATATTTCATCGATTTCAATTCAAAACGTATTTTATAAATCGTTTTAAATTCGTTTTCAAAACAAATTCAACTTCATATTCAATTTTAAATCAAAGTTGAATATTTCATATCATTAATATATAAATAATAATATTTTCAAAACGTTATATTTTGAAATCACTTTCTTTTCTATATTCATTACAAAAACGATTATAATTGACATAAATATCGTTCGCGTCAAAATGGCGCAAATCTAATCAACATGGCTTTTTTTATTTCAATAACTTCGTTATTTTATTCAACAAATGAATATTTTCTTCAACACATGAATATATATATATTTCTTCCAGCACATGAATATTCTCAACACATGACTACTTTTGTTATTTAATATATTTATAAAATTGCGATTTCTATCGTTTAATTCTTAATCAGACTCCAACCGTACATTAGTAAGAGAACGATTCCCTAAGTATTAACCCCGAAGGCCGAAACCAACATCAGATCAATACCCAGGAAACCACTCATCTTATTTGATTTCCAGCTAGTTTCTAATTTTATATTTGATAAAGATGCAAATTTTATTGTTAAAATATTTCGTTCAACACATGATAAGTTTCAACACATGAATATTCTCAACACATGAGTATCGTTAACACATGACCATTTATTCTATTCAACACATGAATCTATATTTTATAATATTCTTTATTTTCCAAATTGGAATGAGGCCCAATCAATTACCATATAATGTTAATTATATGGATTCCATTCAACACATGTATATAATAGCAATGATAAATAATCAACCATCATCCAAAGTGCACTACACAACTGTCTAAGCATTAAACATAAATAATTAACGCTTACACAGTCTGTCAAACTATCGATTGACAAACAACTAAACAATTGGGATTAATGTACACCAAATATCATCCCAACACCCGTGTGGGGTTTCAATCCACAAACACTGAATATTATTTGTGCAGTTGGGCAATGTGTAAAATTTATCATCCCAATCAATATCCTTCAAATGGGTGTACATAAACAAATCGTCTGATTTGTAAATGGATATTTATTTATCCACATTCACGTTAAATTTATATTTTTAAGGATAAATAATTTATTTCAACACATGAATATATTTCCATTCATTCCACATCACAATCAATTTTCACCACACAACAAAATCAAACAAGTCATCCATGGTCTGTGGACGACGGGTGTCACGTGCTACTAAGCACCCTCTACATCCTAGTATATATTTTTAACTAGAAAAAAAGATTTAAAGTGAGAAGTTCTCACCGAGAGCTAAACCAAACGCCACGACTCTTCATATGTAGGAAATCTTCATCTTGTTTCCAATGCAGTTTGTTTCACGAAGTTTATATTAAAAATCACATTTTTATAACTTCGCTATATAGATAAAAATCACATTTCTATACTGCTACTATATAGATAAAAATTCTATTTTTATATCGGTGTTCATATAATAAAGATCATATTTTTATCTCGCCATTCTCTATATAAAAATCACATTTTTATATATAAAGATCGTATTTTTATATCTCTAATACATATGTAAAAATCACTCATTTACACTGCTACTTCATTAAAAATCACATCTTTACTTCATTAGAAATCACATCTTTACTTCATATATATAAAAATCAAAATTTTATTTCTGCTATTTCCTTTTCTCTTTTAGAACTAAAAAGAAACAATGCAATTTTTTTATTCTCAAAACAGTGTATATTTTCCTATTCAAAACAATGTTTATTTTCCTATTCAAAACAATGTTTGTTTTCTCCTTTCAAAACCATATGTATATTTTCTCCTTACCATATGTATATTTTCTCCTTTCAAAACCAAAGGTATATTTTCTCCTTTCAAAACCATATGTATATTTTCTCTTTTCAAAACCACATTTAAAAATCATTGATTTTCAATTCAAAAATCACAGCTTTTTAATTTCAAAATCAAAGCTTCTCATATATTTCAAAATTCTGATATTAAACAATGTCTTTATATAAGTTAATTAAACTAGAAGAAAACTCAATGGTTAATCATTTTTGGGCGTCGAAATGGTGCTCATAACTAGGGTTGCGGTTTGCCGCCGCCACTGTCGCTGTGGAGCAAATCGGAGAGCGCCATATTGTCGAGCTTGGAGCAAGCTTTTTGGCGCTAGTGGTGGGCTCCTGTTCGGTCTGACGTGGCGGGAGGAAGATGGCGCAATGCAGGCTGACTTTACGGGCGTGATTCACGAAAAATACTCCATGGTTGAAAGCGTGGTTGGTATAGATTAAAAGGTGGCAAAAATCTCTATAGAATCCACCAAAGAATCGAGGGGTTTCGTTGCGTGGATGGGGAGAAAACGAGGAGAGAAGGAAGAAGCTTTTTTCCATCGTTCATTGCTGGAGGGGCGCGGGTTTGTCCCGTTTGACTTTGAAATGAGAAAGGATAGAGTTTTAATTTCTAATTATATATTTTATTTAATATATTTAATTCGGAAAATGAGATTTTTACATACGAACTTCAATTTGAATCCAATGACTGTCGCCCCTAGCTAATTACCCCTATTCCGAACACAATGGGATATGTTTCGTAACCCGATTCAGCTGTTACGATCAGCTTCCGTTCAAATTAAAATATAAATCAATGTATATTAAATTTGAATGCACATTTCAATTTACCGGGGCCACATATTAACTCTAAAAATTCCCAAAAAATTATTTCTAGATTCGTTTCGATGATACGGTCCTAACAAAACTAATTTTGCCGAATTCTGAGACCGTTTGAAAAATGGCCATTTTCTAGTCGATTGAAATTGACTGAAATTGTTAAAACACATTTAACTTCACCATGCTCACATATTGATTCAGAAAATAATGAATTTGGGAATCTAGCAATAACTTGACACCCCAGATCCAACAAAAGTGGTTACGTCGAAAACAGAGGTCGTTTGCAAAATTTCCATTTTTAAGGGCCAAAATTCCACGGCGACTATTCTGAATTTTAAACTGGACGTAACTTTTTATTCCTGCTATGAAATTTTGATTTTTCGAATTCTTGGAAAGATATTCTCAAATAGATTCTAATATTTTTGGTTTCTCTAAAATCCAATTTATTTTGAATCCTATACATTCATTTGAAATTCAAAATCGAAATTTCAAACTACCGCGCCATTTTCAATTCCTTTCATATTTAAAATAAAATAATTATATTCTAATGACGATCTATATAAATATATACATTCTATTTCTGTTCAAAATAAATTTCTTGTCATCATTATTTAAAATAATTCATTTTAAATATTCAAAATTCACAAAAATCACCAAAATAAAAAATTTAAATTGGCTCAGAATTTCCGGGTTATTATAGCACTATCTCTTGAAATCTGCAATACATATCTGAAATAGACTCATTCTCATTCATTTTAAATAATTCAAATTGATTGACTAGCATGCCTATCTTAGTCTGTTTAACTTTACTAGTTCCTTCATGAGTAATTTGTAAATTTCTCCCGGTTTCATGAGCAGTTTTACATATGGATATTCTATTAAACTCATTTCTATCTATTGAACAAAATAACATATTCATGGCTTTAGAATTGCTTTGTGCAGCAGCCTTTTGTTAATTTATCCATTGTGCAAATGCAGTTGTGGGTTTAATATATTCATTTTGTGTACTATTCCATGTGTCTAATCCTATAGATTGTAAATAGATTTTCATTCTACATGCCCAATATGAATAATTACTGCCATTAAATAGTGGTGGTCTAATAGTGGATTGACCCTCTATAAAAGAACTATTATTACTACTAGTGTTGGTTTTCATTTTACCAAGTTTTCAAAAATCAGATTATGATCTTTTGAAAGACCTTGCTTTGATACCAATTGTTAGGGACTGCGGAAAGGATCGTTAAGCCAAAGCAAATACTAGTGGGGGTGAATAGTCTTTGTAAGAATTTTAAACAAAACTTAAATATAAATAGAATTATAGAGTGAATCAAACAACACAAACACAATCACAGACACTGATTCAAAAACAAATGCAAAATAAACAGAAATAAAGGAAAATGCACTAAAGGAAAGAACACACCAGATTTTATACTGGTTCGGATCACTCGTACGTCTAGTCCCACACAACGCTGGATTGTGCAGAGTTTTATTACTATTTTCAGATAGCGAAGTATACCCTCCTTGATTTCACGGCTCAACAAGGAGACACGGACTCCTATCCCTTGATTTCACGGCTCAACAAAGGCACACCCACTCCTAAACCTTGATTTCACGGATTCAAGGGTAAAACTGTTTATTCTTGACTTACAAATTGGATCTTTAAATCCAAGCAATTACAAAACAGCCCTATAACTCTTCAATAGCACTTGATTCAGAGAGTAGAGAGTGTAAAGAGAAGTTTTGTCAATTCAAAAGTGAATTCGGTAGAGTATAAGTGTAAAATAATAAAAATGAATTAGAAGAATAGTAGGATGAAAGGGGATAAAGATGAAGAAGAAGAGATGTTTGAAAAATTGGTTTTGGTCTCTTTTTATAGAGAATGAAGGGTTGCAACGTTTGTGAAATGTTTCAACTAGTGAAAAGACACTTCCCTTCAAAATTTAAAAAAAAAACAAGCTATTATATGTCGACATACATATTATGCAATGTCGACATACCTATGTACAAAATTGATTTTCAAAGCATTTTCAAGTGTTTTGATATATTCTAGAATAAAATTCTAATGTTATAAATCAATATTTTATGATAGAAAAACATATGAAAACATATTTTTAAATTATATAAATATATTTATAAAGTTGAAAGGTTTCAAACTATAAAATATAAATAAAGTATATATAAAAACTTAAGTTTTAAAAACAAAGAATAATACAAATAAAAAAAGAAAACAGAGAGGATTGAGAATAAAATAGAAAAACAAAAATAGAGAGAATTGAGAAAAACAAAAATAGATAGGATTGAGAAAAGAATTGAAAAATCAGAATTTGAATTTGGATTTTAACTTGGAGTGCTATTTAGAGTCTTAAAAAATCTAGACTTTATAATTCTATTAATCTTGAGCTCTTGTCATCTTGATATCTTGATTACTCATGAGTCTTGAATCTACTCTGAATTCTGAATCTCTAAAAGCTCTTAAACTGTATAGTCTTTAGTTTTAATTCCTGTATACAAATCCTGCATATGTGTATATATACATTCTAAATAAAGATGTTAGTATATATTTTATAATTAGTAATAATTGAAATAAGGTTGTTGTAATCAAAACTACATTCTCCAACACCTTTCAATCTTTAATCAACATTAAACGGATTCTATTTTTGGCTAAACTTGGCTAATTACGTAATTTCATTATTCCGGATTCAATGGAACCAGTTTCAGGATCTGGAAATAAATATTTCCTATACTTCCTTTGTAAATGTGCTATTTTTATATTAAAATTCATTGTTATAACCCTATTCCAATTACATCATTATCCATTTTCAATTTTATTTTGATTCTTACGAAATTTGTAAGTTCTAAATTTGTTCCAAATTTCCGGGTCGTTACATTCTCCCACACTTAAAATATTTTGTCCTCAAAATCGACGACGGTGCCGGAGATTTTCTACTCAATCATGTTATAACAAAGTTTAACAAAAAGATACCATATTTTTTTTGGAAATTGGTACTCTTTATTGCTAATACCAACAAAAACCTCTTTTATATGCCTTGCTAAAACCCTGTAATCCCCCTAACCTTGATGGGTATCTTACAGGGGAAAAGAGAACATATAAATTTGGTATACATCAAATAAAAAGGAAATACTAACGTATGAACCACAATACAAACATAAAGCCCAGTCAAATAAAAAAGAAACCTACTTCATGGCCCAACACTAGGCCCATCAGTCCAAACCTTCTTCCATAATAAACTGCATTGTCTCTTCTTTTACTCAGTATTAAATAACCCAATCCCCCAACGTTCAAGAAAATAAGAATTCCTCAAATTACGGGCAGTTTTTCTTCCATTGTTTCTAACTAGGTACTTGACATCTCTCTCAATTTGAACAAGCTTAATAGTTATTGCAGTTCTCTTGTTTTGGAAAATTCTCAAGTTTCTTTCCTTCCAGATAGAATAGATTATCGATGTAAATGCTACACATGCAACATGATGAATCTGGTTATGAGTCTTGAAACAAGGATGAATGGATTGCGCTTCCTCTTTAATGTCGTCTTGAGTAGGAGTAGCAACAGATAATTTCAGCCTCATAGACAACCAGATAAAAGATAAATAATCACATTAAAAATAAATGCTTAATAGATTCAGGAGAAGCTTCACATTAATGACTTAACATGTTTGTCACATTGCCAATGTGAGCAATTCTGTCTTTAGTATTTAATCTCTCCATAATAGCCAAATATGAGATAAATGCCATTTTCCTACTGTTCCTTTTATGCCATACCACATCAAAGGCAGTATCTTTTTCCCCTTGATTTCGAACTACTTTCCAGTCCTTATGAAAAGTGAAACTACCACCATTTCCCTATTCTTATGTATCATGAGCTTTATTAGGATGAATTCGGACTGTGCTTATTTCACTTATTATCTCTCTTTTTGCAGGATGGAGATAGGATCCAAAGCTCAAAAACAATTAGAGAATTTACTCTTAGATAAACATTGCCCATCATATGTAATTTGTCGAAGTCGAGAAGGTCCACTAAGCATCGGCAGTTGATCCAGGGATCATGTTATAAGTAAGTTTCCTCACCTCTTGCTATACTTCTATTAAATAGTAGCTTAGATCTTGTGCGAATTCTTAACAAGGATTTCCAAATAGAAGAATCATTATTATCAAAAGAAACAGTCCATAAATGCTTGTTTTTACAGTATTTATTTGATGTCCATTTACTCCATAACGAGTCTTCAGCTAAAATTTTCATAATAACTTTATCCAAGCAGCCCTTTTCAAATCTGTAAAGTTTTCAGACCAGTACCACCTTCACTTCTAGGTTTACAAAGAGTTTGCCAAGCTGCTTTATGCGTAGAACCACCCCAAAAGAAATCTGCACATAGGGATTAAATTTTTTCCAATGTATATTCAGGAATTTGATAAATGAGTAATCAACACAAAACAATGGGAGTTAATATGCCATTGATTAGTTTAGCCCTTCTAGCAAAAGATAGGAAATTGGTTTCCCACCCTTGAAACTTACTTTGAACTTTTTGAACGAGAGAGTTGCATTCAGCATAATGTAAGTAAGTAGAGGAAAAAGGGACACCCAAATACTTAATTGGCAATTGACCTTGCTTAAAACCAAGTATATTCAATATTTCTACAGCATTGTTTACTGAATTGCTAAAGAAAACTTTAGTTTTTCTTGCATTAACACTGAAACCTGCATAATTTTCAAGTTTATGAATGATTATGGCAACCTTATATTCAAACCTGAAGAAATCGAAAATGAGGCAGTCGATTATTTTTCAAAATTATTCGATGGTCACAGTTATCAGGTGTTTCCCAATTTCCATCCAATTTCTTTTATTAATGATCAAGGGCATAATTTTCTTATAAAAGAGGTATCTCTTACTAAAGTTCATGAAGCCTTAATTTCAATCAGGGATGGTACTAGCCCAGGCCCTGGTGGTTTTAATTCGAAATTTATGAAATTGCATTAGGAAACATTAAAATATGATCTGCTAGCTACGATGTCAGATATATTTCATTCAGGTAAATTGCCAAAATCCATTAATCATACGTTTATTACTTTAATCTCAAAGAATGATAGTCCTACTGCAATTTCGAACTTCAGACCTATATCGTGTTGCAATGTGTATTACAAAATATTTGCAAAAATTTGTGTAATAGATTGAAGCATTTTTTTTTCTTTTTTGATTTCTGAGAACCAAAGTGCCTTTATCAAAAAATAGATACATTGGAAATAACACATTACTGGCTCATGAACTTCTAAGAGATTTTAAAAGAAAAGGATTGCCTAAATTCTGTGTAAAAGTGGATCTTCAAAAGGCTTATGATCGTGTTAATAGAGAATTCATGTGTCGTATAATGTCCCTTATGAAGTTGCTTGTGCATTTTATAAATTTAATATATGAATGTATGTCTACGACTACATTTTCTATATTAATTGAAGCCAAACCAAAGGGATATATTTCTTCTTCTAGAGGGATTCAACAAGGAGATCCTCTTTCGTCTTATCTATTTTCCATTGCAATGCAATTCTTTTCTTTTCTTATGGATGATGCCACAACTAAAAAAGAGTTTCATCCTAGTTGTGCAGTGCAGCCTATTATATCTCATCTATTGTATGATGTGATTTGTTAATCTTTGGAAAGTCTACACCTCATAATGCCATGATATTATATATATATATATATATATATATATATCCATACAACCATTCAAATATATACATCAGAACAAACTTCCTTGTATATTTACATATGTTCTTAATATATTAGTTTTAACCTTAGGATAATATTACTAATTAAATGACCATTTCCTTCTGGCCTACTCCAGGATTCTTATCCTAATTCGTCATAAGTGATAAACTCGATTTTTGCTTATTACATAACTTGACAGTATATCCTACTTCCCACACCTGAAGCATCTTATCTCCCCTCTGGATTTCTTTTCCCTTTCTGGACAATTGTGGACATAATGCCCCTTCTGCTTACATCGGAAACAAGTTATGTCTTTTTGTACCTTTTCCTTACTCTTCTTCTTATTCTTGTTTTTAATTGGGCATAGGACGGCATAATATCCCTCTTTATGGCATTTATAACAACAAACACCTACAAATTTCCATTTATTCTTATTTTTCCTAGAGTAGCTATGAATATTCTTGCATAGGTCTAACCTATTTTCTTCTTCTATCTTCTCATAAATACTTCTTGTTTGTTTTCGAGTTATCTTTATAGGTTTAACTCCAGATGGATCGCAGTTATGCATACCCTACAACATTTAATATTTAATAAAAAGAGTTTTATAATTCCTTAACAAATACCTCAATTATCCAAAATCGTCGAGAATTCAAACTTCTTAATTAGTTATACTAATTATTATACCAACCAATCAATTTGTTGATTAATTTTTCCAAAACATAACTTTCATCAAAACAAATATCCTTTTTACGAAAATATTCTTTTGGAAAAGATTATTTTATAAAAACTGTGTTAGACTGCTCGATTTAAGTGTTTATAAACTCCTATCGATATAACGGTACCTTACTGCATCGACCAATGTTCATAATTGACTCAAGAAATCAATCCAATACAAAACCATTTGTATATCAAATTAAAAATATGTCTCTTTTATATATATACACACACACATATATACATACATACATACATACATACATATATATATATATATATATACACACATACACACACACGCTCACACCCAACTCATTCTAGAGTATAACTAAGCCTATCTCTAATGACTCACTTGTCCTAGGATGTTATTGAACCTATCTTTGACAAGTCTATATTCCATAGCCAAGGTTATCGCTTAACCTTAACTCTGAAACCAACTATAACGATATGCATTTTTACTCACTTCAAACCGACATAAAATCCAGAATCCACGTAAATTCAATGCAAGCAAAAATATGTTTCGTTAAGGTTCATTAGAGCACAACAAAACGGAATACAAAAGTCACAGTGGAACAGATAAAATATAATATGAAAATATCATTATAGCGGATTTTTTTTTTGAAAAACTAATCATTTAAATAAAAGTCTGATTTTGCATAGCTTTGTCGACTTACTTAATATACCGATAATAGAGTACGTCCGGCCTTCATATGAAGCCTCAATTCTCTAAGGAATTCCAAGTCTTAAAGCTTTCATCCTGGAAACATTCACTTGGATCTGACCCGAGCGATAAACACTTAGGTCAAGCTTGGGTTATATCAGTTATAAAATAATATAATCTAACCTAACCATAACGACCATAACCAAACACAGCAACCATTCATCCATAACAACCATAAACCAAGTTTAAAAACATAACTTTTGGAAAAATGAACGATTATAAGCCACAGGTCCCATCACACAATGCAAGAGCAAGCCGAAGGATAGGGGATTGCCTTATAATTGCAAAACAAACACAGAAAACTGTTTTTGGAGCTTCACATTTGAATAATTTTCTCAACAATAAAGATGGGCTTTGGGTTTGCTAGTCTGAAAAGCATGTCGTCAAAGGAAAATGTTTTTGGAGCATGGATATCCCGCAAAAATACAGCTGGACATGGTGAAGCTTGTTTAAATTAAGGGGAGTGCTTCTTCCTACTATCAAATACAATGTGAATTGTCATAACAAAGTGTTTTTTTGGCAGGACCCCTAGTTGAATTTTGGAGAAATAATTAGAAAAAAGGTGGATTTTCTTGAGATACAACAATCTGGAATCAACAATCAAGCTCTCTTGAACAATTTGATACGTAATGATAGCATCAATCTGCCGTCGTCATCGAACCATCGTATTAACAGTATATTGAGTCAAATTAGAAGTTCTTGGATATTCAGCTCTTATGAAACCAATGCTAGTTGGATAAAAAATAAAGACACATTCAGCACTCAAAAAGTTTATAAATACATGGCGACTGAAGATTCTATGTCTAACTGGAGATGGAGGAGAAGAGTGTGGAAAACTGACAACTGTGCTAAAAATAATTTTTTCTTATGGAAAGTGCTTATGGGTGCTCTTCACACCAAACACAGACTACTCCAGTGTGGCCTCAACGTCAGCTCTCAATGTGTTTTCTGTATGCATCTCCCTGAAACAACTGATCATCTCTTTTTCGAATGTGCTGAAACACATCTGTTGCTCTCCTTCTTTCTGTGCAAGGTGGGAGTAACCATGACTACTTGCTCGAACTCCCTATGGGACAACATCTATACCATGACAGGATGAAAAGATAACGGCAGAAGATTAAAAAAACATGATTATTAAAAAGGTTTTGAGCTGTGTTTGGCACGACAGAAATGTCAGAATCTTTGATAATGATAAGAGGAAAAGCACAGTTGTTTTGAAGACGTGGATGACACACGAAATGAAGCTTATTATTGAAAATTCAAAGTTTGCTATTCAGCCAGGGATAATGTTGCAGTTCAGTTCTTAGTTTGTTGTGTTCTATTTTTCTTTTGCTTTTTCTTTCGTTGTTCTGGTGTTGTTTAAGTAATTTTGTCTCTGTATTTCTTTATTGCGGTGGTCCATCGTAATGGTTATGCGTTTTTATCTTATTACTTCAATAAAAAAGGTCGGGGTCCTTCAAACCCCATCGGCTTTGCCAAAAAAAAATTAACCTTAATCCATGATTAATCCAACCTAAAATCACTTAACGTTTCACTTAGGAACATTCACAATTCCGATTATAATTTTCTAACTTCATATACCCATTTGCTAATGGATTTTTCTTACTACTTTTCAGAATTATGTTCCAAATCTCAATATATTCACATATATACTTCATGGAAATAATAAGCAACTACTTATAACCTTAATCCGTGAATATTCACAACAAAGTCACCTTGTTTCCTCTTTTAGGAATTTATACAAACACCTTGTGTGCATACTTATAAAACTGGTTTTAAACACTTTAAATCAAACTATCTCTTAGCCCAGATGCTTCCAGAACTTAGCCTAGGTTTTATAGATACTTCATCTAGCTTTTCTCCTTCATTTCTTCTTTATTTTTTTGAAAAATATTTTTTAGTTAACAAAGGGGAAAAACGTGAGCAATTCATAGAGAGGAGTGGAAAATTTTTCCAAGAAGAAGAATGGGGTGAAAAGGAATGAATAAGGTATATATAATAAAGGGGTAATGCATAGATGCTTGACATGTGTCTTGTAGATAAGCATGGAAGATCCTAAGGACATTATTCATCCTTATCTTTAGGAACATTAGCTTGTGTTTTCTCCGTCACTTTTCAACCTTGTGTCAAAGGAATCAAACAATAACCTTTTTCATAACTTCTTTAACCATAAGGGTTCGGTTTTTAACGTACTTCAATCTTATGTGTTCAAATCCAAAATTTTAGTTTGTTTGCATTTTCAAATAATTTATTTTAGTTTTGTTTTGTTAATAACTTTTTATACTCGAAAAGGAATTTTCTCAGACTTTATACATAACTAATATCCAATGTTTATAATTTTCCTGGATAGCTCTTAGGTTCCAATTTTGCCATTAGCAATATCGAATTCCAATTACCATGTGAATTTAGTTCAAATTTTGGTCTTTTATTATTTATTTTCCATATACGGACGCCAGTTTATGCTAAAATTTCTAGAGTACTATAATTCACTATTCTGGATCCAATGGACGTGGTCTCACTATCTAGCTATCTTCGGTTTTCAAGGTATCCTCAAAATCATCTGTTTTTAGTTCAAATTTTAACCTTTCAATCTTCAATTAATATTAAACGAATTCTATTTTTGGCCAAACTTTGCTAGCTACGAATTTCATTATTTTGGATTCAAAGGAACTAGTTTCAGGACGTGGAAATAAATTCTTATACTTCATTTGTAAACGAATTATTTTTATATTAAAACTCATTATTATAACCTTGTTCCAATTACATTATTATCCATTTTCAATTTTACTTTGATTCTTATGAAATTTGGAAGTTCCAAATTGGTTCCAAATTTCCAGGTCGTTACATTTATTTATAGTTTTATATATACTATTTATGTACATTTAAGCATTAAAAATTATAAACACTTATCTTATGACTGTTATTTGATGGATGATGAACTATTATGGATGTTATTATTATTGTTGACATAACTAGCACAATGAGTATGAAATTATTTGGGATTTGATTGAGTCGAGTTCCATTGTGAATTTAAATGATTATTATATTCATTTAAATAAAAAATGGCATGAAAATGAAAATTGAATTTTTAAATCGAAAACGACTTTGAAATGAAATTAAAATTATTTCAAATAACTAGTAAACAACGGGTCTCGGTCACTCACAATGCTTTTAGGTACTCTATGAAATCTCACTATCCACTTCATATATAGTTCTGCTAACTTAACTGCTGTTCTATTCGACGTGACGGGTATAAACTTTGCGCTCTTGGTCAATAGGTTCACAATCACCCAAATGCTATCATGGCCCGATCTTGTCCTTGGTAACCCATTAATGAAATCCATCGAGACTTATTCCCAATTCCATTCGAGAATTTTCAACAGTTGTAACAAACCACTAGGCTTCCTTTGCTCAGTTTTAACTAACTAGAAATTCATACTCTTGGAGATAAACTTCCCAACGACTCTCTTCATCCCTTCCCAGTAGTAGGTCGGCTTCATGTTTCGATACATTTTGTTACCACCGGGATGTATAGTCAGTCTTGAGTGATGACATTCTCTAAGAACTTCATCTCTCCATCCATTAACATTGGGTACAACCAGTTTATCATCCTTTCAAAGCCATCCTTCTCCATCTGGTCCATACTTGTTCATTTTCTCACCATCGGTATTCATCTCTTACTTGGAGATGATTTCCATTAGGTTTTAGGATCGTCCCTCTAACTGGAACCAATCCGCTCAATCAAAGTCGGCATAACCGTCAAACATGCCAATATTTCTAGATCCAATCCATGTTTAGGTCTGAAATCATCTCCCACGATATACTACAATTACTTCCATTCAAGAAACATAGCATCTAAACTGGCATGTTTCTTACTCAATGCATCAGTACAACACCTAGTCTGGTACCACATGCATCTTTGTATACCGTCATCTCTTCGTTCTCTATTACCAGAATCCTACAGGTGATAGTCTACTCAAGGGAATAAAACATGCACAAACATAGCAACCATAGCATCCATCAAATACGTCCTATTTATCACCTGCTAAAGCCATACACACGTCGATACCTACTTGAACTGGTCCAACCAATCCCAAGGCTAACGGTAGCCCCGCCTCCATACATACGTTGATGCCTACTTGACTGGTCCAACCAATCCAAGGCTAATGTAAGCCCCGCCTCCATACGGATTACCGTATGTCCAACGTACGTTTATCCTCCAAGGATAACTAGATCAAGTCCAACGGATACAAGGTAACGAGCATCCCCAGATACCCTTGCTTCTAGTCCGCCTAAAGCCTCGAGTCCCACCCAAGTCTATCCATTATCTTGCTGCACTCTCGAGTCCAACTCGAGCCAATTCATTTCCTTGCAGCCTTCTCGAGTCCAACTCGTGTCAATCTATTACCCATAAACTCAGACCCAGTCTTGAGTATCCATTACAGACAAACTCTAATCCAACGTGAGTCGTCTCCCTATTCTTTGCATCTCGCAGATCAACGAACACCTATTTTCTTTTACGAGTTCAAGTCCAACTTGAATTGTCCTAACTTTCGTTGCATCTTCCATGATCAACGAACACATCCTATTCCTTCAAAAATAATATCAACATAGGGTCCTAAACAATCCATTACTTTGCATCTTTCTCGAGTCCCACTCGAATAATCTCATAACCCTATCGAGTCTAACTCGCATCAGCCTATACCATTGAACAGTCTTATCATTTCACGGTTGCACATCACTCCTCGAGTAAGCCGAGATATCATTCAATGGAAATCACAAAAACTACTTATATCTCACGCAAACCATCCTAGTCGAACTCGACATTCCCTAAGCACAAGCCCCAAAGGCCTAAACCAATATCAGACAAGCACTTAAGGAATATCTCCTTCGAATTCAGATAATCTACATGAGATGATACTACCAAAACAACTAGCAATCACAAGCAAACATACATCCATAACTCGATAAGACCACATTACAACAAATCATGCAAAGACTAGTCGAACCACCTATCGGGTTCGTCACAACTAATGGTCTATCAACTATCTCAGGTTCCAATCCCAACTTATCTACCAGGTCACTGGATATGAAGGAATGGGATGCCTCACTATCAACAAAACTAGAATAGAAACATAATAAATAGAAAGCATACCTCGAATAATGACGCCCTTTTCCTTCTCCACCGCAGTTAGGGCATTCGACGAAGAAGGAACAGCGTTGATAGCATATGCTTTCACAATCTGCTTCTCTTTAGGGGGTTACGGGCAATTATCCTTGTGATATCCCACTTGGCCGCAATTGAAGCACTTCCTTTCCCCAAGCTTTTCCTGACAATCTCTAGCATAGTAGCCCTTCTTGCCACAACTAAAGCGCTCTTTATCTTTCTTGTCCTTCTTTTTCTGATGACCCTTGGTCTGATCCTGTTTTCTCTTATTCTGAGACTCCTTACCTCCACCGCTTGCTTGCGGATTTGGTTCCTCTACAGATACAATAGCAACATCGGCCTTTGACTTAGGGCAAAGACTCTCCGATCTCAATGCTTTTCTCACTATAGACTTGAACGTCTCGTCGATGTGGTTTATCATCCTTTCCCCTAAGTACTCATCTAAGTTGGTTATGAACTTCTCGTTCTTCTTCTTGGCAGTGTCGATAAGAGATAATCCATACTTCGATAAAGTATCGAACTTAGCAATATATTCCGAGATTGCCCTACCATTCTGCTTAAGCTCCAAAAATTTCCTAAACAATTCAGATTTGTGAGCAGTTGGAATGAACTTTTCGCTGAAACGAGTCATAAATTGATTCCAAGTAACTTGATCTTCAGGAGTTGCTGCTTTAATAGCATTCCACCAATTTATAGCTCGTCCTTGAAGCAATGCTAACTTTCTCTCCATGGCATCATCGGTTCCCAAGTCCTCGAAGATGCGCTCACAACTATCCAACCAATCTTGAACATCCATAGCCGACTCCGTTCCATGAAACGGCTTCCCGCCAAGATTAGTATAATCCTTGTTAAGCTTGGCGAAATCGGTCCTAGGCACCCGCACTACTGCACCACCGCCGTTAGCAGCATTAGGAACTGCTCCCCTAGCATCCCTAAGCATCTCTCGCATGAAGGTAGTAAACATCGTCCTCATATCAGGAACATCCCTATTGTTTGCTTCTGAACCTGTACTCCTCGTATACCGGCTCATCGTTCAGTCTGTAAAGAGAAAACGATTAACCATCTCTATAGTGGTGCCAGTGCAGTGCGACAACATCTTAGATATACTAATAGTATATATATATATTGCTTTGGAAAACCAGAATATCACAAATACGCTCTCTTATATACGTATACTATCTCTCCCTAGTGTCTTTCCCTAGGTTAACTGCGCAACCTAGAGCTCTGATACCAAATGTGACGGCTCGCCCCGCACCAGCCGATATTTCCAATGAAAGTGCGTTGTTCCAATGCCCGAATAGTACAGGACGGTCGCCAAAGAAAGGAAAAGAAAGGAATTTGAACTAACAAGGAACCTGTAGAATGTCTCACAACGCATGGGATAAAATATAACAATAATGTAACTTTGACATAAAACAGGTGAGACTGTGCATAAGCTGAAAACTAAACCATCGTAGCAGTGGAAAATCCAAAATACAAGTTATGTTCCACATCATCATTGGTACAACTTTTAAAAACCGTCTCTAAAGCAAAATAAGAAAGGTACACTACTAATGCCCAAAGTAGTGACCAACAGCGACACAGGGAGAACATATGTATAAATGATACGTGTAAGCCTCATGCTCGTCTCCGGACATCTGCCCGTGCATATCCACCTGGCCTGTCTCTAGTCTTCTCATTTAGGAGCACCCACAGTAATAAGAAGAGACATAAAACTCAGGGTCAGACAAAATCCTGGTATGAGCAATAAGCAACAAAACTGAACAATAACATGTATAATCCAATCATACCTGAACCTGAACCTGCAACCAAAGAGTTAGCACAACAAGATGTACAATGCTCTAAGGTAACACTAGCATAAAGTGTAAAAGTAATGGAGGTGGGGGTAATGATGATAGCAAACACCAAACACAGCAATCATCCTCACATCTCTCACTCAGTGCGTAAAGCAAACGATATCCACCACTTTGATCACCCAATTCTTTGCTACGATCACTCTGCCCCATGGAGTCATAACGGCTCCACTGCACTAATCCATAGCCACTAATCTGTCTCTCAGTGGTGAGTCAAAGCTATAGGCATCGATAACCCCTTAGCACACGTCCCGCAGCAAAGTCCATTCATGAAGTTAACTCGTCGGTTCCCAACTGGATCCTGAGTTCTACTTCCTATATGGACTACCTTTGCATCTCGGGTTTCGGTCACCATCCCGTTCGCACTTCATTTTCCTCTCAGTTTTTTCGTTGTCCAAGCTCAAAGATCGGATCGTGGATCCTGCTCGTGGACCCCTTTCCTGGTCGGCACGTGGGTCCTCCTCTTTGCACAGTTCATGGTCTCCACCTCCGACTCGTAGGTCCTGTTCCGGTTCGTGACCTCCCTTCCTTGACTGGATTGTGACTCGTGAGCTCCACTCGTGGTTCCTGGTCGTGATGGTGGGCTCGGGTCGTGGCAACACTTCCCTGGTGGCTCTTGGGTGGTGCACCAAACTCTGGTTCGTGGTCAAACCTCCAGGCTATCGACTCGTAATGATGCTCCTAGGTTAGCTCTAGGGGTTGCACCAGCTCGTGGCACAGGTGGTTCATGAAGTGCGGTCCGATTCGTGATGGGGGTGTGCTCTACGATCAGGTCGGGTCGTGGAATGTGCTTCACGAATGGGTCGGTTCAGGTAAGGGCGATCCGATCTGGTCCGGCTCCTGCATATTTTTCCTACAACTTCCAACGACTATTTTTATGCCACATGATGATGTTTTCGACTATTCTAACTGGACTAAACAATTACAAAACATTCCAAACAGTCATAACAACATGTATAGTCATCTACGAACACCAAAACAGTAAATAATCGTGATAATATAGATCAAACATACCCAAGAACCCATGTTTTCCCCTAATCATGTTTAAGCATAACCAATGATAGGGTTAGCAAAACTTATCCAAATTAACCAAAATTTCTAACAAAGGCCTAAAATAATATTTTAGAATTTTACAAATTTTCTAGATTTTTCTTAGCCATAATTTCGCTAATTATCATTAATCACCCCTAATTAGCCGTAATTAGTGAAAAACAATGCAAATCACTCACCTTGGCCACAAATTAATCTTAGATCTGAACTTTGCTACTGTTATAGGTCAAATTCCAATGTTTGGCAGCAGCCCCAACTCTGATTTGCCATTGGACTTTCTTGATTTGGTGTAGATTAAGCAAATACGTGATTAAACGGTGATTTGGGATGAATTTATAACGAGGAGGCCATTGTTAGGGTTGAAGAGAGGTAAATGGTGACTGGAAAAAGAAAAAGAAAAGGTTTCTCTAACCCTAATCAGCCCTCATATAGCTCTAATCCCGAAATCCCCCAATGGGCCTTGCTGCTAATTACCCGGTTAAGCCCAATTAAGCTGTTTTTGGCCTTCCAAACATTATTTCAGCCATATCTTCCAAACAATAAGTCCGTTTTTCACGTGTGACCACTCTACAGAAAGGTAAACTATAATCTGATCTAATGGAAGTGGTTTCAGGTCAAAACACCTTACCAATCAAAAGTTATGGCCAAAACAAGATCAGCTAACAGGAAAACGGTCATTTAAAATCGGCAAAAATCATGAACATGGAAAATGACCCCGATAGTCATCTCCCAAAGTTACATGACCATACAACTTTGTATGTGAAAGAAATAAATATTCTATGATCCTTTGATGCGTAGAATGTGGGTCGTTACATTAACCATCTCCTTCTAGTAAAATATCTCTTTTATCTTTCTAAAACTTTTTATATTTTACCAAAATCTCTTTCAAACCATCATTTTCGATTTATCGTGATTGATCCATGTTTTAAATAATTTTTATAAGACCCTTACAATCGGTTTCCTATTTCGGTCATAGAACTGCATCCATGGTGACCTTTTTCAAAAATAGATTTAAACTTATTTTAAAATCTAAACATTCACGTAACAACTCGACTTTTGCCCATGAAATCGTAACAACATCCTAGAACAAATGGCTATAAAGAAATCTAGTTAGGGAATTGGAAAATGGAAGAGTAACAAAGCAGAATCAGGAGAGCAAGGAAACAAGTGTCTCATGGCTAAAGTCAGCTCACAATCGGTATGTACAGATTCATTATATAAAGATCTTTTGTTAGACCATGAAAAATTATTGAAACTCAATACAGTCATTTTAGCTATGTCAAAAAATTACGAGCAAGAAAATTCCTAATTAAAAGAAGAAAACAATCGTTTGGTAAAACAAGCCAAATGTTTTGAAAATACCTTAAAAGAGCTTGTTTTCAAAAAGATTTCCTTCAAAAAGAAAATGAGCGATTAGAAGATAAAAACAATATTCTTTTAAAGGAAATCGATCTTTTGCAAAATAGAAATAAATCATTAGAAGATTCTTTACATAATTCTAGTTCTTTAATTTCGTCTCTTGACAAAGAGAATGGAGCTCTAACTGGAAAGAATTTGGAATTATCTAAAGAATGTGAGTTTTTTAAGGTGAATAATAATATTTTGCAAAATAAAATTTCTGATTCAAAAGAAAATTTTGGAAAATTACAATCTCCTTTAATTAATTCAGGATCTCAAATTTGTGGTCTCAAAACTGAGAATGCTTTAAAAAGGAAGAACTCTGAATTAAATATGGAAATTGACAATTTTCAAAATAACAAAATTTCTTTTGTCACTCGTGATTTTGCAATTAAATTTGATAAATGTACAAATAAGTTCGCGAAATTTAATAAAGGTCAAAATGATTTAAACTTTATTTTATCTAGATCTCGACCTTTACATGACAAAAGTGGTATAGGATATAATAAAACAAATCATAGAAATAGTACTAGATATGCTTTTATGTACAATAAGAATATCACTGCTAGTACTAATGCTCATCCAAGACCCAATTATTATAGAAATTTGAATACTTCTATGACTAGCGGTATTTATAATAAATATAGAAGTACGAAAAGGAATATCACTAGAGATTACTTAAGTATTTGGTTTCCTGTAAGTTGGAAAAACAGACAAAAATATATCGACGATTATTTTGATTCAGTAGTTAATAACGAAAATTTTATCTTTAAATGTTCCATTAAACGCTCTTGGGTATGATTACCTTCCATCTAACCCTTGGACCCAAACAAAGCAAGTGGGTACCAAAACTATATATGTCATATTTTTGGTAGGTACACCACAACAAAAAGAAGGTTATTCGGTATCTCTAAATATCTTTGAAAACTCAGCTTATCAAAAAATCACATGATTCAATATCTCCTAAAGGTGCTATAATTATTTGTATTCTCTACTACTCTCGATTAATGTGCTTATTATGGTATTTATTTATTTTTTAATCGATGACAAAGGGGGAGAAATATTTTCTATCATGATGATACATATAATTCATGTTACATATACTATTATTTAAAATTATGTGCTTAACATGGTAATAGTATATGTGTGCTAACATTTGTTAATGCAGAAATCAAAAGGTAAGATTATTTATGAACTAACAAATGTTGCAGAAATTCAGGGGGAGATTTATATTTAGAGAGAGAAAATCCAAGGTGTTGTCATCAATTGAAAAGGGGGAGAATGTTGAGAACAAGATTTTGATCGATGCCAACATATAAAGTTGCAATGAAAATCATTTCATAAAGATAAGGTTATATATATATACACACATTGAGTCATGTTATAAATATGTTAAAATCTATCCTCAAAGTATAACACGAATGCACAAAGTTATATCATATCTTCGCTGCTGAAATCTGTATATTTGAGGATTTGAAAAGTCACAGAAAAAGCCCAAACGGTGCAGGCTCCGACCGGGAAAGAGTGCAGAGTGATCAAGACTATGGACCGAGGTCCTCTGGTCCACAGCAATAAAACGATCGACCGCCCAAAATACCACCAGTCGACCGTTCATGTTTCTGTTTTGAAATAAACATTTCTCAGTTCAACCGGTCAACCGGTCAAAACTCACCAGTCGACCGGTGGTTTTTGACCTGTCGACCGTTTTCGAACAGAGGCAACTTTTCAAATAGTCACTTCCATTTCTCCAAGAGTTGCTTCTCTTTCTCTTCACCAACGATCATGACTATTGTTTGTAACTTTTCACAAATGGTTACAACTATTTATTTGTTATATAAACAACATGATTTAACCATTTTATAATCACCGAATCATTCTATATTCTCTCTAATTTCTGAATTGCATTTTCATACTCTTTGCAAAACAAAAGCTCTTCAAATTTCAAATACTTGTTAAATCCTTGAATCAATTTAATATCATTTGATTCAACAAGCATTCTGCTTCCTTAAATCTACACATTCAAAGTATATATTCGAGGAACATATTATAGGAAGATTGTACTCAAACTGTTGACTATCCGTGTTGAATCAAGAACACAAAACAGAAGTCAAAACCATTGTATCAGTTGAAGTCCTGTGTGTGATCTAGCAAGTTTGAAGTCCTCCGTGTTGTAAGAGGCAAGTTTGAAGTCCTCCGTGTTGTAAAAGGCAAGTTGTGAAGTCCTTGTGTTGATAGAGGCGTGAAATTCCCGTTCGGCTGCCCGGGTGTTGTATACATGTTTCCTCCAAGTGAAGTGAGGTTGTTGCTAGTGGAAATCTTGATAGAAGTCCGGGACTGGACGTAGGACGGTGCTCTGAACCAGTATAAAAATCCCTGGTGTGATTTTTCCTTTTTACTGCATTTACTATTTTATTTCTGTGATTAGCTATTACTTCATGCTTGAATATTATTTGTCATATTACACGATCCTTGTGAGTGTATTATACTTGGCATGTACACGCACTACATATTTCAACACATTTTCACTAATCGACCGCAAAATCGACTAAAACCGTTCAATAACTCGAATACACTAGCTTTGGGCATACAACACATCAAAACAAATAACAGAAAACTTTTATAAACATTATTATAATGTTACATCAGAGTACAGAATATACCAGAGTATATCGAATTTTATTATAGCGGAAGATTAAATTACAATAAATTTAATACAGCTTAGCGGAATCAATAGTGTGATACAACGGAAGTCTATCAATGCTCTGTGCACAGCTTTAAGCTTCGATCTATGATCCTGCTCAATATATCTGCAAAATAAGCTACTCGACTGCCCGTGTGGAAAAGAGGGCACCCAAGTTTGCAAAGTGAAACAAACTACGGGTCAGTCATGGGACTGGTATGAGAAATCCTTACTTAACTTAACTAGTAATAAGGCTAATCACAGGACCACGCCGCTAACAGGGAATGAGTTTACTCCATTGGATTGCTAGTGCATAAATTTAAATAAAGTAAATCGTTAAACAATGCAATGCTTTTTAAAAACATGAAACCATTATAAGACTCAGGTCCCATCACACAATGCAACGCAAACCGAAGGATAGAGTTTTACATTATAATGGTCAAAAATGCTTGATATGATAAAAATGGATTTGATATTATTATTGTATACATGTTTCAAAAACATTTCAATCATAATGTATCGATCGTAGACGGTATAGTACCCCATCATACTATGTCGCCATACTATTTCTACAATCAAAACCGCATGGTGTCATATTGGAAGTTGGATTTCCATCATGAATCAAGGTTAGGAACGATCTCCTTACTGGTTCGAGACACACTAGCAACGGATGCTGGCGAACCCTTGGATACTGCAGGGTCGGTCCACAAATACTTTAGTGGATTAGTTATGTCTGAACACACGATTCCTGGTCCTATTGAACCTATAAATTGGTCACTATCGACCAATACAACCGAGGCCTCATAATCCATCATCCATATAAGTAAAATGTTAGGGCTTGTAAAACCCGGATACCACTTCTAGCAAGAAAGAAACGTGTGCACTCTCTACGCTCCCTTGTCCCATTTTTGACTCATACCAGGGTGTGAGGCTCGCGAAGTAACGCTATACCCAAAGCTACGCCTACACAGGTCGTTCTTTGATCATCAACCACAAGGCCCTGTTTTTCAGCAAAAGCCTAGATCATTTGCATCTTGGCATGCCACATTGACAATTCATGTCATACAGTCGATAACTACCAATATATAACCACTGAGCTCATACGTTTCAGAGAAGGGTGTTAAGCAAGAGAATAAATTCTCCACTACCAAACTGATATATATTAAATAGAAATCAATTTACATGGAACGAAATCCAATGTCAGACGCACATCCATTTACAAGTCCGTTCTAGGTCTGAACGAAACCGGAGACACCTTATTCCTCGTCCCGTATGTCCAACATGGAAGAGAGGTGCTAGCATATCTGGACAATCAACAAGTACGTCCGGACAACTACCACTGTAACCCTTTCCTAGGAGCAAATCAGTCTAGGGCATCAGTAGTCATCCGTTCGATGTGAAGATCGCCGGTCTTCAATCACCGTCTTCAATGTCTTCGATTTTAAATCATCGTATAATTATTGGAAATGAGATTGAACTCGGTCTTTTCAAATAATTCTCGAAGACTTATAATTTAAAATCATTTCATATCGTTAATATTATTTTATAAATATTTATCGCTATTTTTATTTATATAAAAATAGCCCAATTTAATTTAACGACGCTTCGGGTCAATAGGAGGCCTTGGTGCTGTTTTTATAAAAAAATTATTTACACTTTTTACGAAATCTAACCATTGGATTTTTTAGAAAAAAAATCATTGGAAAGATCTTCCAAAAGCGGTCCTAATATGATTCCAGTTTTGGGAAAATCCGACGGTCGGATCTTTCAGTATCATCGTTTAAAGTTACGATTTCGAAAAGCGAACTACCGCGCGCGATTCTTTAAATTTTAATTTTTATATATATATATATATATAATTATATGTAAATATAAACTATTCGATGATTCATCTAACGTATTTAACACGCCAAATAAAAGAATGTTTAATCGGCATATCATATCTACATGTTCATAATGTCAAATACATATATATTTTGTTTACATGACATTTATGCTAATGATAAATAAAAAGATAATTTTTATTTTCATTATTTGTATGCAATTTCTATCTTTATCTTTAACAAATAAAAGAAATATTTTATTTTTTTATGGTTTCAATGTGTGACACGACACCTATAAAAATGTTCATTTTAATTTGCATATAAACTCTAATATATATTCTGAAAATAAAAATTTCATTCAAATTTATACACAGATTCTAATGTGTATATTTGCAATAGAAATATCTCTTTAATAAATACACAAATTCTAATGTGTATATTGTCAATAGAAATGTCACTTTAATATATACACAAATTCTAATGTGTATATTATCAATAGAAATGTCACTTTAATATATACACAAATTCTAATGTATACATTGACAATAAAAATGTCCCTTTTATTATCACTTTAATATATACACAAATTCTAATGTATATATTGACAATAGAATTGTCCCTTTAATATATACACAAATTCCAATGTGTATATTGACAATAAAAATGTCACTTTAATATATGCACAAATTCTAATTTATATATTGATAATAAAAATGTCCCTTTAATATATACACAAATTATAATGTGTATATTAACAATAAAAATGTCCCTTTAATATATGCACAATATATTGACAATAAAAATGTCCCTTTAATATATATACAAATTCTAATGTGTATATTGGAAATAAAAATGTTACTTTAATATATACACAAATTCTAATGCGTGTATTGATAATAAAACTGTTTCTATAATTTGCATACAAACACTATTTCAACAAAATGCATAAAAAGTGATACATTCATTTTCGTTAACAATTCAAGTTCAACGTAATGATTAAAAGTGATTCTTTCATTTTGTTAACAATTCTATTTCAACAAAATGATTAAAATGATATTTTTCATTTTGGTTGAAAATTCTTATTTCAACAAAATGAATAAAAAGTTACAATTTCATATTGTTAACAATTCTAATTAAACAAAATGAATATTAGTGATATTTCATATTGTTAACAATTCTAATTTAACAAAATGAATATTAATGATATTTCATATTGTTAACAATTCTAATTTAACAAAACAAATATTTTTGTTGGAACACAAATCTATTTACCAAAAATGCTATTTGTGCTTTGACACAAATCTATTTAACAAAAATGCTATTTGTGTTTTAACTCTTTTATTTAACAAAAATGTGATTTTTGTTTTATTCCAAATCTAATTAACAAAAATGTAATTTTTGTTTTCAACCATCGTATTTAACAAAATGTAATTTTTGTTTCAACTATTATATTTTGACAAAAATGAATATTTTGGTTCAACTAATCTATTTGGCCAAAAATGTTCACTTTGACAAAAATGTGTTTTCTGATTTAACTAATCTATTTTGACAAAAGTGTATATTTTGACAAAAATATATGTTTTGATTCAACCAATCTATTTTGATAAAAGTGTATATTTTGACAAAAATATATGTATTGATTCAACTAATTCATTTCAACCAAACAATAAAGATGATGACTTTGTTTTGTCGACAAATCTATTTCAACAAAACAATAAAAACGATGACTTTGTTTTGTCGACAATTCTAACTCAACAAAACAAATAAATGTGATATGTCTGTTTTTTCGACAATTCCAATTCAACAAAACAAATAAAAGTGATATGTTTGTTTTGTCGACAATTCCAATTCAACAAAACAAATAAAAGTGATATGTTTGTTTATTTGTTTACATTTTCTATTCCTATTTAACAAATAAAAATGATAATTTTATTTGCTTACAATTTCTGTTTAACAAAAACGATATTATTGTTTTAACGCAAATCTATTTGACAAAAATGTAATTTTTTGTTCTAACTCAATTCTAATTTACAAAAAAGTAAATTTTGTTCTAACCATTATATTTTGACAAAAACGCCAATTTTGTTTCAACTGTTTCATTTTGACAAAAGTGGCAAATTTGGTTTTAATTTTGGTAATTTGACAAAAGCGACAAATTGGTTTCAACTTTGATAATTTGATAAAAGCGACAAATTGGTATCAATTTTAATAATTTGACAAAAGCGCCAAAATTGTTTCAACTTTGATAATTTGATAAAAGCGACAAATTGGTTTCAACTTTGATAATTTGACAAAAGCGACAAATTTGATTTCAACTTTATATTTTGACAAAAGCGACAAATTTGATTTCAACTTTTATATTTTGACAAAAGTGATATTTTGGTTAAACCGAAGTCTATTTAACCAAAAATGTCATTTTTGTTATAACTCAAGTCTATTTAATAAAGATGTAATTTTTGTTATAATTTAAATTTATTTAACAAAAATATAATTTTTGTTTAACTCTAATCTTATCTAACAAAAAAAATGTAATTTTTGTTATGTTCAATCTTTTTATTCAAAACTATGAACAATATAAAATATAATCTTTCATGTTACTTCTTTTTATTTAAGCAAAGTGAAAATAGAAACATGATCTTAAATAACTAATCCTTTTATTGCAACAAAATTATCTTTCCATTTACCCTTTTTATTGAAACTAAAATGACACTAAAAATATATCTTTCTATTTACTCTTTTTATTGAAACTAAAATGACACTAAAAATATATCTTATCATTCTAGTCTTTTTATTGTAACTAAAATGACAATAAAAATATATCTTTTAATTCTAATCTTTTTATTGTGTTGAACAAAGTGACAACAAAAAAATGATATCAATTTATAATAATCTTTTTTATTATAATCTTCTTATTATAATCTCTTTTATTTTACTAGAAACAGATTTTTGAAAAAAACCATGTTTCATGTAAACAATAAAAATGGATATTTTTTTATTGTAAATCTAACTTTTGACAAAACCATGTTTAATGTAAATAATAGAAATAAGATTTTATTGTTAATTCTAATTCTAAACAAACCATGTTTAATGTAAACAATAGAAATGAATATTATATATTTTATATATACAATAAAAATATGGTTTTTATTGTATACACAAAATTCTGACAAAAATGAATACACACAATTCAATTCAATGGTTCATCGCAATCACAAAATAATCAACATTGCAATAGATATATACAACACCAACATGAATTTTATATAGACTGAATATATAAATTTCACAATGCAATAAATAATTAATTTTATTTCAAAAATAGATATCTCACTTTGCTTTTTGGCTGAATTTACAAAGTGCTCCGTTTCAGATCTGGTTTGTTCCATCGCGTAGATCTTGGGAAGACGATTCCAATGGTTCGAAAATCGCTGAATTGTGATCAAGATTGAATAATATATGAATAGTAATAGTTTAATCACTTTAATTAATTAATTTATTAATGATTAAAACTCTAATTACATTTCATTGTTGAAAATTACTGCCATTACTTTAGTGTTTCTTCTACGTTCCTAAGATGCCACGCTGAACCCAAATGTCGCGCCCCTAGGGCTTCAGATTTCTGCTCCACCAACGTGCAGGACCGAGATCAACTGGCGCCACCATCTTCCCCTTCACCTCGCCTTGCCCCACGCCCATCCCCAGCTAACTCGCCGCCCCTTGGTCTTCCCAAATCTGCTGCGAACGACGTGATTTCATTCCCAAAATTCGAGCGCTATACTTCATGGAATCTGATCATACTCGTATGATATTGAAGAGGGAAGATTGCTCTCTGATTTTTGCTTTGGAATGGCATTAGAATTCGAAGGGGGTTAGGAATTTATAATGATTTAAAATCGGAAGAAGGTGGACATCGATTTTTTGAAGTGGCGGCTACGTTATTAGAAAATTAGGGTTAGGGTTGGCACGAAAATCAAGGGTATTCATAGAGTATAATTTATATTATTTATGTAACGACCCGGATTTTTCGAACAGTATTTTAAATATTTAGTATCGTTTAAATATTGAATTAACCATATAAGAGAATTTTTTTTTTTGGATTATCGATCAAATAATCGAAATACAAGAACAAAATATAACTGAACACGAAGTTAAAATAAAATCAAAACGATTCTATCGATTAGTTTGTATTTTTATATTGAATTAGAATGATAAATAAAATTTTGTTATCAATAGATTTAACTATTTTAAAATCGATTTATATTTCAAGAAATTAAATTTAATATAAATTTCAATTTAAATTTGTTCTCTTCTTTAATTTCAGAATCCATTATGTTGAGGAAATAACGTTGGAGACGTTGCTCATTACAATAGCAATTTAGATTTACGGGTTGAGGACCACAAGGTGTTTTAATTTAAAATTCAAATTTATAATATTTTCAGTGTTTTATCAGCCGACCTAATATAAACAAGGTCACCCTAAAATTTGATAACGCGCTGCTATCTTCTTCTTGAGCAGAAAATATTGTCTTCCTTGTCCGGTATCTAGGAAGCAGAAATTAAATTGCATGTATGTTTTGCCTCCTTCTCGCGGCTATAAATTAACAATAGCCTTCCCAAATCCTTCCATCGCCCTTTTTATTTCTGCCCATTTCTCCGAACCACGAAAACCATTATACGTTTCCCCTTCATCTCTATTTTTCCCAAATTAAATCGAAAAGCGAGAGCTACAAATTTAAATGGTCGCTTCCACTCGAAATTCAAACGCTGTGAAATCGAATTGGTGGATTCGAGGAAGGCTTCAGCCTTGTACCTCTCGATCTTCATGCGACGTAAGTAGCTTGACCTCGGCATCGCGAGTTAGGGCAGAAAGATTTCTTCGATCTGGGTAGGACTTCGATCGAGAGAAAAGGAGGCCGATGACTACCTGAAGCCTACATGCGATGGATGTAGGGTGAAGTGACAGGCAGGCCGATCGATGGAATTCTGGTGGTTCGAAGAGGATTCAGGGGTGTTCAAAGGGTTCGTTCTGTTAGTCGTTGTTTGCGGTGATGTTATAGGTTGCTGTTGGAATCGGTGAATGCAGGTGGTTCTACGGTTGGACTATGGTAGCAGGCAGTTCAGTGAGGTTGCAAGAGTTCAAATGTAGGGGAAGGGAATACGCTGCGGATTTCCAGAAAGGTCACGCAAGTCTGGTTTCGATCTGGGTAAAATTTGGAAATGAGGTGATGTCAGTGAGGTGTTTGAATCAATGTTGCAGTGGTGGTGATTGCAGCTGTTGTGGCAGGGGAGTTCAAAGCTAGGTCAGATGAGGTGGTTTTGACTTTCTTGTTGGACTGCGGAATTTATTGAGTTGTTGTGTGATGATGGACTGAGTATTTGGGATTCGGCAAAGGTAGTTGGGGACTTTGCAAGCAATTGTAGTAGGCAATAGTGATGGCATTTTGGCTTGGTTGTCATGTTAATGCAAAGCAGTGAGGTATATCTTGTTTATTTATAAACATAGAAAAAGTTATTTATATTAGTAAATTTAACATATAAAGTTTAATCAAACATTACAATTAAATAATCTTAGGTACAAGTGAATTTCATTCGAGTAGATTCGAAGGCGAGACGATAGAGAATTTTAAATGGATATGCGGCAATTAAAATCACGGTGAGTAAATCTCACTCACCTTAAAAATTATTTTTATTTCATTAAAAATAATTGTTGTTGCTTGTTTGGATTTTTCTGCTTGTCTTATATATATTAGTTATTTAGGCTATTATATATATATATTGGGTTGTTGATTTGTTGGATTCCCGCAGTCTCATTAACGGATGCCCACAGTTTCATAGCGGATGATTACCCTATACGCCCCACGCTATGATTAGTGGATGACCTTCTATACCGCGATATTCTGCCACGAAGCAGAATTGGTATTATTTATGTGCTAACATCTGTGGATACAGGAAAACAGGTTGGAGGAATCCAACTGGATTCCTCAAAAATATATTATCTGTTTGTTTATTTGTTTGCATATATATATATATATATATATATTGTTATATATGATGTGTTAGAAAAATAAATAATTGGTTGCTTTGTGTGTTTTATCACTGGGCTTAAGCAATGATATTTAAAAATATCGTGGGAGGATATTTGAGATTTGAAAGGGAAAATTCTATTTTTAAATAGAATTTGAATTTTGAATGGAATAAAAATATAAACTTGTTTTGAAAAAATAAAACAAGTAGTTTCTTTTTAAACGAAGTTTAAGAAATAGTTCTTTTATAAATGAAGTGAAAAGAATTATCATTTGATAATTCAGAAATAGAAATACCAGTGAGAAATTGGAATTTGAAATGAAATTTCAAAATAGGATGTGAAAATGAAATTTTTAAATATATAACTCAAGTGAAATTTGAGTATAACATTTGAATAGTAGAATTGGAAAAGGAGTTTAAATATTTGAATTTTAAGAGGAGATTGAATATTAGAAATTCAAATGGAAGTTCAAATAGAATTTGAATAGACGAAATTAGAATGAAAAATAGAATTTGAATTCAAGGAATTAAAATAAAATTTGAATTCAAAGGAATTCGAATAAAGAAATTCAAATAGAGATTTGCATGTAGAATTTCAAAATAGAATTTGAAATAAACTTTGAAATAGGATTTTCAAAGTAGAATTTGAAATAGAATTTCAAATAGGATTTCAAAATAGGAAATCCAAATGGTTTTGAAATAGAATTTGAATTCAAGGGAATTCAAATGGATTTGAGTGAAGAAATTCAAATGGTGTTGGAAATGAATTTGAATATTAGAATTCAAATGGAATTGGAAAATGAAATTTGAATATAAGAGATTCAAATTGAATTCAAATAGGATTTAATCTATGGGATTTGAATATGAAATTCAAATGGGTTTAAACTATGGAATTTTGAATATAGAATTTAAAAAGGAGTTTGAATATTTGAATTCCAATAGAATTCAAATATAGAAATTGGGATATAGAAGTTCAAAAGGAATTTAAATATAGAGTTTGAATAAGAGGATTCAAATGAATTCAAACATAGAATTTGAATATAGGGAATTCAAATAGAAATTCAAGTATTGAATTTGAATATCAAATAGAAAAGGAATTGGAATTTGAATATAGCATTCAAAGAAAAGTGAGATTGGAATTTGAATCAAGGAATTCAAATAGAGTTAAATGAAGTTGAATTCATTTTAAAGAAGTTTAAAGGTTTATATAAACGAACTCGCCGCAGTGCTGCAGTTCGTAAAATAGCGATTCGAACTTCAATTGAATATACAGAACTCAATTGAAGTCGAAATTCTTTGAAACAAGAAACGTCAGGACCGGTTTGATAATAGTTTTCTAATGAAAGAGAAAAATCTGGATTTCGTCATATAGATTTTGAGTTATGTCAAAATCAAATTTTCAGAAAAACAGCGCCAGAATCGTTTTGAAACCATAACGGTTTATCTAATGTTATAAAAGGATTTTAAGCAGGTAAAAATCCGAAGTTTCTTTTTAGAAAAATTCAGAGTTAAGTTGTAAAATATATGCGAATTCAAGTTGTGTAAATGAATATGATTTTTGGAAATAGAAATCAGATTTTTGATTATTGAATAGAATTAACTAATTCGAATAGTAATTCGTAAATGAGATGTTGAATTGATATTGGGCCTTAAATAAGTGAATTCGATTTGAAAATTTATATTCGAAATAGAAAAGAGAACTAGAATTGAAATTGAAATTCAATTGGGTTATGAACGGGTTACATACTTTGTTTGAACATGTTATGTTCAACAAAGAAGTGAAATAGGCAAAAGGGCTAATTAAAGAATAATTGAGCGAAACTGAATTCAAACAATTCAAAAATTGAATTCAAACGAATGGATTGAGTTGAATTGAATTGGAAACAGGTGAACAGGTGTTAAACAGATATGGGATGGAGTGTATGAAGATTTTTATTTATGTGCCCGACAAAAAGGTACATGTTTAATTCATATATGAGGTTTTATGCGCCGTATCGGCTAGCCGCTTGGATTTTTCTTTTTCTTTTTGAGATAAGAAGGACCGGGGAAGCTATTTGAAATTTCCCGATGCTCCCAATGCAGGGGAGGTTATGGCGAAATTTTCCGGAAATTTAAGGAGTTAGAATATTTTTAAGATATTTTGATAATTAGAAATCATTGTATCGACGTATTGAATTCGATAGGTAAATGAATACAAAAAAATCGAACATTTGTAAACAAAGGGGAAATCTATAAATTAGAAATAGAAAGCGAACTTTATACATGTTTTAAAAATGAACAATTGGATTGTATAGTGTGTTTATCCGAGGTAAGTGGTTTTGCCGTTTTGAAGTTGGGAATGTTTTCAGTTAAGGTCTGAGAGGTAATTTTACCCCAACTTGATTGATTTCATTTTTAATGGATAAATAGCAATATCCAGTCTCGAAGAGAAGTGTTTGAAAAAGAGTTAGTTGAATAAAATATTTTGGGTTGTTGTAACGATGTTTTACACAACATTCGTTTTAAACCCAAGTGATGGGATTTTGGAAATATAACAAGTAAATATTTCCCGAGTATAATTAAAATAGTCAGGATAGAGATAAGTGATTGGAATTGTTTCCAATTGCAAATAGAGATATTTTCTAATATATAGAAAATAAAAGAAGTTGATATTGGGAAATGCTTTCCAAATAGCGTAAAGGGCCAATATGGTCATTGAAAATATTTGGTTAACAAATATTGATAGAGAAAATGGAGAAGTGATTTAATTAATGAATATTAATTAAAGAGCCCAGTGATTTGTTTGATATGTTGGATGAACACTTGTTTTTATTCGATAGTTAAATCACAGACTATCGAAGTTTTTGACCATCGTTGTCAATATGGAGAGACCGGTTGGATTATTATCCGAAGAACCACTCCGTATCGGCATTAGCGTTGCGAACCAAGTATGCTGAATATATTGAAGATGGAGTAAAGTGCAAGGGCTTTTCTATTTATAGAAATAGTGCCTTCGGTTTCGTTCAATCCCAGAACGAACGTAAATGGACGAATGTCTGACAGAGTATTTCCAATGATCAAATGGGTTGGTCTGTATATATATATATATGGTTGCAACGGATTTATCCCTTAGCATAACATCCAGAATATTTGTGCAAACTCAACTAGTGATTAACGGATCTGACGATGTGACATTCAAAGTGAGTGTGCTATCAATGAATGGTAAGTATTCGTAGCCTCAGGCCTCAACAACCGGGAAAGGACAAAAATCGGGCAGGCAGCATGGCTATGTGGGTCGCACCCATTAGGGTGTATAATCACCTATCTAGAGGTTCATTTAATTTCTTATTCTATTCGATGCTGTCCCAGTCAGGAGACGGTGGCTGATCCCAACCGTTGGTGATATACATTCGATACACTCAAGCGAAATGAGTGGTCGGCCATGTGTGGGCCGGGTTGCAAGATGTTCTTGTTGAACCCAGTGTATTCCTCTCTAGAGATACACTAGCGGAAGGTGGTTCCATACCTTGTCATGTTGGAAATCCAATCTCCAATAAGCACCATGCGGTTTTTGATTTTACACTATATATGTAGAGCGTGAGATGCAAGCGTTCTGCTATTTGGTTATTTACTTGATGTAGACATTATTATAATATCACTGGATTTTCGTATCAAAGTGTTTTGGGTTATAGTAAGGTAAAGACCGTCCGTGTTTATGTGTGGGCTGGTCTTACTATTACCTTTTCTTTTGAAAGGATTTTTAAAGTTAAACAAGTGGTTGGAGTTTACTCACACCAGTCCCATGACTGACCCAGAGTTTTATTTTGTTTTGTTTTCCCTAAACTCTTGGGTGCCCAAATTTGTACGGGCAGTCAAGTGGTCGGGATTTTTACAGATCCATTTGGAGGAGCTTGGAGCAGGAGGCTTCAGCGTTAGTTATCTAGTGTTATTTCCGCTGTATTGTAAGTGTGTACTCTGATAATGATGTATGTATATACAGTCAAAAATTTGTATTTCTGAAGCTATTCTATATATTATATTTTATTCCGCTGCGATGTGAGGTCCTGTGTTGTGTTTATGTTCTTCTTCTTCTTCTATTCTAAGTTTCTACCTCATCTATTCTCACCCTCTAACTTCTTTCTATTAATGGGTCGTATTTCTGTGTTATTTGGGTTGGACGTGTAGTGTATTTAGTCAACTCAGATAGCACGGATTTGCGGGTCATTTCAGTTGGTATCAGAGCTTAGGTTGAGCAAACACCTAGGCTTGTGTGGCATGTACTCATTAGAGATAGGGTCAATAGTACCGTAGAATGAGTTGAGCATATAGATACGAGAGAGCGTATTTGTTAGTTAATATAAAAATTGTTTTATATTGTGTTGGCTAGTCTGTGAGTGGTTTATGAATTCTGGTCGAATCGTGGGACGCCGCGAAGTCGATAGGAATTTCTAAACACTTGAACAGGAGATTGAACACGATATTGTTTTAAAGTGGGTGGAATTATTTTTCCCAAAATTCTATTTTGATATAGAAAGAATAATTTTCTGAAATTATTATAATATATGGATGTGTTGATTGTTAGGATTATAATCAATGAGATTATAAACTTAGAATGGTTATTTATAACCAAATAGAATTTGTATAGGAATTAAATATACAAATGAGATGAATTAGAATTTAATTCAAACCCGAATTTGGAATTTTTAATCCTGGGAATTTGGAAAATATTTTCAAAGTATATTAAATAATATAGCTTTGTTTGGTAAAGGATTTGAATAAATACCATTTTTGAATGGATTTTAGAAGTGATAAAGCACTGAACTCACTTCAGTGGCTGGAAAATAATTCTGATAATGATTGCAACATCATCAGTGTTCGTTTTCGGGTTTCTAAGTGATGGATTGCTACCTTAGAAAAGTTTTTGATGGAAATTTGTTTGAAAGAAAACAAATTGGTTTGAATATTCAAATGTTTTGAATTTAAAGTAGTTATAAATAAAGATGTATATATTTATGTGATTTCAGAAGGATTCGAAAGGAAAACCCAAAAATTTGAATTCTGAAGTTAAAATTTAACTGAAGTAAGTTAAATGGATCGAGGTAAATAAATTAATGAAATTCAACTTGAATAAAATTGAATAGAATTTGAATTGGGTGAAGATCATTTAGATTGAATGTGTGAAAACCAAAAGTTTTGGTTGGAGCTAATTTGTTGAAATATGAAGAGGTGAGTTTCAACATAAGTGAGGTTCTGAAAAGAAATGGATTTGTACCATTTTTTCCTATCATAGCAATTTCGAGGACGAAATTATTTTAAGGGGGGAAGAATGTAACGACCCGGATTTTTCGAACAGTATTTTAAATATTTAGTATCGTTTAAATATTGAATTAACCATATAAAAGATTTTTTTTTTTTGGATTATCGATCAAATAATCGAAATACGAGAACAAAATATAACTGAACACGAAGTTAAAATAAAATCAAAATGATTCTATCAATTAGTTTGTATTTTTATATTGAATTAGAATGATAAATAAAATTTTGTTATCAATAGATTTAACTATTTTAAAATCGATTTATATTTCAAGAAATTAAATTTAATATAAATTTCAATTTAAATTTGTTCTCTTCTTTAATTTCAGAATCCATTATGTTGAGGAAATAACGTTGGAGACGTTGCTCATTACAATAGCAATTTAGATTTACGGGTTGAGGACCACAAGGTGTTTTAATTTAAAATTCAAATTTATAATATTTTCAGTGTTTTATCAGCCGACCTAATATAAACAAGGTCACCCTAAAAACTGATAACGCACAGCTATCTTCTTCTTGAGCAGAAAATATTGTCTTCCTTGTCCGGTATCTAGGAAGCAGAAATTAAATTGCATGTATGTTTTGCCTCCTTCTCGCGGCTATAAATTAACAATAGCCTTCCCAAATCCTTCCATCGCCCTTTTTATTTCTGCCCATTTCTCCGAACCACGAAAAACATTATACGTTTCCCCTTCATCTCTATTTTTCCCAAATTAAATCGAAAAGCGAGAGCTACAAATTTAAATGGTCGCTTCCACTCGAAATTCAAACGCTGTGAAATCGAATTGGTGGATTCGAGGAAGGCTTCAGCCTTGTACCTCTCGATCTTCATGCGACGTAAGTAGCTTGACCTCGGCATCGCGAGTTAGGGCAGAAAGATTTCTTCGATCTGGGTAGGACTTCGATCGAGAGAAAAGGAGGCCGATGACTACCTGAAGCCTACATGCGATGGATGTAGGGTGAAGTGACAGGCAGGCCGATCGATGGAATTCTGGTGGTTCGAAGAGGATTCAGGGGTGTTCAAAGGGTTCGTAAGGTTAGTCGTTGTTTGCAGTGATGTTATAGGTTGCTGTTGGAATCGGTGAATGCAGGTGGTTCTACGGTTGGACTATGGTAGCAGGCAGTTCAGTGAGGTTGCAAGAGTTCAAATGTAGGGGAAGGGAATACGCTGCGGATTTCCAGAAAGGTCACGCAAGTCTGGTTTCGATCTGGGTAAAATTTGGAAATGAGGTGATGTCAGTGAGGTGTTTGAATCAATGTTGCAGTGGTGGTGATTGCAGCTGTTGTGGCAGGGGAGTTCAAAGCTAGGTCAGATGAGGTGGTTTTGACTTTCTTGTTGGACTGCGGAATTTATTGAGTTGTTGTGTGATGATGGACTGAGTATTTGGGATTCGGCAAAGGTAGTTGGGGACTTTGCAAGCAATTGTAGTAGGCAATAGTGATGGCATTTTGGCTTGGTTGTCATGTTAATGCAAAGCAGTGAGGTATATCTTGTTTATTTATAAACATAGAAAAAGTTATTTATATTAGTAAATTTAACATATAAAGTTTAATCAAACATTACAATTAAATAATCTTAGGTACAAGTGAATTTCATTCGAGTAGATTCGAAGGCGAGACGATAGAGAATTTTAAATGGATATGCGGCAATTAAATAAACGGTGAGTAAATCTCACTCACCTTAAAAATTATTTTTATTTCATTAAAAATAATTGTTGTTGCTTGTTTGGATTTTTCTGCTTGTCTTATATATATTAGTTATTTAGGCTATTATATATATATATATATATATTGGGTTGTTGATTTGTTGGATTCCCGCAGTCTCATTAGCGGATGCCCGCAGTTTCATAGCGGATGATTACCCTATACGCCCCACGCTATGATTAGTGGATGACCTTCTATACCGCGATATTCTGCCACGAAGCAGAATTGGTATTATTTATGTGCTAACATCTGTGGATGCAGGAAAACAGGTTGGAGGAATCCAACTGGATTCCTCAAAAATATATTATCTGTTTGTTTATTTGTTTGCATATATATATATATATATATATATATATATATTGTTATATATGATGTGTTAGAAAAATAAATAATTGGTTGCTTTGTGTGTTTTATCACTGGGCTTAAGCAATGATATTTAAAAATATCGTGGGAGGATATTTGAGATTTGAAAGGGAAAATTCTATTTTTAAATAGAATTTGAATTTTTAATGGAATAAAAATATAAACTTGTTTTGAAAAAATAAAACAAGTAGTTTCTTTTTAAACGAAGTTTAAGAAATAGTTCTTTTATAACGAAGTTATAAATGAAGTGAAAAGAATTATCATTTGATAATTCAGAAATAGAAATACCAGTGTGAAATTGGAATTTGAAATGAAATTTCAAAATAGGATGTGAAAATGAAATTTTTAAATATATAACTCAAGTGAAATTTGAGTATAACATTTGAATAGTAGAATTGGAAAAGGAGTTTAAATATTTGAATTTTAAGAGGAGATTGAATATTAGAAATTCAAATGGAAGTTCAAATAGAATTTGAATAGACGAAATTAGAATGAAAAATAGAATTTGAATTCAAGGAATTAAAATAAAATTTGAATTCAAAGGAATTCGAATAAAGAAATTCAAATAGAGATTTGCATGTAGAATTTCAAAATAGAATTTGAAATAAACTTTGAAATAGGATTTTCAAAGTAGAATTTGAAATAGAATTTCAAATAGGATTTCAAAATAGGAAATCCAAATGGTTTTGAAACAGAATTTGAATTCAAGGGAATTCAAATGGATTTGAGTGAAGAAATTCAAATGGTGTTGGAAATGAATTTGAATATTAGAATTCAAATGGAATTGGAAAATGAAATTTGAATATAAGAGATTCAAATTGAATTCAAATAGGATTTAATCTATGGGATTTGAATATGAAATTCAAATGGGTTTAAACTATGGAATTTTGAATATAGAATTTAAAAAGGAGTTTGAATATTTGAATTCCAATAGAATTCAAATATAGAAATTGGGATATAGAAGTTCAAAAGGAATTTAAATATAGAGTTTGAATAAGAGGATTCAAATGAATTCAAACATAGAATTTGAATATAGGGAATTCAAATAGAAATTCAAGTATTAAATTTGAATATCAAATAGAAAAGGAATTGGAATTTGAATATAGCATTCAAAGAAAAGTGAGATTGGAATTTGAATCAAGGAATTCAAATAGAGTTAAATGAAGTTGAATTCATTTTAAAGAAGTTTAAAGGTTTATATAAACGAACTCGCCGTAGTGCTGCAGTTCGTAAAATAGTGATGCGAACTTCAATTGAATATACAGAACTCAATTGAAGTCGAAATTCTTTGAAACAAGAAACGTCAGGACCGGTTTGATAATAGTTTTCTAATGAAAGAGAAAAATCTGGATTTCGTCATATAGATTTTGAGTTATGTCAAAATCAAATTTTCAGAAAAACAGCGCCAGAATCGTTTTGAAACCATAACGGTTTATCTAATGTTATAAAAGGATTTTAAGCAGGTAAAAATCCGAAGTTTCTATTTAGAAAATTTCAGAGTTGAGTTGTAAAATATATGCGAATTCAAGTTGTGTAAATGAATATGATTTTTGGAAATAGAAATCAGATTTTTGATTATTGAATAGAATTAACTAATTCGAATAGTAATTCGTAAATGAGATGTTGAATTGATATTGGGCCTTAAATAAGTGAATTCGATTTGAAAATTTATATTCGAAATAGAAAAGAGAACTAGAATTGAAATTGAAATTCAATTGGGTTATGAACGGGTTACATACTTTGTTTGAACATGTTATGTTCAACAAAGAAGTGAAATAGGCAAAAGGGCTAATTAAAGAATAATTGAGCGAAACTGAATTCAAACAATTCAAAAATTGAATTCAAACGAATGGATTGAGTTGAATTGAATTGGAAACAGGTGAACAGGTGTTAAACAGATATGGGATGGAGTGTATGAAGATTTTTATTTATGTGCCCAACAAAAAGGTACATGTTTAATTCATATATGAGGTTTTATGCGCCGTATCGGCTAGCCGCTTGGCTTTTTCTTTTTCTTTTTAAGATAAGAAGGACCGGGGAAGCTATTTGAAATCTCCCGATGCTCCCAATGCAGGGGAGGTTATGGCGAAATTTTCCGGAAATTTAAGGAGTTAGAATATTTTTAAGATATTTTGATAATTAGAAATCATTGTATCGACGTATTGAATTCGATAGGTAAATGAATACAAAAAAAATCGAACATTTGTAAACAAAGGGGAAATCTATAAATTAGAAATAGAAAGCGAACTTTATACATGTTTTAAAAATGAACAATTGGATTGTATAGTGTGTTTATCCGAGGTAAGTGGTTCTGCCGTTTTGAAGTTGGGAATGTTTTCAGTTAAGGTCTGAGAGGTAATTTTACCCCAACTTGATTGATTTCATTTTTAATGGATAAATAGCAAGATCCAGTCTCGAAGAGAAGTGTTTGAAAAAGAGTTAGTTGAATAAAATATTTTGGGTTGTTGTAACGATGTTTTACACAACATTCGTTTTAAACCCAAGTGATGGGATTTTGGAAATATAACAAGTAAATATTTCCCGAGTATAATTAAAATAGTCAGGATAGAGATAAGTGATTGGAATTGTTTCCAATTGCAAATAGAGATATTTTCTAATATATAGAAAATAAAAGAAGTTGATATTGGGAAATGCTTTCCAAATAGCGTAAAGGGCCAATATGGTCATTGAAAATATTTGGTTAACAAATATTGATAGAGAAAATGGAGAAGTGATTTAATTAATGAATATTAATTAAAGAGCCCAGTGATTTGTTTGATATGTTGGATGAACACTTGTTTTTATTCGATAGTTAAATCACAGACTATCGAAGTTTTTGACCATCGTTGTCAATATGGAGAGACCGGTTGGATTATTATCCGAAGAACCACTCCGTATCGGCATTAGCGTTGCGAAC
The DNA here is from genome assembly GCA_030737875.1 of Allium sativum. NCBI lineage: Eukaryota > Viridiplantae > Streptophyta > Magnoliopsida > Asparagales > Amaryllidaceae > Allium > Allium sativum. Next base: position 130,189,949 of record CM060912.1, on the reverse strand, counting down.
CAAGTATGCTGAATATATTGAAGACGGAGTAAAGTGCAAGGGCTTTTCTATTTATAGAAATAGTGCCTTCGGTTTCGTTCAATCCCAGAACGAACGTAAATGGACGAATGTCTGACAGAGTATTTCCAATGATCAAATGGGTTGGTCTGTATATATATATATATGGTTGCAACGGATTTATCCCTTAGCATAACATCCAGAATATTTGTGCAAACTCAACTAGTGATTAACGGATCTGACGATGTGGCATTCAAAGTGAGTGTGCTATCAATGAATGGTAAGTATTCGTAGCCTCAGGCCTCAACAACCGGGAAAGGACAAAAATCGGGCAGGCAGCATGGCTATGTGGGTCGCACCCATTAGGGTGTATAATCACCTATCTAGAGGTTCATTTAATTTCTTATTCTATTCGATGCTGTCCCAGTCGGGAGACGGTTGCTGATCCCAACCGTTGGTGATATACATTCGATACACTCAAGCGAAATGAGTGGTCGGCCATGTGTGGGCCGGGTTGCAAGATGTTCTTGTTGAACCCAGTGTATTCCTCTCTAGAGATACACTAGCGGAAGGTGGTTCCATACCTTTTCATGTTGGAAATCCAATCTCCAATAAGCGCCATGCGGTTTTTGATTTTACACTATATATGTAGAGCGTGAGATGCAAGCGTTCTGCTATTTGGTTATTTACTTGATGTAGACATTATTATAATATCACTGGATTTTCGTATCAAAGTGTTTTGGGTTATAGTAAGGTAAAGACCGTCCGTGTTTATGTGTGGGCTGGTCTTACTATTACCTTTTCTTTTGAAAGGATTTTTAAAGTTAAACAAGTGGTTGGAGTTTACTCACACCAGTCCCATGACTGACCCAGAGTTTTATTTTGTTTTGTTTTCCCTAAACTCTTGGGTGCCCAAATTTGTACGGGCAGTCAAGTGGTCGGGATTTTTACAGATCCATTTGGAGGAGCTTGGAGCAGGAGGCTTCAGCGTTAGTTATCTAGTGTTATTTCCGCTGTATTGTAAGTGTGAACTCTGATAATGATGTATGTATATACAGTCAAAAATTTGTATTTCAGAAGCTATTCTATATATTATATTTTATTCCGCTGCGATGTGAGGTCCTGTGTTGTGTTTATGTTCTTCTTCTTCTTCTATTCTAAGTTTCTACCTCATCTATTCTCACCCTCTAACTTCTTTCTATTAATGGGTCGTATTTCTGTGTTATTTGGGTTGGACGTGTAGTGTATTTAGTCAACTCAGATAGCACGGATTTGCGGGTCGTTTCAATTTAATTCAAAAATAACTGGTTAAACCATCCGAACTCCAAACGAAACCCAATGACTGTTGACCCTAGCTAAATACCCTCGTTGTGGACACAATGAAATATGTTTCGTAACCCAATTTGGCTGATACGATATGTTTTCTTTAAATTAAAATATAAACCATCTAATTATTTAATTTGATTGTACATTTTAATTTACCGGGGCCACGTACTGATTCTAAAAATTACAGAAAAATTATTTCTAGCTATGTTTTGACGACACGGTCCTAACAAAACTAATTTCATCGAATTTGGAGACCATTTGAAAAATGACCATTTTCTGGTCAATCCAAATTGATTGAAATTGACAAAACACGTTTTCTTTTGCCACGCTCACATATTTATTCCAAAATTATGAAAATTGGAATCTAGCAATAATTTGACATTCCGGATCCAACAAAAGTGATTTCGTCTAAAACGAAGGTCATTGGTAAAATGGCTATTTATACGGGCTATATATTATATTAAATTCTATAACGACTATTTTGAATTTTAAACTGAGCATAACTTTTGATTCCCGCTATGAAATTTCAATTTTTCAAATTCATTAGAAAGATATTTTTAAATAGATTCTAATATTTTTGGTTTTACTAAAATCCGATTTATTTTAAATCCTGTATAGTCAGTCAAAGTTCAAATTCAAATTTTCAATCTACCGTGCTATTTCTAACTCTTCGTATAATTAAATTAAATATATTAGTTCTAACTTTGATTTAAATAAATTTTTAATTGTTATTATTTAAAATAAATTATTTTATATATCCAAAATCCATTAAAATTTCTAAAAATTTTAAATTGGTTCCAAAATTTCGTGTTGTTACAATCTCCCGCACTTAAAATCTTTTTGTCCTCGAAAAGGAAAGGAGCTGAAAGTTGTTTAATTAATCAACTCAACTTTCATTCTTTTATTGGTTTCAATAATTTTATTAGTTTAACTAATAATCACACAACACAGTCATTAATCAATTATTTGATTAGCTTTTCAAATATATATAACTTATATATGTTCAAAAACCAGATTATATATATAATCACAAATACGTTAATTATGAACTTGTCACTCTCAACTCATTCTAGGGCATAACTAACCCCATCTCTAATGAGTTTTCTCATTCTAGGATACTACTGATCATATCTCTAATGAGTATTCCTTTATAGGATATTTCTAATCCTACCTCTGATGAGTCTTTTGTTCAGTTCTAACGAGTTGTACCCTATAGATTTGGATTAACCAAAGATCTGATACCAACTGTAATGACTCGACTTTTGCCCATACCTAATCGACCGCAAAATCAACTAAAACCATTCAAAAATACGAATATGCAAACTTTGGGCATACAACACATCAGAACAAATAACAGAAGACTTTTATAAACATTATAATAACGTTACATCAGAGTACATAATACATCAGAGTACATCGAATTTTATTACAGCGGAAGATTAAATTACAATAAATTTAATACAGTGCAGCAGAATCAATAATCTGATACTGCGGAAGTCTATCAATGCTCTAGACACAGCTTTAAGCTTCGATCAAGATCCTGCTCAATATATCTGCAAAATAAGCTTCTCGACTGCCCGTGTGAAAAAGAGGGCACTCAAGTTTACAAACTAAAACAAACTACGGGTCAGTCATGGGACTGGTATGAGAAATCTTTATTTAACTTAACTAGTAATAAGGCTAATTATAGGATCACGCCGCTACGCGGAACGGGTTTACTCCATTGGATTGCCAGTGCTTAATTTTAAATAAAGTAAATCTTTAAACAATGCAATGCTTTGTAGAAAAATGAAATCATTATAAGACTCAAGTCCCATCACATAATACAACACAAACCGGAGGACAAAGTTTTACCTTATAGTGGTCAAAAATGCTTGATACGATAAAACGGGTTTGATATTATTATTAGTGTATATATGTTTCATAAACATTTCAATCATAATGTATCAATCATAGACGGCATAGTACCACATCCTACTATGTCTCCATATTAGTTCTACAATCAATACTGCATGGTGTCGTATTGGAAGTTGGATTTCCATCATGAGTCAAGCTTCCATCATGAGTCAAGGCTAGGAATGATCTCCTTACCGATTCGAGAAACTCTAGCAATGGACACTGGCGAACCCTTGGATACTGCAGGGCCGGTCCACAAATATTTAGTGGATTTGTTATGCCTAAACACACGCTTCCCGGTCCTATTGAACCAATAAATTGGTCACTATCAACTAATATAACCGAGGCCTCGTAATTCATCATCAGCATCAGTAAAATGTCAGGGCTTGTAAAACCCTAATACCACTCCCAGCTGGAAATACAAGTGTGCACTCCCTACGTTTCCTTGTCCCGTTTTTGACTCATACTTGGGTGTGAGGCTCGCGAAGTAACGCTATACACAAAGCTACACCTAAACAGGTTTGATCATCAACCACAAGGCCCTGCTTTTCAACAAAAGCCTCGATCATTTGCATCTTGGTATGTCATATTGACAATTCAGGCCATGCGATCGATATTTACCAAAATATAACCTCTGAGCTCGTACGTCTCAGAGAAGGGTGTTAATAAAGAGAATAAATTCTCTTCCAACAAATCGATATATATTAAATAGAAATCAATTTACATGGAACGAAATATAATGTCAGACACATATCCATTTACAAGTCTGTTCTGAGTCTGAACGAAACCGGAGACACCTTATTCCTCATCCCGTATGTCCAATATGGAAGAGAGGTGCTCGCATATCCGGGCAATCAACAAGTGCGTCCATACAACTACCACTGTAACCTTTTCCTGGGAGAAAATCGGTCCAGGTCATCAGTAGTCATCCACTCGATGTGAAGATCGTCGGTCCTTAATCACTGTCTTCAATGTCTTTAACTTTAAATCGTCGTATAATTATTTGAAATGAGATTGAACTCGGTCTTTTCAAATAATTTTCGAAGAATTATAATTTTAAATCATTTCATATCATTAATATTATTTTATAATGATTTATCGCTATATTTATTTATATAAAAATAGCCCAATTTAATTTAACGACGCATCGGGTCAATAGGAGGCCTTGGCGCTGTTTTTATCAAAATTTGGTTTACACTTTTCTCGAAATCTAACCGTTGGATTTTAACAAAATTTATATCATTGGAAAGATCTTACCAAAGCGGTCCTAACGGCTCCAGTTTTAGGAAAATCCGACAGTCGGATCTTACAGTATCATCGTTTAAAGTTTCGGTTTCGAAACGCGAACTACTGCGCGCGATTCGTTTAATTTTAATTTATATTTTTATATATATAATCATATATAAATATAAACTATTCGACGATTCATCTAACATATTTAACATGCCAAATAAAAGAATGTTTTATCGGCATATCATATCTACATGTTCATAATGACAAATACATATATATTTTGTTTACATGACAATTCTGCTAATGATAAATAAAAAGATAATTTTTATTTTCATTATTTGTATGCAATTTCTATCTTTATCTTTAACAAATAAAAGAAATATTTTATTTTTGTTCAACTAATCTATTTGGCCAAAAATCTTCATTTTGACAAAAATGTGTATTTTGATTCAACTAATCTATTTTGACAAAAGTGTATATTTTGAAGAAAAAATTTATTTTGATTCAACCAACATATTTTGATAAAAGTGTATATTTTGACAAAAGTATATGTTTTGATTCAACTAATATATTTCAACCAAACAGTAAAGATGATGACTTTGTTTTGTTGACAAATCTATTTCAACAAAACAATAGAAATGATGACTTTGTTTTGTCGACAATTCTAACTCAACAAAACAAATAAAAGTGATATGTTTGTTTTGACGACAATTCCAATTCAACAAAACAAATAAAAGTGATATGTTTGTTTTGTCGACAATTCCAATTCAACAAAACAAATAAAAGTGATATGTTTGTTTATTTATTTACATTTTCTATTCCTACCTAACAAATAAAAATGATAATTTTATTTGTTTACAATTTTTATTTAACAAAAATGATATTATTATTTTTAACACAAATTTATTCGACAAAAATGTAATTTTTTGTTCTAACTCAATTCTAATTTACAATAATGTAAATTTTGTACTAACCATTATATTTTGACAAAAACGCCAATTTTGTTTCAACTGTTTCATTTTGACAAAAGTGGCAAATTTGGTTTCAACTTTGATAATTTGACAAAAGCGACAAATTGGTTTCAACTTTGATAATTTGACAAAAGCGACAAAATTTGTTTCAATTTTGACATTTTGAGAAAAGCGACAAATTGGTTTCAACTTAGATAATTTGACAAAAGCGACAGATTTGATTTCAAATTTTATATTTTGACAAAAGATTTAAATTTGATTTCAACTTTTATATTTTGACAAAAGTGATAGTTTGGTTAAACCGTAGTCTATTTAACCAAAAATGTCATTTTTGATATAACTCAAGTTTATTTAACAAAGATGTAATTTTTGTTATAATTCAAGTTTATTTTTTAAAAAAATGTAATTTTTGTTTAACTCTAATCTTATTTAACAAAAAATGTAACTTTTGTTATGTTCAATCTTTTTATTTAAAACTATGAACAATATAAAATATAATATTTCATGTTACTTCTTTTTATTTAAACAAAGTGAAAATAAAAACATGATCTTAAATAACTAATCCTTTTATTGCAACAAAATTATGGTAGAAATATGTTCTTTAATAACCAATCTTTTTATTGCAACTAAATGACAAATAAAAACATATCTTTCCATTTACCCTTTTTATTGAAACTAAAATGACACTAAAAATATATCTTCCTATTTACTCTTTTTATTGAAACTAAAATGACACTAAAAATATATCTTTTCATTCTACTTTTTTTATCGTAACTAAAATGAAAATAAAAATATATCTTTTAATTCTAATCTTTTTATTGTGTTGAACAAAGTGAAAACAAAAAAATGATATCTTTTTATAATAATCTTTTTTATTATAATCTCTTTTATTTTACTGAAAACAGATTTTTGTCAAAAACTGTGTTTCATGTATACAATAAAAATGAACATTTTTTTATTTTAAATCTAACTTTTGACAAAACCACGCTTAATGTAAACAGTAGAAATAAGATTTTATTGTTAATTCTAATTCTAAACAACCATGTTTAATGTAAGAAATAGAAATGAATACTATATATTTTATATATACAATAAAAATATGGTTTTTATTGTATACACAAAATTCTGACAAACATGAATACACACAATTCAATTCAGTGGTTCATCGCAATCACAAAACAATCAACATTGCAATAGATATATACAACACCAACTTGAATTTTAAATAGAATGAACATATAAATTTCACAATGCAATAAGTAATTAATTTTATTTAAAAAATAGAAATCCCACTTTGCTTTTTGTTTGAATTTTCATAGTGCTCCGCTTTAGACTTGGTTTGTTCCATCGCGTAGATCTCGGGAAGACGATTCCAACCGTTCGAAAATCGATGAATTCTGATCATGATTGAATAAGATATGAATATTAATAGCTTAATCACTTTTATTAATTAATATATTAATGATTAAAACTCTAAATACATTTCATTGTTGGAAATTGGTGTTGTTACGTCAGTGTTTCTTCTTCGTTCCTGAGATGCCACGCTGAACCCATATATCATGCCCCTAGGGCTTCAGATTTCTGCTCCACCAACACGCCGGACCGAGATCAACTGGCGCCACCATCTTTCCATTCACCTCGCCTTGCCCGGCGCCCACCCCCGGCCAACTCGCCGCCCCTAGCCTTCCCAAATCTGCTGCAAACGACGTGCGTTCGTACCCAAAATCCGAGCGCCATACATCATGGAATCCGATCATATATGTATGATATTGAAGATGGAAGATTGCTCTCTGATTTTTTCTTTGGAGCGGTATTAGAATTCGAAGGGGAATAGGAATTTATAATGATTTAAAATCGAAGAGTGTGGCCATCAATTTTCTGAAGTGGCTAGAAAATTAGGGTTAGGGTTGGGACAAAAATCAAGGGTATTTATAGAGTATAATTTATGTTATTTAATTATTTAATTCAGAAATAACAGGTTAAACCATCCGAACTCCAAACGAAACCCAACGACTATCGCCCCCAGCTAAATATCCCTGTTCCAGACATAATGGAAAATGTTTCTCAACCCAATTCGACTATTACGATATGTTTTTCTTTAAATTAAAATATAAACCATTTAATTATTTAATTTGATCGTACATTTAAATTTACTGGGGCCACATACTGGCTCTAAAAATTACAGAAAAATTATTTCTTTCTATGTTTTGACAATACGGTCCTAACAAAACTATTTTCGTTGAATTTGGAGATCGTTTGAAAAATGACCATTTTCTGGTCGATCCAAATTGATTGAAATTGACGAAATATATTTTCTTTTTCCACGCTCACATATTAATTCCAAAAATTATGAAAATTGGAATCTATAAATAATTTGACATTTCGGATCCAACAAAAGTGGTTTCGACGAAAACGGAGCTCGTTGGTAAAATGGCTATTTATACGGGCTATATATTATATTAAATTCTTTAGCAACTATTCTGAATTTTAAACTGGGCGTAACTTTTGATTCCTGCTATGAAATTTCAATTTTTCAGATTCGTTGGAAAGATATTTTTAAATAGATTCTAATATTTTTGGTTTTACAAAAATCTGATTTATTTTAAATCTATACAGTCAGTCAAAGTTCAAGTTCAAAATTTCAAACTACCGTGCTATTTATAACTCCTTTTATAATTAAATTAAATATATTACTTCTAACTTTGATTTAAATAAAGTTTTAATCGTTATTATTCAAAATAAATTATTTTAAATATCCAAAATCGATTAAAATTTCTAAAATAAAAATTCTAAATTGGTTCTAAAATTCCAGGTTGTTACAATTCGATTTTAAAACTTCTTATTCCGTTTGAAACTATTTTCCTTTCCGACCCAACGTTTTTCATTCTGGGAGAATCTAATAGTCGGATCTTCTATTTAAAGTTCATCGTCAAACATTCTGAACTACCATTGTGCGGTAGGTCCTATTCAGACCAAATTTGATTCATAATTAAGATCAAAGCAAAATATTTCCAAAATATTTTATTAATTAAATAATATAAATAATTATTATTTAAAACCATATCTCGATTAGTTTCCTTTAAAATCAATATTCTAATATTATTTAAATCATTAAAATAATATTATTTTTCAAAACTTTTTATTTGAATTCCAAATTTTCCAGACATTCGTTACAAAAATAAATAAGATACTATTGAAAGGAAACTTATTTTAAAACTGTTCCTATATACCCTAACCGAATACCACTTTTACCGTTACTATTCATTTCAAAAATAAAATCTACACATACCATAACTATATGAAAATAGATTCAAATCAATTCATTCAGTTACGAATATTCATCATAATTTTATAGACTTTGTGTCCATCCAAAATCCTGCATCAAGTTTGAACTTTTATTTTTCACTAAATATTTTATTAATAAATATTCAAATTAATTCCGAACTGGAATGAGATTCAACCAATTACCATATAATTACATTTGTATTTCACACATCATTAGCATCCAATAATAGTTATGAACAACTATTAACATACACTAATCACATATTGGCATCATTGACCTAAATGTTAAGGTCATTAACACTTTATCCTAAATCAAAACATTGTTAAATAAGGTATTAAACCTTATTAACATTACATTGTTGTATTTGACGAAACCATTCACACTAACGTCAAATTCCAATGATTATTCACAAATCCATATCAAGCAATAAATGATATCACATCAGTTTCATATTATATGTTCACCAATTTCTATTGACTTAAATAAGTGGTCATGGTTGAATCGTTTTACTATGTTGATGAGTATATAACTCAACTACAATTACCATTGTCATTTTAGCATTGTGTTAACTTAATAATTAACCATTTCCAACATCTAAACTAGATCACTCATCATTACCACATCAATCACGTAGTAAAATATCACTAATTCACTTATTAACTAGTTTAACTCGAAATAGTTAACTAATAAGTGAAGAGCTTTCACCAAAGCCATCCAAACACCATGACACTTATTAGGTAGGACTTCCTAGCCTTTTAGAACTCAAAGCGTTTGGAGAATGGAGTTTTTATGACAACAACCTTATTTCAATATTAATTGATTATAAAATATGTACTAACATTTTGTCTAGAATATATATATATACACACACATATATGCAGGATTTATATAGACGAATTATTACTGAAGAATGTACAATCTAATGATAGAAGGGATTCAGAATTCAGGGATGATTCAAGACTCATGAGTATTCAATATTTCAAGAGTATAAGAGTTCAAGACAAATATAGTAATAGAGTCTAGATTATGTAAGATTCTGAATAGCACTGATTTCAAATTCTATTTTCAAATTATATCTTCAATCTCTATCTTCTCTATTTTATTTTATTTTATTTCAAACTTAATAAATTTTATATTTATACTTTTATATTCTTTATATTTATAAATTTTTAACTCAATAATTTTATATACATGTCTATATAGTTTATATATATGTTTTCATATGATTTCCTACTTTATAATATTCATATATAACACTATGTTTTAATTCAAGAATTTCCAGAATTACACATATATCAAAACATTTCAAAAATGCTCAAAATTTAGTTTTACACATGCATGTGCCGACACACATTTATATACATGTCGACATATAACTATCATTTTTTCAAAATTGAAAGCAAGTGCCTTTTCACTATTTGTGACACTTCAGAAACGTTGCAACCTTTCAAATGTTAAAAATAGGGGCTGATTTGGAATTTCTTTATCATTCTTCTTCTCTATCTTCATCTCCTTTCTTTACACCATTATATATTCTCATTTTTATGATTTCTATAATTATACTCTGCCAAAATCAATTCTATTCATTAAACTTCTTCTCTTCTCACTCTCTACTCATTGCTCTCTGAATCAAAGCGCTATTGAAGAGTTACAGGGATGTTGTAATTGTTTGGGTAGTGTTTGTATCGATGGTATCCCTTGAAGCCATGAATTTAAGGAAGGGTAATCGATGGTATCCCTTGTAGCTGTGAAATCAAGGAGGATATACATGATATGGTGTATTTGTGGAATCAGTGGTATCTGTGAAATCAAGGAGGTTGTACTTGGATATTGATATAGTAATAAAACTTTGTGCAATCCAATGTTGCGTGGGACTGGACGTAGGAACAATTCTGAACCAGTATAAAATTCGGTGTGTTCTTTCCTTGTTTGCATTTTATTTTTGTTTATCTTTTTATCTGTGTTTGGTTTTGTGTCTGTGATTGTTTATGTGGTGTTTGTTTCATATAGTTAATAACATAAGTTTTAGATTTTGTTTAAATTCTTAAAAACACTATTCACCCCTTCTCTAGTGTTAGTTTTGCCTTAACGATCCATTTCGCAATCCCTAACACTATTCACCCCCTCTCTAGAACAAGGTCTTTCAAAGAGTTCATAATCTGATTTTTGAAATTACTAATATTGGCAACCAACACTGGTGGCAATAATAGTTCTTTTGTAGATGCTCAGTCCACTGTTAGACCACCACTGTTTAATGGTAGTAATTATTCATACTGGCATGTAGAATGAAAATATATGTGACGGCCCGCCCCGCACCAACCGACATTTACTCCAAAAGTGCGCTGTACACATGCCCGACTAGCACGAGACGGTCGTCAGGAGAAAGGAAAGAAGGGAATAAACTAATCAAGGAACCTGTAGAATGTCTCACAGCGCATGGAATAAAATATATTAACAACATACTTGACATAAAACAGGTGAGACAGTGTATAAGCTGATAACTAAAATCAACATCAATCATCAGTGCAGCGGAAATCCATATACAGCTTATTACAATTTTCCAAATTTACTGTCTCTAAACAAAAGAAAGCTAAAGTAGAAGATGCACCACCAATGCCCAAGCAGTGATCTCCAACAACACAGGGAGAATATTATATATATTACGTGGAAGCCTCCTGCTCGTCTCCGGATCATCTACCCGTGCATCACCAGCTAACCTGTCTCTAGTCTGCTTGTGTGAGCACCCAGAGTAATAAGAGGAGACATAAAACTCTGGGTCAGACATAAAGCCTGGTATGAGTGATAAGCATTTAAACAGAATAATAACAGGTATACTAAACCATACCTGAACCTGGACCTGCAACCAAAGAGTTAGTACCACATACCGTACAATGCTCTAAGGTGCCATAATAAATAGTGTAAGAATACGGGGGTGGGGTGTGTATGTCAAACAATCAAGCATAGCAACCATCCTTATGTCTCTCACTCAGTGCGTAAAGTATACGATATCTACCACTTTGGAACACTAGACAAACTGAGGTAACGACGAATCCCGACTTGTAGAAACCCTGCTATGACCAAGCTAAACATATGGAGTCATGAACAAACATTTCAATGACCCACTTCATTGGTTGTAGCCCTTGGCTCTACCTATGCCATAATGGCCCTGAATCCGCCTTCGTACCTCCTACCATAGTTGTAACAACCCGTATTTTCAATAACCTGTAATAACATAAATCGAGGCAGAATTTAATTCTAAAATGGGAATCAAGGGAAACGGGCTATGCCATTGTGTTCGTCTCGGAAAAATACGCGAAATAGAGTCCGAGTTTTCGAAAATCGGAGTCCGTATGACCAAGATATGGCCTCGCGAAGTTTCACGAAAATTCCCAAATTAAAGTATACTTAATTAAGTGAAATGGGTTGTGTAGATATATATATATATATATATATATTGATATATATATATATATATAACTGAAAATTTAATAAATAAATATGCAAAAATGCTCAAAACAGCGAATTGGGAGAGGGGAATAACCGAACCGGCCGATTTTTGAAGTCGACCCGAGCCCGCTGGGTCGACTAGGGGTTAATCCAGGGTGTTTGGCTGTCAACCCGTGGGCCGATTCGCTCAAGTGCAGATTTTGCATTTGAATGGTTCTCATGGTCCATCTTTAATCTAAAGGCCCTAGATGGTTCCTACACTTGACTTCTTCCCCAAGACATGCTTTGATGGCTTGGATTGAATCTAGGGTTAATCCTATGGCCTAAAACACTTGCCTAATCTATAAATAAGACCCTAACCTACCCTAATTCATTCATAATTAAACCTAGTGACTAAACTATGGCAAAATGCTAGCTCTCATGGCCTCCACTAATTTTATGAAGAGGGTTGCATACTAATCACTCTCTAATCAACTTCTAATCCCTTCTTAGCATCTTAATCTTCTTCATTTGGTGTTCAAAGTTGCTAGTTGTGAGTTTCTATCACTTTGATGATCTTTTGGTAAACTAATTAGATGAGATGTGATGAGATTTATGGTTTTGTATGTGGGTTAATGAGCTTTGAATCATATGATATGATGTTAGCATTAATCTTATGTTTATGCATGTTGAGTATGTAAGCTTATGCAAGTTTAATATGATGTATGTTATGTTTGCATGATGCTAAATATGCAAGTTGTGGGCTATGTAATCATATGCATGTTATGCAAGTTCATGGTAATATGCTATGCAAGTTACATGTTTGTTAATATGCAAGTTACATGTTTGTTAATATGCAAGTTACATGTATGTAAATATGCAAGTTACATGTTTGTTAATATGCAAGTTACATGTTTGTTAATATGCAAGTTACATGTATGTAAATATGCAAGTTACATGTTTCTTTATATGCAAGTTACATGTTTGTTAATATGCGAGTTACATGTATGTAAATATGCAAGTTACATGTTTATTAATATGCAAGTTCATGATGACACATTATGCAAGTCTATAAGCTAATATGCAAGTTTGTTATGCAAAATGAATATGTAAGTTATGTGACATATTATATGCAAGTTATGTGACATGTTATGCAAGTTCATATGCAAGTTATGTGTTTGTTAATATGCAAGATGGCACCTTTGAAACATGTTCATTCATATGCAAGTTGACACCTTTTATATGTGTTATATCATGAACGAAATTACGTGGGAACGATGGGGTAATTAAATGCATAAGTTAATAAGATTGTGTGAAATTAATATAATTATGCATAACACAAAATAAATAAACATAGTATGGGAATTTGCCTATTTGGTTAGGTGTACCCATACTATGTGTTGGGAATTTACCTATTGAGTTAGGTCTACCCCATGGGAATTTACCTATTAAGTTAGGTCTACCCATGTTAAGAAAACTTGATTAATTAGGGATAATTAATATAAAATTATGAGGGTGATTAATTAGGTGTAATTAATTGACTAAGACACGAGGTTGGACTCAGTTGTAGCGTAAAACTGCCCGGACCCAACCGGCTTAACCAGTTGCTACAAATGTTAGCCCAATGTGAGAGGTCTTAGGCACAAACTAAATACGTAATTAATGTAAAGACACGAGGTTAGACTCTGTTATGACATAAGGCTGCCCGGACCCAACCGGCTTAACCAGCGGTCATAAAAGACAGTCTAATGTGAGAGGTCTTTACAAAGGTTACGTTCTTAATTAATTAATTAAGAAACACTTAACCACATTAGCATGTAGAGGGACATGAGGGGTTAAGTGGGTGCCTCGGGTGGCATGAGAAAATCTAGTGGTTGCCTTGGGTGGCAATAGAAAATACGATTAGAATACTTAACCAAAATAGAACATGTAATTAAAACATGATTAAAGGGTTAAGTGGGATATACTAGAAAAAGGGACAAGCTTAGGTGGGTAGCTTGTGGAGGCCCATTTCAACCAGTAACCCATACGTATCTTTGTGGGCTCGACCCATGTCGAGGACGGGACACGCATACTGGGCTTGACTGTAAGAGGCAAACGGGTTAGCGGTGGCAACGCAAGTCCAACGGGCTTCATATGCGTGAGTGGGCCCGGGCTGGTAGGTAAGCCGTTGTTGCATCGAGTAGATATAAGCCGTGCACCTTTAGTTTCATCAGGTTGCCACATTGGGGAATGATACATCCCACGGTGGGGCCAGCACGGGTATCTACGTTAGGGAGCCGATCGAATGGGAAGTAGTGTGTACACCTAGTGGATTGTAGGGCCCCGTGGCGCCTACTTGGTCACCTAGGGGTACGCAGGTACTAATTAGTAAATTTTATAAGTCCTTGGGTGGGATCAACCTTTAAGTTAGGAACGACTGGTGTGGTGCAGTTTAGTAATTTACCTTAGGGAGGGTAGATGCGTCTTTATCCTTTATCTTCGTTTAGTTGACTGCTTAGGGTAGCCATTCATCCCTATATGTTACCGTATATCAGTTTATGTCTTCTCTGGTTACTTTAACGATTGTATTGTTAAAGTTATAGGACTCGCTCAGACTTATGTCTGACCCTGTTGTTTTTATCTTTTTCCCAACCCTCAGGTCCTACGGTGGATCCTAGCAGTAGTGGAGCTTGATCGGATTGCTGTTCCAGTCTTTAGGAGCTTGGATAGATGTAAAGCTCCAGTTATCCAGTTATCTTTTCTTTTGTTTGGCTATTGTATGAGAGTGGGATTATGTACTTCTTTATTTTGATGGATATTGTACTTGACCTTTATTGTGGTTTTATGATGTAACCAGACATGTTTTACTTCCGCTGTTATGAGATGATGTTTTAAAATTTCAAGTACTATTTATATCTGTCTTGTTGTAATTTTTCTGTTCTATATTCACTAAAATACTCCACCGATGCTATGGCATTCCCTTAGTGAGTGATCATAGCGGGAGTGGGGTGTTACACGTGGTATCAGAGCCAGGTTACCAGAACAGATAAAATTTTTGAGAAAAACTACTTTCTAAGAGTATTTTCGAAGAAAGTATTTTTAAAAGCATGTCTTCTAAGAGAAAAAGTTTTTGAAAAAGAAAAGCATAATCCCCAATAGCCATATCTTTATCTTTCGGAATCTCCTTTTTGAATCTTTCCTCTTTCGTTTCAGCATGGCTGAAGATCTTAACATCCCGGAGGGTTTAGTTATACCACTATGGTATAGGAGGTTGCAAGAGGCTAGGGCCGCGGCTGCGGGTCCGGCCAATGCTACTACACCAGAGACAACCGCTCCTCCTCCTCAGCCTAGAGTGGATAATTTTGCTAAGGTTTGCAAGGAGTTCAAGGCTATAGGAGGAAAACCTTTTCTTGGTTCAGAGACTTTCGTAGAGGCTAGAGATTGGCTTAAGGAAGTGGAAGAGTTGCTAGATATCTTTGAAGTGGAAGAGGGAAAGAAAGTCAAGTTGGCGGCTTGGTTAATGAAGGGAGAGGCCTCATTCTGGTGGGAGGTCACTAATGGAGAACGCCCTGTTGACTCTTGGGCAGATTTTAAGCAAAGGTTTGGGGCTAAGTTTCTCTCAAGGGCGGAAGAGAATCTGTTTATGGAGAAGTTCTTGAATTTGAAGCAAGGGAATCTCACGGTGAAAGAATATGTCAACAAATTCAATCAATTAGCAAGGTTTGGCATAGAGTTGGTGAATACACCGGAGAAGAAGGCTTTGAGGTTCGTTAGAGGCTTGAACGAACCATTGCAAGGAATAGCTATGACTCACATTCCTATGGGGGCCACTTTTGAGAAGCTTGTCTACATGGCACTTATGCATGAGGATGATAAGAATTCTAAGGCACCAGAGAAAAAGGGGGATCAGAAGAAACCGCAACAGCAACAACAAGGCAAGGGCGGAAAAGGCAATGGTGACAAAAAGAAGACGAAGAAGAAGTGCTTCAATTGTGGAACACCAGGACACCTCAGTAAGGATTGTCGCAAAAAGAAGAAGACCGGTTGCTTTCATTGTGGTGAAGAAGGGCATCTTGTGAAAAACTGCCCAAAGAAGGGGCAGAAGACGGGGTCTACCTCAGGAGGCCAGGTGCAAGCTCTTATAGCACCACCTCAGTCAGGGGGGCAAGTTCAGGTTCTCTCAGTTCCACCGATTCAGCAGAGAGGTAGAACTATTTCCGTTGAAAGTCTGGTTTTTCTGTTTGATCATCCAGTTCGTACTTTGTTTGACTCTGGCGCATCGCATTCTTTTATCTCATCATCGTTAGTTGAGTCACTGCACTTAGACACCAGTCTAGTTGATGATCCCTTGGTTGTCTCAAACCCAATTGGGGGCTCCATATATCTGTCTATGATATGTTTGGGTTTGAAGATTTCTATACTTAGCGTTGAGTTTAGATGTGATGCTTTTGTATTGGGCTTCACGGGCTATGGGTTGATCTTGGGCATGGACTGGTTATCCAGTAATGGTGCCGTTCTTGATTGCGAAAGGAGAGTTGTCAGGCTCATGACCCGCTTGGGTAACACTCTCGAGATCTCTTGCAATCCCATGGAATCTGTTTTGCTAAGTTATCTTGAATCGCTCGATGCTTCGGTCGAAAGTTTGTGTTCTGTCAGAGTAGTCCGGGAATATCCGGATGTGTTTGAAGAAGTAAAGGGTTTGCCTCCGAAGCGGGAGATAGATTTCCGAATTTATTTGGTGGATAATGCCAAACCAGTGTCTTTGCCAGTACGCCACATGGCTCCTCGTGAGAGAAGAGAACTTCATAAGCAAGTAGGGGAGTTGCTTGAGAAGGGGTTCATAAGGCGAAGTATATCGGAGTGGGGAGCTCCAGTAGTGTTTGCCACGAAGGCGGATGGGTCCCTCAGACTTTGTGTGGATTATAGGGAACTTAATAAGCTCACAAAGAAGAATAGACACCCATTACCGAGGATAGATGATCTCTTTGATCAGTTGGTTGGCGCGTCAGTATTTTCGCAGATGGACTTAGCTACAGGGTTTCATCAGTTAAGAGTGGCGGAGGACAGTATAGAGAAGACTGCTTTCCGGACTCCGGATGGTTTTTATGAGTGGCTAGTGATGCCATTTGGGTTGACAAACGCCCCCGCATACTTTGTTGATCTCATGAGTAGAGTGTTCAGAGAGTATCTGAATAAGTTTGTAGTAGTTTTTGTGGATGACATCTTGGTCTTTTCCAAGAATGAAGAAGAGCATGCCTTACATCTCAAGGAAGTGTTGGAGACTCTTCGAGCGCATAGTCTTAAAGCTAAATTCTCTAAATGCCATTTTTGGAGAAGAGAAGTGCGATTCTTAGGGCATGTGGTCTCTAAGGAAGGGATAGCTGTGGATCCCGCAAAGATAGTATCTATCCAGGATTGGAAAGTTCCTAGAAATGCTACCGAGGTAAGAAGTTTCTTGGGGTTGGCAGGATATTATAGGAAGTTCATCAAAGACTTCGCGAAGATATCAGCCCCATTAACCCGCTTGACGAAGAAGAATCTGGTTTTCTCATGGGATGTAGATTGTGATGATGCTTTCCGACGGTTAAAGAGAGCTTTGACCACCGCTCCAGTTTTAGTGCTTCCAGATGGGAGTAAGCCGTTTGTTGTTTATACCGATGCTTGTGGAACAGGATTAGGCGCAGTCTTGATGCAGGAGGGAAGGGTAATAGCCTATGGAGGGAGACAATTGAGAGTGCATGAGAAGAATTACCCTACCCATGATCTAGAGTTGGCCGCGATTGTTTTCGCACTTAAGTCTTGGCGCCATTATCTTCTTGGTGAGAGATTCGAGTTGTTCACCGACCATAAATCATTGAAGTACTTATTCTCTCAGAAGGATTTAAACTTAAGACAGCAAAGGTGGATGGAGTTCTTAGCATCCTATGATTTCGAGATAGCGTATACCCCTGGTAAGGGTAACGTGGTGGCAGACGCCTTAAGTAGAAAAAGGCTATCTTTGAGTCCATTGTTCGTGGAACGACGAAGCTTGGAGTTTCTTTCTTTGTTTGACTTCAGACCTTCTGTTGATTTTGTACCTGGTTTGTTGGCATCCTTGGAGGTTAGACCTACTCTTTTGAGACGGATTGGCGAGGCTCAGCGAGACGACCCACAGTTGGTTGTGTTGGTAGAGAAGCTTATAAGAGGGGAGTCGTCCAGCCATTTGGGTAGATACACCATAGATGATAAGGGATGGTTGCATAGAGACGGTAGACTTTGTGTACCGCAAGATGAGGGTTTGAAGAAGGCTATTTTGGATGATGCACATCGTTCAAGAATGACTATTCATCCCGGTGGAGACAAAATGTACCAAGACATGAAGAGAGTTTTCTTCTGGGCCGGTATGAAGAAAGATGTGGCCGAGTATGTGGCTAGATGCTTAGTGTGCCAACAAGTTAAAGTGGAGCAAAGGAAACCCGGTGGGTTGCTACACCCATTGGAAGTTCCACAGTGGAAGTGGGATAGTGTCTCGATGGATTTCATCGACGGGTTACCGAGATCGAGGAAGGGCAATACGGGAATTTGGGTTGTGGTAGACAGACTTACCAAGAGTGCCCATTTTATACCCGTAAAGAGTAAGAGGACCGCTCCATGGCTTGCTTCAGTCTATGTTAGAGAGATTGTTAGATTGCATGGCGTACCATCCAGCATTGTGAGTGATCGAGATCCTATTTTCACTAGTGAGTTTTGGAGAAGTTTGCAAGAGGCGGTAGGGACTCAGTTGTGTTTGAGCACCGCATATCATCCTCAGACGGACGGTCAGACCGAGAGGGTGAACCGTATCTTAGAAGATCTTTTGAGGCTTTGTATCTTGGATTTTGGAGGTACATGGGAAGAACATCTTCCTTTGGTGGAGTTCGCATATAATAACAGCTTTCAGTCCAGTATTGGTATGGCTCCTTTCGAAGCTCTTTATGGAAGGCCTTGTCGATCTCCTACATGTTGGTGGGAATCTACGGATAAGATCTTGCTTGGGCCGGATATGGTTAGAGAGACTTCAGAGAAGATTGATTTAATTCGAAAAAGGATGAAAGCAGCGCAAGATAGACAGAAATCTTATGCGGATCGGAGAAGGACGGATCTTGAGTTTGAGGTTGGGGACATGGTTTTTGTCAAAGTATCTCCATTGAGAAATGTTGTTCGCTTTGGGTCCGTAGGGAAGTTAGCACCGAGATTTGTTGGGCCGTTTCCTATTAAGGAAAGGATTGGACGGATGGCATATAGGGTGGAGTTGCCCGACAGACTTAGTGGTGTTCATGATGTATTCCATGTATCACATTTGAGGAAGTGCTTACATGAGACCGCGGAGGTGGTAGAGCCGAGCTTGCTTAGAGATGTAGAGGTAGAGCGTGATGCGACGATTCGACGAGCTCCTACTCGCATCCTTGGGTCAGAAACTAGGAAGTTGAGGAACAGAGAAGTTCAGCTAGTTAAAGTGCAATGGGGAGATGACGAAAGCAATGCTACTTGGGAGACGGAAGCAAAGATGCGTTCTTTGTATCCATTTCTTTTTGAGAGTATGTCTTTTAACTTCTCCTTTATTGCTTGTCTAGTACTTATCTTATCTTTAGTATATCCTCTCGCTAATACCTATGACCTTTAGATAGGGTAAAACCTATGGTTGAAACATGTGTTTGAAACATGTTATGGTTGATGGATGCATATGGATGCAATTGTTTGCTAGTGGTTGCTCGTGGATGCATATACACACACATTAGGCACTAGATCGGCTCAGTCACTTCATGTTGCATATTGCATAAATGGATGTGGTAGTTAGATTGATGGATGTATCATGGCTGTGTTATCATATGGATGATGCATTTTTGTGTATGGTTGTGCACGCATGTAGAAATTTGTATGTGTCAATAGGGTTTCGCATACATATTGGATGCATGGCACTATCATGGTTTGCATTAAGGAGGTTTACTGTATCAGTAACCGCCTGATTTTCGCATTAGGTAAGTACATATACACACACTTTTGCATATATCCATCCAGCATTTAGAATCTTGTAAGGACAATGATTGCTCGTGGATGATGCTTTGAGTAGATGGATGATTGGATGGTAGGATACGTTCTTCCTAACTTGAAGATTTCGGGGACGAAATCCTTTAAGGAGGGGAGAATGTAACAACCCGTATTTTCAATAACCTGTAATAACATAAATCGAGGCAGAATTTAATTCTAAAATGGGAATCAAGGGAAACGGGCTATGCCATTGTGTTCGTCTCGGAAAAATACGCGAAATAGAGTCCGAGTTTTCGAAAATCGGAGTCCGTATGACCAAGATATGGCCTCGCGAAGTTTCACGAAAATTCCCAAATTAAAGTATACTTAATTAAGTGAAATGGGTTGTGTAGATATATATATATATATATATATATATATATATATATTGATATATATATATATATATATATAATTGAAAATTTAATAAATAAATATGCAAAAATGCTCAAAACAGCGAATTGGGAGAGGGGAATAACCGAACCGGCCGATTTTTGGGTCGACTTGGGGTTAATCCAGGGTGTTTGGCTGTCAACCCGTGGGCCGATTCGCTCAAGTGCAGATTTTGCATTTGAATGGTTCTCATGGTCCATCTTTAATCTAAAGGCCCTAGATGGTTCCTACACTTGACTTCTTCCCCAAGACATGCTTTGATGGCTTGGATTGAATCTAGGGTTAATCCTATGGCCTAAAACACTTGCCTAATCTATAAATAAGACCCTAACCTACCCTAATTCATTCATAATTAAACCTAGTGACTAAACTATGGCAAAATGCTAGCTCTCATGGCCTCCACTAATTTTATGAAGAGGGTTGCATACTAATCACTCTCTAATCAACTTCTAATCCCTTCTTAGCATCTTAATCTTCTTCATTTGGTGTTCAAAGTTGCTAGTTGTGAGTTTCTATCACTTTGATGATCTTTTGGTAAACTAATTAGATGAGATGTGATGAGATTTATGGTTTTGTATGTGGGTTAATGAGCTTTGAATCATATGATATGATGTTAGCATTAATCTTATGTTTATGCATGTTGAGTATGTAAGCTTATGCAAGTTTAATATGATGTATGTTATGTTTGCATGATGCTAAATATGCAAGTTGTGGGCTATGTAATCATATGCATGTTATGCAAGTTCATGGTAATATGCTATGCAAGTTACATGTTTGTTAATATGCAAGTTACATGTTTGTTAATATGCAAGTTACATGTATGTAAATATGCAAGTTACATGTTTGTTAATATGCAAGTTACATGTTTGTTAATATGCAAGTTACATGTATGTAAATATGCAAGTTACATGTTTCTTTATATGCAAGTTACATGTTTGTTAATATGCGAGTTACATGTATGTAAATATGCAAGTTACATGTTTATTAATATGCAAGTTCATGATGACACATTATGCAAGTCTATAAGCTAATATGCAAGTTTGTTATGCAAAATGAATATGTAAGTTATGTGACATATTATATGCAAGTTATGTGACATGTTATGCAAGTTCATATGCAAGTTATGTGTTTGTTAATATGCAAGATGGCACCTTTGAAACATGTTCATTCATATGCAAGTTGACACCTTTTATATGTGTTATATCATGAACGAAATTACGTGGGAACGATGGGGTAATTAAATGCATAAGTTAATAAGATTGTGTGAAATTAATATAATTATGCATAACACAAAATAAATAAACATAGTATGGGAATTTGCCTATTTGGTTAGGTGTACCCATACTATGTGTTGGGAATTTACCTATTGAGTTAGGTCTACCCCATGGGAATTTACCTATTAAGTTAGGTCTACCCATGTTAAGAAAACTTGATTAATTAGGGATAATTAATATAAAATTATGAGGGTGATTAATTAGGTGTAATTAATTGACTAAGACACGAGGTTGGACTCAGTTGTAGCGTAAAACTGCCCGGACCCAACCGGCTTAACCAGTTGCTACAAATGTTAGCCCAATGTGAGAGGTCTTAGGCACAAACTAAATACGTAATTAATGTAAAGACACGAGGTTAGACTCTGTTATGACATAAGGTTGCCCGGACCCAACCGGCTTAACCAGCGGTCATAAAAGACAGTCTAATGTGAGAGGTCTTTACAAAGGTTACGTTCTTAATTAATTAATTAAGAAACACTTAACCACATTAGCATGTAGAGGGACATGAGGGGTTAAGTGGGTGCCTCGGGTGGCATGAGAAAATCTAGTGGTTGCCTTGGGTGGCAATAGAAAATACGATTAGAATACTTAACCAAAATAGAACATGTAATTAAAACATGATTAAAGGGTTAAGTGGGATATACTAGAAAAAGGGACAAGCTTAGGTGGGTAGCTTGTGGAGGCCCATTTCAACCAGTAACCCATACGTATCTTTGTGGGCTCGACCCATGTCGAGGACGGGACACGCATACTGGGCTTGACTGTAAGAGGCAAACGGGTTAGCGGTGGCAACGCAAGTCCAACGGGCTTCATATGCGTGAGTGGGCCCGGGCTGGTAGGTAAGCCGTTGTTGCATCGAGTAGATATAAGCCGTGCACCTTTAGTTTCATCAGGTTGCCACATTGGGGAATGATACATCCCACGGTGGGGCCAGCACGGGTATCTACGTTAGGGAGCCGATCGAATGGGAAGTAGTGTGTACACCTAGTGGATTGTAGGGCCCCGTGGCGCCTACTTGGTCACCTAGGGGTACGCAGGTACTAATTAGTAAATTTTATAAGTCCTTGGGTGGGATCAACCTTTAAGTTAGGAACGACTGGTGTGGTGCAGTTTAGTAATTTACCTTAGGGAGGGTAGATGCGTCTTTATCCTTTATCTTCGTTTAGTTGACTGCTTAGGGTAGCCATTCATCCCTATATGTTACCGTATATCAGTTTATGTCTTCTCTGGTTACTTTAACGATTGTATTGTTAAAGTTATAGGACTCGCTCAGACTTATGTCTGACCCTGTTGTTTTTATCTTTTTCCCAACCCTCAGGTCCTACGGTGGATCCTAGCAGTAGTGGAGCTTGATCGGATTGCTGTTCCAGTCTTTAGGAGCTTGGATAGATGTAAAGCTCCAGTTATCCAGTTATCTTTTCTTTTGTTTGGCTATTGTATGAGAGTGGGATTATGTACTTCTTTATTTTGATGGATATTGTACTTGACCTTTATTGTGGTTTTATGATGTAACCAGACATGTTTTACTTCCGCTGTTATGAGATGATGTTTTAAAATTTCAAGTACTATTTATATCTGTCTTGTTGTAATTTTTCTGTTCTATATTCACTAAAATACTCCACCGATGCTATGGCATTCCCTTAGTGAGTGATCATAGCGGGAGTGGGGTGTTACAATAGTGGTCCAAAGCTATAGACGTCGATAACTCCTTGGCACGCGTCCCGCAGCAAAGCCCAATCATGAAGTGAACTCGTTGATTCCCATCTGAATCTTGAGCTCTAACTTCTCATTTGGACTTCCTTTGCATCTCGGGTTATAGTCTTCACTTCCGGATCGGTCTTCATTCAGTTCGTGGTCATCACCGTCAGATCGTGAGTAACCTCCTCCCCCTGCTCGGATCGTGGCATACTCTCCAGGTCGGGTCGCCATCGTCGGATCGTGCTCCACCTCGGATCGGTTCGCGGATCGCATCGCCTTCACCAGGTCGGATCGGGTCGAGGCACTCCCACTGGTTCGGGTCGTGCTTCTGAAGTGGATCGGGTCGGAAAGCCAGTTCAGTTCGTGCCTTCTATTTGGATCGTGGTCTCCAGTTTCCATCGGATTGGATCGTGAACTTCAGAAGTGGATCGGTTCGTGGTCACCATCCATAGGCGGATCGGTTCGTGGTTCATCAGTACGTGGCGATCGGAGCTGTGATTGGGTCGGTTCGCATAGCATAACGGGCGATCCGATCCGGTGTATTTCCTGCACTTCGTTCCAGCAACTGTTTTTCGCCATTCGGCGGCGTTTTTGACCAAACTAACACTTCCAGACAATCACCAGACATATCATACAGTCATAGCAACATATAGTATCGACTACAAACGCCCAAAACACAAATCATAGCATGTAAAGTGGATCAAACATGGTCAAAACCCCAAATTTTCCCTTAAGCATTTTTAAGTAAATCGAATCATAGGGTTAACAAACCTTAATCAAATCGAACCAAATTTCTAACAGAGGCATAAAATATATTTTTCGAATTTCTAAACATTTTTCCAGAATTTATTAGTGTATAAACTCGCTAATCTTCACTAATTACCCTTAATTACCGTAATTAGTGCAAAAACTATGCAAATCACTCACCTTGGCCACAAACGAAACACCAAATCTGAAATACTCTCTGTTTGGGTCGAATTCCTATGTATAGCAGCAGCTCCCACCTTGCTTTGTTGCTATTTGGCCTTGCTTTGATGTAGTTTAGGCTTAATCTTCACTAAAAATGTGTTTTGGAGAGGTTTTAGAGGATGTAAGCCATTACTAAGGTCTCAAGAAGGTTTGTGGCGGCTCAAAACTGAAATGAAAGTGATAACCTAACCCTAATCAATCCTCCTATAACTCTAAACCCGAAATTCCCCTCTGGGCCTAGCTGCTAATCACCCGGTTAAGCCCAATTAAGCTGTTTTTCACCATCTGAAACTTGTTTCAGCCATATCTCCCAAACAGTGAGTCCGTTTGACTAATGTGACCACTCTACGGAAAGAGAAACCATCATCCGGAGCCAATGGAAGTGGTTTTAGGTCAAAATTCCTTTCCAGTCAAAATTTATGGCCAAAACAGTGCCAACTAGGGGTAAAATGGTCATTTAAAAATCGGGAAAAATCATGAACATGGGAAATGACCCCAATAGTCGTCTCCCAAAGTTACATGACCATACAACTTCGTATGTGACAGAAATAAATATTCTACGATCCTATGATGCGTAGAATGCGGGTCGTTACACTCTCCCCCCGTTAAGAAATTTCGTCCCCGAAATTCCTTAACCCAAAACATACAAAGGATCCCGCATGCCTAACAGCCACGTACAACAATCAAACATGCAAAACAAGCAAACAAGCCTATCCTAGCATGCGGAAAACTAAATCGAAGTCAAAATCTTACCAGGCAAAGAGTTCTGGGTGTGTCTTCCTAATGTCCTCCTCTGTCTCCCAAGTACAATCACTCTCGTCCTCGCTCCACTGTACCTTGACTAGCTTCACCGCCTTCCTTCGAAGTTGCTTCATGTCGTGCTCGACAATACGGGCCGGCTTGCGGTTCCCAACCGCCTCGGGTTCTACTTCGAAGTCCTCTAACTGATCAGGTGAAATAGTCATGTCTGAGTCGTGAACGAACTTCCTTAGTTGGGAAACATGAAATACGTTGTGAACTCCCGCCATTTTCTCTGGTAAGTCAATTCTATATGCCAAATTCCCGACTAGTTCAAGAACAGGGAATGGGCCAACGAATCTTGGTGCCAACTTGCCTCTCCTGCCAAATCGTATTACGCTCTTCAACGGAGAGATCTTGACAAACACCAAGTCACCAACGGAGAATTTTAAGTCTCTTCTTCTCTTATCAGCATAACTTTTCTGCCTATCCTGGGCTGCCTTCATTCGTTGTTGAATGATCTTGATCTTATCTGAAGTTTCCCTCACCACATCTGGTCCAAGCATAAACTTCTCGCCAGTCTCTATCCAACATGATGGTGAGTTACACGGTCTTCCGTACAAAGCTTCAAACGGAGCCATACCAATACTGGATTGGTAGCTATTATTATATGCAAACTCCACTAGATGCAAATGGTCATCCCATGATCCACCAAAATCCAATATACATGCTCTCAAGAGATCTTCCAAAATACGGTTCACCCTCTCCGTCTGACCGTCGGTCTGAGGATGATAGGCGGTACTGAGATGTAACTCTGACCCTAGAGCCTCTTGTAAGCTCTTCCAAAACCCACTAGTGAACAACGGGTCTCGGTCACTCACGTTGCTTTTAGGTACTCCATGAAATCTCACTACCCACTTCATATACAATTCTGCTAACTTAGCTGCCGTTCTGGTCGATTTGACTGGTATAAACCTTGCGCTTTTAGTCAATCGATCCACAATCACCCAAATGCTATCATGTCTCGATCTAGTCCTTGGTAAACCATCGATGAAATCCATCGGGACTTGCTCCCATTTCCATTTGGGAATTTCTAAGGGCTGTAACAACCCACTAGGATTCTTTTGCTCGGCTTTAACTAGCTGGCAATTCATGCACTTGGATATAAACTTCCCAACGTCTCTTTTCATCCCTTCCCAGTAGTAAGTCTGCTTCATATCTCGATACATCTTGTTACCACCGGGGTGTATAGTCAGCTTTGAGTGATGACATTCTCTAAGCACTTCATCCCTCAATCCATTGACATTGGGTACAACAAGCTTTCCATTCTTTCTAAGCCATCTATCTCGATCAAGCCCATACTTGTTCATCTCCTCATCGATACCCATCTCTAACTTGGAGATGATTTCCAATAGGTTAGGATCGTCCCTCTGACTAGAGCCGATCCGCTCAATCAAAGTGGGTCTGATCGTCAAACTTGCTAACATTTCTGGATCCAATTCGCACTTTGGTCTGAAATCAAACCCCGCGATAAACTCCAGTTGCTTCCATTCAAGGAACATAGCCCCTAAGCTGGCATGTCTTCTACTCAATGCATCAGCCACCGTATTGCCCTTTCCTGGTGTGTATGCGATGTCAAAATCATAGGAAGCTAAGAACTCTAACCATCTCTGCTGACGGAGATTCAGATCTTTCTGAGAGAAGAGATACTTTAACGACTTATGATCTGTAAACAGCTCAAATCTTTCTCCCAAGAGATAGTGTCTCCACATCTTTAACGCGAACACGATTGCTGCCAATTCTAAATTATGGGTAGGGTATCTTCTCTCGTACGGTTTCAATTGCCGACTTGCGTAAGCTACAACCCTACCGCCTTGCATCAATACAGCACCCGGTCCGGTACTACAGGCATCCGTGTATACCGTCATCTCTTCATCCCCCTTAGGAATGACTAACACTGGTGCGCTTGTCAACTTGTCCTTTAGACTTTTGAATGCATTCTCGCACCTTTCATCCCAGACAAAAGCTTGATTCTTCTTGGTCAACTGGGTCAATGGTGCTGCTATCTTGGAGAAACCTTGGATAAACTTACGATAATATCCCGCTAACCCCAAGAAACTTCTTACATCTGTTGCATTCTTGGGCGTAGGCCAATCCTGTACCGTAGCCACCTTTGCCGGGTCCACGGCAATACCATTCTCTGATACAACATGGCCCAAGAACCTCACTTCCCTCTTCCAGAAGTGACACTTAGAAAACTTTGCTTTCAATTGGTGTTTTCTCAACACCACCATCACTACTCTTAAATGTCCCTTGTGTTCTTCCTCTGTCCTCGAATAGACCAAAATATCATCAACGAACACAAGGACAAACTTATTCAACTGATCTCTGAATACCCTATTCATAAGATCCACAAAATATGCTGGGGCATTGGTCTGCCCGAATGGCATGACCAACCACTCATAAAACCCAGACGGCGTCCGAAATGCCGTTTTAGCTATACTCTCAGCTTCCACTCTAAGCTGATGAAAACCTATCGCGAGATCCAACTGAGAAAATACTCTCGTGCCACTCAACTGATCAAACAAATCATCTATCCGCGGTAGAGGATACTTGTTCTTCCCCGTCACTCTATTCAACTCGCGGTAGTCTACACACAAACGAAGGGAACCATCCGCCTTGGTAGCAAACACAACTGGTGCTCCCCATTCAGAAACACTCCTTCTGATAAATCCCTTCTTCAAAAGATCGCTGACTTGCACCTCGAGCTCTCGCTGCTCCCTTGGTGCCATACGACGAAGTGGCATCACTATAGGTCTGGCATCTTTTACCAAATCAATACGGAACTCAATCTCTCGGTGTGGTGGAAGTCCGGTCACTTCTTCGAAAACATCCGGATACTGGCCAACCACGGGCAAACCTGACAACTCACTATGCGGAATGTCGAGGGAGTTTAGAAAACTAGCCAATACCCCCTCACTGGGTAGACCACCAAACACTATCCTCCGCCCATCATCCGCTCTAGCTGTCACCAAAAAGCCCTCACAGTCTACCACCACCCCGTATCTTCGGAGCCAATCTACTCCCAAAATAATGCCAAACCCAGTAAAGCCCAAAACAAAGCAATCACAAACAAACATGCATCCATGACTCGATAAGACCACATTACGACAAATCATGCTAAGGCTAGTCGAACCACCAACCGGGTTCGTCACTACTAAAGGTCTATCGACAATCTCGGGCTCCAATCCCAACCTATCTACCAGGTCACTAGATATGAAAGAACTGGAAGCTCCGGTATCAAACAAAACTCTAACAGGAACATCGTAAACAGAAAGCATACCTTGAATGACGACATTCTTTCCCTTCTCCGCCGCTGTTGGGGCATTCGACGAAGAAGGAATAGCATTAAGAGCGTAGGCTTTCACCATTTGTTTTTCCTTAGGAGGCTGTGGACACTTGTCCTTGTGATGTCCCATTTGGCCACAGTTGAAGCACTTCCTATCCGCTGGCTTGGCCCGACAATTACTAGCATAATGGCCCTTCTTACCACAGCTGAAGCACTCAACATCTTGCTTATTCTTTTTCTTCTGGCCATCCTTAGCTTGGTTCTGCTTTCTCTTATTCTGGGAACTACCCTTGCCTCCACCACTTGCTTGTGGCTTTGGCTCATCTGCAGATGCAACCTCAGTCTTCGACTTAGGGTAGAGACTTTCTGATCTTAATGCTTTCCCCACAATCGACTCAAACGTCTCATCGATGTGGTTAATAAGCTTTTCCCCTAAGTACTGATCCAAACCAGTTATGAATTTCTCATTCTTCTTCTCGGCAGTATCAATAAGAGATAACCCATACTTCGACAAAGTGTCGAATTCAGCAATGTACTCCGAGACAGCTCTGCCATTCTGCTTGAGCTCCAAGAATTTCTTAAACAGCACTGACTTCTGAGCAGCTGGAATGAACTTCTCGCTAAAACGAGCTTTAAACTGCTCCCAAGTAATCTGATCTTCGGGAGTAGCTGCCTTTATAGCATTCCACCAATTCATTGCCCGCCCTTGCAACTGACGGGACGCTAGCTTTCTCTTCATCGCATCCTCGATACCCAAATCTTCGAAGATACGTTCGCAACTATCCAACCAATCCTGAACATCCGTGGCCGACTCCGTTCCATGGAACGGCTTCCCACCAAGGCTAGTATAATCCTTATTCAGCTTGACGAAGTCGACTCTTGGCGCCTGCACCATTGGACCACCACCATTTCCACCATTGGGAGCTGCCCTCTGTACATCTCTAAGCATCTCTCTCATGAGGTCAGTAAACATCGTCCTCATGTCAGCAGCATTCCCATTGTTGGCTCCCCTACCAGCACCTCTAGTATATCGGCTCATCGTCAATCTGAAAAAGGAAACGATTAACGACTCCATAGTGGTGCTAGTGCAGTACGACTTCATCCATATACTACTAATAGTATATATATATATATCTCTTAAAAACCAAAGTAATCACAAATACGCTCTCTCGTATACGTATATTATCTCTCCCTGATAACTTCCCTAGGTTAACTACGCAACCTAGAGCTCTGATACCAAGTGTGACGGCCCGCCCCGCACCAACCGACATTTACTCCAAAAGTGCGTTGTACACATGCCCGACTAGCACGAGACGGTCGTCAAGAGAAAGGAAAGAAGGGAATAAACTAATCAAGGAACCTGTAGAATGTCTCACAGCGCATGGAATAAAATATATTAACAACATACTTGACATAAAACAGGTGAGACAGTGTATAAGCTGATAACTAAAATCAACATCAATCATCAGTGCAGCGGAAATCCATATACAGCTTATTATAATTTTCCAAATTTACCGTCTCTAAACAAAAGAAAGCTAAAGTAGAAGATGCACTACCAATGCCCAAGCAGTGATCTCCAACAACACAGGGAGAATATTATATATATTACGTGGAAGCCTCCTGCTCGTCTCCGGATCATCTACCCGTGCATCACCAGCTAACCTGTCTCTAGTCTGCTCGTGTGAGCACCTAGAGTAATAAGAGGAGACATAAAACTCTGGGTCAGACATAAAACCTGGTATGAGCGATAAGCATTTAAACAGAATAATAACAGGTATACTAAACCATACCTGAACTTGGACCTGCAACCAAAGAGTTAGTACCACATACCGTACAATGCTCTAAGGTGCCATAATAAATAGTGTAAGAATACGGGGGTGGGGTGTGTATGTCAAACAATCAAGCATAGCAACCATCCTTATGTCTCTCACTCAGTGCGTAAAGTATACGATATCTACCACTTTGGAACACTAGACAAACTGAGGTAACGACGAATCCCGACTTGTAGAAACCCTGCTATGACCAAGCTAAACATATGGAGTCATGAACAAACATTTCAATGACCCACTTCATTGGTTGTAGCCCTTGGCTCTACCTATGCCATAATGGCCCTGAATCCGCCTTCGTACCTCCTACCATAGTGGTCCAAAGCTATAGACGTCGATAACTCCTTGGCACGCGTCCCGCAGCAAAGCCCAACCATGAAGCGAACTCGTTGATTCCCATCTGAATCTTGAGCTCTAACTTCTCATTTGGACTTCCTTTGCATCTCGGGTTATAGTCTTCACTTCCGGATCGGTCTTCATTCAGTTCGTGGTCATCACCGTCGGATCGTGAGTAACCTCCTCCCCCTGCTCGGATCGTGGCATACTCTCCAGGTCGGGTTGCCATCGTCCGATCGTGCTCCACCTCGGATCGGTTCGTGGATCGCATCGCCTTCACCAGGTCGGATCGGGTCGAGGCACTCCCACTGGTTCGGGTCGTGCTTCTGAAGTGGATCGGGTCGGAAAGCCAGTTCAGTTCGTGCCTTCTATTTGGATCGTGATCTCCAGTTTCCATCAGATCGGATCATGAACTTCAGAAGTGGATCGGTTCGTGGTCACCATCCATAGGCGGATCGGTTCGTGGTTTCATCAGTACGTGGCGATCGGAGCTGTGATCGGGTCGGTTCGCATAGCATAACGGGCGATCTGATCCGGTGTATTTCCTGCACTTCGTTCCAGCAACTGTTTTTCGCCATTCGGCGGCGTTTTTGACCAAACTAACACTTCCAGACAATCACCAGACATATCATACAGTCATAGCAACAAATAGTATCGACTACAAACGCCCAAAACACAAATCATAGCATGTAAAGTGGATCAAACAAGGTCAAAACCCCAAATTTTCCCTTAAGCATTTTTAAGTAAATCGAATCATAGGGTTAACAAAACTTAATCAAATCGAACCAAATTTCTAACAGAGGCATAAAATATATTTTTCGAATTTCTAAACATTTTCCCAGAATTTATTAGTGTATAAATTCGCTAATCTTCACTAATTACCCTTAATTACCGTAATTAGTGCAAAAACTATGCAAATCACTCACCTTGGCCACAAATGAAACACCGAATCTGAAATACTCTCTGTTTGGGTCGAATTCCTATGTATAGCAGCAGCTCCCACCTTGCTTTGTTGCTATTTGGCCTTGCTTTGATGTAGTTTAGGCTTAATCTTCACTAAAAGTGTGTTTTGGAGAGGTTTTAGAGGATGGAAGTCATTACTAAGGTCTCAAGAAGGTTTGTGGCGGCTCAAAACTGAAATGAAAGTGATAACCTAACCCTAATCAGTCCTCCTATACCTCTAAACCCGAAATTCCCCTCTGGGCCTAGCTGCTAATCACCCGGTTAAGCCCAATTAAGCTATTTTTCACCATCTGAAACTTGTTTCAGCCATATCTCCCAAACAGTGAGTCCGTTTGACTAATGTGACCACTCTACGGAAAGAGAAACCATCATCCGGAGCCAATGGAAGTGGTTTTAGGTCAAAATTCCTTTCCAGTCAAAAGTTATGGCCAAAACAGTGCCAACTAGGGGTAAAATGGTCATTTAAAAATCGGGAAAAATCATGAACATGGGAAATGACCCCAATAGTCGTCTCCCAAAGTTACATGACCATACGACTTCGTATGTGACAGAAATAAATATTCTACGATCCTATGATGCGTAGAATGCGGGTCGTTACAATATATTTACAATCAGTAGGATTATACACATGGAATAGTACATAAAATGAATTTGTTGAACCCACAACTGCTTTTGCACAATGGACAAATGAACAAAAGACTATTGCACAAAGCAATTCTAAAGCCATGAATATGTTATTCTGTTCATTAGATAGATTTTAATGGAGTATCAGTATGCAAAATTGCCTATGAAATCTGGAGAATTTTACAAGTTACTCATGAAGGAACTAGTAAAGTTAAACAAACTAAAATAGCAATGTCAGTTATCAATTTGAGTTATCAAAATGAACGAGAATGAGTCTATCTCTAATATGTATTCGTTAACATCACTTGGAAAAACTTATTCTAAAGAAGATCAAGTTAGAAATATATTGAGTTCATTGACTCCAGAATGAGATTAGAAAACTTTGGTAATTGAAGAAGACAAGGATGCCAATGAAATGAAAACTGAGGGGTTAATCAGAAATCTTAATTCTTATGAAGTCCAATTACAGAAGAGAAAGGAAAATATGCCAATTGAGAAAAAACATATTGCATTAGCAATAAAAAATAATTCTGACTCGAGTAGTGAAGACGATGAAGAAACAGCTTTTATGACAAGTCATTTTAGAAAATTTCTAAGATATAGAAGGAAAAATTATAACTAAGAAAGTTCAAGAAGTAACGATGGTCAATGTTATAACTGCAAACCAGGCCATATAAATAAAAAGTGTCCATATCCATATAAATCAACTCAACAATCAGACAACAACAATTCATCAAGAAAGAGAAAGAAAGCATACGTAGCAACTTCAGATGATTTTGATTCATCATCAAGTGATGACGAGCCAGAAACTAGAAATTCGAATATGTGCTTTACGGCAATTCACAATCCAAAAACTTCAAAGAAAAGGATCTTAAAACCGGGCATGCCTTAATTAATTTTTAATATTATCTGGTTGAATGGTTACTTTGTTTGTTTGCTTTGGTTGAATGGTTATTTTGTTTTTTTGCTTTGTTTTGAATCTAAAACTTTAAAATTTAAACTTGAAATTTGAATTTTGAATTCAAAATAATAATATAATAATAAATAACAAATAAAATAATAAAATAAATTTTTGAATGTTTGTTAGGATTGGAATTATTTCAGGAAATCGTTAAACCTGAAATATAAATCGATAATTTAAATTACATTTCATAAAAATTCAATTTCTTTTGAAAATAGGCACAAATGTCGACATACATATGTCCATATGTCGATATATATGACCAGAAATTTGAAATTTGAAATTTAAACTTCAAAGGTTTAAACTTTCAAACTTCCCTCAAACTTTTAATCAACTCCCAAGGTCTGAAAAGGTGTCATTTAAGTCTGAAAAGTTGTGCCTATTCAATTTCTATATGTACAACTATTCTCTCCAACTTTCACTCACAATTCAGAACAATATTCTTCGTATTTATTCCCTTCAAAACTATCAATTCAATGGCTTTCTCAAGTTCAACTCAGAAATTGAAGTTAACCAAAACCATCAAAAGTTATCTTCATAATGACAAAGAAGCTATCAAGAATTATGTTAACTACATAGTGAATGCAAATTAACACGGGTGCTTTCGCGGTCATTAGCGATTTTTCCTCTTACAATATTACATATCTCTTTCAACAAAATGAAGTCTTTAGTCTAACTGACTCACGGGATAATGACGAAGTATGGTATCCTAAGCTTGTCGAGATGTTCTATCCGAATGTTAACCGCGGATTGTACAAAGGCAAAGAAGACCAAATTTGGAGTAGCATCAAAGGCACGCAAATTGTTCTCGATGCCGAACTCTTAGGAAATAGCTTGAATTATCAAAGCATAGGCTCGGATTTTTCGGATTTCGTTATTGATGATACCGATTTAGAGACCTATCATGACTTATTCGAAAGCGATACTCACACGGATTTCAAAAATCACTTTTTCCGTCCGAAAACAAGAATTGTCAACTTCCTCCTCCAACATACCATCACTCCCTACTAGGAAAATTTTAATAATCCAACACTCAATGTCCAAAAAGTGCTCTTTGCTATTTAGGGTTGCTATAACATTAGTTGGGCTGATATGATCTTAATAGTGATCAAACCCATAGAATTGTCATCAAGAGAAAACACTCTCTACTATATTGTTTATCTCGCCTGCATCTTCCAATATTTTGAAGTTGATCTTCATGGAGAAGATTTTGTGCCTATAAAAATGTTTGACTCATCTAACATACATATAATGAAAATTCATCTCACTTTCCAACCATTTGAGACATTCAAAGCCAAGCAAACCCAAATGCAAAAAGTACAAGCGTGAATAGAAGTCAAAGAAGAAGAAACTTCTTAGAAAGTGTTGAGTGTCCAACCAACACTAGACACATTTCCAAAGAGACGATGTTCAAAATTAAGTAATGATTGCCAACAATCAAAATAAGCTTAAGAACAACTTTCAAAAATGATCAAGTTCATGGTCAAGATCGGAAGAAAGCTTGGAATCTCACCTCCCTCATCATCATTCGAAAACTAGTCTATCTAGTTTAATTTATCTTTATGTATTAGCTTATGTATTTATGTTTTACTTTCGAATCTCATATTTAGTATGTCTTAATTAGTTGGATGCATTTGCTTTCTATTAACTAATGAATGGGCTTTTATTTATGTCAAAATCATCTTTAAGTTTCTGTAAAAACTTTAGAATTAATTATATTTTAATATAAGTTCAAATGATTCAAAATTTGAAAAATTCCAAATTTTTAAATAGGGTATGTCAACATACATTTATGTATATGTCGACATATAGAGTTTCAAATTTTAAAACAAAATAACTAACTCATATCCATTCAAAATCCAACGAATTCTGGACCCTAATTAAGCTTGTTTCTTCAAGAAAAATTCATTATTCCATCTCCTTCTTTGTTATTCATTTCCGCTCAAATCCATGGCAAATCCAATTCATAATCTTAGCAAAAATCTTGAAGAAACCTTGAATTCTTTTAAGAATATCCTCTCTATAATTCTACGAAACCAGCGACATTTCGAACTAATCCAAATAAAGATATTTATACAGCAAGAGAAGCACTTTGATGCAATACGATGGCTGATCTCTTCTCTTTTCAGAGACGAAGATAACAATCTCGCTATGGCTCCACCAACGAAAGAAGACGAAGATTGGGAAGTCATCAAGAAGGATCCAATCTTTGGAGAAGATGGTTGGGTTAAAGTTTTAAGAAACGTTTAATTGACTGGTATGGTTGACTTGATTGATTTGTTTGAATTTGATTTGAATTTTAGGATCTAAAATTTGAATATATATTACACATATGGTGTGGTGTGCTTTAATTTTATTTGGTTTGTATATATGATATCAAAAAAATGTAATTATAATATTTTGATTAGTTTGTATTGATAATCTTGATGTTAGGAATTTTTATTATAGGATTATATAGATTAAAGGGATAATACTTTACTCTGATTTGGGAATTGCTTAGTTACTTATAAGAATTATTTACATAATTATATGATTTAGGGGGAGTAGTTTTAGAATTTCTTTTTGAAAATGCCAAAGGGGGAGAAATTATAAAATATGGGATTTATATAGATGAGGGAGTATTTGGAGGATCATTGTAACACCCCACGTCCATTAATGTCACTCTCAAAGGGAATGCATTAACTTTCATGGAGTATTATTGGTGTATAGAAAAGAATATAACAAGACAGGTACATATAATGGTACTTGAAAAATTAAAACAACTTTTATTGTAGCGAAGAAATAGTTTGGTTACATCAAAAACCAACAATAAAACCAAGTACACTTAATATCCACCTTGACAAATCGTTTCCTGAGTACATAAAGTAAAAAAGCATAACCCCAACATAAGTAGTGATAACAGAGATAAGCTGAACTTTACTTCCAGCAATCCAAGCACTTCCAAAAGAGAGAGAAAGATCCTAATCAAGCTCCACTAGCACAATCCCACCTTGAGAACCTTGGTGCGGGGAAAGGAAGAAAAGAGGCGAAAACAAAGTGGGACAAACATAAAGTCTGGCGAGTCCAATAACTTTAACAACATAATTATTAAAGTAATAGGATAAGGCATAAATTGGTAAAACAAGGAATGACTGTGAAACAAATGGGCATGACAAAGTAACCAAGAAAAATAAGATAACTTTAATTGTGCTTCCAACACTATAGGATAATTACTACACTGTACCATTACTAGTCACCCTAAAAGTTGATCTCGCCTTCTGAATATGATAATCGTAATGGTAGTTTCGTGTACCCCTAGCTGTCGCCTGCTCCTATCTCCACTAGTTGTACCAACTACCCTCCCTATAATAATTACAACATTTATTCATAATATGGTAGTTGGACTCCTAGTTGTCTCCATAGGTGCCGCCTGCTCCTATCTCCGCTAGTCGTACCCACTACTTTCCCCATTCGAATGGCTCCCTAACTCGTAGATACCCATGCAGGTCCCACAATGGTTGTATCACTTTCCAAAGTGGCAACCCGATACCACTAAAGATGCACGGCTTATACCTACATGATGCAACAGTGTCTTACCTACCAGCCCGGGACCACGCACGCACATGACCCCGTTGGACTTGCGTTGCCACCGCTAACCCGTTTTTACCTCTTATGATCAAGCCCAGTAAGCGTGTCCCGTCCCCGATCTAGATCGAGCTCACTTAGATACTAAATGGGTTACTGGTTGAAAAGGGTCCCCATGCTTGACACAAGCTTTCCACCTATGCTTGGTCCCCACTAGGATTTTCCACTTAACCCCCTCTTATTCATGTCTTTTTACATGTTTCAACTTGTTTAAGTATTTATAATTATATCCCACATGTCACCCATGTTACCCACTTATTAAATCAACATGTGTCATTGGTTAAGCTTGTCTTAACCCTATCCTCTTATCAGATCAATATATATATTATTGATTAAGCTGGTCTTAACCCTATCCACTTATATATTATTGGTTAAGTTGGTCTTAACCCTATCCAATTATATATTATTGGCTAAGTTGGTCTTAGCCTTACCCACTTATACAATTAATATATTATTGGTTAAGCCGGTCTCAACCCTATCCACTTATCAGATTAATATTTTATTGGTTAAGCTGGTCTTAACCCTACCCACTTATATATTTTTGGTTAAGGTGGTCTTAACCTTACCCACTAATCAAATTAATATATATTATTGGTTAAGCTGGTCTTAACCCTATCCACTTATCAAATCAATATTGCTTAAGTTTGTCTTAACCCTATTCACTTATCATATCAATATTGGTTAAGTTTGTCTTAACCCTATTCACTTATAAGATTAATATATTATTGGTTAAGCTGGTTTTAACCCTATCCACTTATATATTTTATGTATCTTATATATATATATATATATATATATATCGTATAACATGTTTTTACTTAATTTATGATTAAGTACATCTTAGTTCACAAATACATTGGTTAAGAGAATAACTCCCTAAGTATCAACCCCGAAGACCGAAATCAACATCAGATTGGTACTCAGAGAATTACTCAAATCAACCAAACTTCTGTTTGTCATTCATATTCGTCTTTGATCAGCATTAATTAATTATTAATGCATAGACCTCTCACATTAAGTCAATTGCTTATAGCCACTAGATATGCCGGGCGATTCCGGGCAGACTTCCACCACAAGCCAGACTTCACCTCGTGTCTAAGCATCTTTTAATTATGCCTACGACCTCTCACATTAGACTGACGTTTGTGGTTGCTGGATGTGTCGGACGGGTCCGGGCAGTCTTATACCATAAACAAGTTTAACCTCGTGTCTTAGGCGTTTATTACTCATTTAATTTATGCCTTTGACCTCTCACATTAGACTACCGTTTGTGGTTGTTTGATTTGCTAGGCGGGTCCGGGCAGTCTTATACCACAAACGAGTCTAACCTCGTGTCTT
Organism: Allium sativum; assembly: GCA_030737875.1. Classification (NCBI taxonomy): domain Eukaryota; kingdom Viridiplantae; phylum Streptophyta; class Magnoliopsida; order Asparagales; family Amaryllidaceae; genus Allium; species Allium sativum. The sequence continues at coordinate 130,151,693 of CM060912.1, read as the reverse complement.
AGGCATTTATTATTACACATTATTATTCAACCCCAATTTGAATTAACATCCCTATTCAAATTGTCAATAACTTCCAAGTTAATCTATGTCCATAATTGTCACCTAAATTATGTCCATAATTTCTATGCATATAAATTAGGCCAATTAATGTCTCAAATTTATTATATGTTTTAAAGCCATTTTATGCCAATTTTCACAACATTAATATTCAATATTTTCCCATTGCCCCCACATTGTTCGTACGTGTAATACATATAATATGTAGGCTAGCAAATAGCCTAACTCACAAAAACATCACAACTTGCATAACACGTAAAAATAGATCTAACTTCCAAATAAAAATAGGCTGCATAGGTCAAAACTTGCATGATTATAATTTATATAATCATAAATTTGAAAAATCAATAACATGCATAGGCAATAGGCATAATTTGCATAAACCACAAAATGGCATGGATCAAATTATATAAGATATGATTTGCATAGATCTATACACATGAAGGTGAACTTGCGTATATGAACAAGGTTTGCGCATAAACTTGCATATGATCTACATATAAACTTGTATTAAACTTGCATATGCAATTTAGACATGTAAATAAAGACTTATATATGATTCGCATATAATTTTGCATAAAAAATAGCATATGATTCTCATCCAAACTTATATATAAACTTGCATATATAATTTAGACATGTAAATAAAACTTACATTTACACATGCATATGATTTAGACATGTAAATGTCACAAAATGAATCAAATCTAGCATAGGTGTTTTAGACACATGAACCACCATCATGAATTTAAACATGTAAACTAATATCAAGTTTTACATACAAACCCGCATGTGTGTATGTATATATATATATATATACATATATATACACACACTTGATTCACATATAAACTTGTGCATAATTCGCATACAGACTTGCATAAGATTCACATACAAACTAGGATATGTAAAAATAGACTTGTAGAAGATTCACATACAAATTAGCATATGATTTAACATCCCAAACTTGCATATAAACTGATATCATAAAATGAATAAAGTTAAACATATGTAGTTGGACATATGAAATAGATCTACCAACATAAGGTAACAAAACTGTCATATGTTCACCAACAGACGATAACAAAGTTAAATAACATCACATGATTCAACAGACATGCTCTCATAATCCAAGTTATAACTCATCATAATTAATTTATTAATTGTTTTGTGAAAGAAATTGTACTCACAAAGACGGGTTAGAGAAGAGAATGATTCGTTCGTCTTTTGAATTAGAATTCTGACTTGCTAATCCCTAAGCTTTAGGAAGAAGAACTATCCTAGCAGCAGTATGGTGGACAAGAGACTAATTTAGTTTAGGTTTAGGGTTTGAGTCTAGGCACTCTTTTATAGAAGTTTTAATCAACCTAAGCCGTTAGATTATCATAGGAGAAATCCCAACAATCCAGACTAGATAGAGTTATCTAGAACAATCACATCAGCCCTAATGACTCAGCAAAGAGTCAGAAATCGTCAAATTTCAGATCTGCCCGAGGGGGATAGGTCGACCTATATAGGGAGGTCGACCCCCTGGTCGACCTGGCCTGGGGTAGTCAACCTCCAGGTCGACCTGCCTTGGTATTTAATTTTCTGAATTTTGAATTTCTTTTCTGAACTGATTTAATTTATATAAATTTTTGAAACTTCTAAGGGCAATAACTTCCTCATACGATGTTCGATTTATGAAAACTTGGACTCTATTCCAAGCAGAATTATAAGACGAACGCTATGGCGTAACCTGTTTCCCTTAATTTTCATTTTAACATTTAAGTATTCTTTAATTCGTTCTTAAATTTGTTCATTTTAATATTTAAAATCACGGGGTGTTACATTCTCCCCTCCTTAAAGGATTTCTCCTCCGAAATCTCCAAGTTAAGGGGAATGTATATCCTACCATCCAATCATCCATCTACTTAATCATCAAACACAGGCATCCATTATCCTTAAAAGACTTCTAATGTCGTATGAACATATGCAAAAAGTGTGTGTATATGTTCCTTATCTAATGCAAAATCAGGCGGTCTACTGTTTTAGTTGATCTCCTTAATGCAAATCATCATAGTGCCATGCGTCCGTTATGTAAGTGAAAGAATCCTAACGATGCATATTATTTCTACATATGTGCACAACCATTCATCAAAATGCAGCATCCATATGATAACACAACCATTATACATCCGTTAATTTAAATATGCACACACATTTATATGCAATATGAAAGTGATTGAGCCGATCTAGTGCTTAATGTGTGTGTACATGCACCCACTAGCAACCACTTGCATCCATTTGCATCCACCGAACATAACATGTCTCAGACACATGTTTACAACCATAGGGTTTTTCCTAAATAAAGATCGAAGATATCCTCGCAAAGACGTACTAAATGACAGGACAAGTATCAACAAAGCAGTAGGAAAAGGAGAAGTTAAAAACATACCCTTAAAAGATCTTCAAGGATTCTATTCACCCCTTTTTGTTCATCCATCGTCTGTGGATAAGAAGCGATACTTGTACTTGCCGCCTTTTTCATATCACCTTTTCCTCTTGCATCGAAAAGTGCTTCAAGCCTTGTCCCGCAAGCACCGGTATACACTGTGAATGGCTTACTTCCATCTAGAAAAACTAAAACTGGAGCTGTCATCAAAACCCTCTTCAAATGCTAGAAAGCATCGCCATAGTCAACATCCCAAGAAAAAGTCGAGTTCTAAATGCAGTCTTATCTATGTTGTCTTCAGCCACCCTTAGCTGAAGAAATCCTGTAGCCAAATCTAGCTGCGAGAAAACCGAAGCACCAACCAACTGATCGAATAAATCATCCATCCTCAGCAATGGGTGTTTGTTCTTCTTTGTGAGCTTATTCTGTAACGACCAGCATTCTACGCATCAGAGGATCGTAGAATACTTCTTTCTTTTTCATATGAAGTCGTATAGCCATGTAACTTTGGAAGACGACTATTGGGGTCATTTCCCATGTCCATGGTTTTTGCCGGTTTTTAAATGATCGCTTTGCCCCTAGTTGATCTTGTTTCGGTCATAACTTTTGATTGGAAAGGAGTTTTGACCTGAAACCACTTCCATTGATGGTTTACCTTTTCTGAGAGTGGTCATATGTGAAAAACGGACTTATCGTTTGGAAGATATGGCTGAATTAAGGTTTAGAAGGCGAAAAATAGCTTAATTGGGCTTAATTGTGTAACTAACAGCTAGGCTCAAAGGGGGATTTCGGGATTTGGAGTATTTAAGGGCTGTTAGGGTTTAGAGAACACCCTTTTCTCATTTTTCAGCTGTTACTTATCATCCCTCTCAACTTAGTAATGGCCTCCAACATCTAAAACGGCTCTAAACCATTTTCTAATTGAAGATTTGGCTAAATTACATCAAATTGAAGAGGATTAGCATAGGATTGGGAATAGAGCTGCTGTATTGCTTTGGAAACAGTGCCATAACATAGATTATTTCAGATCTAAAGTTAATTTGTGGCCAAGGTGAGTGATTAACATTGTTTCTACACTAATTATGGTTAATTAAGGGTAATTAGTGTTAATTAGCGAATTTAAACATGATTAAATTCTCGAAAAATATTTATAAATTTCGAAATATTGTTTTAGGCCTCTGTTAGAAAATTTGGTTAATTTGGTTAAGTTTTGCTAATCATATCATTAGTTATGCTTAAAAATGATTAAGAGAAAATATGGGTTTTGGCTATGTTTGATCCATTTTAATACATCATATTGTTGTTTTGGTGTTTGTGGTTGATTATACATGTTGTTGTGACTATATGGTATGCTTTGTGATTGATTTGAAAAGTTAGAGTGGTCGAAAACGCCGCAGTATAGCATAAACAGTCGTTGGAAAAGTTGCAGGAAATGTGCATAGTTTCGGACCGGATCGGATCGGGTATGGGGCTCGGATCGGATAAGGGAACTGAGCAAGGGGATTCGATTTGGATCAGAACTTGGCACAAAAGGCTTGGTAAGAAGGAAGGCCATTTTCATCAGAGTTGGAGTTGGGTTCGGATTGGAACTAAGGGCATGGAGAACGGATCGGAAACAAGGGCGTGGAGAATGGATCGAAAACAAGGGCATGGAGATCGGATCAGACTAAAGCTAGCGAGTGGGATCGGATCGACGTAAGTGGAGCTGAAATGAAGGAGCGGAGCCAAACCACGACGGAGAATCCGAACCGAACCGGATGGGGAGACCCGAGCCGAACCAGAGGACCCGAACTGAACCAGAGGACCCGAACCGAACAAGAAATCTGAAGATGATGTATAGCCGAACCGAACCAGACTTACGCTACTTCTATGCGACGACTCTTCTGAAGACCAACTCGAATTCGACCAAAAACCGAGATGCAAAGGAAGTCCAGATGGGAGGTTATTACTCAGGATCCAAATTGGAACTAATGAGTTAACTTCATGAGTTGGGCTTTGCTGCGGGACGTGTGCTAAGGTGTTATCGATGTCTATAACTTTGGATCACTATAAAGTATGGGGTATGTGGACGGATTCAAGGCTACAGTGGCCTAGGTAGGACTATTGGCTATGGAACAATAAGGTGGGGTCATTTGTAAGGATTGATCATGACTCCATGGGGGTAAGCTTGGTGATAGCAATAGTCATACAAGTTGGACTCCGTCACTACCTCGATGGGTCTAGTGATCAAAGTGGTGGATACCGTATGCTTTACGCACTGAGTGAGAGATGTGAGGATGGTTGCTATGCTTGATTGTTTGACATCACTATGACATGCATACCCCCACCCTCGTATCCTTCACACAATATGTTAGTGGCACCTTAGAGTATTGTACGATATGTTGTGCTAACTCTTTGGTTGCATATTCAGGTTCAGCTATGGTTTAGTATACATGTTATTGTTCTGTTTTGCTGCTTATCTCTCATACCAGACTTTTGTCTGACCCAGAGTTTTATGTCTCTTCTTATTACTCTGGGTGCTCTTAAACAGGTAGACTAGAGATAGGTTAGCTGATTATGCACGAGTAGCTGATCCAGAGACGAGTAGGAGGCTCCTACGTATTATCTACATGTATTCTCCCTGTGTCGCTGCTGGTCACTACTTTGGGCATCAGTAGTGTACCTTCCTTATTTGCTTTGGAGACAATTTTCAAAAGTTGTAATAATGACGATGTGGAACATAAGCTGTATTTGGATTTTCTGCTGCTATGATGTTTAGTTTTCAGCTTATGCACTGTCTCGCCTGTTTTATGTCAAAGTATGTTATTATTATATTTTATTCCATGCGCTGTGAGACATTCTGCAGGTTCTTTGTTAGTCCACTGTTAAGTTTCCTTTCCTTTCCTTTCTTTGGTGACCGTACGTGCTGGTTGGACATCGGCACAGCGCACCTTCATTTGAAATGTCGGTTGGTGCGGGGCGGACCATCACATTTGGTATTAGAGCTCTAGGTTGCGTAGTTAACCTAGGGAAAGACACCAGAGAGAGATAGTATACGTATATGAGAGCACATATTTGTGATTATTTTGATTTCAAAAGCTATATATATACACTATTAGTATAGTTAATGTAACAACCCAAATTTTAATAACATGTTGAAACTAGAAATCAGGGTATAATTAACATTTAAAGTGAGAATTATGGGAAACAGGTTGTGCCATTGCGTTCATCTCGGAATTCTGCATGAAATCAAGTCCGAGTTTTTGAAAATCGGAGTACGTATGACCGAGTTATGACCTCTAGAAGTTTCATGAATTTTCAGAATCAAAAACAGCTCAGAAATTCGAATTCAAAATTCGAATTCAAGACCCAGAAGCGGGTTGGGCAGGAGAATTCCCGCCCAGAGCCCAGGTCGACCATAGGGTCGACCTGGGGGTCAACCTCCATGGTCGGCCTGAGTGCGACTGGTTGGTTGGGTAGGTCTGTATGCGGGCCTGTGACATTTTTGATGGTTCAGATCAATTCTAGGGTTAATCTAAGGGCCTAAATAAGTTTCCTGCACCTATATAAACACGCTTAAACCTAACCTAATTCACAACAAATCATTCTGACATTGTTATGCTGCTGAACTCCCTCTTGAACCATGGCCGCCACCCCCAAATCAAAGTGCAAGCATTCAAACTCAAATCAATTCAAAGAACAAAGCTTCAATAATGGTCCAAACAATAAATCAGCATTCTACAACAAATTCCGTTCTTAATTCATTAGCCACAATCTGTAAGTTCTAGTTACTTTTTAGATTTAAACTTGTTAATTATAATATGGCCATGGAATAAAGTGGAATTGGATTTAAGTATGTTTATTGATTCAGATCTATTTCTGTTGCTTCTTGAATCTTAAGTTTTGGGACTTTTCTATTTTCGTTCTCATGTCAAGCTTACGATCTGTTCAGCCTGTTGTAAATCAGTTTTTCTTGATTCATGTTCATATTATAATTATCAAGATCTATCTTTTATGCCAGAGATGATGTTTTTATGCCAGTGTTTTCTTTATACTGATTGTTATACAAATTCTACCTTCCCCTATTTATTTTCTTTCGATGAACCTAGGTCAATTTCGGATCTAGGCCTAAACCTCGATTTGCGTACGATTGAATACGGGAAAATATGGGAATATTGTCTATATTGGATATATATGTTTGGTAGAATTGACGACATAACATGAAACTGGGATTTGAGTATTATCGTTATAATTAAAGTTTGTAAGTTCGGGTAAATTGGTGTAAACATGGAATACATGTAGTTTGGTATGAAACTTGACCTATGTAAAATGGCAAGAATATTGATATATGTAAAACGGCATGAAACTTGGTATGTGTGTAAATTGGCAAAAAATTGGCATACATGTAAAACGGCATGAATTGAACATATGTAAGTTTGGTATGAATTGGGCATATGTAAAACTGACATGTAATCTTGAACTTGGGCATATGTTAATTATGTAAAATTTGGAGTTGAATCATATATGATAATTTATGACTTGGTAAAGGTTTAATATGAACGTGCCTAAGTTGGGTTTTGGGTAGTTGGCATGTATTGTAAATAAAAGGCTATAACTTGGCATAACCTTATAGTGAATTACGATAATAATTTTGGAATACGTTTTGGGGCAAAAACGTGAATTATGAACTTGATATTGGCATATAACTGGAAATATGAACGTGGTTGAAACAGAACATGAACATTTTTATATGTTAAACACACGAACAGATATTGGGGTTTTGGGTGGAATACGATCATTAATGAACCTTTGACACGAGGTTAGACTCAGTTTGTGGTGTAAATCTGCCCAGAACCGCCCGACAAATCTAGTAGCCACAAAGTGTCAATCTAATGTGAGAGGTCGAAGGTCGAATTGTTGGCATAACGATTTATGACACGAGGTTAGACTCGGTTTGTGGTGTAAATCTGCCCGGAATCGCCCGGCAAATCCAGTGGCCACAAAGTGCACGGTCCAATGTGAGAGGTCATGTTTCGTTCGTCATAATGAATGAATCAAGGAATACTAACCATAATAAGGCATGGGTGTGGTTAGAGGGTTAGGTGGGATGACATGGAAATTTGACATGTAGATATGGACCTAAACGGTATGAGTTAAGAACAAGTAAAACTTATAAGTGTGAACTTAACCAATTTGACATGACATATGGGTGGGTTAAGTCAACGTGGACCGATAAACGACACTTGGTAGGGTTAAATCATGAATCACTAGAAAACAATTAACCAAGATAATGTGTTAATTAGACAAGTAGGTGTGGTTAAGTAAATTGAGAACACTTAACCATTATAACATGTCAATTAGACAAGTGGATAGTGTTAAGTAAAGTGAGAACACCTAACTAATACAACAGGTTAGTTAGACAAGTGGTTGCGGTTAAATAATAAAACTTAACCAACATAACATGACAAGCAAGTGGGTAAGGTTAACTTGAATAGATTGATAACACTTAACCATTATAACGTGACTAGCGGATGGGTTAGTTTAACTTGAATGGGTTGATAACACCCAACCGATATAACCTGATGTGTGGTAGGGTTAAGTAAATACACAAGGGTAACACTTAACCATTATAGGGTTGAGTTAACATACACTTAACCAATCTAACATGAGGTGTGGTAAGGGTTAAGTTAACACAAGGGAGAACGCTTAACCGATATAACAAGACATGTGGTAGGGTTAAGTAACACAAGAGAGAACACTTAACCAAGGTAACATGATGGGGGGTGGGGTTAAGTTAACTTGAATGGATAACACTTAACTAACCTGTGGGGTAGACGAATAGACCCTAGGAAAACCCTAGTAGCGGGACCCGTTTCAGCAGTAACCCACATTAGGTATCAACAGTACCCTGAGCTAGGCAGGGTGGGGCACGATTACTGGGCTGATTATAAGTGGTCCAAATGGCGGCGGGTGATGCAACAGTGCAGGTTCCGACGGATTACGGGCGTGCACGTATTTCGAAGTGGAAAATTTAGCCACTGGACATTAGTAGATATAAAGCTGTGCATCAAAAATCGTGTCGGGGTTGCCATCCTAGGGATTGGTACACCCTAGGGTGGGACCAGCACAGGTATCTACAAATAGGGGGCCGCGTGACACAAACAAGAACTAGGTCGAGTAGGAGCCGATCGATTAGGGTATTAAGGATACATCTAACACATTCATGGCGATTGTTGGTTGAGGTGAAATCCTCATATTAGATGTAGTCCTGAAGGCTACCACAACAACGGGGTTGGGATAACCTTAGTATATAACACATGTGAAACATTGTAAAAAAGAGCACATCAATTAAGATAGGTACGGTGGGGACATGAAACTGTCAATATGAGGTGGGACCCTCATCGTGGGATATGTACCTATAAAACTATCATGCGGATTATGGGGGATCACTTATCTTGTAATCATAACTAAGTAAACTAGTTGGAAAGCTAGTTAGGTGGTGCAGAAAATATAGGAAATCAAGGAAAATAATGTAATGGCGAACCTTAGAAATCTTGTGATGTTATACTTGATAGAAACCTTGCGACGTGATACTTGGTAGGAACCTTGTGATGCTACTCTTGATAGGAATTATGGGATGTTATACTTGATTCATCTTGCCTGTAGCTTAACTTGTCATCATGCTTATGTTTATTTTCAGTTTATTCATGCCATGTTATCTTTACCTATTTTGATGTCGAAAGTCACTAGGACTTACTTAGTCTTTATGACTGACCCATTTTGTTTCGCCTCTTTTTCTTCCGTTCCCCCCCCCCTCCCCCATTCGTAGGGTGGGAATACAGCTTAGTTCAGATCTTACTAAGCTCCAAGGCTCTTTCATGTACGAGTTGGATTTCTCCTGGCTATGGCTTGCCTTCCTTTATTGGGGAATATCAGAATTTATTTTTATGCTTCTTTGTTTTTGAGAAAGACAGACATTTTCGCTATGTAATTGGGAATTGGAAGTTGATGGGCTTTTACTGTAAACAATTATATTTAATAAACGATTTGAAGTACTCCTACTTTACTTTCGTTGTTTTATATATGTCTGTCTTGTAATATTTCTGTTCCAATACCCATAATGCTCCATTGAAGTTAAGGCATTCCCTTTGTGAGTGACCTTAACGGATGTGAGGTGTTACATTTGGTATCAGAGCAGAAGGTTACCAGATTGGGCAAAGACTTTTTAAAACCTTCTGAAATTATTTTCAAAACATTTTAAAAAGAAGCATTTCTCTAAGAAAAGTTTTGTTTTACGAAAGGCATATTCCCCAAAGACGTATGCACCATCTTTTGATTCTCTCTTTGAATCTCTTCTTTCTCTTTTTTCACCATAGTTTTGTAGGCGTACGACACATGTCGGAGGGCAAAGAAGTGCCCAACCTCCATCTGTAGCCGCAGTAGTTCCATCTGCGACTAATCTTATTTCAAGCTTGGTAGGGTTGCTGTGCGATGGAGGGAGCTTTCGAGAAACCTTCCAACAAGCTATACAAGGATAGTAAGAACGAGGATAAAGAACACAATCCTAAGGACGAGAAACTTGTTGATATGGCTTAATTCACGAAGGAGGAAAAGGTGAAAGAAAAGAGCCAAAGTGAAAGAATAATAAAATCCATGACAAGAGAGAGAGTATCTTTAGTATGGAAAAAAAAGGACATGTAGTTAAGTATTATAGGACAAGGACAAGGGCAAAGGATAGGATCGTCGAGAGATCAATTATATGCTCTCACTACTAGCATACCTAAGAGAGGTGGTAATGTTTCTGTTAAAAGTTTAGCTTTTCTTTTCTATCATACCGTGGGAACTCTGTTTTTGAACATCGCATCCTTTTTTCTGCTTCGATAGTTGAGTCTCTGCACCTTAGTACTTGTATAGTAGAGGATCCCATTTTTTGTCTCAAATCCTATTGGGGAATCGGCTCATTTATTCATGACTCGTTTGGATTTGAGAAAGTATATGCTAAGTGTTGAGTTTTGAAGTAAAGCTTATGTTTTTGGGCCATGGGTTGATTCTAGGGATGGAGTGATTATCCAGAAATGGTACCATTCTCGAGTATGAAAAGAGGGTAGTTAGGCTCTTGACTTGCCTCGGTAATGCCCTCGAAGTCTAGTTTAACCCTTAGGGTTCTTCCATTCTTAGTTACCTAGAATCTCTTGATACATTTATCAATCCGCTCGAGTAGTGTTCGCCACTAAGGCGGATGGTTCATTTCGCTTATGCGTAAGTTATAGAAAATCACCTTAGTAAGTACATTTGGCAACATGGTTGACATTGTTTGTTTACAAGAGATAGTTCTTCTGCGTGGAATACCTTATAGTAAGTAAATGAGATCCAGGATTCACTAGTGAATTTTGGAAAGCTTGTATGAAACCATGAGTACGCAGTTATGTTTAAGCCGAGTATACTAGAAAAAGAATAAGTGAAAGTGGAACGAGAGACGATAGTGAAATGAGTTCCAACTCATATTTTGGAAATAGGAATTAAGAAGCTACGAAATTGTGAAGTTAAAGACGGTCAAAGAACAATGGGGTTAAGGAAATGCGACTTAGAAGATTGAAGACTAGATACGCGCATCATATCTCTTTTTAAGAGTATATCCTTGATCCCTCTTTTCCCTGTAGAGCTTACTTGCATGCTATCTTTTAAGTATATCCTCTCGGTCATATTCTCAATCCTACTTCTGTTGCAAAACCCATAGGGATCGTCTGTTAGTAATACATGTTGTGGCTTGGGGGTGTCCGTTGGGTTGAGTAATTCTTTGGGTGTCAGTCTGATGTTGATTTCGTTCTTCGGGGCTGGTGCTTAGGGAGTTCTTCTCCTAATCAGTATAAAGGTGACATAGATTTCCAGTTTTGACATTGCCTAATGGGCACAAATTTTTTACTTGCTTCTATTATTCGACTATATCTTTAAGCAGGAACAATTGGGTGTAAACATGTGTTTGAGACATGTTATGATTGATGGTTGCAAGTGGTTGCAAGTGGTTGCAAGTGGTTGCTAATGGTTGCTCGTGGATGCATATACACGCACATTAGACACTAGATCGGCTCCGTCACCTTTCATATTGCATATGCATGAGTGTTTTTATGGATGAAATTAAATGTGTTGTCATGTGGATGTTGCATATGGGTGGATTTTTGTGCACACATATAGTGTTTATGTGATTAGGGCTATTTGCATACATGTTGGACTCATGGCACTAATACTATTTTGCATAAAAGAGATCAATCAGGCCTGATCATTTGCATTAGATAAGGAACATATACACACACTTTCTGCATATGTTCATACAGCATTAGAAATCTCTTAAGGACAATAAATGCCTGTGATTGATGATTGAGTAGATGGATGATTGGATGGTAGGACACATTCTTCTTAACCTGAAGATTTCGGGGATGAAATCCTTTAAGGAGGGGAGAATGTAACAACCCAAATTTTAATAACATGTTGAAACTAGAAATTAGGGTATAATTAACTTTTAAAGTGATAATCATGGGAAACGGGTTGCTCCATTGCGTTCGACTCGGAATTCTGCATGAAATCGAGTCCAAGTTTTCGAAAATCGGAGTCCGTATGACCGAGTTATGACCTCTAGAAGTTTCATAAATTTTCATAATCAAAAACAGCTTAGAAATTCGAATTCAAGACCAAGAAGCGGGCTGGACGGGAAAATTCCCGCCCAAAGCCCAGGTCGACCATAGGGTCGACCTGGGGTCGACCAGGCCAGACCAGGTCGACCATAGGGTCGACTTGGGGGTCGACCATAGGATCGACCTGGGAGTCGACCTCCCTGGTCGGCCTGGGTGCAACTGGTTGGCTGGGTGGGTCTGTTTGCGGGGCCTGTGACGTTTTTGATGGTTTAGATCAATTCTAGGTTAATCTAAGGGCCTAAATAAGTTTCCTACACCTATATAAACACCCTTAGACCTAACCTAATTCACAACAAATCATTTTGACAATGTTATGATGCTGAACTCCCTCTTGAACTATGGCCGCCGCCCCCAAATCAAAGTGCAAGCATTCAAACTCAAATCAATTCAAAGAACAAAGCTTCAACAATGGTCCAAACAATAAATCAGCATTCTACAACAAATTCAGTTCTTAATTCATTAGCCACAATCTGTAAGTTCCAGTTACTTTTTAGATTTAAACTTGTTAATTATAATATGGCCATGGAATAAAGTGGAATTGGATTTAAGTATGTTTACTGATTCAGATCTATTTCTGCTGCTTCTTGAATATTGAGTCTTGGGACTTTTCTATTTTCGTTCTCATGTCAGGCTTATGATCTATTCAGCCTGTTGTAAATCAGTTTTTCTTGATTCATGTTGATATTATTATCAAGATCTAACTTTTATGCCTGAGATGATGTTTTTATGCCAGTTTTCTCTCTATACTGATTGTTATGCAAATTCTACCTTCCCCTATTTATTTTCTTTCGATGAACCTAGGTCAATTTCAGACCTAGGCCTAAACCACGATTTGAGTACGAATGAATACGGGAAAATATGGGAACATTGTCTATATTGGATATATATGTTTGGTAGAATTGACGACATAACATGAAACTGGGATTTGAGTATTATCGTTATAATTAAAGTTTGTAAGTTTGGGTAAATTGGTGTAAACATGGAATACATGTAGTTTGGTATGAAACTTGACCTATGTAAAATGGCAAGAATATTGATATATGTAAAATAGCATGAAACTTGGTATGTGTTTAAATTGGCATACATGTAAAACGGCATGAATTGAAAATATGTAAGTTTGGTATGAATTTGGCATATGTAAAACTGACGTGTAATCTAGAACTTGGGCATATGTTAGTTATGTAAAATTGGGAGTTGAAACATATACGATAATTTATGACTTGGTAGAAGTTTAATATGAACGTGCCTATGTTGGGTTTTGGGTAGTTGGCATGTATTGTAAATAAAAGGCTATAACTTGACATAACCTTATAGTGAATTACGATAATAATTTGGGAATGGTTTTTGGGGCAAAAACGTGAATTATGAACTTGATAATTGGCATATAACTGGAAATGTGAACGTGGTTGAAACACGAACATGAACATTTTTATATGTTAAACACATGAACTGATATTGGAATTTTGGGTGGAATACGACCATTAATGTGACGGCAGGGAATTTCGCTCGGTCCGAACCAGTCGCTAAACCGATCCAGGCCGTTCGAAACGCCTTATCGTTTGAGAACACGACAAATCAGAACGCATACAGAAGAACATTACATTGTATATTACAACAATGCATCAGATTACAAGAATATACAGAGTATAAATGAATATTACACAGAAATATCAGAGATTTAAATTACATTTAAATACATAGCAGCGGAAAATAATACAATACACAATTAGAAGAGATATACGGATACAAAGCTTTCCGGATATCGTTCCAGCTGTAAACCAGGATCCTGTGAATATAAATCTGCAAAACCAAAACTACTAGCTGCCCGTGTCAAAATAGGGGCACCCAGAGTTTAGGTTAAAACAATAAACTCCAGGTCAGTCATGGGACTGGTGTGAGAACTAAAACAGTTATAATTCTTTATTTTAAAGTTCGGTAAATCAAGGGACCACGCCGTATAACACGGAACGGGTTTCCTCCCAAGAATACCAGTGCATAAAACAAACAGCGCAATGCTAAATAAAGAAAAATGAAGCTGTTATAAGACCCAGGTCCCATCACACAATGCAACGCAAGCCGGAGGATAGGGTTTTTACCTTATAACAGCCAAAGCATGCTTGATACGTTTAAAACAAATCATTTGATACTATAATAAGTGCATAGCGTATAAAACAACTTCAAATCATAAATATCAATCATAGGCGGCATGAGTGCCCCATCCTACTATGTCACCATACTAGGTTCTACAAATAAAACCGCAAATGTCACGTATTTGGAAATTGGATTTCCGTCTATGAACCGAGGCAAAAGATAGTCCTCAACCGATTCGAGACGCTCTAGCCCGTGTCTCAGGAACAGAACGCATCGTCCCTTGGAGCGACAGGGCCGGTCCACCGATGTGGATTAAACTTAAACCCTGAACACTGCGTTTCCCCACCCTTTGGGGTGTCAATGAGCCAACGAATGACTCCATCGGTTCGAGAACGACCGATCAATCCGAGGCGCCTCGCAACAGCAACAACCACATAAGTCAAACTCGTCAGGGCGTGTAAAACCACTGACGCCACTTCAAAGTAGAAAGAAACGCATGCCCTCCCTGAGGTCCGTCTCCCGTTTTTGATTCATACCGGGTGTGAAACTCGCGAATCCAACGTTACACGAAGCTACGCCACAAAGGCCGTGCTTCGATCATCAACCACAAGACTTTGCTTTTCAACAGAAGCCTCGATCAATTGCCACTTAGGCATGCCACACAGGCAATTCACTCCATGCGTTTGATATCCATCAATATATAACCCCTGAGCTCGTACGTCTCAGAGAAGGGCGTTAAGCAAGAGAATAAATTCTCCGCCGCCAAACAGATATATATTTAATAGAAATCAATCACACAGACTAAAATCCAATGTCAGACACACAGTCCATTTACAAGTCCGTTCTGGGGCTGAACGAAACCGGAGGCACCTAGTACCTCGCATATCCATCGATCTCCAAGTACGTCTGGACGATCACAAACTGTTTCCATCTTCTTGGGTGTACAGCCCAATCAAGATCATCAGTAATCACCCAAACGACGTGAAGACCTCCGGTCTTCCACCATCGTCTTCATCTTCGACTTATCGTCGTATCAGTTATTCAGAATGGGATAAACCCGGTCTTCCCGAATAACTCGCGTATATTTTAAATAAGTGTTACACAAACACAACATACGCCTCATTCCAATCCATCAGTCACTAACCGTAAATTAATCAAGAGAATAATTCCCCAAATATTAACCCCGAAGGCCGAAACCAACATCAGATCAATATCCAGAAAACCATTCTACTTAGCTAACCGACAGTTAGTTTCTAATTTCACATTCATGGGGAAAGGTTCCCATTAATTTTATCAAAGATAAATTCTTGAATTTATTCTTTAATCAACTTTTGAATATCAATTCAAACTAGTCGAGATTAGCGAACCTTACCGAAGTAATCATTTGTTTTAATTTCCCAATCCCAACCTATTCATCCCATGAAGTAAAACTGGTTATACTTCATATCTAACACCACGGTGTTATTGGTAAATTCAATTACCATTTCACGTTCAAATCTAATTAAAGATTTAACTATCGCCTGGAGCAAAACTGGTGATACTCCATTTCGATTATTTCAATCTAATTAAAGATTCATTAAAACTCCACTTAGTTTTAATCGTTAACTGGGTTAAAGAATCAGTGTCATTTAAAACACGGTTCACGATAAACCCAAAATCACATTCCATTAATTATCGGGTTAAAGAACAAGTGTTATTTAAAACACTGTTCACGATAAACCCAAAAATCAATATCAATTCTATTCCAATTAAATATTATTTAATTGGTACACTTCATTAAATCTAAATAAAAAGATTTAATCATTTCTCAACTGGGTTCAAGAACAGTGTTAGTGAAGACACCATTCACGACAAACCCAAATCACATTCGATATTCAATACAAGGCTCTGGATAGAAAATATATCGGCTTATATTCAATATCGAATTCTACGACTAACAAATGACGTATTGGAAATAACGATATAAATATATATCTTTCAAATTTCCATAACAACACCTGTATAATCACGAATTCCAACATCGAAATATTCCGAAGACAATTTCGATTCAAATCCCCTCCAATGCAATCATTGGATATTCTGGTTATTTTCAAAACCCTTTTCAAATTCAATTTATTTATTTAAAAATAAATAGAATTATAATTCTAGTTCAAAACTAGTTCATTTCGATAAAAATCTATTTTTATCTTTTCAAATATGGAGTTTTTCATCCCAAATCTTCACAAATCATTTCTTATGATTTTACACAAATTATTACTATTTTTAATAATTTTATCAAGGCCCGTACAGTCGATTTCCATTAATGGCCATCGAACTGCACTTATAGCGACCTTTTTCAAATTTGATTTGGACATAATTCCAAATCCAACCGTTAGATTTCTAATTTATCACATTCGTTAGAAAGCTCTTTTCGATACGAACCCAACGGTTCCGGTTTTAGGAGAATCCGACGGTCGGATCTCCCGTAATGTCCGTTTGAAATAAATGGTCGAAATTCACGAACTGCCGCGGCGCGGCGCGTTCTATTCAGGCCATTATATTATATATATAATATATATAATATATACTTCGTCGATTTCTATTTAAAACGAATTATATAAATAGTTTTGAATTCGTTTCAAAAACATTTTCAACTTCCTTTTCAATTCAAATCACAATTGAATTCTTCTTTATAGATTCGTTTTAAAATTCATTTCTATTCAATTCAAATTTCAATTCAATTTGAATTCGTTTTCAATTCAATTCATTTCGAAATCGTTTTCAATTCAATTCATTTCGAAATCGTTTTCAATTCACTTTGAATTCATTTTCAATTCAATTCATTTCGAAATCGTTTTCAATTCAATTCATTTCGAAATCGTTTTCAATTCAATTCATTTCGAAATCGTTTTCAATTCACTTTGAATTCGTTTTCAATTCAATTCATTTCGAAATCGTTTTCCATTCACTTTGAATTCGTTTTCAATTCATTTCGAAATCGTTTTCAATTTAATTCATTTCGAAATCGTTTTCAATTCACTTTGAATTCGTTTTCAATTCAATTCATTTCGAAATCGTTTTCAATTCACTTTGAATTCGTTTTCAATTCAATTCATTTCGAAATCGTTTTCAATTCACTTTGAATTCGTTTTCAATTTAATTCATTTCGAAATCGTTTTCAATTTAATTCATTTCGAAATCGTTTTCAATTCAATTCAAAATATTCGATTTCGAAATCACTTTTCAATTTCAATTCGAATTCATTTATATTCAATTTCAATTCGAATTCATTTATATTCAATTTTTCAGATTTTGAAATCACTTTCGATATTCATTATAAAACGAATAAAATCGATATAAATATCGTTCACGTCAAAATGGCGTCAATCTAATCAACACGGCTTCATAAATTTCTATTTTCAAATATTCTATTTCAAATATTTCTTTTTCAAAATAGTTGTTATTATCAAAATATTTCGTTCAACACATGACCAATCTCAATGAATGAGTACTGTCAACACATGAACTTTTATTTTATAATATTCTTTATTTTTCAAATTGGAATGAGGCCCAATCAATTACCATATAAAGTTAATTATATGGATTTTCATGCCACACATGTATATAATTACATTGAAAAATAATCAACCATCAACCAAAGTGCAGTACACTGTATAAGCATCAATTATAGATATTCAACGCTTATAACAGCCTGTCAATCAATCGATCGACACATTTAATCAATCAGGATGAGTGAACTTCAAATTTCATCCCAACACCCATGTAGGGTTTCAAACAGTCAAACGCATATTTTATTTGTGCAGTTGGGCGATGTGTAAAATTTATCGTCCCAATCAATGTCATTCAAATAGGTGTACATAAACAAACCGTCCGGTTTATAAATGAATATTTTATTTTATTCACTTCACGTTAAAAATTATATTTTTAACGATAAAACATTTTATTTCAACCTATGAATTTCTATTCAATTCATTTACACAATAAAATGATATTTTTATTTTTCTAACATATTTTAGAAAATTTCGGTGGCATAACGGCACGATACTAGAAACGGGACGAGGCCTAGCCTTATCCCCGGTCTAGTGAAGGCCCACGCCATTCACACATCAATCAAATCAATTCGTTATGCAAACCACAAAATTTGGAGTAAGAGTCTAACCTAGCCTTACTCCTTCGCCTTATAACGGCGCACGTCTAATCCTAACCAATTTATCGATTCGATTTTTCACACCACAAACCACATTCAAACCAATATCGCAATCAATAACCAAACAGCCAAACAAACAAGTCCATGGTCTGTGGACGATTGTGTCGGGTGCTACTAAGCACCGTCTGCATCCTAGTATATATATATAACTAGAAAAGAAATTGAAAGGTGAGAAATTCTCACATTATAGCTATCCTAGCTCCACGGCTCTTCTTTTGCAGAAGTCTTCGTCGTTTCGCCTTTTTGTCACCTTCGTTGCTGCTTTCACTACATACGTAAAAATCACATTTTTACTTCGCTATTCAATATATAAAAATCGAATTTTTACTTCGAAGTTCAATATATAAAAATTCTATTTTTCTATCGAAGTTCAATATATAAAAATTCTATTTTTCTATCGAAGTTCAATATATAAAAATTCTATTTTTCTATCGAAGTTCAATATATAAAAATTCTATTTTTCTATCGAAGTTCAATATATAAAAATTCTATTTTTCTATCGAAGTTCAATATATAAAAATTCTATTTTTATATCGAAGTTCAATATATAAAAATTCTATTTTTATTTCGCTACATATACAAAGATGATATTTTTAATCTTCCTATCATGTAAAAATTATATTTTTACCTTGTTATAAATTAAAAACCATATTTTTAGAAATAAAAATCATATCTTTTTATAGATAGAAAAAATCTCACCGTTTTAATCTTAAAGATCTAACCTTTTCATTGTTTTTAAAATGAAATCTTTCATAAATTAAACTCTCAACTTATAAAAAAACAGTTTTTACTTTATATAATTTTCAGTTTTCTAAACCTATAAAAAAAATAGTTTTTAAAATCATTTAAAATCAATTTTAAATCCTTTTAAACAAAAATTAGTTTTAAACCTAATTAAAAACAAATCAGTTTTTATATTTTCCTAAAAAAAAATCAGTTTTAATATTCTTAAAAAAATCAGTTTTTATATTTTCCAAAAAAATCAGTTTTTAAGTTTTCCTAAAAAATCAGTTTTTAAGTTAAAAAAAATAAAAACAAAATAAAATGGAAATACTTACAATCGAATTCAGAGGGGGGGGGGGGGGGTTCCATCGCTGGCGGAGGACGTCGTCGGAGGGAGCGGGGTCTGGGGTGGCGGATGGGGGGTGCGTCGCTGGTTTTCAAGAAGGGGAGGAGGGAGAATACGGAGGAAAGAGGCGCGAGGGGGGCGGCGCCTGGAGGGTGGCGTGGCGGTGGGTGGCAGAGGGCAGGGCGACTTCGATTTGGGGGAGGGCTGCGAGGTGGCGGCGGCTCCGATCCTTTCGTCGTCGTTTCTTTTTTTTTTTTTTTTCTGATTTAAATGATTTTAGTCGGGGGGGGGCCTGGTAGTTAAGGGGAGAAGATATTTATTTTTATTTTTTTTATTTAATTATTAAAAAGTTGACTTTCACATACGACCTCGAAACGAGGCCCATCGCCTGTCGCCCATAGCGTTTTACCCCCACTCCGAACACAATGGGATATGTATCGCAAACTGATTTGATCGTTACAGCCAGTTTCCTTTTGAATTTTCTTTTAAATCATTATATTGAATTTTAAACGCACATTTCAAATTACCGGGGTCACATACTAACTAGAAAAATTCCAGAAAAATATTTTCTAGCTTCGTATTGACGATACGGTCCTAACAAAACCAGTTTCGTCGAATTCTGAGATCGTATGAAAAATGGCCAATTTCCAGTCGATTAAAATCAACTGAAACTGGTCAAACGCGTTTTCTTTTGCCACGCTCACATATTGATTCAGAAAATTATGAAATTTGGAATCTAGCAATAATTTGACATCACGGACCCAACAAAACTGGTTTCGTCGAAATCCGAGGTCATTTGCAAAATGTCCATTTTTAAGGGCCTGAATTCCATAGCGACTATTCAGAATTTTCAACTGGACATATCTTTTGATTCCCGCTACGAAATTTTGATTTTTCGGATTCGTTGGAAAGATATTCACTATTAAATTCCATTATTTTTGGTTTCACTAAAATCCAGATTGTTTTGCACCCGGTACATTCAATTGAAGTTTGAAATCGAATTATCGAACTACCGCGCCATTTTCAATTCTATTTATAATTATATATAAATATTTATATTCTAACGACGACGTATATAAAATATACGTTCGAATTATATTCAAAATAAATTTCCTCGTCGATATTATTTAAAATAATTCATTTTAAATATTCAAAATTCGCTAAAATTGCCAAAATAAAAATTTCAAACTGGCTCGCATTTTACGGGTTGTTACAATCTCCCCCACTTAAAACTTTTCGTCCCCGAAAAGGAACAAAGTCGAAAGTGGTTTGATTAATCAACTCTACGTTCGATCT
Organism: Allium sativum; assembly: GCA_030737875.1. Classification (NCBI taxonomy): domain Eukaryota; kingdom Viridiplantae; phylum Streptophyta; class Magnoliopsida; order Asparagales; family Amaryllidaceae; genus Allium; species Allium sativum. Next base: position 130,130,871 of record CM060912.1, on the reverse strand, counting down.
GGCTTCCATTCTCCAACTTTTCAGTTTCTGAGAATTTTCAAAATTTCAAAAATTTGGCTAACACCCTAAATTTTCGAAAAATTTCGCCATAACCTCCCCTGCAATGGGAGCATCGGGAAATTGCAAATAGCGTTCCCGGTCCTTCAGATCTCAAAAAGAAAAAGAAAAAGCCAAGCGGCTAGCCAATAGGCTCATAAAATCATCATCACCCAAACAAAACAGTAAATTATGTAATAAACATGTACCTATTTGTCGGGCAAACAAATTTTATTCTCTGCTCTAGCCTCCTTGCTATGACCTGTTCAATGATATATATGTATATGCAAGCAAATGCAACCAATTTTCAATATAATTCAATATTTGGTTCAGTTAGGCTAAATGGTTCAAAATCATCAAACAAATAAACAAGCAACACAAACATCAATCAATTAGTGAATTAGAGTTTCAAATTCATAATTTTGATACATATACAAAAAATCATGTTTTTGATGTCAAATCACAACAATAAGCCCTATCTAATTTTGGGTTCTCACACCAGTCAATAGGAAATATATAGATATCACACCTTCGAAACACGAATACCAATTCTGATGATGTTCGAACTATCATCAGAATCATCTTCGGGCGACTAGAGTGTGATTCTATATCTATCCAGTATATTAAAACCTCGAATAGACGCTAGCTAGGCGCGTACGCAAAATCTTTATATATTGGACTGTCCTAATCAATATAAATAAATAATCAAATACGATTAAGTGATTTAGATTTTCAAAACTAAATTTGTTTTCATTTGAAAATTTACTCCTCACACTCGTTCTAGGATACTACTGATCCCATCTCTAACGAGTCATTCTAATTGGATATTACTAATCCAATATCTGATGAATTCTTTCATAGGGTTCTAATGTGCCTTGTTCTCTGCTTTGTAAACCAAAGCTCTGATACCAACTGTGACGGCAGGGAATTTCGCTCGGTCCGAACCAGTCGCTAAACCGATCCAGGCCGTTCGAAACGCCTTATCGTTTGAGAACACGACAAATCAGAACGCATACAGAAGAACATTACATTGTATATTACAACAATGCATCAGATTACAAGAATATACAGAGTATAAATGAATATTACACAGAAATATCAGAGATTTAAATTACATTTAAATACATAGCAGCGGAAAATAATACAATACACAATTAGAAGAGATATACGGATACAAAGCTTTCCGGATATCGTTCCAGCTGTAAACCAGGATCCTGTGAATATAAATCTGCAAAACCAAAACTACTAGCTGCCCGTGTCAAAATAGGGGCACCCAGAGTTTAGGTTAAAACAATAAACTCCAGGTCAGTCATGGGACTGGTGTGAGAACTAAAACAGTTATAATTCTTTATTTTAAAGTTCGGTAAATCAAGGGACCACGCCGTATAACACGGAACGGGTTTCCTCCCAAGAATACCAGTGCATAAAACAAACAGCGCAATGCTAAATAAAGAAAAATGAAGCTGTTATAAGACCCAGGTCCCATCACACAATGCAACGCAAGCCGGAGGATAGGGTTTTTACCTTATAACAGCCAAAGCATGCTTGATACGTTTAAAACAAATCATTTGATACTATAATAAGTGCATAGCGTATAAAACAACTTCAAATCATAAATATCAATCATAGGCGGCATGAGTGCCCCATCCCACTATGTCACCATACTAGGTTCTACAAATAAAACCGCAAATGTCACGTATTTGGAAATTGGATTTCCGTCTATGAACCGAGGCAAAAGATAGTCCTCAACCGATTCGAGACGCTCTAGCCCGTGTCTCAGGAACAGAACGCATCGTCCCTTGGAGCGACAGGGCCGGTCCACCGATGTGGATTAAACTTAAACCCTGAACACTGCGTTTCCCCACCCTTTGGGGTGTCAATGAGCCAACGAATGACTCCATCGGTTCGAGAACGACCGATCAATCCGAGGCGCCTCGCAACAGCAACAACCACATAAGTCAAACTCGTCAGGGCGTGTAAAACCACTGACGCCACTTCTAACTAGAAAGAAACGCATGCCCTCCCTGAGGTCCGTCTCCCGTTTTTGATTCATACCGGGTGTGAAACTCGCGAATCCAACGTTACACGAAGCTACGCCACAAAGGCCGTGCTTCGATCATCAACCACAAGACTTTGCTTTTCAACATAAGCCTCGATCAATTGCCACTTAGGCATGCCACACAGGCAATTCACTCCATGCGTTTGATATCCATCAATATATAACCCCTGAGCTCGTACGTCTCAGAGAAGGGCGTTAAGCAAGAGAATAAATTCTCCGCCGCCAAACAGATATATATTTAATAGAAATCAATCACACAGACTAAAATCCAATGTCAGACACACAGTCCATTTACAAGTCCGTTCTGGGGCTGAACGAAACCGGAGGCACCTAGTACCTCGCATATCCATCGATCTCCAAGTACGTCTGGACGATCACAAACTGTTTCCATCTTCTTGGGTGTACAGCCCAATCAAGATCATCAGTAATCACCCAAACGACGTGAAGACCTCCGGTCTTCCACCATCGTCTTCATCTTCGACTTATCGTCGTATCAGTTATTCAGAATGGGATAAACCCGGTCTTCCCGAATAACTCGCGTATATTTTAAATAAGTGTTACACAAACACAACATACGCCTCATTCCAATCCATCAGTCACTAACCGTAAATTAATCAAGAGAATAATTCCCCAAATATTAACCCCGAAGGCCGAAACCAACATCAGATCAATATCCAGAAAACCATTCTACTTAGCTAACCGACAGTTAGTTTCTAATTTCACATTCATGGGGAAAGGTTCCCATTAATTTTATCAAAGATAAATTCTTGAATTTATTCTTTAATCAACTTTTGAATATCAATTCAAACTAGTCGGGATTAGCGAACCTTACCGAAGTAATCATTTGTTTTAATTTCCCAATCCCAACCTATTCATCCCATGAAGTAAAACTGGTTATACTTCATATCTAACACCACGGTGTTATTGGTAAATTCAATTACCATTTCACGTTCAAATCTAATTAAAGATTTAACTATCGCCTGGAGCAAAACTGGTGATACTCCATTTCGATTATTTCAATCTAATTAAAGATTCATTAAAACTCCACTTAGTTTTAATCGTTAATTGGGTTAAAGAATCAGTGTCATTTAAAACACGGTTCACGATAAACCCAAAATCACATTCCATTAATTATCGGGTTAAAGAACAAGTGTTATTTAAAACACTGTTCACGATAAACCCAAAAATCAATATCAATTCTATTCCAATTAAATATTATTTAATTGGTACACTTCATTAAATCTAAATAAAAAGATTTAATCATTTCTCAACTGGGTTCAAGAACAGTGTTAGTGAAGACACCATTCACGACAAACCCAAATCACATTCGATATTCAATACAAGGCTCTGGATAGAAAATATATCGGCTTATATTCAATATCGAATTCTACGACTAACAAATGCCGTATTGGAAATAACGATATAAATATATATCTTTCAAATTTCCATAACAACACCTATATAATCACGAATTCCAACATCGAAATATTCCGAAGACAATTTCGATTCAAATCCCCTCCAATGCAATCATTGGATATTCTGGTTATTTTCAAAACCCTTTTCAAATTCAATTTATTTATTTAAAAATAAATAGAATTATAATTCTAGTTCAAAACTAGTTCATTTCGATAAAAATCTATTTTTATCTTTTCAAATATGGAGTTTTTCATCCCAAATCTTCACAAATCATTTCTTATGATTTTACACAAATTATTACTATTTTTAATAATTTTATCAAGGCCCGTACAGTCGATTTCCATTAATGGCCATCGAACTGCACTTATAACGACCTTTTTCAAATTTGATTTGGACATAATTCCAAATCCAACCGTTAGATTTCTAATTTATCACATTCGTTAGAAAGCTCTTTTCGATACGAACCCAACGGTTCCGGTTTTAGGAGAATCCGACGGTCGGATCTCCCGTAATGTCCGTTTGAAATAAATGGTCGAAATTCACGAACTGCCGCGGCGCGGCGCGTTCTATTCAGGCCATTATATTATATATATAATATATATAATATATACTTCGTCGATTTCTATTTAAAACGAATTATATAAATAGTTTTGAATTCGTTTCAAAAACATTTTCAACTTCCTTTTCAATTCAAATCACAATTGAATTCTTCTTTATAGATTCGTTTTAAAATTCATTTCTATTCAATTCAAATTTCAATTCAATTTGAATTCGTTTTCAATTCAATTCATTTCGAAATCGTTTTCAATTCAATTCATTTCGAAATCGTTTTCAATTCACTTTGAATTCGTTTTCAATTCAATTCATTTCGAAATCGTTTTCAATTCAATTCATTTCGAAATCGTTTTCAATTCAATTCATTTCGAAATCGTTTTCAATTCACTTTGAATTCGTTTTCAATTCAATTCATTTCGAAATCGTTTTCCATTCACTTTGAATTCGTTTTCAATTCAATTCATTTCGAAATCGTTTTCAATTTAATTCATTTCGAAATCGTTTTCAATTCACTTTGAATTCGTTTTCAATTCAATTCATTTCAAAATCGTTTTCAATTCACTTTGAATTCGTTTTCAATTCAATTCATTTCGAAATCGTTTTCAATTCACTTTGAATTCGTTTTCAATTCAATTCATTTCGAAATCGTTTTCAATTTAATTCATTTCGAAATCGTTTTCAATTCAATTCAAAATATTCGATTTCGAAATCACTTTTCAATTTCAATTCGAATTCATTTATATTCAATTTCAATTCGAATTCATTTATATTCAATTTTTCAGATTTTGAAATCACTTTCGATATTCATTATAAAACGAATAAAATCGATATAAATATCGTTCACGTCAAAATGGCGTCAATCTAATCAACACGGCTTCATAAATTTCTATTTTCAAATATTCTATTTCAAATATTTCTTTTTCAAAATAGTTGTTATTATCAAAATATTTCGTTCAACACATGACCAATCTCAATGAATGAGTACTGTCAACACATGAACTTTTATTTTATAATATTCTTTATTTTTCAAATTGGAATGAGGCCCAATCAATTACCATATAAAGTTAATTATATGGATTTTCATGCCACACATGTATATAATTACATTGAAAAATAATCAACCATCAACCAAAGTGCAGTACACTGTATAAGCATCAATTATAGATATTCAACGCTTATAACAGCCTGTAAATCAATCGATCGACACATTTAATCAATCAGGATGAGTGAACTTCAAATTTCATCCCAACACCCGTGTAGGGTTTCAAACAGTCAAACGCATATTTTATTTGTGCAGTTGGGCGATGTGTAAAATTTATCGTCCCAATCAATGTCATTCAAATAGGTGTACATAAACAAACCGTCCGGTTTATAAATGAATATTTTATTTTATTCACTTCACGTTAAAAATTATATTTTTAACGATAAAACATTTTATTTCAACCTATGAATTTCTATTCAATTCATTTACACAATAAAATGATATTTTTATTTTTCTAACATATTTTAGAAAATTTCGGCAGCATAACGGCACGATACTAGAAACGGGACGAGGCCTAGCCTTATCCCCGGTCTAGTGAAGGCCCACGCCATTCACACATCAATCAAATCAATTCGTTATGCAAACCACAAAATTTGGAGTAAGAGTCTAACCTAGCCTTACTCCTTCGCCTTATAACGGCGCACGTCTAATCCTAACCAATTTATCGATTCGATTTTTCACACCACAAACCACATTCAAACCAATATCGCAATCAATAACCAAACAGCCAAACAAACAAGTCCATGGTCTGTGGACGACTGTGTCGGGTGCTACTAAGCACCGTCTGCATCCTAGTATATATATAACTAGAAAAGAAATTGAAAGGTGAGAAATTCTCACATTATAGCTATCCTAGCTCCACGGCTCTTCTTTTGCAGAAGTCTTCGTCGTTTCGCCTTTTTGTCACCTTCGTTGCTGCTTTCACTACATACGTAAAAACCACATTTTTACTTCGCTATTCAATATATAAAAATCGAATTTTTACTTCGAAGTTCAATATATAAAAATTCTATTTTTCTATCGAAGTTCAATATATAAAAATTCTATTTTTCTATCGAAGTTCAATATATAAAAATTCTATTTTTCTATCGAAGTTCAATATATAAAAATTCTATTTTTCTATCGAAGTTCAATATATAAAAATTCTATTTTTCTATCGAAGTTCAATATATAAAAATTCTATTTTTATATCGAAGTTCAATATATAAAAATTCTATTTTTATTTCGCTACATATACAAAGATGATATTTTTAATCTTCCTATCATGTAAAAATTATATTTTTACCTTGTTATAAATTAAAAACCATATTTTTAGAAATAAAAATCATATCTTTTTATAGATAGAAAAAATCTCACCGTTTTAATCTTAAAGATCTAACCTTTTCATTGTTTTTAAAATGAAATCTTTCATAAATTAAACTCTCAACTTATAAAAAAACAGTTTTTACTTTATATAATTTTCAGTTTTCTAAACCTATAAAAAAAACAGTTTTTAAAATCATTTAAAATCAATTTTAAATCCTTTTAAACAAAAATTAGTTTTAAACCTAATTAAAAACAAATCAGTTTTTATATTTTCCTAAAAAAAAATCAGTTTTAATATTCTTAAAAAAATCAGTTTTTATATTTTCCAAAAAAATCAATTTTTAAGTTTTCCTAAAAAATCAGTTTTTAAGTTAAAAAAAATAAAAACAAAATAAAATGGAAATACTTACAATCGAATTCAGAGGGGGGGGGGGGTTCCATCGCTGGCGGAGGACGTCGTCGGAGGGAGCGGGGTCTGGGGTGGCGGATGGGGGGTGCGTCGCTGGTTTTCAAGAAGGGGAGGAGGGAGAATACGGAGGAAAGAGGCGCGAGGGGGGCGGCGCCTGGAGGGTGGCGTGGCGGTGGGTGGCAGAGGGCAGGGCGACTTCGATTTGGGGGAGGGCTGCGAGGTGGCGGCGGCTCCGATCCTTTCGTCGTCGTTTCTTTTTTTTTCTGATTTAAATGATTTTAGTCGGGGGGGGGGCCTGGTAGTTAAGGGGAGAAGATATTTATTTATTTTTTTATTTTTTTTATTTAATTATTAAAAAGTTGACTTTCACATACGACCTCGAAACGAGGCCCACCGCCTGTCGCCCATAGCGTTTTACCCCCACTCCGAACACAATGGGATATGTATCGCAAACTGATTTGATCGTTACAGCCAGTTTCCTTTTGAATTTTCTTTTAAATCATTATATTGAATTTTAAACGCACATTTCAAATTACCGGGGTCACATACTAACTAGAAAAATTCCAGAAAAATATTTTCTAGCTTCGTATTGACGATACGGTCCTAACAAAACCAGTTTCGTCGAATTCTGAGATCGTATGAAAAATGGCCAATTTCCAGTCGATTAAAATCAACTGAAACTGGTCAAACGTGTTTTCTTTTGCCACGCTCACATATTGATTCAGAAAATTATGAAATTTGGAATCTAGCAATAATTTGACATCACGGACCCAACAAAACTGGTTTCGTCGAAATCCGAGGTCATTTGCAAAATGTCCATTTTTAAGGGCCTGAATTCCATAGCGACTATTCAGAATTTTCAACTGGACATATCTTTTGATTCCCGCTACGAAATTTTGATTTTTCGGATTTGTTGGAAAGATATTCACTATTAGATTCCATTATTTTTGGTTTCACTAAAATCCGGATTGTTTTGCACCCGGTACATTCAATTGAAGTTTGAAATCGAATTATCGAACTACCGCGCCATTTTCAATTCTATTTATAATTATATATAAATATTTATATTCTAACGACGACGTATATAAAATATACGTTCGAATTATATTCAAAATAAATTTCCTCGTCGATATTATTTAAAATAATTCATTTTAAATATTCAAAATTCGCTAAAATTGCCAAAATAAAAATTTCAAACTGGCTCGCATTTTACGGGTTGTTACAATTAATGAACCTTTAACACGAGTTTAGACTCAGTTTTTGGTGTAAATCTGTCTGGAACAGCCCGGCAAATCTTGTAGCCACAAAGTGTCAGTCTAATATGAGAGGTCGAAGGTCGAATCGTAGGCGTAACGGTTTATGACACGAGGTTAGACTCAGTTTGTGGTGTAAATCTGCCCAGAACCACCCGGCAAATCCAGTGGCCACAAAGTGCATGGTCTAATGTGAGAGGTCATGTTTCGTTCATCATAATGAATGAATTAAGGAATACTAACCATAATAAGGCATGTGTATGGTTAGAGGGTTAGGTGGGATGACATGGAAATTTGACATGTAGATATGGACCTAACCGGTATGAGTTAAGAACACGTAAAACTTATAAGTGTGAACTTAACCTATTTGACATGACATATGGGTAGGTTAAGTCAACGTGAACCGATAAACGACACTTGGTAGGGTTAAGTCATGAATCACTAGAAAACACTTAACCAAGATAACGTGTTAATAAGACAAGAAGGTGGGGTTAAGTAAATTGAGAACACTTAACCATTATAACATGTTAATTAGACAAGTGGATAGGGTTAAGTAAAGTGAGAACACCTAACTAATACAATAGATTAGTTAGACAAGTGGTTGCGGTTAAGTAATAAAACTTAACCAACATAACATAACAAGCAAGTGGGTTAGGTTCACTTGAATAGGTTGATAACACTTAACCCTTATAACATGACTAGCGGATGGGTTGGTTTAACTTGAATGGGTTGATAACACCCAACCGATATAACCTGATGTGTGGTAGGGTTAAGTAAATACACGAGGGTAACACTTAACCATTATTATAGGGCTAATGGATGGGGTTGAGTTAACATACACTTAACCAATCTAACGTGAGGTGTGGTAAGGGTTAAGTTAACATAGGGGAGAACGCTTAACCGATATAACAAGACATGCGGTAGGGTTAAGTAACACAAGAGAGAACACTTAACTAAGGTAACATGATGGGGGGTGGGGTTAAGTTAACTTGAATGGATAACACTTAACTAACCTGTGGGGTAGACGAATAGACCCTAGGAAAACCCTAGTAGTGGGACCCGTTTCATCAGTAACCCATATTAGGTATCAACGATACCCTGAGCTAAGCGAGGTGGGGCACGATTACTGGGCTGATTATAAGAGGTCAAAATGGCGGCGGGTGATGCAGCAGTGCAGGTTCCGACGGATTATGGACATGCACGTATTTCGAAGTGGAAAACTTAGCCACTGGGCATCAGTAGATATAAAGCTGTGCATCAAAAATCGTGTTGGGGTTGCCATCCTAGGGATTTATACACCCTAGGGTGGGACCAGCACAGGTATCTACGAATAGGGGGTCGCGTGACACAAACAAGAACTAGGTCGAGTAGGAGCCGATCGATTAGGCTAGTACGGATACATCTAACACATTCATGGCAATTGAGTTGGCTGAGGTCTCATATTAGATGTAGTCCTAAAGGCTACCACAACTACGGGGTTGGGATAACCTTAGTATATAACACATGTGAAACATTGTAAGTAAGAGCCGATCAATTAAGATAGGTGCGGTGGGGACATGAAACTGTCAATATGAGGTGGGACCCTCATCGTGGGATATGTACCTATAAAACTATCATGCGGGTTATGGGGGATCACTTATCTTGTCATCATAACTAAGTAAACTAGTTGGAATGCTAGTTAGGTGGTGCAGAGAATATAGGAAATCAAGGAAAGTAGTGTAATGGCGAAGCTTAGAAATCTTGTGATGTTATACTTGATAGAAACCTTGCGATGTGATACTTGGTAGGAACCTTGTGATGCTACTCTTGATAGGAATTATAGGATGTTATACTTGATTTATTGTGCCTGTAGCTTAACCTGTCATCATGCTTATGTTTATTTTCAGTTTATTCATGCCATGTTATCTTTACTTGTTTTGATGCTGAAAGTCACTAGGACTTACTCAGTCTTTATGACTGACCCGTTTTGTTTCGCCTCTTTTTCTTCCGTTCCCCTCCCCCTAGGTTCGCGGGGTGGGAATACAGATTAGTTCAGATCTTACCAAGCTCCAAGGCTCTTTCATGTAAGGCTTGGATTTCTCTTGGCTATGGCTTGCCTTGCTTTATTGGGGAATACCAGAATTTATTTTTATGCTTCTTTGTTTTTGAGCAAGACATATATTTTTGCTATGTAATTGTGTATTGCAAGTTGATGGGCTTTTATTGTAAACAATTATATTTAATAAATGATTTGAAGTACTCCTACTTTACTTTCTGCTGTTTTATATATGTCTGTCTAGTAATATTTCTGTTCCAGTACCCATAATGCTCCATTGAATTTAAGGCATTCCCTTTGTGAGTGACCTTAAAGGATGTGGGGTGTTACAGCTAAGGATTAAGTCGCACTGCACTGACACCACAAAGCTGATGGTTAATCGTTTCTCTTTACAGATTGAATGATGAGCCGATATGCGAGGGGTACTAGTAGAGGAGCTAATAATGGGAATGATCCTGATATGAGGACGATGTTCACTGACTTCATGAGAGAAATGCTTAGAGATGTGCGAGGAGTAGTTCCTAAAGCTGCTAATGGTGGTGGTGCAGTGGTGCAGGCGCCTAGGGCCGATTTCGCCAAGCTCTGTAAAGATTACACTAGCCTTAGTGGGAAGCCATTCCATGGAACAGGGTTGGCTATGGATGTTCAGGATTGGTTAGATAGCTGTGAACGTATCTTCGAATACTTGGGTATCGAGGATGCAATGAAGAGAAGGCTACATCCCGTCAGCAGCACGGACGGGCGATGGATTGGTGGAATGCTATTAAGGCAGCTACTCCAGAGGATCAAGTTACGTGGGATCCGTTTAAGGCCCGATTCGGTGATAAGTTCATCCCAGCTGTCCAGAGGTCAGAATTGTTTAGGAAATTTCGGGAGCTTTAGAAGAATGGTAGAGCAGTCTCGGAGTACATTGCAGAGTTCGATACTCTATCGAAATATGGATTGTCCCTTATTGATACTGCCGAGAAGAAAAATGAAAAGTTCATAACAGGCTTAGATCAGTACTTGGGGGAAAGGCTTATAAACCACATCGATGAGACATTTGAATCGATTGTAGGGAAAGCTTTGAGATCAGAGAGTCTATACCCTAAGTTGAAGACTGAGGTTGCATCTGTAGAGGAGCCAAAGCCACAAGCAAGCAGTGGAGGCAAGAATGGTTCTCAGAATAAGAGAAAGCAGAATCAGACCAAGGATGGCCAGAAGAAAAAGAAAAAGAAAGATGTCGAGTGCTTCAGCTGTGGTAAGAAGGGCCACTATGCCAAAGAATGTCGGACCAAGCCAGCGGATAGGAAGAGCCTTAACTGCGGCCAAGTGGGACATCACAAGGATAAGTGTCTGCAACCCCCTAAAGAGAAGCAGATTGTGAAAGCATATGCTATCAATGATGTTCCTTCTTCGTCGAATGCCCCAACTGCGGCAGATAAAGGAAACAATATCGTCGTTCAAGGTATGCTTTCTGTTTATGATGTTCCTGTTCGTGTGTTGTTTAATACCGGAGCTTCTCGTTCCTTCATATCTAGCGACCTGGTAGATAGGTTGAGATTGGAACCCGAGATAGTCGATAGACCTTTAGCAGTTACGAATCCGATTGGTGGTTCAACTAGCCTTAGCATGATTTGCCGTAATGTGGTCTTATCGAGCCATGGATGCATGTTTGTTTGTGATTGCTTTGTTTTGGGCTTTATTGGGTTTGGCACTAATTTGGGAGTCGATTGGCTCCAAAGATACGGGGTGGTGGTAGACTGTGAGGGCTTTTTGGTGACAGTTAGAGCGGATGATGGGTAGAGGGTAGTGTTTGGTGGTCTACCTAGTGATAGGGTAATGGTAAGTTTTCTAAATTCCCTCGACATCCCACATGATGAGTTGTCAGATGTGCCCGTGGCTAGCTAGTATCCGGACGTCTTCGAGGAAGTGACCGGACTTCCACCACACCGAGAGATTGAGTTCCATATTGATTTGGTGAAAGATGACAGACCTATAGTGATGCCACTTCGTCGTATGGAGCTAAGGGAGCAGCGAGAGCTCAGGGTGCAATTAAGCGATCTTTTGAAGAAGGGATTTATCAGAAGAAGTGTTTTTGAGTGGGGAGCACCAGTTGTGTTTGCTACCAAGGCAGATGGTTCCCTTTGTTTGTGTGTGGACTACCACGAGTTGAATAAGGTGACGAGGAAGAATAAGTATCCTCTATCGCAGATAGATGAACTGTTTGATCAGTTGAGTGGTGCGAGAGTGTTCTCCCAGTTGGATCACGCGAAAGGTTTTCATAAACTTAGAGTGGAAGCTGAAGTATTGCTAAAATGGCATTTCGGACGCTGTCTGGATTTTATGAGTAGTTGGTCATGCCATTCGGGTTGACCAATGCACCAACATATTTTGTGGATCTTATGAATAGGGTATTCAGAGATCAGTTGAATAAGATTGTTCTTCTGTTCATGGACGATATACTTGTTTATTCAGGGACAGAGGAAGAACACAAGGAACATTTGAGGATAGTGATGGAGGTGTTGAGAAAACACCAATTGAAAGCAAAGTTTTCTAAGTGTCACTTCTGGAGGAGGGAAGTGAGATTCTTGGGCCATGTTGTTTTAGAGAATGGTATTGTCGTGGATCCTACGAAGGTGGCTACGGTACAAGATTGGTCTACGCCCAGGAATACAACAGACATAAGAAGTTTCTTGGGATTAGCTAGATATTACTTAAGTTTATCCAAGACTTCTCCAAGATATCAGCACCATTGACTCAGTCGACTAAGAAAAATCAAGCTTTCGTCTGCGACGAAAAGTGCGAGAAAGCATTCAAGAGCCTAAAGGAAAAGTTGACGTGTGCACCAGTATTAGTCATTCTTAAAGGGAATGAAGAGATGACAATATACACGGATGCATGTGGTACTGGACTAGGTGCTGTATTGATGAAAGGAGGTAGGGTTGTAGCTTATGCTAGTCGACGGCTGAAACCACATAAGAAAAGATACCCTACCCACGATTTGGAATTGGCAGCGATCATGTTTGGATTGAAGATATGGAGACATTATCTCTTGGGAGAAAGATTCAAGTTGTTTACTGATCATAAGTCACTAAAGTATCTTTTCTCTCAGAAGGATCTAAATCTCCGACAGCAAAGATGTACAGAATTCTTGGCTTCCTACGATTTCGATATCGCATACACACAAAGAAAGGGAAATGTGGTAGCTGATGCATTGAGTAGAAGACATGCCAGTTTAGGGGCTATGTTTCTGGAATGGAAGCAACTGGAGTACATCGCTGGGTATGATCTCAGATCAAAGTGCGAATTGGATCCAGAAATATTTGCAAGTTTGACGATCAGACCCACTTTAATTGAGTGGATTGGTTCCAACCAAAAGGACGATCCTAACCTATTGGAAATCATCTCAAAGTTAGAGATGGGAATCGACGAAGAGATGAACAAGTATGGGCTTGATCGAGATGGATGGCTTAGAAAGAATGGAAGACAAGTTGTACCCAATGTCAATGGATTGAGAGATAAAGTGCTTAGAGAATGTTATCACTCGAAACTGACTACACAACCCGGTGGCAACAAGATGTATCGATACATGAAGTATACTGGGAAGGAATGAAAATAGACGTTAGGAAGTTTATATCCAAATGCATGAATTGCCAGCTAGTTAATGTTGAGCAAAGGAAGCCTAGTGGTTTGTTGCAGCCATTATAAGTTCCAGAATGAAAATAGGAACAAGTCTCAATGGATTTCATTGATGGGTTACTGAGGACAAGGTCGGGCCATGATAGCATTTGGGTGATTGTGGACTGATTGACCAAGAATGCAAGATTTATACCCATCAAGTTGAATAGAACGGCAGCTAAGTTAGCCGAGCTATATATGAAATAGGTAGTGAGATTTCATGGAGTACCTAAAGGCATTGTGAGTGACCAAGATCTAATGTTCACTAGTGGATTTGGGAGAGCTTACAAGACGCATTAGGATCAGAATTACATCTCAGTACTGCGTATCATCCTCAGACCGATGGTCAGACAGAGAGGGTGAATCGTATATTAGAAGACCTCCTAAGAGCTTGTATATTGGATTTTGGTGGATCATGGGATGACCATTTACATCTAGTAGAGTTTGCCTATAATAACAGTTATCAATCCAGTATTGATATGGCTCCATTTGAAGCTTTGTACAGAAGACCATGCAAATCACCGTCATGTTGGTTAGAAACTGGTGGGACGTTTGTACTTGGACCAGATGTCATAAGAGAAACTTCAGATAAGATTAAGGTTATCCAACAGCGAATGAAGGCTGCTCAAGATAGGCAGAAGAGTTATGCTGATAAGAGGAGAAAAGATTTAAAATTCTCCATTGATGACTTGGTGTTTGTCAAGAATTCTCCGTTAAAGAGCATGATTCGATTTGGCAGGAGGGACAAGTTAGCGCCAAGATTTGTTGGACAATTCCTAGTTCTCGAGCAAATTGGGAATTTGGCATATAAAGTTGAATTACCAGAGAAGATGGCGAGAGTTCATAATGTATTTCATGTTTCCCAGTTAAGGAAGTTTGTGCACGACCCTAGTGTGGCTATTTCACCGGATTAGTTAGATGATATCGATATTGAACCCGAGGCGGTTGGGAATCACATGCCTATGCGTATTGTTGGAAACGATACGAAGCAGCTTCGAAGGAAGGCGGTGAGACTAGTCAAAGTTCAGTGGGGTGATGATGAGGAAGACTGTACTTGGGAAACAAAGGAGGACATAAGGAGGAAGTATCCAGAACTCTTTGCCTGGTAAGGTTTTTATATCGGTATAGTACTCCCTTGTTAGTAAACTGCATGCTAGGATAGGCTTGTTGTGTTGTTTTGTATGCTTTATTGTTTTGTTAATGATTGGTAGGCATGTCGGATCCTTTGTATGTTTAGGGTTAAGGAATTGCTGGGGCAAAATTTTTTAAGGGGGGGAGAATGTAACGACTCGCATTCCACGCATCAGAGGATCATAGAATATTTATTTCTTTCTCATACGAAGTCATATAGCCACGTAACTTTGGGAGACGACTGTTGGGGTCATTTCCCATGTCCATGGTTTTTGCAGATTTTTAAATGACTGTTTTGCCCCTAGCTGATCTTGTTTTGGCCATAACTTTTGATTGGAAAGGAATTTTGACCTAAAACCACTTCCATTAGGTTCGTATGATGGTTTACCTTTCCTTAGAGTGGTCATAGGTGAAAACCGGACTTACCGTTTGGGAGATATGGCTGAATTAAGGTTTAGAAGGTGAAAAATAGCTTAACCGGGCTTAATTGGGTAATTAACAACTAGGCCCAGAGGGGGATTTCTGGATTTGGAGTATTTAAGGGCTGTTAGGGTTTAGAGAACAACCTTTTCTCATTTTTCAGCCACCACTTATCATCCCTCTCAACTTAGTAATGACCTCCAACATCTAAAACGCCTCTAAACCACTTTCTAATTGAAGATTTGGCTAAATTACATCAAATTGAAGAGGATTAGCATAGGATTGGGAATAGAGCTGTTGTATTGCTTTGGAAACAGTGCTATAACATAGATTATTTCAGATCTAAAGTTAATTTGTGGCCAAGGTGAGTGATTAGCATTATTTTTACACTAATTATGGTTAATTAAGGGTAATTTGTGTTAATTAGTGAATTTAAACATGATTAAATTCAACAAAAATATTAATAAATTTCGAAATATTGTTTTAGGCCTCTGTTAGAAAATTTGGTTAATTTTGTTAAGTTTTGCTAATCATATCATTAGTTATGCTTAAACATGATTAAGGGAAAATATGGGTTTTGGCTATGTTTGATCCCTTTTAATGCACCATATTGTTGTTTTGGTGTTTGTGGTTGATTATACATGTTGCTATGACTGTATGGTATGCTTTGTGATTGACTAGAAAAGTTAGAGTGGTCGAAAACGCTGTCGTATGGCATAGACAGTTGCTGGAAAAGTTGCAGGAAATGTGCAGAGTTTTGGACCGGATCGGATCGGGTATGGGGCTCGGATCAGATAAGGGAACTGAGCAAGGGGATTCGATTTGGATCAGAACTTGGCACAAGAGGCTTAGCAAAAAGGAAGGCCATTTTTATCAGAGTTGGAGTTGGGTTCGGATTAGAAGTAAGGGCGTGGAGATCAGATCGGAAACAAGGGCGTGGAGATCGGATCAAAAACAAGGGCGTGGAGATCGGATCGGACTGAAGCTAGGAAGTGGGATCGGATCAATGTAAGTGGAGCTAGAAATGAAGGAGTGGAGCCAAAACACGATGGGGAATCCGAAACGAACCGAATGGGGAGACCCGAGTTGAACCAAAGGACCCGAACAGAACAAGAAATCTAAAGATGATGTATAGCCAAACCTGTAACGCCCCGTATTTTTAGTAAACATTAAGAATAACTAATTTGAATGTAAGAATTAAGGGAAATGGGTTACTTCGTTCCGTTCGTCTCGGAATTCTGCTTGAGATAGAGTTCGAGTTTGCGTAAATCGGATTCCGTATGAAGGAGTTATGACCTTCAGAAAATTCAAGAATTTAAATAAAAAGTTCAGAATATAGTTCAGAAATTCAAAATTCAAAATCCGGAGTAGAAGCGGGCTGGGCGGGAAACTTCCCGCCCGAGGCCAGGTCGACCAGGGGTTCGACCTCCCTCCATACAGGTCGACCTGGGGGTCGACCTCTACCTCGGGTCAGATCTAAAATCTGATGTGTTTTCTCTTGTGACGAATTTCTGTGTCATTAGGGCTTGCGTGGCACGTTCTGGTTGGTTCTCTTAGGTTTGAATGGCTTTGATTTGCTCTAGGTTAAACTAACGGCTCCTATTAAATCAAACTTCTATATAAGCAACCAAAATCTAAACCCTAAAGCCACACAAAAATATTCCTAAGACTGTCATGTTGTGAACACTCAACCTAGAGTAGCCACCATTCTCATTCAACTAGAAAGCAAGTAGGAATTGCAAATCAAATCTAATTCAATTAAGAGAATTCAATGTCCACAACAAAGGAGAGCTATTCAAATTCAGAATACAGATCCCAGAACTCAAGACTAGCCTTTTTTTTGTAATTCCAGTTATCATTCAGACCTAAGCGATGTTAGAATTGTGACTAAATAACTGGATATAAAACATTGCCTAATGTTAATCTACGCCTATCCTTTTTTGTTAAAACTGAATGATTAAGACGATGATTCTTTCTATGCTAAGTTGTGAATCTTGTTGTATGTAATTTGATGATCAAAGTTAAATGCTTTGGACCTATATGTTGTATAATTTGCCAATGACATATATGTTGTGTAGTTTAGCGATGACATATTATACTTTGGCAATGACATATCACATTGAATAAATTGGAGATGACATATTATGTTGTACACTTGGTGATGACATAAATTGCGATGACATATTATAATTTGGCAGTGGCATATCATATTGTGTGATTTGGCAATGACAAAACCATATTGTATAATTTGGCGATGGATATCACGTTGTGTAAATTTTGGCAATGAGCATGATTTGGTAATAACACCTATATGTTATATGACAATTTGGTAATTTTGTTATGGTTATGAAAGTTCAACCATGTTCACATATATGACCAAAACTACATGCTAATATGATTAGGTTCATGTTAGATTAGATCCAACTAATTTGCGAAGTTCACAATTACCCGCCTAATGTTAAGTTTATGTAATTTTATGTAAAACCCCTATTTCATGATCCATGTTAAGTAGATCTAAATTTGCAAGTTCATAATTGAATGTATATTGTTCTATACCAAGTTCATATGATACATGTGTAGTTAGATCCATATTTTTATGATGTTGGAATTATTACATGTTCCTCTTTTTTCCACTTTTGTGCATAAGTTAGGCTATGTATCGAGCCTAACATTTTATGTGATTCATGCGAATGTTTAATGGGGGTAACGTTGGGGAAAAAATATGAAATTATATATAGTTGTCATATTTGGCTGATGAACATGAAAATGTTTTATGGCATAAAGTGGTATAAATTTCTATACCTAAAAATTATGAACTCGATTTAAAAAGGAAAGTGGGGCTTGACTTGAATGACAATAATTTACATATAAATATAAAGAAGTAAATATGTAAATTTAGAAAAGATGAATATGCCTAACCCGAGGTTGAATTGAGTTAAGGTGTAAGACTGCCCGGAACCACCTGGCACATCCAGCAACCGTAACAATATATATCTAATGTGGGAGGTTAGCGCATCAAGCCCAAAGGAACCCGAGGTTAGACTGATTTGCGTTGTAAAACTGCCCAGACCCGACCGACACATCCAGTAATCGCAACAATACCTGTCTAATGTGAGTGGTTGGTGCTTTAATAAACGAATTAAAGCTAAGTCAGGAATGGTAGGGTTAAGTTAATTAAGGCAACACTTAACTAATGCAACGTGTTAACTAAACTGATGGGTGGGATTAGGTTAACTTGGACACTTAACCAATTTAACATGTTGACTAGGAAACCTTAGTAACGGGGACCCATTTCAGCAGTAACCAACATAGATGTATCATGGTACCCTGAACTAGGCAGGGTGGGGCACGATTACTGGGCTGATTATAAGCAGTCAAAACGACGGCGGTCGATGCGTCAGTGTAGGTTCCGACGGAGTACGGGTGTGCACGTACCCCGAAGTGGAAAAAGCAGGCACTGGGCATCAGTAGTTATACAGTGTGCATCTTGAATCGTGTCGGGTTGCCACCATAGGTTTTGATACACCCCATGGTGGGACCAGCACAGGTATCTACAATCGAGCGGGGTCATATGACACAAGTGGCAAACGCGTGCAACTAGTAGCCGATCAATGAAAAAGGGATCACTGGGTTTTGAACTCACGATAATGGTTAAAATTTCTAGTAGGTGCAGAGAATATGGACATGAGTGCGATAGTATGATTAGTTTATCTTGCCTTGTTTATCTTGCCCTGTTTAGCTTACCTTATCCTATGTTACCTTATTTCCTTATTATTGTCCTGTATCCAGCTTATTCAAGTCATGGTTCTCTTATCAGTTTACATGCTGAATAATCACTGGACTTACCAGACTTATGTCTAACCCATTTTCTTTCGCTCTCTTTTCTTCCGTTTCCCCCCCAGGTGCCCAGGGAGGGAATAGCTCAGCCTAATTTGGACCGTTCATCTTTCTAAGCTTGAAGACTCTGTTATGTATAGCTTAGAACTTCTTATCTTTGGCTATGGCTTTGGACACACTACTACTTGGGGATTTATGCAGTTTTATTGTGTTTTATGCTTCTTTATGTAATAATCAAGACAGAGATTTTGATGTAGTGATTTGGAAGTTGCTTTGAAACAATTTGCTGTAATGTTTTGTTATGAACCACATTTGAAATAAAGTTTGTTTTTCCGCTGCTTATATACATATCTGTCTTGTAAATTATATGTATCTTTTACCTATAATGCTCCACCAAAGTTAAGGCATTCTCTTTGTGAGTGATCTTAACGGAGGTGGGGTGTTTCACTTGGTATTAGAGAAAAGGTTTACCAGATCAGATAAATTTTTTAAAAAAACTGTTTTTCAAAAAGAAGTTTAAAGAAGCAATTTTTGAAAAAAATGTTTTATATTGAAAAGGCATATCCCCCAAAGCCATATGCACTATCTTTTTATCCTTTGTTTTGAATCTCTCCTTTTTTGTTTCAGTATGTCTGGGGATCTTAACCTTCCAGAGGGCGTGCCGGTACCTGGCTGGTTTAGAAGGTACATAGACGCTAGGGCTAATGCCGTAGGCCTAGAAGATGTTCCTCCTCCCCCAGTTGTTGCGGTTCCTCCTCCTCCTCGTGCAAATGCTTTTTCAAAAATATGTAGGGACTTTTCAGCCATGTGTGGAAAGAACTTCAATGGAAATGAATCCTTCGTGGAAGCAAGAATCTGGTTTAAAGAAACTGAGGATTTGTTCAATATCTTCGAAGTGGATGATAGGCAGAAGATACAGTTGGCGGTATGGTTGCTCAAAGACGAAGCTTCATATTGGTGGGAAGTCACTAACGCTGAAAGACCAATTGAAACTTGGATGGATTTTAGGATGAGGTTTGAAATGAAATTCCTCTCACAAGCTGAACGAAGCCTACAGATGGAGATGTTCTTAGCTCTCAAACAGGGAAGCATGTCGGTCAAGGAACACGTTAACCAATTCAATCAGCTGGCTAGGTTCAGATTGGAGTTAGTGAACACTCCACATAAGAAGGCTCTCCGCTTTGTTAAAGGATTGAATGAGCCACTGCACAGTGTAGCTATGTCCCATAAACCTATGGGTGCGACTTATGAGAGACTGGTGGACATGGCAGTGTTATAAGATGAAGATAAGGTTGGAAAGAAGGAGACAAAGGTGGAAGCATCTCAAGATAAGAAAGGGGAAGGATCATGAGTAAGAAGACAGATTCCAAGAAGGCGGGAAGAATAACAAAACCCATGAAAAGAGGAAGTGTAATTTTTGTGGCATTCCTGAACATCTGGTTAAGGACTGCAGGAAGAAGGAAAGGAAGATGGGTGGCTATTTCCATTGAGGCGAGGCAGGACACATGGCTAGGGGCTACCCAAGAAAGCAAGGGCAAGGGCAGGGAGCTGGATCTCCTTAGGGAGGGCAGGTTCACGCTCTCATAACACCTCCGCAAGAACGAGGTAGAAATATTTCTGTTGAGAGTTTAGTTTATCTTTTTGATCATCCTGTTTGTACACTCTTTGATTCTGGTGCATTGCACTCTTTTATATCTACTTCTTTAGTTGAATCTCTGCACCTAGACACCAGTTTGGTAGAGGATCCCTTGGTTGTTTCAAATCCAATTGGAGGCTCAACTTATTTTTCGATGATTTGTTTGGATTTGGAAATTTCTATACTAAGTGTGGGGTTTAGATGCAATGCCTATGTTTTGGGCTTCACGGGCTATGGGTTAATTCTAGGCATGGATTGGCTATCCGGTAATGGTGCCATCCTCAATTGTGAAAGGAGAGTGGTTAGACTCATGACTCGCCTTGGTAACACTCTCGAAATTTCTTGTAATCCCATGAACTCTGTTATGCTTAGCTATTTAGAATCTCTTGATGCGTCTATTGAGGATTTGCAGTCTGTTAGAGTAGTCCGTGAATACTCGGATGTCTTTGAAGAGGTTAAAGTTTTACCTCCGAAGCGGGAGATAGACTTCCGCATATACCTCGTTGATAATGCAAAACCCATCATTTACCCGTTAGACACATAGCTCCAAAGGAGAGGAAAAACTCAGCAAACAAGTTAAAGAGTTGCTTGAGAAGGGGTTTATAAGGCGGAGTATTTCTGAATGGGGTGCTCCAGTCGTGTTCGCAGCTAAAGCAGGTGGTTCGCTTCGCCTATGCGTTGATTATAGGGAGCTAAACAAGCTGACGAAGAAGAATAGGCACCCACTTCCAAGAATAGATGACTTGTTCGATCTGATTGTAGGTGCATCGTTTTTCTCCCAACTAGATTTAGCTACCGGGTTTCATCAGCTAAGAGTGGCTGAAGACAGCATTGATAAAACCGTGTTCAGAACTCCGAATGGATTCTTCAAGTGGCTTGTCATGCCTTTTGGCTTGACAAGAGCACCCGCTTATTTCGTCGATTTGATGAGCAGGGTGTTTAGGGAGTTCCTTAACAAATTTGTGGTGGTCTTCGTAGATGACATTTTGATTTTCTCAAAGAGTGAGGAAGAGCATGCTCAGCATTTAAAAGAAGTCATGGATACTCTTCGATCACATCAGTTGAACGCCAAATTCTCCAAATGCCACTTCCGGAGAAACGAAGTAAGATTTCTTAGACACGTGTTATCCAAGGAAGGGTTAGCCGTGGAACCCGCAAAAGTAGTTGCGGTACAAGATTGGAAGGTCCCACGGAATGCAACCGAAGTCTGAAGATTCCTTGGGCTAGCGGTCTCTTACCGAAAGTTCATCAAAGACTTTAAGAAAATCTCAGCTCCGCTTACAAAGTTGACGAAGAAGAACCTAACTTTTAATTGGGATTTGGATTGCGATATTGCCTTCCAACGATTAAAGAGAGCTCTAACAACAGCCCCAATTCTGACATTGCCGGATGGGAGCAAGATGTTTACCGTATACACAGATGCGTGTGGTACGGGACTAGGTGCTGTCTTGATGCAAGAGGGGAAGGTAGTAGCTTATGGAGGCAGGCATCTGAAAGTACATGAGAAAAACTACCCAACCCATGATCTAGAGTTTGCTGCCATCATCTTTGCGCTTAAGTCTTGGCGCCATTATCTCCTAGGTGAGAAATTTGAATTGTATACTGACCATAAATCGTTGAAGTACCTTTTCTCGTAGAAAGATCTTAACTTGAGGCAACAAAGGTGGATGGAATTCTTTGAATACTACGATTCCGAGATTTCTTATACTCCTGGCAAGGGCAACGTAGTAGCAGACACCTTGAGTAGAAAGAAGCTTACCTTAAGCCCTCTCTTTGTTGAAAGGCAGAGCTTGGAGTACATGACTTTAGACCCTCCAGTGATCATGTGACTGGTTTGTTAGCATTGCTAGAGGTGCGACCTACTCTTTTGGATTCAATAGGAACCGCGCAACGTGAAGACCCTCAGCTAGTTGATGTGATGGACAAACTAATTAGGGGTGAGACTTCTAGTCACCTCATAGATACTCCATCGATTATAAGGGATAGTTGAGGCGGGATGGAAGGCTATGCGTCCCACAAGCAAGGGATTTGGTGAAGAAGGTTCTCGAAGAGGCGCACCATTCCAAGTTGACCATACACCCCAGTGGAGACAAGATGTATAGAGACGTAAAAAGGGTTTTCTTTTGGGATGGCATGAAGAGGGATGTAGCTGAATTCATCTCGAAGTGCTTAGTATGCCAGCAAGTTAAGGCGGAGCAAAAGAAGCCTGGTGGTTTGCTTCATCCTCCAGAGGTCCCACAGTGGAAATGGGATAGCATTTCAATGGAATTTATTGATGGGCTGCCTAGATCAAGAAGGGGCAATACCAGTATTTGGGTAATAGTGGACAGGCTCACCAAAAGCACTCACTTATACTCGTTAAAAGTAGGAGGACTGCCTCATCTTTAGCATCCATTGACCTTAAAGAGATAGTTCGACTCCGTGGGATACCCTCTAGCATTGTTAGCGACCGAGATCCTATTTTTACGAGCGAGTTTTGGAAGAGCTTTCAAGAGGCAGTAGGCACACAGCTATGCTAAAGCACGGCCTATCACCCCCAAACCGATGGTCAGATGGAAAGAGTGAACCTAGTATTAGAAGGCCTCTTGAGACTATGCATTCTTGACTTTGGAGGTGCATGGGAGGATCATCATCCTTTGGTGGAATTCGCTTACAACAATAGCTACCAAGCCACCATAGGCATGGTACCCTTCGAAGCTTTATATGGAAGACCATGTAGATCACCAAGTTGTTGGTGGGAGTCTACAGACAAGCCCATACTTGGGACAGACGTGATTAGAGAAACTTCAAAGAAAGTGGACTTGATAAGAAGAAGAATGAAGACAGCCCAAGATAGACAGAAATCCTATGCAGACAAAAGAAGGACCGACCTTGAGTTTGAGATTGGAGACAGGGTTTTCCTTAAAGTATATCCTTTAAGGAACGTCGTTCGCTTTGGATCCGCAGGAAAGTTAGCACCAAGATTTGTAGGGCCGTTTCCTATCATTGAAAGGATTGGGAAGATGGCTTACAAAGTAGAGCTGAACAAAAGATTGGCTAGAGTTCATAATGTCTTTCATGTTCACACTTACGAAAGTGCCTACATAAGTCTGCGGAAGTGGTGGAACCAAGCATATTACAGGACATAGAAGTAGAATGAGAGGCAACTGTGAGAAGAGTTCCAACTTGTATCTTGGGTACAGAAGTCAAAAAGCTACGCAACCGCGAAGTCAAACTTGTAAAAGTTCAATGGAGTGACGCTGAGGAAGACGCGACTTGGGAGACCGAGTAAAACGACCCGAACTTCCCCGGTAGGGAAATCCTAGATTGAGTTGAGAACAAGCCACATTGGAATGCAAACAGAAGAACATTTCATTGCTTATCACAACAATTACATCAGAATACAAGAGTATACAGAGTATGAATACATATTACACAGAAAATATCAAAGATTTAAATTACATTTAAATACATCATAGCGGAAAATAATACAATACACAACTGAAAGTAATACACAGATACAGAGTTTTCCGAGTATCGTTCCAGCTGTAAACCAGGTTCTTGTGAATATAAATCTGCAAAACCAAAACTACTAGCTGCCCGTGCGGAAAATAGGGACACACAGAGCAAACATAGGATGCGCATGCGACCCCTGGTATCTTTCGGTTTTTCTCTCAAGAGGTATATACGACCAATCAGGGTAGTATGAACAAACAACTGTAGAGAGGAATGTGTGACCGACATCAATTCTACTTCTTGTCTTGCACGGTTGACCTCTTTGATATAAGAACGAGCGACTGGGAAGAAGAAGAACGGGATTCCTCTTTGCATGGTCAAGTTATATTGTATTGCCGACCCCGGTTGTGTTGCGCGGGCGCTCTAACTGTTTTGATAGGCGGAGCGAGCTATCCTTATGTGCGAGTGGTCTGCCAAGGTGCTCAAGTTGTGTTGTTCCCAAGTTTCTTGATGTTCAAGCGACTTACTTGAGATCAAGTTACTTGATGCAAGCGACCGACTTCTTCTATGAATGGTCGTTCCCTTATGCCATGCTCGACCTCTATTATGTGCGAACTGTTGAGTCAAGAATCTATGGAGTTTTGCTTTCTGACAAAGAAATAAGCCATGATCGACAAAAAGAAGATATTTATTGGTTTGAAGAAGTAGAAAGAGCTACATAGGTATTCTAGATTAGAGGTTGATTATTTGGTGTTTTTAGTGTTGTTTATGTTAAAATTTATCCTCAAATAATCTCACACCTCGAAATTATCGATATATATATACACGAATATATATATATATATGTATATATGTACACAGTGATTGTGCAACATGGGTAAAACCGGTCGACTGCCATATTTTGACCAGTCGACCGTTTCCACCCAGAATGCACAATAAACGTGTACATGTGACTATAACATATGTGTGTATATATATATATTCAAATTTCTATCTACTTGTTCTTGTTGACATGTCGACCGTTTTCTTTTAGAAAACAACCTTTCAAAAAGACACTTCCTTTCAATCAAGGGTTGCATCTCCTTCTCTTCACCAATAATCATGGCTATTGTTCATTACTCTTCACAAAGGGTTACAACTATTTATTCTCTATATAAACACCATGAGATCATCATTTCATTTAACTAATCTTAATGAATTTTGAGTTGATTACTATCTCTAATTTCTTGATCCCATTTCTATATTCTCAAGCGCTCAATTGCTCATATTCAATAATCTATCGTTTTGAATCCTAGAATCTACTTTATATCCTTTTGATTCAATACGATATCCACTTCCAAATCTTCATATATACCAATATTCAATTTGAGGACAAGATTATAGGAAGGTTGTACAACAAGTGACAAATTCGAGTTATCAAGAACACATACTGTCAACAACAATTGTATTCATCTTAGTTGAAGTCCTCGGTATGTTAAGAGGCACGTGTTGAAGTCCTCGGTGTTGTTAGAGGCGTGAAATCCCGTTCTTCTGCTCGGATGTTGCAAACCTGTTCCTCCGGGTGAAGCGAGGTGGTTATTAGTGAAAATCTAGATAGAAGTCTGGGACTTGACGTAGGACGGTGCTTTAAACCAGTATAAAAATCCCTGGTGTGATTTTTTTATTTTACTGCATTTACTGTTGCATATCTTTGATAAGATGATATCTATACCATTTTATGTTTGCCTTCATAACTATTACATATTTGTGAGTTAAACACCATGTTACACTTCGTGTGTACTATATTAGTTCATATGCAATCTTCATTTGGTATCAGAGCACAGTCATCATATAACCGTAACACAGTTATTTGATATATTCTAGTAATATGGCAAACAACGCAAGTATCAACACTATCACTCAAAACACCACTTACACCGAAGGTCAATTGACACAAAGACCTCCATTCTTTAATGGTCTCAACTATAGCTATTAGGCAACACGTATGTCATTCTTTATGTAGTCAAATAGTTATGATGCCTGGAATGCTACATAAAAAGAAATAGTGAATTCAACAACTGTTTATTCAGAATGGACACTGGTTGAGAAAACTGCATCAGCTATAAATGCAAAAGCAATAAACATGTTATTTTGTGCATTAGATCAAAACGAATATAATCGTGTTAGTATCTGTACCACAGCATATCAAATTTGGCAAACGCTGAAAACCACTCATGAAGGTACTAACAAGGTAAAACAAGCCAAAGTAGTCATGCTGAAAAGTCAGTTTCAAAATTTCAAGTTGAAGCCAAATGAGATAATCAATGATATGTATTCACGGTTTCAAACTATTCACTATGCTCTTATTGGATTAGGATAAAAGTATTCTAATTTTGATGTTGTTTCAACAGTCCTACATTCTCTGACTAGTGAATGGGAAGGAAAAGTATTAGCAATTGAAGAAGCTAATGGCCTTTCCATCATGATGCAGATGAATTGATAGGGAATCTAATGTCCTATGAAGCTAATTTGCAGGCTAGAAAGGAGCAAAAAGAAGAAAAGAAAATTGTGGCATTCCATGCTGAAAAAGATGAAGATGAATCAGATTCAGAAGATGAAGATCTGACATTCATTGTAAAAGGTTTCATAAAATTCATTAAACAAAGAAAAGCCAGTCGTTTTAACAAAAAGAAAAATGGATCAATTAAACCATCATCATCCACTATAGAATGTTTCAACTGCAATAAAAAGGGGCACATGCACAAGGATTGTCTGGATCAAAAGAAGAAGTCAGAAAATGACAAATTCAAATACAAAAGGGAAAAATCTAAGAAACGAGCATTCTCGGTGACGTGGGATGATTCAGACTCATCTAAATCGGAAAGTGAAAATGATACAGAAAATGTTTAAGCAAATGTTTGTTTCATGGTAGTAGAAGATGATGTACAAATTCCTACATTTGATGAAGTACTTGATATTAATACCGAATTGATAGTTAAATATAACGACATGAAACGACAATTCAAAGAAGCCAAAGCTGATTTGAGTAGAGCAGAGTTTGAACGGGATATGTTAAAAGACGAGAAGAAAATATTAGAAGCAGAACTTGAAAAAATTCAAGAATAATCATCTGATATTGATTCTCAATTATCTCTGCTGAGTTAAGAAATTGTAACTCAATAAGAGAAAAACGATGCTCTTACTATTGAAAATCATGAGCTTAAGGAAAAGATCAAAATTCTGGACCTAGAAAAACTAGTTTACAAACTAAGTTAGATAATATTACTCAAATTGTTTCTAACTTCAACAAATGTCAAGAAAATTTGACAAAAATCATTGAGAATTCACAATCTGCTTCAAATAAACAAGGTTTGGGATATAAGAAACAAGAAACCAAGAAACATCTTGGTTATAAAAGGAAGAAAAAAGATGTAGTAGTGCAAAAAAAATGATGCTAAGAAAAATCTTAGTTTATTATATTCCAAGCAAAACTTGTTGTGAAATTTCAAAAGTAAAATGTCAAGACTATCAAGATATGGGTTCCTAAAACAAATAACAATTTGATTAGGAACAGATATATTCGGCATTTCATGAATACTATGCATCTTAACTCTAATTATTTATATAAAGGGGATACCGAACCCGTATGGGTTTGGACTCCTAAGACCTAACTCTTAGGACCCTATGAAAAAGTCGGCACCATGGACTTAATCTTATTCTTTCTGGTCCCACTTAAGAAAATAGGAAAGCGGATATTGGACAGTGGTTGCTCGAAGCACATGACTGGAGACAAGAGCTTACTGACAAATATTACATAATCAAATTGGGCTCCGTCACACTTGCAGATAATTCAAAAGGCTATATCATCGGCAAAGACGATGCGAGCAATTGCGGTACATCGAACTTACCTCTTATTACCAATGTCATGCTAGTTAGGAATCTGAAACACAAATTACTTAGCATTAGTCAGTTATACGATAAGGGATTTAGAATTTCCTTTTCAAATAATAAGTGTAATATTTTAGATGGAGAACATAATTTAGTTTTCAAAGGTTATAGAGACAGAAATATATATATATTCTGAATATGAATATTATTCATAGTGTAGACATGTGTCTTATGGTTCATGATAATGATCCATGGCTATGGCATAAAGCTTCTGTCATATAAACTTCAGAACTATCGACAAGCTGGCCAAAAACGATTTAGTTAGAGTTTTACCCAAACTGAGCTTTAAGGTTGATACATTTTGTGACGCATGTTAATTAGGAAAATTGACTAAATCATCTTTTAAATCCAAGAAATTCATATCAACATTAAAACCACATGAGTTACTGCATATGGATTTATTTGGTCCAACTCAGGTACAGTCAATAAGCCATAGTCAATATGTGTTTGTATTTGTTGATGATTACTCTCGCTATACCTGGACTATTTTCCTGAAAAACAAAAGTGACACTTTCGAACTATTAAAATCTTTTGTCAAAAGTATTCAGAAATCAAAAGGGCTTAAGGGTAAAAATATAAGAAGTGATCATGGCGGAGAGTTCGAAAATAACGAGTGTGAACATTTTTGTACAAATAAAGGTATATATCATAATTTTTCGTTTCACAGAACTCCACAACAAAACAGAGTTGTAGAATGAAAAAACTGGACCTTTCAAGAATATGCAAGAACGTTATTGAATGGAACCACTTTACCAAAGCATTTCTGAGCAGAAGTTGTTGTAACTACATGTTAGGTTATTGAATGTTACTCGTTTATGTTGCTTAAGTATTCTAATAGTATCATTTATATCTTCACTTATATACTCATTTTTGTCGATGACAAAGCGGGAGAGATTGGTACTAACTGTGTTATGCAGAAATATATAGTTCATGTTCATATATAGGCACAATCCTAGGGGGAGATCATATACAGGGGGATATTCAGAACTATGCTATCGTCAATTAAAAAGGGGGAGAATGTTGGGTGAAGAATTTATGGAGTTTTGCTTTCTGACAAAGAAATAAGCCGTGATCGACAAAAAGAAGATATTTATTGGTTTGAAGAGGTATAATGAGCTACATATGGTATTCTAGATTAGAGGTTTATTATTTGGTGTTTTTAGTGTTGTTTATATTAAAAATCTGTCCTCAAATAATCTAACACCTCGAAATCATCAATATATATATATATACAAATATATATATATATGTAAACAGTGATTGTGCAACCTAGGTAAAAACGGTCGACCGCCCCTATTTTGACATGTTGACCATTTCTACCCAGAATGCACAATAAACTTGTACATGTGAATATAACGTAATATATATTAAAATTTCTATCTACTTGTTCTTTCTGACTTGTCGACTATTTTCTTTTAGAAAACAACCTTTCAAAAAGACACTTTCTTTCAATCAAGGGTTGCATCTCCTTCTCTCCACCAATAATCATGGCTATTGTTCATTGCTCTTCACAAAGGGTTACAACTATTTGTTCTCTATATAAACACCGTGAGATCATCATTTAATTTAACTAATCTTAACGAATTTTGACTTGATTACTATCTCTAATTTCTTGACCTCATTTCTATATTCTCAAGAGCTCAATTGCTCATATTCAATAATTTATCGTTTTGAATCCTAGAATCTACTTGATATTCTTTTGATTCAATACGATATCCACTTCCAAATCTTCATATACACAAATATTCAATTTGTGGATAAGATTATAGGACGGTTGTACTGCAAGTGACAAATTCGTGTTATCAAGAACACATATGGTCAACAACAATTGTATTCGTCTTAGTTGAACTCCTCGGTGTTGTAAGAGGCACGTGTTGAAGTCCTTAGTGTTGTTAGAGGCGTGAACTAACATTCGTCTGCTCGGGTGTTGTAAACCTGTTCCTCCGGGTGAATTGATGTGGTTGTTAGTAAAAATCCAGATAGAAGTCTCGGACTGGACATAGGATGGTGCTCCGAACCAGTATAAAAATCCCTGGTGTGATTTTTCTATTTTACTACATTTACTGTTGCATATCTGTGATTAGATGATATTTATATCATTTTATGTTTGCCTTCATAGCTATTATATATTTGTGAGTTAAACATCATATATTACATGATCCGTGTGTACTATATTAGTTCGTACGTAATCTTCACGAACGACTTTGTTGTGTGCGAACGACCTTGGTATGCCTGATTGGAGTATGAGTTCGTGAGCTTTAAGAGTGCCCGTAGATTTAATCATCCAATGTGTGTATGATTCTTAAGTGATAAACATTTGACCCTCGAATTTTGTAATTTTTAATTCATAATGTTTACATGCTTCAAAATAATGAGATGTAATTCCATTTGATGGATTAATTCTAGTTCCTTTTAAGATGGTCACACTTGTCAGTGCTTCATATTCATACAACATCAAACGATCCCATGGTCTCTCGTACACAGACAAATCAGGTAAGTTTTGAATTCATTTGCCTACTCAGTATAGTTGAGCGAGCGAGCTGACATGTCACTTTTGGTCTGTCGAGCCTCTTAGTATTCCTCTTGTTTTACATACCATTTCCTTGTTTTCTTGTCTTTTATCTCTCTTCAAACAAGCTTTTAATGGTGGCGTTTCCCTAGAGAATATTTCCATTCCAACTCCTTTCAAACTTTAATCATATTAGCCCTTCGCAGTTCCATCTTGTGATCATGCTTGATATCCTCTACATAGCTCTACCGCTTCAAGATTGATCGAAGCAACTCGCTCTTAAATTCGAGGCTATCTGCTTGTTGGCAAGTAAATTCCTTCTCTTAACTTTTCTTTGAAGTATGAGTTCGAGAACCCTGGGTATAATCTGAAGAGTCTGAATATTAACCGAGTTCTTTCCCTTGTGGGCTTTTTTTTGGAGATTTTAGGTAGATTTTTAATGTTGCAGGATTGCTTATATAACCATTTTGTTTTTTGAACACATACGACGTTTTGGATTTCTAATGCCTGTGAGTTGCTTGCCAAAATGTTTTAAAAATCCCCTTGTTGTATACTTATGTGGTCATATTGTTGTTGATACAGCTTTGTTGATTGTCACTTGAATTGGTAACAATTTTTCACTTGTACTATGGAAATGAGAGGTTTACTGTTTGCATTTGTTTTGACCATATACTCGGTTTGGAAAAAATTCCCCTTCTTCTTTTTTGTCGTCGTTGATACTCGTGTTCGCCCTCCGTGGTCGCTCAAATTTAATTTGACAAGGGTCGTTCCTGCCCAGCTTTTATGTGGGTTTGGTAACGAACGAGCCTGTTGTGATCAAATACGAGTGACCGCCTTGAGTCAAGCTTGAGCGAACAACATGATCTAACCATGCGCGATCAGGCCTGGATTGCTGGGAATAGATCTGGTTATATGTGCGAGCAAGTCAGAGCGAGTAGTTAGGAGTTGCGCGACCAGACAGATCTGGGTTGTCCATGTTTAAACCGGGTTGGTTTTACTTTTACTCGACCCATAGGGGTTGGATGTTCATGGCCTTGTTTTGACACATTCCACTTCTGCTATTTTGGACATGCTTGACCTATCTTGATGCCAAGGCTTTTATTTGACTGCTTAATCTTTTGGTAGTACTAATTTTTAGTAACACAACACTTATTGATGTAGAAATGCTAATTCACCATAAATTACACCAGAATCTTAAGGACCAAACTATGTCTGGTAGAGCTCGAAATTCCGATCGAACTGCTGAAATTACATTGGTGATTGTTCCTCGAATAGATCAAAACTTTCCTAAGCCTCATGCTCTTTAGAAGCTACCTTGTGAGAGGCACAAGATGGAACTTTCTTTTAGCTTGTTTCAACAGCCATGCAACTGATTTGGAATTTCAGAAAAGGAAGAAGCCAGGTTGCCAGGGAATGGTGAATTTGCGGATGTTCCCCCAACGGTATATGTCGTCGTTAACCACGGTATGCTGCCGAGCAGGGCGATCCCTCCTTTTAATCCTTATCTAAAGATGATTTTAAAGAACTTAGCTATTGCTACATGTCAATTGCACCCAAATGGTTATGCCGTTTTATTGAGTTTTTACATACTTTTCATTAGAGAGAAACGACGTGCACCTTCATTTGAAGATATATGCTCTGTATATTCTTTTAAGAGAAGATCTCAATGTCGCTCAATCATTTTTGTTAAAAGTCGAGGCTCCAATATAATTATTGGTTCAGTAGAAGGTGTTCGAGGATTTCTGAACTAGTATTTCTTTGTTCGGTGCCCTAGCAGTTTCTACGGCTTCTGGATGGAAGGAAGTGAGCATGTGTATCTCTCAATGTCTTATTTCCTTTCCTCTTTATATTATTACCTAATTCTTTTGCTATGTTACAGCACTCCCTGAAAAAAGTACTTTCTTTGTTCAAGACCTCTGTAATTCTGGCTATTAAAGAGGGTGAAAGAAACATGAATTTTTTTTATCATAGAAGAGTTCCTTCGCCAATATAACTTACTTCCCCCTTCGCGAGCTCTCGCGGTGGATTCTGCTGATAAGAAAGTTGCTGTTAGCAGGTCCCAGAAAAAAAGGCCTTAAAAAAGCACTCCAACCTTGTAGAAAGCAATAAAACACCTCCTAAATCCAAGTTGGTTTCAGCGAAAAGGGCAGTATCTAAACGCCATAAGGTTAAGAATCCCATGATTCTGTCTGATCAGACTGAGAAGGATGGTATTTCTTCATGTTCCACAAGGGAAACTGGTCAGGATAATGTAAGTGAAACTTCTTCGAAAACTCTTTCTGATCTGACTAATGAGAATGAGCAGCTTGATGAAGCTGGAGTGACTTCTAAGGAAGCTTCAGATACCAATGCAACTAATGAAAATCTTTTTACTCGGGATAATCAAGAAGAGGTTGGTTAAGAAACTTTTAAGGATCTTGGTGTCCTTGATTTGGCTAAATACTTTATTATGATACCGTTGTCCAAATATTTAAATCCCAGATCTTAAATACGAATTCTCAAAGATCCCGTTTCTAGACCAGGAAAATATCTCACAAAGCTAGGGATTGCCTTAGAACCACCATTTAAGATTGGTTCGTAAATAAATGTGTACTTATCACATTTCCTTACTTATGTCATACATTCCCAATGCTTTAGCTCTTTTTATCTTGCTCTAGTACTCTCAAATTTAAGCATTAAGATCTTCCTTTTTCTTTTTTTAGACTTAGTAATTAAAACTTCATTATCAGAAAGCTTTTCCCAACAGGCTGGTCTGGTTGGCCAACAAAATCTTTTACAATCCCGTCTTTCTTGGTTCTCAAAGCATATCCAATTACCTTCAGATCCTCTGCCCGAGCATACTCTCGAGCCTTCGTTGACTGACCAATGGAAGAAAAGGAAGCATGATCAGTTAAATATATTTGATGAAGGTGCTAAGGAGAGGGGCAGCATTCAAAGGAGGCTAAGAAAAAGAGAGACAGTGATGAACGAGGCGAGGATGAGCCCTTGGAATATCATAAATCAACCGAGTTCTCAAACCCTGATCCCCTTATTTCTATGGAACAACCCTTTGTGGCTTCTCAAACTATTATTCCAACTTCTAGTCAGATCCAGGTGATTCTCGATAGGCCTCCATATGAAATTGTACCTGGTAACTCCAAGCTGAAAAATTGATTTGGAGGTTGGGATTTGAGAGGAATGACCATAAAACTAGATTTACACCCCGATGACAGGCAGAATGCTTTTGAAGAATTGAGCACTATAAAGGGCTGTAACTACCCAACTTGATATTGCCAAGAGCCAACTTGAAATATAGTTAGATAAGGCCATGTGCAATATTGATAGACAATTAGAGCATTGGGCCTAATTTGGCTATGAGTTTCAAAGGTTGAATGCCCGACACCTTGAGCGTATTGAACTTTTTGAAAATGACAAGGCCGGACTGGCCCGTTTGATTAAATCTCAAGAAGCCAAGATTGCATCTTTAAAGGATGGAGATAACAGGGTGAGCAACTTAGAAACTGAAAATGAAAAGCTTAGGAGAGAGATTGAGGCTGGTAGAAAGCAAGTTCACGAGGCTCAGTCTGCTCTAGAATCGACTGAATCCCTACTGGCTTTGGAAAAGCAAACTTTATCTTCTCATCAATCGGAGAAGATAATTCTTGAGGACAAGATTGTTTCTCAAAGCAAAGCTCTTGAAATTCTGGAGGAAGATAAAACAAAGCTAACCGGCACTCTTGAACAAGCCAAGGTTAAAACTAATGAAACTTTGTTCCAATTTTATGTTTATAGTGTCATTAATCATGGAAGTTTGAGCTTTCAGAATAAGAACTTTCCCCGAACCTTGGCTATTGTCTGGGATCAAGTACTTATATATTCCAACGGTGAAGAGGATAGCGCTCTCATAGAGTCCCTCCTAGAAGCAGAGGATCGAGATGCTTTGGCTGAGGGTAGGAAGATATTGATAGATGAGCGAGCTCAATCCCTTGGGAAAACTACAGCTGATACTTCCTCCTGTCCTGCCAATGTTGAGGCCTCAGGCTCTCATATTTTTCCTGTAGGCCTTCCGGAGATAGTATGATAATTCTTAGACCGGTTGTATATGCGAGTGCTGGTCCTCGCTCACTATTTTGTGCTTATATTGTTTGACTTTTGTGGCCCTATGACTGGTTTTTGTTTCTGTGACGAAACTATGCTTTTGCTTTGTTTGCTTTGGACAGTGTTTTCGTTTGTTGTATTGCATCTCCTTATCCAACTTTTATTATACATTGCATGTTGCATTTGCATCATAGTATATTTCGTTGACCACATTGTTGTAACGGACTTATGGTATGAACAATTAACATTGTCAATTCACTTCGATATTATGGTTATGCCCCCATTCCATAGTTCGTTACAATTTTAATAGGTTAAGAGCGATCACGTTTTTCTAAAATCTCTTATTCATAGTTTGAACTCAGTTTAATTGATCGATTCATACATTTTCGTTGCCCCGCCGCCCAAGGAGTTTTATATTTATTTTGCATTCACTCATATTCTCGCCAACTTGGTAGTCCAAGCCCCTTAGAGATTAGGCTTGGATGCATGGCTTTTGAAGAGGGTTATATAATGTATTCAACCGTATTTCTTGCAAACCCGGTGGCCCAAGTCCTTCGGATATTCGAATTACAACATACATATATTTTTATTTGTTATTTATTTAAAAACGTATTCAACCCCATTTCTCATTAACTTGGTGGACCAAGTCCTTCGCAGACTGGTTTTTATATGAGGGTTGTTTTTGTTTTTTTTAAATGCATTTAACCCCATTTCTCGCTAACCTTGTGACCCAAGTCCTTCAGAGATTGGGTTTAAATATGTGCCCTCTAGGGTGGTCTTGGGTTTCAAGTTTCGATCCAATTTTGGTCCTGTTTACTCTGATTAATTCAGAATCAAAAAGTATTTTTTTGGATACCCCTTTCGTCTAGGTTTTCTGTTAATGCTGGTCCTTCCAACTTGCATTGCCGGTCCTCCCGGCACTAGGACCGGTGCTTCCAGCCTAGAATTGTCGGTCCTTCCAACTGGTTGCCTGTCCTTCCGGCACTAGGGCTGGTGTTTCCAGCCTTTAGTTTTTTTAGTCCTTGCGACTTGATACTTCATCCCAGGAGGCAGATGATAGTTCATCTTATCAATTCTTACCTTGATTTAAAGAGCTTGTGTCCTGCACCTGATAAGGTGCCTCTGTGGTGGGACTTGCAATCTTTTAATTATGGGACAAGTCTTTTCGAACTGGGTTGCTTCCACCTTTGCATCATTTTCAAAACTTGGTACTAACCCTTTTGGTGGACGCTTGTTAAGGGTTTGGTATTCTAATCCCCCCTTTCTAAGGAGTTGTGTTCTATGATGAGAGGTGTAGCTTTCCGACTTGATGTCCATTTGAAGCACTTTTCATCGTTCTGGACAGCTTATTTCTTTAAGATATGTAAAGTGGTGCGTTTATCTAGCTTGCTTGATTTGCATGATGCTTTTGGGCACGTATCACTTGAGTTGACCCAATAGGATTTTCTTATGATGTTTCTAGTTATGGTTGGATTGTAAATGAGCGGTTGCCTCTATTTTTCCTACATTTAAGAAATCAATTTTAGTAAGAGCTAACGAATGTATGATTTATGTAAGCAAAGAACTGTGGTTTATAAAGCTATTGTTTGGTACAATGTATGTAAATCGTTCCAGATTGTTTACAAGAAAGCAGAACATAACAAGAAGTAAAGCAAAGAAAAGTAAAGATAGTGGTGATCGCTTATTCTGAGCTGTGGTTGTCAAGTCATCATTAGTGGTTGTGAGTCGATGATTGGTCATAAGTCAACAAGAGCTTGCGTTTTTTCATTTGATCCAGGGTGACTGGTGGCATTACTCTACCCCTGAATAGTTGGAGCGCTTTGAGGATTCCTCACATTCTGCTGAACTAGTTTTTTCTAACGAGCTCCACAATCAGGCTCTTTAGGTGCCGAGATTCATTGGTTTTGTGTCCTAGTTGGTTATGAAACCACTGAACTTTCCGGAGTTAGCCTACTGTTCTGTAGTTTTTTGCGGCTTCACCGGAGGAAAAATGCTCGAGTCTTTTGTAGTGGAGTAGATGCTCTCTGGGTTTTCATTTAGGGGAATCAATTCCGAATGTCTGTAGAACCGTGCCTTCTTATGCATTTTGTTATCCTTCTCTTCGTTTCCCCTTTTTTACCTGGAGTCATTCTTTTGCTCAGCTTGAGCCTCGCTGCCTTTCCTTTCTTTGGTGGCATTGCTTCCTACAGCTCTCTTTGCAGTAGGTGGATCATCTTCCATGCTCATATACTCCTCAGCTTTCCTGTAAAACTTCTTTAGAGTTTTGGGTTTTATCATTTTGAGTCACTTCCCAAATTCTGATTTCTTATCAGTAGCACCTTTTAAAGCTGCTAATAAGTTCAATGGTTCAGGTTTTATGACTTCGGCTACCGTAGTGTGGAATCGTGTAAGAAAAGCTTTGATGGTCCCTCTAGGAATTTGTTCCGTTTCGCTAAGCGACATCACATCATTTACTTTGGTAGTTTTTGGATGGAACCGGTATTAGAATCTTCTTGCCAAATCAGCAAATTGATCGATGCATTTAGGCGGGAGTCTAGTGAACCATATTGAAGCCACACCTTCCAAACATATGAGAAAGTATAAGCATTTTATCTCGTCGGTGGCCCTAGCTCCATTCATGTGTTGATCAAATTTGAACATGAAGATGTTTGGATCTCCCGTCCCACTGAATGGTGCTATTTTTGGAGGCATGTACTTCTTAGGGAACTTTTCTTGACGAATCCTTTCTGTGAATGGGTTCTTACTAGGCAAAAACTCCCACTCTTTTTCATCGTCCTGACGAGCCATGTTTTTTTTCATTAATTATTGGATCGTATCCGAAATACGCTTCTCATCGTTGTTTCGTTCCATAGGCAAAGCATCAAACCTTTTATCGGTATGATCATGATTCAAGTCCCGATGCCCTGTACCTATTTTGGGAGGTGCCCCTTTGGTGGGACTTGGGGCTTTCCGAGTTCTGCGTTTCTTGTCATGCCGTGGTGCTTTATCCTTAGAGTCTTCCACGTCGATTTGTTCCTTGTCTTCTACTGAGAAGTGGGATCGACTAGGTGCTGAGGGAGGAGTGCCATGGCTTTTGGAGACAGGGGATTGGCTTGAGTTTTAAGCAAAGCATCAAGTTTTTCCATCATCATTTTGGTTGTGGCATCCACTTTTTCATTCAAGTCAGTTACAGCCACGTTTAATTCCTCTCGAGTTAAAGAGGGCCCCGAGGAATCCCATACATCAAGATGGTTGATGAATGGAGAAATCTCTTATTAATAACATCGTTGTTTTATTCGCTGACTTTGCTCATGGTCTTTTTGGATTTAGTCATGATCAGGGACAAAGCTTTGGATTTTGATGAGAATTCGTCAATCGGTCTAGTTGTAAAAATGCAGACTCTATGATAGAAATAGTTTTAGGATTTCAATGCTAGGCTCCTAGGATGGAAAGAAGTGTGAAGGAAGGAAATGCGAACACGGCCCCACGATGGGTACCAAATGTTTTCACCAAAAATGGCTCAAACACCAATGGTACGTAAACCATACTACACCTATGTGGTTAGAAAGTAAATGGAGCCGTAATCAACAAAATTTAGAAGTAAAAAATGCAAGGAAAGTAAAATGGAGAGAAGGTTTTAGAGTTGTCCGGCCCTATGCTAGGCCTACGTCCACTATGAAGATAACTTGCAATATTATGATAATGATTACAAGGCATAACACCACTCTTTGTACAAACATTTTTCTTCTCTCACAACATATTCTCTCTCACACACACATATAGATCTCACTTACACTACAACAAAATGAC
This sequence comes from Allium sativum, assembly GCA_030737875.1. Lineage (NCBI taxonomy): Eukaryota > Viridiplantae > Streptophyta > Magnoliopsida > Asparagales > Amaryllidaceae > Allium > Allium sativum. The sequence continues at coordinate 130,092,340 of CM060912.1, read as the reverse complement.
CCTATTACAACGGTGGAACACCATTGTAATATACATTTTACAACGGTGGGCTAACCGTCATGTATTAAGAAGTTGTAATAGACTAATATCTTTAACAACGTTTTTCACCATTGCAACACCATTGTAATATGTATATTTTACAACTTTTTTCCACCGTTGTAATAAACTTCATTACAATAGTTATGCACCATTGCAATAATATCTACTACAACTGTTATGCACCGTTGTGATTGACATTTGGGTTTTAAAAAAAATAGACACCGTTTGCAATTGAAAAGAACAACACACTAAATATAGCAATACTCCATAAGCAAATCAGATATTACAGTTATTTGCAAACTAATTTATTAAAATACTCAAATATTCAGTATTACAAACAATAAGTTTTAGACAACATTTCGTGCATTATTACATACTATCTGAACAAAATAAGCCTCTAATAACATCTCCAGTTCATCAATGTTAGGCTTGAACGCCATATAGCTTCCATAATGGCTGCTTCCACTCTCATCCTTAAAAAAAATACACAATTAGTGATACAGGATGGATTTATGAAATTAACAGGAAAGATAGAAATGAGAATGGTCAAAATACATAGCTAACTCTTTATATTTAAACACTATGCACAAAAATAATCCTAACCTAAATATGAATTCAGCTGATCTAGTAAGGCAAAATTGGTACAATTCTCAATCAAACACATGCACCAAAAAAAAATCAATTCGGAAATTAAAATCTGAGTAATCTGGGAAACTTAAATTTCAGGAACAGGAGGATGCAAGGACAGTAAATGCACAGACCAGGCATGTGAATACTTGAAAAAACATACAGATGCCCAGTATCACAACCTAACCACATCTCAAGACAAGAATATATGGTCAAGCAACATCAAAGAAGCAACTAGAGAAAATGAAATAAAATTCCACATAGCAGAGCAGAGAGATTTGACACATCAGAGCAGAAATAAGAAAAGAAAGCTTACCATGCAAATGGAACTCGAGAGTCTTGTGATGAACATATTCATACACAAGCAAATCTATGATCACCTGAAATGTAATAACCAATTAACGGAACCAAAGGCATATGACGCATACGACTGATAATTCCAACTTCTGCTTGGAACTCACATAATTCCAAATGTGCATGTACCATGAAGTAGCACCTAAGAAAAATTGCAAGGATAATGTTCACATAAGACAGTACAATAGAACATTGTACAATAAGCTTTTATAGGAAACTACTTTATAAAAAAGAAGGTTATATCGAATTTAAAAACAAATGTGGACGCACCTGGTGATGAAACCATGTAGAGCTTAACAAAATTTGATGTAAAATATTATTTTCTTTACAGAATTCAATCTATGTAGTATAAACTGAGATAAATGAATCTGGGATGAATGAATGCTACTTACACTGTCAACATAAATGCTCATCTAAACATGGAAAAGAGACCAAAAGCACAAAAGAAAAATGTACCAATCAAACCAAAATGAGAGGAGAGGCTTTATAATAAATATTGGTGGCGCCGGGGTGGGTCTTTTTATTATAAATATTGGTCATTTATGTTTTAAAAAATTGGCACTAGATCCAAGCTTCGTAATAAATGTAGAATGAAGTTATGTAAAAATGTCATGCATAATGCAAAATATTCAATCCTAGCATGTTGTGTTATAATGGTACAAATATTGCTCTGTTTCCATCTATGACAACTCAATGAGCAATACACTGAAAATTATTTCCAGCTATTAAAGCACGCTATAGAGAATCAGTGATAACCTTAAAAAAAGCAATCTCTGTAACAAAAAGTGATCAAACAGTAAACTAATTCAATTTGCTAAATGCATGCACTAAGAAGATACGAAAAAATAAATGACACAATACCAATACAAAAAATCAATGACAAGTTTATGTAATAATTTATACTGTGTGATCATAGTATAAAATAAGTAAGGAACTCTAAACTATTGTCAGTACACCAAAGTGCAGAATTAATTTATGTATCAAAGTCATATACGAACTACGAAGTATATTGCTCTAACTATTTATATTTTATACTTGAAAAACATATCAACCACACGATATGAACCTGTTTTTCATATCATTGAATAAACCATGTAAATATAAATTTTGTCCATGTTATGTTTCATGGAAATAATGAATTTGCATATGTTGTGGTTGTCTCAAAGTTAACCGGTTCTTTTTTTCCTATTACCGTGCTATAGTTTAAAAAAAATGCTGCTATTGTGTAAGGAGCATGGGAATAACAAATCTTAAATGACGGAAGTAGGCAACCATCCTTGTTTACTATGATAAACTGCTAAGCCTTTTACCAATGTATGGTCAACCTGGGCTCAAAGCAACCCAATCACAGCTAGTAACTTTATTTACCACTTGTTCTTAAACCTCAACCAATCCTACAGCCTTTTCAGTAGTAATTAGGCAAGACACCCATGCGCATGTAATGTATCAAACACAAACTTAACAAAAAAACTATTAAATACACTCACATTAATTTCGGTTTGCAACATAACAATACACCTTGCAACACTACTGAAAGAGATACAAGCAATGCGGCTGCCTCTAAAGGTCTTAATGCCAACGAAAAGTGAAATACACTCACATTAATTTCGGTTTCATGCTTCCAGACTTCGATTTCTCTTTGTGGTTCCTCGATTTAGGCTTCGATCTCCCTAGACCTACCGCCGCTTCCCTCTAGAATCCGTCTGTCTTACGAATCGGTTCTATTTGATGCGTGATGGTGGATTGATCGATTTCCCCCCAATTTTTATCGGCTAGGGCTTCAGCCATTTTTGTTTTGTTTTGTAATGAATGAGAGAAATGAATTGAGGGTCGGTCAATTGTTAAGTTATAAGGGCTGTGATCTTGCTAATTCCAACTTTGCCCCCTCGGGTTTTTCTTTGTTAACTCCATACAACACTTAACCCATTTTACAACATTTAGATCCATTTCCATGTTATATAAGCAATAGACGTGTATATTTTGTCAACAATTTTAACCATGTACAAATTTGTATATATTCATCATATACACACAAATGATCTATTTATTTATTCATTTGTTCATTCACCCTAAATATATATTTAATTATAATCAATATTATTTTTGAGTCACAAAATTTGGGTTCTCACACAATTGCTAACTATAATTATGAAATACTAAATATAAAATGTTACTTCTTAGTTGTTAATATCTCTTGTTAATTCTAAATTATTAAATATTTTATTAGTTATTGATTATTAATTAATTATTAATTTTAAATATTAATCATTTAAAAATAATTATTAAACACTAAATATCACTTCAAAAGTAGTAATGTTTTGATTAATTATGACTCTTAAGTATTAATATTGAGTATATATTGTTATGTATTCATTTTTATTAGAAATTATTATCATTAATAATTATCAAATATTAATAAATGATAATAATTATGTAATATTAACTATATTTTTTAATTATTCTTATGGATTGATTATTAATTCCTAGTTGATTATTTATAGTTATTATTAGTTATTAATTATAAGTAATCAATGTAAATGTATTAAATATTAATTATTAGTTGTTAATTATATTAAAATATAGTCATATATTACAATAGTCAAAAAATAAAAGTTGTGATATGCTTTTATTACAACTATCAAAATAACACAGTTTTTAAAAATAAGTTTATTACAACTTTTCTGGAAAAAAAATTGTAAAAAAACATTTATTACAACGGTGCTTTTACCACCATTGTAAAATTAAAGTTGTAATATGGTGTTTTTGTTGTAGTGATAGATTCACAGAATTCAATAGAGAAATGTAGGATCAGCGGAGGAGAAAGAGAATGTCCTTGTTTGAGAGGAGGAGGAAGGAGATTCTTCAGTCTTTTCACCATTTAGATGATATCCATGGATCCATAGCCAAAAATGGATGAAAGAACTTCAAAGGGAGATGATGATGTTGGAATGCTAAGGAACGGTGGAAGGAAGAATCCGGCAGCACTTCGTGGTGACAAGGAGTCGATCCCCTTTATAGTGGAAGCCATGGCCTATTTATAAGTCATCCCCCATAAAGAAATGAGCTGAAATTCATATATGCAAGCTACGGGTAGCTCATCCCATTAATTATTAAAATGCCACTGCCTAGCTATAGCCAAATGTCGATAGCTGTATCCAGATGTCCTATGCGAACGACTTCATAGGAGCGAGGGATTGCATAGATCCGAGCAGATTAAACGGGCGATCGGGCGATTAGTACACGAGCGAATGCTCACTGCTTTTGGATTGGTGTATGGATGACCGACTAAGCGCCACGTTATGCCTTTTCATGATTGTCCAGTAGATGGTATCTGGTTGATGCAGCTATATCTAATTGTAGATGAACGGGCGACCAGCACCGTAGTTTGTAGGCGAGCGATCAAGGCTTGTCGATAAAAATGTAAGTGCGACCCTTTAGGAGTTGGTATCTGACCGACCAGTAGGTAGCATCTGATTGAAGCATTAGTGACTGATCGAGAAATGAGCGAAAGAATAGGGTTGCAATTTATGAGCAAACATAGGATGTGCATGCGACTCCTGGTATCTTTGGGTTTCTTGCTCAAGAGGTATATACGAACGATCAGGTTAGTATGAACGAAGGACTGTAGAGAGGAATGTGTGACCGACATCAATTCTACATCTTGTCTTGCACGATCGGCCTCTTTGACATAAGAACGAGCGACTGGGAAGAAGAAGAACAGGCGAACTCTTTGCACGTTCAAGCTATATTGTATGGCCGACCCCGGTTGTGTTGAGCGGGCGCTCTAACTGTTTTGATAGGTGGAGCGAGCTATCCTTATGTGCGAGCAGTCTGCCAAGGTGCTCAACTTGTGTTGTGCCCAATTTTCCTGATGTTCGAGCGACTTACTTGAGATCAAGTTACTTGATGCAAGCAACCGACTCTTTCTATGAGTAGTCGTTCCTTTATGCTATGCTCGACTTCTGTTACGTGCGAACGACTTTGTTGTGTGAGAACGACCTTGGTATGCCTGATTGGAGTATGGGTGCGTGAGCTTTAAGGGTGCTCGTAGATTTAATCATCCAATATGTATATGATTCTTAAGGGATAAACATATTCAATATCAAATTCTGAAACCAACATATACCATATAGAGAATCTATCTTCCAAATTCCTCAAATAGTATCCGTATAACTACGGAATCCAGTATTGAAATATCTGAAGATTGTTTCCATTCAAATCCAATTAAATTTATATATTGGAAGACTTTGGTTATATTTTAACCCTTTATTCAAAGATTTTATTCAAAACATTGGATCCTTTCTCTACAGAAAACTTCACCTATTCATAATTAAATATCTGATTTACTTTTGTTTTTTCCCACCCCTCGCCTAATGGAAAATTCCAGTTAGATCTCACAGGTGGTATTAAACTATACTCTTAGGAATCATTGCATATTCCTTTTGGTTCTTTACTTTAGTTATTAACCAACTCATTCTGGTAAAATATTTCTTTTTTTTCTAAAACTTTGTATATTTTACAAAAATCTCTTTTAAACTATTTATTACGACTTATCATGTTTTATACATATTTTGAATAATTTTTGTAAGGCCCTTACATTCGTTTTCCAATTTCGGTCATCGAACTACATCCATAGCGACCTTTTTCAAAAATAGATTTAAACTTATTTTAAAATCTAACAATTGGATTTTAATACTTCTTATTTCATTTGAATACTATTTTCATTTCGGGAGAATCCGACGGACGAATCTACCAATACGTTTATTTAAAGTTCATGGTCGAACTTCACGTACTACCACGGTGCGGTAAGTCCTATTCAGACCAAATTTGATTTATAATTAAAATTGAAGCAAAACATTTTTGAAATAATTTAATAATTATATAAATTATATAAAATTATTATTGGAAACCGTATCTCAATTATTTTCCTTTAGAATCAATTTTCCAATATTAAATCATTTTAATATTATTTAAATCATTAAAATAATATTATGTGTCAAAAAATATTATTTGAAGTGATACTTTTGAAAAAAAACTCTTTTAATAAATTTCCTAAATACAATAACCAAACTCCACTTTATCCATTACTTTTCATTTCAAAATAAAACCTAAACATCCATAAATGTATGAAAATAGATTCAAATCAATACATTTCAGTTACGAATATTCATCGTAATTTTATAAACTTTGTGTCCATCCAGAATCGAACATCAGACTCAAACTTTTATTTTTCACTGAATATTTTATTAATAAATAGTTCAAGTTAATTCCGAACAGGAATGAGATTCAACCAATATCATGTAATTCTATTTATATGGATTTCGCACATCATTTGCAACCGATAATAGTTATGAGCAACTATTACCATCCAATAATCACATATTGGCATCATTGACCTAAGTGTCAAGGTCACTAACAATTAATCCCAAATAAAACCATTGTTAAATAAGGTATCAAACCTTATTAACATTACATTGTTGTATTTAACAAAACTATTCACCAACATACATCAAATTCCAATGATCATTCACAATCCGTATTAGCTAATCAATGATATCACATTCATTTCATACAATTTCTATTGACATAAATAAGTGGTCATGGGTGAATTGTTTTACTTTGTTAACAAGTGTTTCTCAACTACAATTACCACTTTCATTTTAACATTGTGTTGACTTAATAATTAACCATTTCTAACATCTAAACTGCATCACCATCATTAGCATATCAATCACGTAGTAAACAATCACCAATTCACTTATTAACCAGTTTAACCAGAATTAGTTATCTAATAAGTGAAGAGCTCCCACCAAAGCCATCCAAAAACCACGACACTTCTTAGGTAGGACTTCCTAGCCTTCTCAAACCTAAAGCCTGCAATTTTCACCCCGAATTCAACATTTATAAAATATATAAATATGCAATTGCAAATTTCGAAAGAAAGTTATAATTTTTAAAGGGTTTAAGGATATAATTTGGGTGGTAGCGTCCACGGCCAAGGTGAGTGGTGTCCACATGCTGGTGGGGCTGGAGTGGTGCCAGAGCTGGGCTGTCTAGGGTCAGGTGTGGGGCTGGTGGGTCCCATGGAGGAGTTATAGTGGTGGAATTTTTGGAAATGAGGGAAAAAGATGATCTTTTTAGGGTTTAAAAAGAATGGGATGGGTTTTTAGGAACAAGGAGCTCAAAGCTTGGAGAATGGGGGCCGTGGGGAGTTGCACGAGGATTACAGGAGGTGTGGAGGCTGGTGGAGGTGGTGGAAGAGGCGGCAAGGCCTAGGTATGAGTAGGAGGACATGAAAACAGATGTTATGGAGCTTAAGAGAGGAACAAAAGAAAATGAAATATAAATCAAAATGTCACTTTCTTTGAAATCATGGAAAAGAGAGAAAGGAGATGAGATGGAAAGTGTAGATAAATGACATTGAGTTGTCTAGAGGGTACGAAGTACAGGAAATGGTGTAGGAAAAGATAAGGATGGATTAAAGAAAAAAAGTTAATTTATTTTTAAGGGTTTAACTTAGGAAGGTGGTATCTATGTTTAAATTGTTTCCAACACTTATAAATCACTATTACACATTAACATATCTGTTAGGTTGCCGTTAACCATTTTATTAGTACTTTTCAGTTGTTCGGTATTACCCGAAACTGCTTGTTTTCAAGTCAAAATTCAATTGAGCGATTCCATATACGTTTTTAGTCCGTTTGATCAAATCGTAATTTCAATCAATGTAAAATTCAAAACCCTAAAATTTTTCACTAACATGGTTCCAACAAAATTGGTCTCATCAAATTTTGGGATTTTTTGAAAAATGGTCTTATTTCTAGCTTTTACTGGAATTTAACTAGTTTTACAATACGCGTTTATATTACGTATGCATACATATTAACTCCGATTGACTAGAAATTTTAAACCATACTATATTTTGACATTACAGATCCGATAAAAGTGGTTTCATCGGATTTTGATACTATATCAAAACTTGCCTATTTTTAGGTAACCAAAATAACATTAAATTACTAAATTTCAAAATTTTCTTTTAAATTTAAGACCTTGTTTTAATCCCAGTAAAATATAAAACAATGATTAGAATTTATTTTCGATTATTATCAAGTCCAAATTTAGTATTTGGTCCTTTAAAATCCCCTAAAATCAATTATAAAAATCATATTTTAAATTGACTAAAAATACGGGTCGTTAGAAGTAGCAAAATAGTTCAGGTTAGTAAGGATGCACAAGGTGGAGCTTGGAGCAGGTGGCTTCATCATAAGTTATAAATTATTTATTTTCCTTTGTGTCATAAATGATGTTCTCTAATGAATGTTAAGTATAACACTTTCATATCTATATTTTAAAAGATATTATATATATAATATTTTATTCAACTGCAATTGTGAGATTCTGTGTATTGTTTATGTCTTCTTCTATCTCTTTTCTGCTTCACCCCTAAAGATTCATATTTTCATGCAATTTGGTTTGGATGTTTGCTATATTTAATCGAATCAAAGGGTATGGATTTGCAGGTCTTTCTAGTTTTGGAGAATTCACGGTCAGCCAGGCTCTCCTATTGTGAAGATATAAGGAGAAAATATGCTGGTGTGAAACTCCACACACTTATGTTTATGTATTGTTAATTATAGTTGATAATTATATGCGAGTCATGTTGGATGAATAGTTGTATAGTTAGTGACACTTATGTACTGATAAATGTTGATTTCCGCAACGCTTGCACGTAGGTAATAACATATATTGATGGTACTGTTGATAGTTGTTATGAATGTTCGTATGTTGATAATTGATCCTTATATGTTAACACACACCTAACACACCTTAACTATGGAATTATATAGGTGTTTGGTTAGGTCTCCTTCTCAATTGAAACTATAAACAATTTTATATTAATTAAATATTAAGAATAAGGCATAAAAACAAAGTTTTGAATTTGATATCCGAAATGGTTTGGAAATGAAATTAAAGTATATACAAACAACTTTTGCAAAGGTGGAAACGTATTTGAAAATAATTTTGAATATAAATGGTCAATTCAATTTTGAAATTAATTTTGATTAGTGATTTACCAAAATTTAATTTGAGTTTGATATATAAACGATGTTTTAAACTCAACCCAATCATTTGATAATCTTTTTTAAAGCAAAAATGTGTGATCCTTTAAAAAGAAGAGAGCATACACACATACACGCACAAACAAACAAACACACACACACACACACACATATACATATATATATATATATAACAAGTGACAATAGCTAACAACATGCCTAGCAAAGAAGGTAACCCAAAGTACATAATCTTATTTAGAATATGACCATAAGTATAGGATGTAGATGATGAGCTCCAAATAAACCACCGCCTATCAAAGTTATAAATGGAGATCCGGCAAGGCCACCACCCGAGAGTGAAGTATATCAGCTCCTAAATAATACAATTGAAACGACCCAAACTTCCCTAATCCCCGAACGGAGGAGCCCAGGTTGTTTTGAGAACACGATGCATCAGAACACAAACAAAAGAACATTTCATTATTATTTCAACAATTTACATCAGAGTACAAGAATATATCAGAGTACGCATAAATAATATATAGTGGAAAATAATAGCAAAGATTTAAAATTTACACAGAAGCGGAAATGAAAATGTAATAATACAATGCATAGAGGATGATATAAACTACCACAACTGAATGAAATACACGGATACAAAGCTTTCCAAATATAGCTCTAGCTATAAATCGAGATCCTGTTAAATAGAAATCTGCAAAATCAAAACTACTAGCTGCCCGTGGGAAAATATGGGCACCCAGAGTTTAGGTAGAAACAATAAACTCAGAGTTAGTCATAGGATTGGTGTGAGAACTAAAAACAGTTATTAGCTTTTATTTTAAACTTAGGTAAATCACAGGACCACGCTGTATAACAAGGAACGGGTATACCTTCCATGAATACCAATGCATAAAACAAATAGCGCAATTCTAAACAGAAAAATGAAGCTATTATAAGACTCAAGTCCCATCACACAATGAATGCAGTCGAGGATAGAGTTTTACCTTATAATAGCCAAACATGCTTGATACGCGAAATTTCATGTTTTATTATTACTATAAGTGAAGAAATCAACTACAAATATAAATGTATCAATCATAGGCGGCGTAGGTACCATTATATTACGTCGCCATATAGGTTTACAACTAAAACTGTAAAAGCTCGTATTGGAAATTAGCTTTCCATCTATAAACCGAAGCAAGGGATATTCCTCACTGATTTCGAGACACTCTAGCAAATGCCTCAGGATCACATCTACGGGCAACCCTAGCAATCGGCAGGGCTGGCTATCCATTGGTGATTGGTTATACCATAAACTATATGTTAGCCGGTCCTATCGAACCTCCAAAATGGTCAGTCCAGTCGACCAATAAAGAGACACTAGGGACTCAAATCATATCCGAGGTGCCTCGCTTTTCGCCAGTAAAATTTCCAATATCCACATAAGTAAAATGTCCAAGCTCCACAACATGACGTTACTCATAGCTAGAAACTAACATATGTCCATTTCCTTGTGGTCCCTCATCCCGTTTTTGATTCATACCGACGAGTGAAGCTCGCGAATTAACGCTTCAAAAAGCAATGTTATTTAAAGCCATGCTTTGATCATCATCCACAAAGCCTTTCTTTTCAATAAAAGCTTTGATCCATGCATCTCCGCAAGCCACATTGTCATTCCATACCATACCACTGATTTCCACCAATATATAGCCTCTTAGTTCGTACGTCTCAGAGAAGGGTGTTAAGAAAGATAATAAATTCTCCATCACCATATATATATATATATATATATATATATATATATATATATATATATATATAGCAGAGATCAATGAATATAGCGCATAATACATCTTCAGACATTAAATCAATTTGTAAGTCCATTCTAGGTCTGAACAAAACCGGAGGCACCTTATTCCTTATCCTATATGTCTAATATAGGATAGAGGCCCTTGCATATCCGATGGATCTCCAAGTATGTGTGGAAAATCACCACTTATTACCTTGTCTTGGGTGTACATCCCAATCAATACATCAGTGATCATTCAAACGATGTGAAGATCTCTGGTCTTCAACCACCTTCTTCATATCATCGACTTTTAGTTGTCATATCAGTTATTCAGAATGGGATAAACATGGTTTTTTAGAATAACTCGCATATTTTATAATCAATAATCAAGTGCTAAAAAAACACATCATACGCCTCATTCCAATTCAGAATATTCTTTTATTCAAATAATTAAACCTTAGGGGAAAGGTTCCCATTGATTTTATCAAAGATAAATTCATTTAAACTTATTATTTAATCTTCCTTTGGATATCATTTCAAAAGATTTTATTACATCTTTCAAAATCCAAACCGAAACAAGGTTTATTAACTAGTCGGGATTATCGAGCCTTACCGAAGTAATCATTTAATATTTTAATATACCAAACTCGAACTATTCATCCCATGAAGCAAAAACTGGTAGTATTCCTTATCTAACACCCATTGTGTTAACGTTAAATTTAATTACCATTTCACGCTCAAATCTAATTAAAAATTTAACTATCGCCTGGAGTAAAACTGGTGGTACTCCATTCTCGATCGTTTCATGAATTCGATAAATTTAATTACTCCATTCCCACTTTTAATCTACTTAAAGAATAATTAAAACTCTAGTCCAGTTTTAATCTAAAAAATCATTCCTTAATAATTATCCAAATTTTAGGAAATAAATCATGTCTTTAACTGGGTTAAAGAACCAATGTCACTTAAAACACAGTTCACAATAAACCAAAATCAACTTCCATTAAATATGGAATCTTCATGGAAAACATATCAGTATATACAATCGATATAAATTTCTGTATCAAACTAATAATATAAATGGAATAACGACAAAGCCCTTTTAGATTCCATATATAGTAACGGTCTTCCTTTACAGAAGCTTGTCTTGATTATTACCCAATCGAATTCCATTCAATTCCTAATTCCTTTATTAAATTGGAAAACTTTACTTTGGAAAATTTCCATTAAATCTTAATAAGAGATTTATAAATTCCAAGTCATATCTTCACTGTTAATTGGATTTAAGAACAAATATTATTTAAAACATCGTTCACAATGAACCCAAAATCATCTTCCATTTAATTCCGATTTATAATTATAAACTGGAAAACATCATTTATCTTAATTAAAAGATTTGTTCTTTCCTCAACTACGTTTAAGAACGGTGTTATTAAAGACACCATTCACGACAAACCCAAATTCCCATTTGATATCAAATACAAGGCTTTGAATAGAAACTATATCGGCTTATATTCAATATAAAATTCTGAAACCAACAAATATCATATTGGGAATAAAGGTATATATATCTTCCAAACTACTCAATAATATTCGTATAATGATGGAATTCAATATCGAAATATCCGAAGAAAATTTGCATAACAAATCCATTCCAATTTATGAATTTGAAAACTTTGTTATTTTAAAACCCATTTTTCTATCCAATTTATTATTTCTAAAAATAATTGGATTATTATTCTAGTTAATAACTAGTTCATTTCGATAAAAATATATTTTTACCTTTTCAAGCTTGGAATTTTTCATCCAAAATTTTTCCAAATCCGTATTTAGATTTTACATAATTTTTCCATATTTCAGATACGGCACATGGATTATTTATTTTCTAACACTGGACAAGGTGACAAGATATAATCTCTAGAGATATGATCTTTACACTCTCCCTTGGGCATAGATAGGTCACAAAAAATCGTGTATTCTTCTTCTGGATTTATTAGGTGCCTAATACGGCCCAATAAATTTCGAAAACGCTCACCGAACAAAGGAAGCTATGGCGAAATTTTTCGAAATTTAAAGGCGTTATCCAATTATTTGAAGAGTTAAATGGTTTTGAAATCGTCGAATAGACTATAAAATTTATATATAATGTAAATTTAAAGTAAACGAATCATGTGGGATAGTTCGCATTATGGAATCGTAAATTTAAACAATTATACCAAGAGATCCGACCGTCGAATTTTCCCGGAATTGGAACCATTGGATTCGCTTTGGAAAGATCTTTCTAACGATATTAAATTTGCTAAGATCCAACGGTTAGATTTTTTGAAATGTTTATTTCAAATTTGAATGAAAACAGCGCCACTGTCGTCGAATGACCTGAAACGTCATTCGACTAAAATGGACTGTTTTTAGATAAATAAAAATAGCGATAACTCCTTTTAAATCATCATAAACGATATGCAGTTGAAATAAATCGATTTTACTTGGTTTATTGTATATAATGATGGTCAGATGTATTTGACATAAAATTATAATAAATTGAAACGTGAATGTCAAATAATCTAACCAAGGAAAGAATTGGTTTGAATTTTATATATATGTGGATTATTTGAAAAGGACGAGTTCATTCTCATTTCAAATAATCAAACGACGACTAGAAGTCGAAGATATTGAAGACAGTGCAAGACTGATAATCTTCGCATCGAGTGGATTGTACTGATGCCTTTGACTGGAGTTGCTGCCTTGAAAGGGTTACAGTGGTAGTTGTCCAAACATATTTGTTGATTGTTCGGATGTGCAATGGCCTCTCTCCTATATTGGACATATGGGACGAGGAATAAGGTGTCTCCGGTTTCATTCAAACCCAGAATGGACTTATAAATAGATGTGTGTGTAACATTGTTCTTTGTGGTGTATTCATTGATCTCCATTAAATATATATATTTTTGGCGCAGGAGAATTTATTCTCTTGCTTAACGCCCTTCTCTAAGACGTACGAGCTCGGAGGTTGTATATCGATAGACATCAATGGTATGGTATGGATTGACAATGTGGCATGCAGAGATGCAGTGATCAAGGCTTTTGTTGAAAAGCAGAGCCTTATGGTTGATGATCAAAGCACGGCTTTGAATAACATAGCTTTTTGTATAGCGTTAATTCGCGAGCCTCACACCCCGGTATGAACCAGAAACGGGAGACGACAGTAGGAAGAACATGCTTTTGTTTCTAGCTAGGAGTGGTGTCATGGTTTGGAGCCCAGCCATTTTACTTATGTGGTTGTTGAAAAGTGAGGTACCTCGGACATATCGGCCACTACGGGGCCGATGGATGATATGGTTGACATAATGACTATTATGCTCCATAGGACAGGGAAACATATTGTTCAAGAATAACCAATCCATAAACATAAGAGTGGACCGGTCCTAAAGATCCTACGTGCAGTTGCGGCTGTAGCCTGAGACATGGTAGGCTAGATTGTCTCGAATTCGGTAAGGATGATCCCTTGCCTTGGTTCATGATGGAAATCCAATTTCCAGTACGACATCGTGCGGTTTTGATTGTAAACCTGTATGATGGCATAATGGCATGGGATGCTCATGCCATCTAAGATCGATAAATTTATGTTGAAAATTGTTTTAAAACATATATGCAATAATGATAATATCAAATGATTTTTTTATACGTATCAAGCATATTTGGCCATTATAAGGTAAAACTCTATCCTTCGGTTTGCGTTGCATTGTGTGATGGGACTTGAGTCTTATAATGGCTTCATTTTTCTAAAAAGCATTGCGTTGTTTAAATGATTTATTTATTTCATGCACAGGAAATCGAATGGAGTAAACCCGTTCCTCTTTAGCGGCATGGTCCTGTGATTGACGTTATTGTTAAATAAGTTAGGTAAGATTTCTCATACTAGTCCCATGACTGACTCGTAGTTTGTTTTCACTTGCAAACTCGGGTGTCCCTATTTTCTACATAGGCAGACTTGTATTTAGGTTTTAGCTTGGTTTATTTTGGAAATTGATGGAAGCTATGGAAGCTGATGATGGTCCTTTATCATTTCTATTGTACTGTTTCAGACATTATTATGTATTTTGTACTAAGTATGATCCTGTTATGCTGTGTAACTCTGATGTTGATATTATTTCCAGTGTAATTTGATGTACATTATCTGGTGTAATTCTGTATTTCTGTTCTGCTGTTATTGTTTATGTGTTATATTCCACTGATTATCCTTGCTTCCATGGCATGGATGTTTGGATTGTCTCATTTTTGTATCAGATCTTTGGTTAACCTTAGCTCCGGGATACAACACGTAAACGAACTCGTCAGAAATAGAATCAGCAGTATTCTAAGACGAGTAACTCATTATAGATGGGATTAGTAATATCCTAGAATGAGTATAGCTGAGTAAAATACACCCCAATAGATGCATTTATAGTTATATATATATGTCTCTATGCTTTACAATATCTTTTCTGTTGGCCTGACTCTTTGTCTGCTATTTGCAAACATAGTAGAAAATGAGTGGCAGAAGCAGAAGAAGTAATTCAATGGTTCAGCAATCCAATAAGCCAACTGTGCTCCCACAACCAGAACCCGATCTAGAAGTTCTAGTAAAGAAGTATTGAAATTTGGGTGGACTACCACTCCTGGGCAAAGAATCTGTTATTGAAACATAAGCATGGATGCATTCTTCTAAGAGAATTTTTGAAGGCTTAAAGCTGAGAGATGATCTGTAATGACCCATATTTTTACGGTATTATAAATAATTTATTTAATTATTTAAATAATGGTTTAGTAATTTAAAATGACCAGAATTAAATAATATTGAATATTTAATTAATATAAATAATAGAATAATATATTTAATTTCCAAAATAATCGAATGTAGTGGATTCACAATATTGTGTGAATTGGATCATTTATAATATATATTTCAGTTTAGAGTTGAATTATAAAAACGAATTTATTTATAAATGTCATTTGAATGTATGAATTATATTATAAATATAAATGGTGCGGCAGTTCGTAATTTGATGATTCAAACTTTAAACGAATATACAAAATCCGTTTTAAGCTGGATTTCTGTGAAACAAGAAACGTTCGGAGCTGGTGAAGTATATATTTCTAATGGAAGAGAAAAATCGAGATTCGATCGTGTCGATTGTGAGTTGTGTCCAAGTCAAATTTTCAAAAAGTGGCTATGGAATTCTTTTGTAATTTATAACGATTTATTTATATTATAAATGGAATTTCAATATAAATTGAATCCTGATTTAATCTGGATTTGAAATATGGAGTTGTAAATCCATATATGTATATTTTGAAACAGGATAATATTCTGTTGTGAATATACATGATAATATAAATTTATTAATATTAAATTTTATTATTATTAAATATATTTAAATTAAATGGTTTATTTAGAGCTTTAAAAACAGCCGCTTTTACAAACGAACTATGTTTTCAACGAAACTAATTTTGTTGGATCACGAATATTAAATTATTGTTAGATTTCAATTTCGTGATTTTTGGAGTCAGTATGTGGCCATGTGGAATTTAAATGTGAAAAACAGTCAATAATTTAGCTTTAAAAATATTTTGTGTGAGCAAACGGACTCAGAGTTCAATAAAACAAGTTTCGTTGGATCCTTAATGTCAAACTGTAGTTGTATGTCCATTTACATTATTTTTGGATATAGTATGTGATTATCGGAATTTTTGATCACAATATAAATAGAAATATGGTATAAATTAATATAATAATTTATTAAATTAATATTAAAATTTTCCTATAAATACTCTAACACGTTTCCTGACCCTATTTTTCATTGTTCGGTGGTCAAACCATTTTCCACCGTAAGTTTTTCCTTCTAGTGAAATACCTGGATCTTCAAAAAAATTTGTATAAAACCAAATAAAATTCCTAAAATCAAAAGAAATATATGTGCAGAATCTTGAAAGCTTGCTCTTCCATTTGACACCCGTTTTGTATTGTTCGAACCAAACTTTCCGTCGCTGCAAATTTCACAACGATTTCTAGGGTTGGAATTTAGAAGCGATTTAGGCAACGATCTTCAATTTAGAGATTGGAACTGAGTTAGTGGTAGGATAAGGAGCTTACCGGCAAAAAGATGAGGGATTCGATGTTAAAAATGATGCGCGACTTCCTTGAATGCTTGAAAACTGCTGTTGGATGGAAATCAGAGGGAGGTGTTGATCACTGCATTGAGGTGATGAGGTGGAAGAGGAGTGGAAGAGCGAGATTTTTGTGTGTTTAGATTTGAATAGAGTGAAGAAGAAAAGGAGCAGTTCGAAGAAGGAGTACGATGATGTTTGGTGGGTGTGGGATTTTCTGAAAGCCACAAGGGGATGATGATTTGTTCGATCTGTATAAATCTAGCATGGAGAAGGAGGGGAGGTATAGTGGAAACCATTTAATTACTTCATGGAGGATTGAAGGAGAAGACATTCAAGAAGTTCGGTCATTTTCTAAAATGAAATAGGAGCATCAGGACGTCGCGGCCTTGTTTTGGAGAAGAAGGATTAAGTAGGGCGATTAGTGTTAAATGGTCATTAGGGTAAAATTATTTAATTATTATATAAGTTAAAAATCAAATTATTTATTCAAACTTATGTAATGTATAACTTGCTCATACGATATCAGAATCCGACAAAACAAGATCCGTTGAGATTGTATGGACGAGGGCTACACCATGGAACTGACTAAGAGTGTATTGGAGCTTGTTACAATTTAAAGCGAAATAAATTGTCCATCTGAATCAACCGATAGTTATCGTTATTTAACGATGACCGTCCAATGTGAGTAAATCTCACTAACTCTGTACAATTTATATTTTTATAAATATAATCTAGTATTGATAAATGATGATTGACTACTGTCTGTTGATTTTTTTGTTGAATTGTTGATTTATTGGTTGAAATTATAGATAATGATATATATATCGTTAATTAAATATTGATTCTGTTTATCAGAATAATTCATATTGAAATGAAATTGATGTTATTTATAGTGTTTAACATTTGTGGATGCAGGAAAACAGGTTGGAGGAATCCAACTGGATTCCTCAATATTTATAATACTGTTTGTTTTCATATATTGTGATATGATGTGATATAAAACCTGTGATCGATTATGATGATACTGGTCTATTTAATTGGTATTTTAAATACCATGGAAATTTTGGAATGTAAAAAGGGATTTTTCAAAGTGTATTTTGAAAATTAATTATTTATAGGAAATAAGTATGATATTATAAATGAAATATCTATAGGAAATGAATAGGATATTATACATGAAATATTTATAGGAAAATAAATATAATTATAAAAGGAATATTTATTTGGAAAAAAAATATAATTATAGAAGGAATATTTATTTGGAAAGTAAATAGAATTATAAAAGGAAATATTTGGAAAATGAATAGAATTTTATAAGAAGAGAATTTTACATTAAAGGTTTAGACCCATGCTTCGCACACTGGTGTAACTTGATATTGATTTAAAGTAAATATTTAATAAAAATCTGTTTTAACAAATAAATTGAGGAGAATAATTTATAAACAATGTTTATAAATTAAGGAAATATTTATCATTTGATAAATTGAATATATAAATCTGAAGTTATATAGAGAAGTAAAATCGTTTTTAACACCGATAATTGAAATGGAATGTGAACGTAGTAGTTATAAAGGAAATTTGCAATGAGATTATAAATGTTGGAAATGAAATAAGTTTTATATGAATAATCCTGCAAATAAAAATATAAATAGAATTTGGGTTTGGGGTATTATTTTTAAATATGAAATCAAACTGTTTTGATTATATAAAGAAATATTATTCATATTCTATGTGAAAATTTATATTAAAGTAAATATTTTGCAAATAAGATATTATAAAGGAATTTGGGGTTTGAATTATGAATTTAAATGGAATTACTGAAATTAGAAATTGACTGGAAATTAGTTGAGTTCAATGGCTTTCTGGGTATCAGTCTGATGTTGGTTTCGGCCTTTGGGGAGGCTGATAGAGGTGGGAAGATATTGATGCATAAATCAGAAATGGAAACGTTTTCCAAAGTTAATAACGTATATTTTCTAATTTTAGAAAGTAAGAACTTTATGAATATATGGAAACAATAAATGGGAAATTGGGAAATGAAATGACAATTGATCGGTAAGATTTCCATTTGGGAATACACCGTAGTTTGTATACATATTTTCTTTTGATAGTTAAATCACCGACTATCAAAGATTTTGACCATTTCCATTATCAGTACGGAGAGACCGGGATCAAATATATTATCTGAAAACCACTCCGTATGGGATTAGCGTTGCGAATCAAATATGATGAAGATAATTGAAGACGGAGTTACGCAAGGGCTGTTCAGTAAATCCTAGGTAGAATTTTCCTAAGATGGATTTACAGAATAGTTCCTTCGGGTTATCCAGTCCCAAGACAACTTGAATGGACGAATTTCTGACAGAGTATATCTGGTAGATCGCGTAAGTTGATCGTTTCAAACGTATTTACGTTGGTGGCGGAGGAATTCGTTTCTCTTAGCTTATACCCTATTTTTAAGGAAATCGATTTATGATTTGATGAGTATGACGATGTGGCATTCAAAGTAAATGAATGGGTAATATGATAGAAGATATGTTATCACCTCAAAACTCATCAACTAGGAAATGACAAAATTCGGACAGGCAGCATGGCTAAGTAGGTCACACCCAAGTAGGCTATATTGTCACCATCTAGAGAATATTCATATTTGTTACTTCTTTCAATTCTGTATCTCCTAGGAACGGTTATGTTGGTATACCAACCGTAAGGTGACAATATATTCGGAACATTCAAGCGAAATGAATGGTCGGTCATGTGTGGCCGATTTATAAGATGTTCTTGTTGAACTCTGGTGTATCGCTTCAAGAGTTCTAATAACCAGGAAAATACGAGCCAATTTAAATGTTTTAAAATGGTTATTTCAAAGGAATTCGAGCAATTAAAATAGAATATTTCAATAAAATAGTGAATTAGAAATAGTGAGTCGGTTTGAAAATTTGAATTCAAACTTTGACTGACTGTGCAGGGTGGAAAATATAACGGATTTTAGCGAAACCAAAAATATTTAAATATGTTAGTCAATACCTTTCTAACGAATCTGAAAAATCGAAGTTTCATAACGGGAATCAAAAGTTATGGCCGAATGAATTTTCAGAAGGGTCGGTATATAGAATATATAGCCCTGGAAAATTGATATTTTGCATACGACCTCGGAATTCGACGAAACCACTTTTGTTGGGTCCGGGATGTCAAACTATTGCTAGGTTTCAAATTTCATAATTTTTGAAGCTAGTATGTGAGCATGGCAAAAGAAAATGTGTTTGGTCAATTTCTGTTAAATTGGATCGACCAGAAAATGGCCATTTTTCAAACGACCTCAGAATTCGATGAAACTAGTTTTGTTGGGACCGTAGCGTCAAAACATAGCTAGATTTATTTTTCTGGAATTTTTCGAATCAGTTTGCGGCCCTGGCAAATTGAAACGTGCGTTCAGAGTTAAAAATTAAATGTTTTATACTTTAATTTGAAAAATAACTGACTGTAACAGTCGAATTGGCCTACGAAACATATCCCATTGTGTCCGGAATGAGGGTATTTAGCTAGGGGCGACAGTCGTTGGGTTTAAAAAGGAGTTCGTTTGAGAAAACACTATTTAAAAATTTATTGAAATTATGGGCCAATCAAAAATTTCCATTCATTATTTTAAAAAAATATAAAAAGTCAGAAACCCTCGTTTCTCTCTCCCGATCGATGACTTAAATCGTCCGCCGCTTCTCCCCCAAATCGCCGCAGCTACAGGCGATTTCTGCCTGTGCCACCCCCTACCTCGACGCGCCTCCTCCTCCTCTTCAAATCCGACCTTACCCCGACCCCTATCGCCTCCTTCTTCGCCAGAACCATCGACCCAAAGTCGAATACTTCCCGCCGCCGCCCTGATCGCCACTGACCACCGAACGCCACCAAACCACCACCGATAGGACCGCCACTCGAAGCTCTTCCACGTCCAACTCGCTGATCTTCCCCACGTGCCACGGATTTCGCGAAAACCTCAAACCTAGTTTCGAACCATCGCGAAAGGTGAGTCCTTTTTGATGTCTGCACTTTGAAAAATCATATCTTTTTGGTGTGTTGACGAAATTCGATGAAACAGGAAACATCGGGACCGTAAGGAAGCTCTCTACCCAATAGAAGAAGCCGCGGTTTTTTCTGACATCATATCGATTTTTAGCGCTCCGAAAACCAATGTGAGAAATCTAAATTAACGTGAAATTGAATGGAAAATGTCGTGTATAATTTATATTAGCGAAATATAAATTACATACGTGTTGTATATCTCATGTACATGCATAGTGTAAGCTATATAAGCGAAGTATGAATTTTACATGCATAGAATAATTGATATATGTGTTGAAATGCAAGTGAAATATATATTTATATATATATATATATATATATATACTCCCCTCGTCCACAAACCATGGACGATATTTATTGTGGTGAATTGGTGTGAAATATTAGATGAAAAATACGAATGGTTGAATAATTGTTTGTGGTTGATATTGTTTGGTTGTGGTTGAAAAATACCCATTGGTGATTGAAATGAATTGGAAATATTTGTGGAAATAAAAAAAAACATGCCGCCTGCGTGCGAATTAGATGCATGAATCCCCATTGTCAAAAACCGCGAGGTTTTAAGGTAGAGCGAGGAGCCGTACTAGGGACGGTGCCGGTTTTAACTACCCTGCCGTTATGCTGCCGAAATTTTGAATAATCTTTGTGTGTTAGAATTATTTTCATATGTTGAAATTATTTTCATGCGTTGAAATTAAAGCCATATGTTGAAACTATATCCATGTGTGGAAAATATTCATGTGTTGAAAAGTGTTGTGTGAAAATTAAATTCATTTGGGAATGAGTGAAGTGTTTAAACAATAAAAATCAAATTTTTATATGTATATGAAGTATGAAAAATATTCGCCTTATATAAATAGTTTCAACAATAAAAATCCCATCTTTCCAATATGATCAACATAAATAAAATGTCCATGTGTGGAAATGCTCATTTGTTGAGAAGTGTGTGTAGTGGAAAAGTTCATGTGTTGAATAAAAAGATCGAACAATAAAAAATTACATTTTTATTGAAACTATGAAGTGTTGAAAACATCCATTTGTTGAACAAATATTTTGAACAATAAAAATATCATTTTTATCATATTTGTGATATGCTAAAGATATGCGGACGTTGAAATAAATATTTGTGAAAGAATTTTTTTTTTTTTACATGCATAGGAACTAAATAAAATAGTCATGTGTTGAAAAATATTTACTTCGCCAAAATTATCATCTTTGAAATGTGAAGTGTTAAAAATAGCCACTTGTTCAAATAAACGTGCATGAGTTGAAATATACATTAATTAGCTAATGATATGATTTTAGCCTATGCATGCAACATTAGAATGAGTGGTGTTTTTAAACCAAAGCAAATCAAATATGAAATTGAATGGAAAATGATAAGTGTTAGAAATTGTATACATGTACATGCATATCTATTGAACAGGTTAAAGAAAAGGGGCTAGAGAAGAGAAATAAAATTTTGTGCCCGACAAATAGGTACACATTTACCGCTTTGTTTGCGTGATGATTTTATGAGCCTGTTGGCTAGCCGCTTGGCTTTTTCTTTTTTTCTTTTTGATATGAGACGCCCGTGTGGCTATTTGGGAATTTTCCCAGACCCTCCCTTACAAAGGAGGTTATGGCGAAATTTTTCGAAATTTAAAGGCGTTAGTGAAATAATTGAAGTGGAAACGATATAGGAATTTTTAAATGAACTATATTTATATAAATATATATAATTAAATTAAATCGAATAACGACGCTGCAGTTCGTAAATTGGAATCGTAACTTCAAATGGCTAGTGTGGAAGATCCGACCGTCGGATTTTCCCAAAACTGAAACCGTTGGATTTGTTTTGAAATGACCTTCCTAATGATGTAAAATTTGTGAAGATCCAACGGTTAGATTTTCATATATGTGTAAAACAAAATTAGTGAAAAGCAGCGCCAGTGCATCGACACGACCTGAAACGTCGTTTAATTGAATATGGTCGTTTTAAATTAAATAAAAATGGCGATATATCGTTATAAAGTACTATCGACGATATAGAGTGGAAATAAACCAATTTTGTTGTGTTTGCTTGATATGTGATGGATGAATGTATTTGATATGAAAATTATAACTAAATAACTGAAATGTGAATGTTGAATAGTCCAACCATGTGATTAATTGATTTGAAAATCTAAATATACGTGGGTTATTTGAAAAGGCCGAGTTTATCTCATTTCAAATAGTCGATCGACGTTGAGAAGTCGAAGAGTCGAAGACGGCTGAAGACCGACGATCTCCACATTGGATGGATGGGCGCTACTGATGCTCGTGATTGGAGTAGCTACCATGAAGGAATTGAAGTAGTAGCCGTCCAAACATACTGTTGATTGTACGGATATGCGAGGAATTGGTGCCTCCGGTTTCGTTCAGATCCAGAACGGACTCGTAAATGGTTGTGTGTCTGACATTGGATTTTGTTCTGTGTTGATTGATCTCTGTTAAATATATATCTGTTTGGCCGTGGAGAATTTATTCTCTTGCTTAACGCCCTTCTCTGAGACGTACGAGCTCAGAGGTTATGTATTGACAGAAATCAGTCGCATGGAGTGGATTGCCTGTGTGGCACGCCTAAGTGGCACATGATCAAGGCTTCTGTTGCAAAGCAAAGTCTTGTGGTTGATGATCAAAGCATGGTCTGTGTGACGTAGCTTTGTGTATAACGTGAATTCGCGAGCCTCACACCCCGGTATGAGTCAAAAACGGAAGACGGACCGCTGGGAGTGCACGACGTTTCTTTCTAGCTGTGGTGGTGTCAGTGACCTACCAGCCCTGACATTATATATACTTTTCACCTGTGTGGTTATGGGAATGCGAGGCGCCTCGATTATAGGTCTGTAAGGACCGGGAAACGTGTGTTCAGGAATTGCCAATCCTCAAAAGTAAGAGAGGACCGGCCCAGCTGATTCCAAGGATCATAGTGGGGTCCTGGGACATTTGCTAGAGTGTCTCGAATGGAGAGGAGCTTGCCCCTTGCCTCGACTCATGATGGAATCCAATTTCCAATACGAAATATGCGGATGTGATTGTATTACCAGTATGACGACATAGTAGATGGTAGCTATGCCGCCTAGGATTGATATTTATGATTGAATTTGCTTTTGAAACATATATGCACTAGTAATAATATCAAACACTTTTGTTTTATACGTATGAAGCATTTTTGGCCATTATAAGGGAAAGCTCTATCCTCCGGCTTGCCTTGCATTGTGTGATGGGACCTGAGTCTTATAATGGCTTCATTTTATAAAAAGCATTGCATTGATTTAATCGTTTACTTTATATCATGCACCAGCACTCATTGGAGTAAACCCGTTCCGCGAAAGTGGCGTGGTCCTTTGATTTGCCTTATTATTGTTGTTAATAAGTTGAGTAGATTTCTCATACCAGTCCCATGACTGACTCGTAGTTTGTTTCACCTTGCAAACTCGGGTGCCCTCATTTTCACACGGGCAGCCTAGTTACAGGTTTCTGACGCACCTTTTGGCTCATGGCGAGGCTTGACTACACCATGCTGACTTGGATTTTCTCCGCCATTATTGTATCTATATTATGATTCCGCCATTGGCAATGTAGACTGATATTTATTTTGAGTATTCTTTATGTATGATTCCGGCTCTGGCGATGGTGACTGATTATGTATCATTATGCACTAAGTTGTATCCTGTACTGTGCTTCTCTGATGTGATGATATCTATATGATTCCGCTATCATATGTGTGTAAATTATTCTATTTTCTGTTTATGCTATTATCTGTGATCTTCTAATGATGATTAATGTGTTATATTCCAATGATTATCCTTAACACCGTGTCACGGGGTTTTGGGATCATCACAGCTGGTATTAGAGCTTTGGTTAACCTTAGTTCTGGAGTCTAACACATTAAACACTTCGTCAAAATAGAATCAGTAGTATTCTAAGGCGAGTCGCTCATTAGAGATAGGACTAGTAAAGTCCTAGAATGAGCCGAGCAGAATAGCAAAAACAATTTGATCAATCCATCGTTATCTCTCCGTAAATTTTCTGCTTAACTATGCAATAGACTATCATTTCTGTTAGCTGACTTTTTCGATGCTTATACAGAATTTGAAAAATGGCTACCAGAGCAGCCGCCGCTAGAGGAGGCCGTGCCGGCCGAGGTAGAGGAAGGGGAGAAGTCCCAGCTCAAGAAGGACCTTTGATACAACCTCTGGCAGCTCAATACTTCGAGCTAGACCGTGTAGCTAAGAGATATAAAAACTTAGGAGGCAAGACCTTCTCGGGGACTGGCACTGTAATAGAGGCCCTTGCATGGCTCAAAACATGCGAGAAAATTCTTGAAGGCCTAAGGCTAGGAGACGAAGACAAAGCTATTATGGGCGCCTGGCTTATGCAGGAACAAGCTGAATTATGGTGGGAATCTCTTACCGTCGGGAATAGGGAAGCTGGAAGAACATGGGATGGATTCAAAGAACTCTTCAAGGAGAAATATGTCCCTGAACAAGCTCTAGAAAGAATGCACGATGACTTCGCCAATCTCCAGCAAGGGGATCTTTCCGTGCAAGATTATCTGAATAAATTTACACTGTTGTCGCCCTATGCTCCGGAGCTCGTTGCTACCGTGAAATCCAAAAATAAGAGGTTTATCCTAGGGCTAAGACGACAATATCATGATAGAGCCATGGCCCATGTCAAGCTGGAATTCAACGAGCTGGTGGAAATGACATGCAACTATGAAGACCTTGATCAAAGGCATTTGGATCAGGATCGCGCTAGAAGCCAAGCGGGAAACAAGTGCAAGCCTGCTGTAAATCAAGGCGAGTCGAGCCAAGCAGCATCTTCAAAACCTCAGACTGGCAAGCCGCCAAGAGGAAATTGATTTAACTGTGGTAAGCCGGGGCACTACTCAAACGTCTGCACAGCTCCGAAGAGGCAGAAGACTAATTCTCAAGGCTCAAGCCAAGGCTCTCAAAACCCTCGCTCGTGCTTCAATTGTCGAAAGACCGATCATCTGGTCAAAGACTGTCCTTTGCTGAAGAAAGCTACAGTAGCTCATGTCTATGACGGGTCTAGCCCGCCAGCTGCTTCCGATGGAGCAGGTAAACCCGATGTCTTGGGAGGTACCCTTACAATTAAAAATATTCCTGTTTCTGTATTGTTTGACACAGGTGCATCACGTAGTTTTATTGCTAGAAACATAGTGCACAAATTTAAGTTAAAACAGAGGAAGCTTAAAGAATCAGTGGAAGTTCATAACCCGATAGGGGGTCCTATTACTCTAGGTTCATATTGTAAAGTACCTATTTCTTTTTCTCGATACAAGTTTCCTTTTGATTTAATCGTTATGGATTTTACCGAATTCGATATTATTCTCGGGCTGGATTGGTTAACGAAATATGAAGCTGAGGTGAATTGTGCGGAAAGAATCGTTAAAATTCGAACGAAGCTTGGATATATTACGGTTCCCTATCATGGTTCGAATCTGAATAGAGAAGAATTTTGGTCAGCATTAGAACTTATCCCCACTTCCATGGAAAAGATTCCGATTGTTAGAAACTATGCGGATGTGTTTGAAGAAGTTGAAAACTTACCTCCGCAAAGAGAAATAGAATTCCGAATCGATCTAATTCCCAATGCCAGACCAGTGGTACATCCAATTCGCAGAATGACTCCGAAGGAAAAAGAAGAATTAGGCGATCAAACTCGTCAACTGTTGTGGAAAGGTCTAATCAGACCTAGTTTTTCTAATTGGGGTGCAGCTGTTGTGTTTGTCCCAAAGTCAGACGGTACTCTTCGATTATGCGTTGATTACCGAGACCTCAACAAACAGACGCTTAAAAATAAATATCCATTACCCCGCATTGATGATTTGCTAGACCAATTGAATGGGGCGAAAGTATTTTCCTGAATGGACCTAGCTACAGGTTTTCATCAATTGAGAATAGCAGAAGAGTGTGTTCCTTTGACAGCTTTCAGAGGTCCAGACATATTTTATAAATGGTTAGTAATGCCGTTTGGCCTATGTAATGCTCCAGCATACTTTATCGATCTAATGAATAGAGTGTTCAGGGGAGTTCTGAATAAATTTGTCCTCGTATTTATCGATGATATTTTAATCTACTCCAAATCAAAACCTGAGCATGAAAAACACTTAGAACAAGTATTGGAGATTCTAAGGAAGAACGTCTTCAAAGCCAAATTCTCTAAATGTGTCTTCTGGCAAGAAGAAGTCAAATTTCTCGGCCATGTCGTGTCAGAGAAAGGAATTTCTGTTGACCCAAGCAAAATAACAGCAATTCAAGACTGGAAACAACCCACTACTCCCACAGAAGTTAGAAGTTTTATGGGGTTGGCTAGTTATTATCGGAAGTTCGTTAAGGATTTTTCGAAGATATCCAGTCCGTTAACGAAGCTCACAAAGAAACATGAGAAGTTTAAGTGGACTTCCGACTGTGAAGAAGCTTTCCAGGAATTGAAATCGAAGCTGACCACCGCTCCAGTGTTGACTATTATTGATGGCAATCAGGATTTAACGGTTTGGACAGATGCTTCTATTAGAGGTCTTGGTGCAGTGTTAATGCAGAAAGGCCAAGTAGTCGAGCCGCCAACTGAAACCGCATGAGAAGAATTATGTGACTCATGATCTTGAGTTGCTAGCCATCGTTTTTGCCTTGAAAATCTGGAGGCATTATTTATTGGGTGAGAAATTTATACTGTACACAGATCATTAATCGTTGAAGTATTTATATACCCAGAAAGATCTGAATCTGAGACAGCAGCGCTGGCTAGAATTTCTTCCAGCGTATGATCTTGATATCCTGTATACGCCGGGGAAAGCTAACGTAGTAGCGGATGCGCTTAGTAGAAAAACCGCAATCATTGCCAATCTTATAATTACACCTGGATTGATTGATAGGATTTCAGCCCTTCAAAAAGACGATGAATTCATTCAGAGAATCAGTCAGAGGGTCAAGGAAGGTGAAACCACGAGTTTTCGTATTGACAATGGGGGGTTCTCAGGATAAATAATAGGATTTGCATTCCAAATATTCCAGGCCTTCGAAGAGAAGTGCTGGACGAATGCCATAAATCCAAATTTTGCATCCATCCTGGGGTGAGTAAAATGTACAACGATATCAAACACACTTTTTGGTGGAAGGCAATGAAAAGAGATATTTCTTTGTACGTTAGCAGATGCCCTACTTGTCAATTGGTCAAGAGTGACCAACAGAAGCTAGCTGGACTGTTGCAACCGTGGGAAGTCCCAGGCTGGAAATGGGAACAGATTTCCATGGATTTCATAGATGGGTTGCCGCGAACCAAGAAAGGTAATGAAAGCATTTGGGTAATCGTAGATCGCTTCACGAAGACTGCCCATTTTATACCTGTCAGATCCAATAGAACTGCTCAAAGTCTAGCGCAGATATATTTCAGAGAAATTGTTAAGCTGCATGGAATTCCCATCAGCATAGTCAGTGATAGAGATCCCCTATTTACTACCAAATTCTGGGAGGCTTTCCAGACAGAATTGGGAACAAAACTGAATATGAGCACCGCTTATCACCCACAAACAGATGGCCAGACTGAGAGGGTGAATAGAATTCTGGAAGATTTATTGCGGGCTTGTATAATTGATTTTGGTGGGTCATGGGAAGATCATTTGCATTTGGCAGAATTCTCATATAACAATAGCTATCAAGCAAGTTTGAGAATGTCGCCATTTGAAGCATTATATGGCAGACCCTGCAGATCTCCAGCATGTTGGGTAGAACCTGGCAACAGACTTGTACTAGGACCCGATATGATTAGAGAACCATCTGATAAGTGGACTTCATCAAGAAGCATTTGAAAACTGCCCAAAGCCGAAAGAAAAGTTATGCAGACTCTTGAAGGAGAGATTTGACATTTGCTGTTGGTGATCATGTGTATTTGAAGGTTTCTCCGATGAGAGGAGTAATCAGATTTGGCAAGACTGTGAAGTTGGCACCGAGATTTATTGGTCCCTTTCCTATACTTGAACGAATTGGAACTCTTGTTTATAGGGTTCAATTGCCAGATTGGTTGCCTGGAGTGCACAATGTATTTCACGTATCTCAACTTAGAAGACATGTGCATGATCCGGATCTTGTTGTAGAAGAAGCAGCGCAACGGGATGTGGAGATAACTCCAGAATTATCACTGAGAAGGGAGCCATTAAAGATTGTTGGCAAAGAAACTAGGGAACTCAGAAGCAAAAAGGTTCATTTAGTTAAAGTGCAGTGGAGCAGTGATCCTAGAGACTGTACTTGGGAAACTGAGGAAAGCATTAAGCAAGCTTACCCCAAATGCAGAGTGGATATCTCTGACTAACTCCGGTGCAAGGTACCTTTACAATACTTTGCATTTACATTTTATTTCCTACTTTACTGTTGTTTCCTTTTCGAGGACGAAAAGTTTTAAGTGGGGGAGATTGTAATAACCCGGAAAATACGAGCCAATTTAAAATTTTTAAAATGGTTATTTCAAAGGAATTCGAGCAATTAAAATAGAATATTTCAATAAAATAGTGAATTAGAAATAGTGAGTCGGTTTGAAAATTTGAATTCAAACTTTGACTGACTGTGCAGGGTGGAAAATATAACGGATTTTAGCGAAACCAAAAATATTTAAATCTGTTAGTCAATACCTTTCTAACGAATCTGAAAAATCGAAGTTTCATAACGGGAATCAAAAGTTATAGCCGAATGAATTTTCAGAAGGGTCGGTATATAGAATATATAGCCTGGAAAAATGATATTTTGCATACGACCTCGGAATTCGACGAAACCACTTTTGTTGGGTCCGGGATGTCAAACTATTGCTAGGTTTCAAATTTCATAATTTTTGAAGCTAGTATGTGAGCGTGGCAAAAGAAAATGTGTTTGGTCAATTTCTGTTAAATTGGATCGACCAGAAAATGGCCATTTTTCAAACGACCTCAGAATTCGACGAAACTAGTTTTGTTGGGACCGTAGCGTCAAAACATAGCTAGATTTATTTTTCTGGAATTTTTCGAATCAGTTTGTGGCCCTGGCAAATTGAAATGTGCGTTCAGAGTTAAAAATTAAATGTTTTATACTTTAATTTAAAAAATAGCTGACCGTAACAGTCGAATTGGCCTACGAAACATATCCCATTGTGTCCGGAATGGGGGTATTTAGCTAGGGGCGACAGTCGTTGGGTTTAAAAAGGAGTTCGTTTGAGAAAACACTATTTAAAAATTTATTGAAATTATGGGCCAATCAAAAATTTCCATTCATTATTTTAAAAAAATAAAAAAAGTCAGAAACGCTCGTTTCTCTCTCCCGATCGACGACTTAAATCGTCCGCCGCTTCTCCCCCAAATCGCCGCCGCTACAGGCGATTTCCGCTTGCGCCACCCCCTACCTCGACGCGCCTCCTCCTCCTCTTCAAATCCGACCTTACCCCGACCCTTATCGCCTCCTCCTTCGCCAGAACCATCGACCCAAAGTCGAACACTTCCCGCCGCCGCCCTGGTCGCCACTAACCACCGAACGCCACCAAACCAACACCGATAGGACCGCCACTCGAAGCTCTTCCACGTCCAACTCGCTGATCTTCCCCACGTGCCACGGATTTCGCGAAAACCTCAAACCTAGTTTCGAACCATCGCGAAAGGTGAGTCCTTTTTGATGTCTGCACTTTGAAAAATCATATCTTTTGGTGTGTTGACGAAATTCGATGAAACAGGAAACATCGGGACTGTAAGGAAGCTCTCTACCCAATAGAAGAAGCCGCGGATTTTTCTGACATCGTATCGATTTTTAGCGCTCCGAAAACCAATGTGAGAAATCTAAATTAACGTGAAATTGAATGGAAAATGTCGTGTATAATTTATATTAGCGAAATATAAATTACATACGTGTTGTATATCTCATGAACATGCGTAGTGTAAGCTATATAAGCGAAGTATGAATTTTACATGCATAGAATAATTGATATATGTGTTGAAATGCAAGTGAAATATATATTTATATATATATATATATATACTCCCCTCGTCCACAAACCATGGACGATATTTATTGTGGTGAATTGGTGTGAAATATTGGATGAAAAATACGAATGGTTGAATAATTATTTGTGGTTGATATTGTTTGGTTGTGGTTGAAAAATACCCATTGGTGATTGAAATGAATTGGAAATATTTGTGGAAATAAAAATAAACATGCCGCCTGCGTGCGAATTAGATGCATGAATCCCCATTGTCAAAAACCGCGAGGTTTTAAGGTAGAGCGAGGAGCCGTACTAGGGACGGTGCCGGTTTTAACTACCCTGCCGTTATGCTGCCGAAATTTTGTATAATCTTTGTGTGTTAGAATTATTTTCATATGTTGAAATTATTTTCATGCGTTGAAATTAAAGCCATATGTTGAAACTATATCCATGTGTGGAAAATATTCATGTGTTGAAAAGTGTTGTGCGAAAATTAAATTCATTTGGGAATGAGTGAAGTGTTTAAACAATAAAAATCACATTTTTATATGTATATGAAGTATGAAAAATATTCGCCTTATATAAATAGTTTCAACAATAAAAATCCCATCTTTCCAATACGAACAACATAAATAAAATGTCCATGTGTGGAAATGCTCATTTGTTGAGAAGTGTGTGTAGTGGAAAAGTTCATGTGTTGAATAAAAAGATCGAACAATAAAAAATTACATTTATTGAAACTATGAAGTGTTGAAAACATCCATTTGTTGAACAAATATTTTGAACAATAAAAATATCATTTTTATCATATTTGTGATATGCTAAAGATATGCGGACGTTGAAATAAATATTTGTGAAAGAATTTTTTTTTTTTACATGCATAGGAACTAAATAAAATAGTCATGTGTTGAAAAATATTTTAGTTCGCCAAAATTATCATCTTTGAAATGTGAAGTGTTAAAAATAGCCACTTGTTCAAATAAACGTGCATGAGTTGAAATATACATTAATTAGCTAATGATATGATTTTAGCCTATGCATGCAACATTAGAATGAGTGGTGTTTTTAAACCAAAGCAAATCAAATATGAAATTGAATGGAAAATGATAAGTGTTAGAAATTGTATACATGTACATGCATATATATTGAACAGGTTAAAGAAAAGGGGCTAGAGAAGAGAAATAAAATTTTGTGCCCGACAAATAGGTACACATTTACCGCTTTGTTTGGGTGATGATTTTATGAGCCTATTGGCTAGCCGCTTTCTTTTTGATATGAGACGCCCGTGTGGCTATTTGGGAATTTTCCCAGACCCTCCCGTACAAAGGAGGTTATGGCGAAATTTTTCGAAATTTAAAGGCGTTAGTGAAATAATTGAAGTGGAAACGATATAGGAATTTTTAAATGAACTATATTTATATATATATATATATATATATATATATATATATAGATATAATTAAATTAAATCGAATAACGACGCTGTAGTTCGTAAATTGGAATCGTAACTTCAAATGGCTAGTGTGGAAGATCCGACCGTCGGATTTTCCCAAAACTGAAACCGTTGGATTCGTTTTGAAATGACCTTCCTAATGATGTAAAATTTGTGAAGATCCAATGGTTAGATTTTCATATATGTGTAAAACAAAATTAGTGAAAAGCAGCGCCAGTGCATCGACACGACCTGAAACGTCGTTTAATTGAATATGGCCGTTTTAAATTACATAAAAATGGCGATATATCGTTATAAAGTACTATAGACGATATAGAGTGGAAATAAACCAATTTTGTTGTGTTTGCTTGATATGTGATGGTTGAATGTATTTGACATGAAAATTATAACTAAATAACTGAAATGTGAATGTTGAATAGTCCAACCATGTGATTAATTGATTTGAAAATCTAAATATACGTGGGTTATTTGAAAAGGCCGAGTTTATCTCATTTCAAATAGTCGATCGACGTTGAGAAGTCGAAGAGTCGAAGACGGCTGAAGACCGACGATCTCCACATTGGATGGATGGGCGCTACTGATGCTCGTGATTGGAGTAGCTACCATGAAGGAATTGAAGTAGTAGCCGTCCAAACATACTGTTGATTGTACGGATATGCGAGGAATTGGTGCCTCCGGTTTCGTTCAGACCCAGAACGGACTTGTAAATGGACTGTGTGTCTGACATTGGATTTTTTTCTATGTTGATTGATCTCTGTTAAATATATATATGTTTGGCGGCGGAGAATTTATTCTCTTGCTTAACGCCCTTCTCTGAGACGTACGAGCTCAGAGGTTATGTATTGACAGAAATCAGTCGCATGGAGTGGATTGCCTGTGTGGCACGCCTAAGTGGCACATGATCAAGGCTTCTGTTGCAAAGCAAAGTCTTGTGGTTGATGATCAAAGCATGGTCTGTGTGACGTAGCTTTGTGTATAACGTGAATTCGCGAGCCTCACACCTCGGTATGAGTCAAAAACGGGAGACGAACCGCTGGGAGTGCACGACGTTTCTTTCTAGCTGTGGTGGTGTCAGTGACCTACCAGCCCTGACATATATATACTTTTCACCTGTGTGGTTGTGGGAATGCGAGGCGCCTCGATTATAGGTCTGTAAGGACCGGGAAACGTGTGTTCAGGAATTGCCAATCCTCAAAAGTAAGAGAGGACCGGCCCAGCTGATTCCAAGGATCATAGTGGGATCCTGGGACATTTGCTAGAGTGTCTCGAACGGAGAGGAGCTTGCCCCTTGCCTCGACTCATGAAGGAATCCAATTTCCAATACGAAATATGCGGATGTGATTGTATTACTAGTATGACGACATAGTAGATGGTAGCTATGCCGCCTAGGATTGATATTTATGATTGAATTTGCTTTTGAAACATATATGCACTAGTAATAATATCAAACACTTTTGTTTTATACGTATGAAGCATTTTTGGCCATTATAAGGGAAAACTCTATCCTCCGGCTTGCGTTGCATTGTGTGATGGGACCTGAGTCTTATAATGGCTTCATTTTATAAAAAGCATTGCGTTGATTTAATCGTTTACTTTATATCATGCACCAGCACTCATTGGAGTAAACCCGTTCCGCGAAAGTGGCGTGGTCCTTTGATTTGCCTTATTATTGTTGTTAATAAGTTGAGTAGATTTCTCATACCAGTCCCATGACTGACTCGTAGTTTGTTTCACCTTGCAAACTCGGGTGCCCTCATTTTCACACGGGCAGCCTAGTTACAGGTTTCTGACGCACCTTTTGGCTCATGGCGAGGCTTGACTACACCGTGCTGACTTGGATTTTCTCCGCCATTATTGTATCTATATTATGATTCCGCCATTGGCGATGTAGACTGATATTTATTTTGAGTACTCTTTATGTATGATTCCGCCTCTGGCGATGGTGACTAATTATGTATCATTATGCACTAAGTTGTATCCTGTACTGTGCTTCTCTGATGTGATGATATCTATATGATTCCGCTGTCATATGTGTGTAAATTATTCTATTTTCTGTTTATGCTATTATCTGTGATCTTCTAATGATGATTAATGTGTTATATTCCAATGATTATCCTTAACACCGTGTCACGGGGTTTTGGGATCGTCACAAGAGTACACTAATTGGAAGGTGGTTCCATACCTTGTCATAGTTGGGAATTCATTATCCAATAAGAGCCTGCGATTTTTGATTGCATATTATATATGTAGAGCGTGAGATGAAAGCATTCCACTAGATTTCTATCTACTTGATTTAGACAGTATTATAATACCATAAAATAATAATCTTAAGAAATATTTTGGGTTATCGTAAGGAATAAACAATCTGTATTTATGTGTGGATCGGTCTTACGATTATCATTGCTTTTGAAATGGATTTGGAAAAGTTAAACCAACTGTTTGGAGTTTACTCACACCAGCCACATGACTGACCCAGAGTTTATTTTGTTTTGTTTTCCCTAAACTCTTAGGTGCCCAATTTTGTACGGGAAGTCAAATAGTCGGTATTTTACAGATACTGAGAGCTTGGAGCATAAGACTTCAGGATTATATAGCAATTGTTTATTTCCATTGTGTTGTAAGTGTTGTACTTTGATAATGATATGTATATTCAAGTACAGATTTATATTTCAAAGTTATGTTACATAGTATATTTTATTCGTTCCGCTGTGAGATTCGTGTTACTCTGATCCTATTGTATGTTCTTCTTCTTCTTCAATTCTAATTTTCTATCTTATCTATTGTCACCCTCCAACTTCTTTCATTAACTATCCAGTATTTCCGATGCTTAGATAGTCGACATTGAGTTATGTCGATTACAAAGGTCGCAAATTCCTCGGGTCATTACATGATCAGAAAAGATTACTGGCATCTTGGGCACTCAAAGATGACGCTTTAATCTGGTGGGAGTTGATCGTTATGGAAAATTCAGAAGGTAATATTACCTGGGATAGATTTAAGAAATTTTCACAGAAAGATTTATTCCCCTGGAAGCAGTTGAGTGACTATATGGAGAGTTCAACCATTTGAAACAAGGAGGTATGACCATTTGGGAGTATGAGAAAGAATTCAATAAACTTTCTCGTTTTGGCCCAAAGCTAATTGAACATCCTTTAAGGAAGAATCGGAGATTTGTTAACGGACTTCAAAGAAGGTATGAAAGAGAGTAATTGCACATTTGGATCTTCCTTTTTCTAAGACGATAGAAATGGCTTGTCTCTATCAGAATATTGATAAGCAACATGCTTTGGAAGATGAAGTGGAAAGCAGCACTAGCAGAAAGAGAAAGTCTGAAAGTGATAATCCTAAGGCAAGCATAAAGCCAAAGGAAAGTAAGGAACTCGAGGCAGGTAAAAGATCTGAAATAAGTAAAAAGAAGAGGGTACAGATAGTCGTATGTCTCAAGTGCAATTAGCAAGGGCATTCGGTAAGAAACTATAAATCTTCAAAGAAAGGCGGATCTAAATCCAGTAGAAAGCTTCAGGAGATCAGGGATTGCTATATCTGCCACAAGAATGGCCACAGGAAACAAGATTGCTCATTGATGGGAAAATCTGAGGTAGCGCACATATATGAAGTAGCAGATGCTCCAATACCCTCAGCTAGTCAGGAAAGGCCAAATGTTTTGGAAGGCACCCTTACTGTCAACAATATTCCAATGAAAGTATTGTTTGATACGGGAGCTTCACAAAGTTTCATTTCGCGTAATACAGTCAAAAAGTTAAAGTTAAAACTAAGGAACCTTAAAGATACGATTAGAGTTCATAATCCGATAGGAGGTTCTCTTGTTTTCGATTTGTATTGTAGAGTGCCCGTTCTTTGTTCTTATTACCGGTTTTCCATTGATTTAATTGTCATGGATCTTTCTGAATTTGATATCATTCTTGGGTTGGACTGATTAACCAAATATGAAGCCGAAGTTAAATGTGCCGAAAAGAATTGTTAAAGTTAAAACGAAGATTGGAAATATAGTTATACCCTGCGTAGGCTCAAATTTAGATAGAAAAGAATTTTGGGTTGCTCTTGATGTTTCTCCTATTTCTATAAAAAATATTCCTGTCGTTAAGAATTATGCAGATATGTTTGAAGAAGTTGATAGCTTACCTCTGTGGAGATAAATTGACTTTAGGATCGAATGTAATTCCGAATACAAGGCCAGTAGTGCATGCAATTTGGAGGATGACCTTGAAGGAAAAAGAAGAATTGGGTGATCAAACCCGACAATTGTTATGGAAAGTTCTGATCAGGCCTAGTTTTTCGAATTGGGGTGCAGCATTAGTGTTTGTTCCAAAGTTTGACGATACTCTCAGATTATGTGTGGATTACCGAGACCTGAATAAGCAGACACTAAAGAATAAATATCCATTGCCGCGGATTATCAATTTGTTAGATCATTTGAACGGAGCACGGGTATTTTCAAGAATGGGCCTAGCTACAGGTTTCCATCAATTGCATAATGTTAAAGAATGTGTTCCTGTAACGACCCGTATTTTTAGCGATATAATAATTTATTTATTTAATTATTTAAATAGTGATTTAGAGATTTAAATGGTCCTTTAAACAAATAATATTGAATATTTAATTAATATAAATAATAGAATAATATATTATTTTCCGAAATAATAGGAAATAATAGAATTCACAATATTATGTGAATTGGGCAATTTAAAATATATAATTCAATTTAGACTTGAATTATATTAACAAATTTATTTACAAACGTCAGTTGAACGTATAAATTATACTATAATTATAATCGAGCTCGAAATGGCGTGGTAGTTTGTAATTTGGCGATTTAAACTTCAAACGAATATACATAATCCATTTTAAGTCGGATTTCAGTGAAATAAGAAACGTTCGGAGCTGGTCAAGTATATTTTTCGAATGGAAGAGAAAGATCGAGATTTTGTCATGTAGATTTTGAGTTATCATAAAATCAAACTTTCGAAAAGTCGCTATAGAATTCCTTTATAATTTATAACGATTTATTTATATTATAAAAGGTTTTTAATATATATTGGGTATTGATATACTGGATTTGAAATATCGAGTTATAAATTAAGATAGAAATATTTTAGAGATGTATGATATTCTATTGTGAATATATATGATAATATTTATTTATAAGTATTTAATTTAATTATTTTTAAAAATATTAATATTTAAATGGATTTATTTAGAGAATTAAAAATAGCCATTTTTGCAAATGACCTCCGTTTTCGATGAAACTAATTTTTTTGGATCCGGAATATTAAATTATTGTTAGATTTCAATTTTCTTTGATATTTGGAGTCAGTATGTGGCTGTATCAGATTTTAGTGTGAAAAATAGTCAATAATTTGACTTTAAAAATATGCTGTGTAAGCAAATGAAATCGGAATTCGACGAAACCAGTTTTGTTGGGTCCGTAATGTCAAACTGTAGCTGCATGCCCATCTTTATCGAATTTGGATATTGTACGAGATCATAGGAATTTTTAAACAGTATTATAAGTAACCATTCATTATAAATAAATAAATTAATGAATATAAAAATATAATATTTACCCTATAAATAACACCCAATCTTTACCCTAATTTTTAAAACTCACTTCTCTGGCAATGAAAATCCTCCATCAGTATTCTTTTCTCATCCACCAAAACCATAAATTTTAAATTCTCTAAGAATTCAAACAAAAATCCATAAATCCAGAAAAGTATATACACGAATTCCTGGCATGATTTCCTTCGATTCCATGTCTGTTTCACTTGGTTCGAAACTTCTCCGAATCGCTACATTGTTTCAGTTTGAGCTAGGGTTGTGTATATCGATGCAAAGATGCATCGTTTTTGTTTTTCGATGTTAGTTTTGGACATAGAGTCGATTTTAGCACCTATAGTGGGAAATTTGGGGTATGCGGTCATCTTTTGTGATGGATTGATTCATAGGAGCAGCTCGAAGACACAGATGACGTGATTTGAATGGGAGGCTGGAGCCGTATGTTTTTGGCATGGGATAGATGAGATTTTGAGTAGAGTTGGATGGTGTATATATTTTGAAATTTCAAGGAGGATTGATGGAAAAATGGTGAATAAACAGTTTGCGACTTTACTACTGTTGGTGGCGGTCAAAGCCGTTGAGGCGACTTCCATTTCCCAAATCGAATTGTATGAGAGCAGTACCAAATGAAAGAGGAGATGAAGTGCTGAACACCGGTGGAGCTCAGTTTGAATTCAGCTGGGCGTAGAGGAAGAATAGGCACATTAAAGAATCGGTTATGGCTTTGAAGGAGAGGAGCAAGTTAGAAGGCTCTGAACAAGTAAGAAGGATTTTACTAGAGCGGATAAATGAAAACAAATTGGGATGGGTTAGTTTGATAAATCCCAAATTCAATTTAAATTAAGTTTAATCTATTTTAATTACCTGTATAACTTGTAAAATATGTATCTAATTCATACGTAATCGAAACAAACAGGATCCGTTGAAATCGAATGGATGGTGGATACACAATGGAACTGACGGGAGTGAATTGGAGCTCGTTATAATTTATCGGGAGTGAATTGTTCGTCTAAATCAATCGACAGTTATCGTTATTTAACGATGATCATCCAATGTGAGTAAAACTCACTAACTCAATCATTTTATAGTTTTATAAAAATAATCTAGTATTGATAAATGATGACTGATTGCTATATGATGATTATTTGGTTGAATTGTTGATTTAGCTGTTAAAATTATAGGTAACGATATATATATATATATCGTTAATCAAGTGTTGATTTTGTTTATCAGAATATTTCATATTGAAATGAAATCGATGTTAATTTTATTATTTAACATCTGCGAATGCAGGAAAACAGGTTGGAGGGATCCAACTAGATTCCTCAATTATTATTGCTGTTTATTTTCGTATATTGTGATATATGATAT
This sequence comes from Allium sativum, assembly GCA_030737875.1. Taxonomy (NCBI): domain Eukaryota; kingdom Viridiplantae; phylum Streptophyta; class Magnoliopsida; order Asparagales; family Amaryllidaceae; genus Allium; species Allium sativum. The sequence continues at coordinate 130,052,865 of CM060912.1, read as the reverse complement.
ATTTTTTGTGATTGATTACTTTTGTGTGGATGAAACTGGAACTGTGATTTGGTATTTCTAAAATACCATAAGTAATTCTGGGATGTAAAATAGGAATTTTCAGCGTGTATATTGAAAATAAAATATTTATAAAATCAAAGGATTTTATAAAAGGAAATATTAATAAAATCAAAGAATATTATAAAAGGAATATTTATTTAGAAAATAAATAGAATTATAAAAGGAATATTTATTTAAAAAAAATAGAATTATAAAAGGAATATTTATTTAGAAAATAAATAGTATTTTTTAACAGGAAATATTTGGGAAATGAATAGAATTTTATAAAGGGAAATATGTGGAAAATAAATATTAAATGGAAATCGGTTTTAATAGATAAATGGAAAAGATTAATTTAAAGTAGATTTTAAATAGAATCTGTTTTAACAGGTAAATTGAGACGATTAATTTATAAATAATGTTTTATAAATTAAAAAAAATATTTATCATTTGTTAATGGAATATATAAGTCTAAACTTACATATAGAAGTAGAAATAGGTTTTGGCACCGATATTTTAAATAAAATGTGAACTCAGCATTTATAAAGGGAATTATAAATGAGATTAATTGTTAGAAATAAAAAGGAGATTTTGTATGAATAATTCTAAAAACAGAAGTATAAATAGAATTTGGAAATGGAATATTATTTTAAAATACGAAACCAAACTTAATGGATTATATAAAATAAATATTTTTCACATTCGATGTAGGAAATCTTCGCCGTGCTTGTCTTTTTTCACTTTCGATGTCCATAGCCACTACATATATAAAAATCACATTTTATATTCTCTAGTATATAAAAATCATATTTTTAAAACGCTACTATATGGATAAAAATTCTGTTTTTATACCGCTACTATATAGACAAAAATTCTATTTTTATAACGGTTTTCATATAATAAAGATCATATTTTTATCACGCTAACTTCATAATAAAAATTATATTTTTATATCGCTCTTCTTCTAATAAAGATTATATTTTTATATTTCTAAAAAATCATAGCCTTTCTATGCTTAAAAATAAAATCAAACCTTTCTTTAAAACAAAAATCAAAACTTTCTTTAAAATAAAAATCAAACCTTTTTTAAAATAAAAATCAAACCTTTATCGCTTCGCTATCGTATATAAATAAAACCCATATTTTTATTCGCTTACAAATCAGGTTTTTAAACATGTTTATAATATAATAAACTAAAAATAAACTAAAATAAATGTAAATAAAAAAATAAAACTAACCTATAATTCTATTTTTGAGGGGGGGGGGGGGAGGGGCTGCAGACGTTTGGGGAGGAGGCGGGGGAGATGGCGGAATTCGCTAGTAGTGGAGGGGAACTAGGGCGGTGGCGGCGAGTTCGATTGGTAGAGGAGGGCGGAAGGTTGTGGTTTTGGGGTTCTTGGAGATGGGGTTTTCATGATGGAGAGAGGAGGGAGGAGGACGAGGGGAATGGGGGAGGCGCGGTGCGCCATCATCGGCGTCGAGGGCCTGACATCGCCGTTTTCTGCGATGCTTCCATTTTTTTCTTTTCTAATTTCTGTTAAAGTGATTTGATAGGGGGGAAGGAGTTGACTTAGAGGAAAGAGAGGAAGGGGCTTTTTTATTTTTATTTTTTTATTATTTAATTTCAAAAAGTAACTTTTTATTTTGAATTCGAAATCAAAACCATCGACTGTCGTCCATAGCTAATTACCCCCATTCCGAACACAATGGGATATGTATCTAGGTGATTCGACTATTTTGATCAGTTTTCGTCAAAATCAAAATATAAATCTATATATTGAATTTGAACGCACATTTCACTTTACCGGGGCCACATACAGACTCTAAAAATTCCCGAAAAATATTTTCTAGATTCGTATTGACGATACGGTTCTAACAAAACTAATTTCGTCAAATTCTGAGACCGTTTGAAAAATGGCCATTTTCTGGTCGATCGAAATTGACTGAAACTGTTAAAACACATTTTCCTTCGCCACGCTCACAATTTGATTCGAAAAATTACAAATTTTGGAATCTAGCAATAATTTGACATCGCGGATCCAAAAAAAGTGGTTTCGTTGAAAACCGAGGTCATTTTCAAAATTTTCATTTTTAAGGGCCAGAATTCCATAGCAACTATTCTGAATTTTCAACTTGAGACGACTCGAAATCCCGTTCTGACGGAAACAAGGGTTATCTTTGGAATATAACACAAAAACATATAATAGCAGAACAGAATTAAATAAATACACCAGATAATGAACAATAGAATATACTGGATAAAAGTAATCATCAGGGTTACACAGTATACAGGATCTTACTTAGTACAAATACAGTTCAACTATACATGAATGTCTACAGCGGAAAACAAACATAATATGTACAATAGGAGCTGAACAGCATAAAAAGAAATAAATGATAGAAACCATCTTCAGCTCCAGCTATCCAGAAAGAACCAGCTAAACCTGAATACAAGGCTGCCCGTGTGGAAAAAGGGGCACCCGAGTTTGAGAGTGAAACAAACTACGAGTCAGTCATGGAACTGGTATGAGAAATCTACTCTACACATATATAATTTGGCTAATCACAGGACCACGCCACTTTCGTGGAACGGGTTTACTCCATTGGATCGCCAGTGCTTTAAAACTAATCTTTCTTTTAAACATCGCTATGCTTTTTATAAAAATGAAGCCATTATAAGACTCAGTTCCCATCACACAATGCAACGCAAACCGGAGGATAGAGTTTTACCTTATAACGGCCAAAATATGCTTGATACGAATAAAAAAAAAGGCATTTGATATTATTGCTAGTGTTTATATGTTTCGAAAACAATTTCAAATCATAACTATCAATCTTAGACGACATGAGTGTCCCATGCCACTATGTCGCCAAATATCTATACAATCGAAACCGCACGATCACGTATCTGGAAATTGGATTTCCGTCATGAAGCAAGGCAAAAGATAGTCCTTACCGAATTCGAGACTGCCTAGCCCGAGCCTCAGGCAAGTACTCTGTCAAGCCTTAGGATCGTCAGGGCCGGTCCACCGATGTGGATTAAAATGCCTGAACCATGCGTTTCCCCGCACTTTGGGGCGTAAACGAGCCAACGAATGACTCCATCGGACCCGGATCGTCCGATCAAACCGAGGCGCCTCGCAACAGCAACAACCACATAGGTGAAAAGTATATAAATGTCAAGGCTGGTAGGTCACTGACAACACCCTAGCTAGGAAGAAACGCAGGCCCTCCCTGAGGTCCTTTCTCCCGTTTCTGGTTCATACCGGGGTGTGAGGCTCGCGAATTCACGTTATACACAAAGCTACGCCACACAGGCGGTGCTTTGATCATCACCACAAGGCTTTGCTTTTCAACAGAAGCCCTGATCACTGCATCTTAGCATGCCACACAGGCAATTCATGCCATGCGACTGATGTCCATCGATATACAACCTCTGAGCTCGTGCGTCTCAGAGAAGGGCGTTAAGCAAAAGAATAAATTCTCCGCCGCCAAACAGATGTATATTCAACAGAGATCAACCAACACAGAATAAAATCCAATGTCAGACACACAGTCCATTTACAAGTCCGTTCTGGGTCTGAACGAAACCGGAGGCACTAAATACCTCGCAAACCCTTCGATCACCACGTACGTCTGGACGGTCACCACTCATTATCCATATTTTGGGATGCCTCCCAATCAGGACCTCGGTTACCATCCAAACGAGGTGAAGATCTCCGGTCTTCGACCACCGTCTTCATCTTCAACTTTCAATCGTCGGTCAATTATTTGAAATGAGAATTAACTCGGACTTTTCAAATAATTCACGTTTATTTAGAATTTCAAATCAATTTACTTTAATGGTTAAATCATTCGACAACAGCAATTTTGTTCTTTAATGTAATTTTCACACCAAACACATTCAACCATCAAATACTACATAAATCGAGCTAATTCAATTTATTTCTATTCCATATCGTTTATGATATTTTATAACTATTTATCGCTATTTTTATTTATTTTAAAATAGCCAATTTATTCAAAACGACGCTTCGGGCCATAGCGCGGCCGTGGCGCTGTTTTACTTCAGAATTGATTTACACATATATGAAAATCTAACCGTTGGATCTTCACAAAATTTACATCATTAGAAAGGTCTTTTCAAAAAGAATCCAACGGTTCCAGTTTCGGGAAAATCCGACGGTCGGATCTCCCAGTACAATCGTTTGAAGTTTCGATTTCGAAATACGAACTGCAGCGTCGTTATTCGATTAAATATAATTATATTTATATATATAAATAACTATAATCGTTTCTGGCGCTGTTTTTCTTCAGATTTGAATTAAACATTCCAGACAATCCAACCGTTGGATTTTTACAAGGTTGGTGCCGTTGGGAAGATATTTCCAAGGCGAACCCGACGGTTGAGGTTTCGGGAAAATCCAATGGTTGGATTCCCCGTACTAGTTGTTTGAAATCACTGTTTCGAAATGCGAACTGCACGGCCACGTTTCGTTTTAATTTTATTTATATTTATATAATTATATAAATATAGTTCATTCAACAATTTCAATATCGTTTTCACTTCAAATATTTCACTAACGCCTTAAAATTTTGGAAAATTTCGCCATAACCTCCCCTGCACCGGGAGCATCGGGAAATCGCAAATAGCTTTCCCGGTCCTTCTAATCTCAAAAAGAAAAAGAAAAAGCCAAGCGGCTAGCCAACAGGCTCATAAAATCATCACCCAAACAAAACAGTAAATGTGTACCTATTTGTCGGGCACAAAATTTTATTCTTCTTCTCTAGCACCTTTGCTATAACCTGTTCAATGAATATGCATGTACATATATATAGTTCTTATCATTTATCATTTTCTATTCAACTTCATATTTGATTTCTGTTTGGTTTAAAAACACCATTCATTCTACTTTTGCATGTATAGGCACAAATCATATCATTAACTAATTAATGAATATTTCTATTCATATATATTTATTTGAACAAGTGGCTATTTTTAACCCTTCACATTTCAACGATTCATGCATATAATAAAAATGTGATTTTTATTCTAAAACAACTCATTTGAAAACACTATTATTTTATATATTTCATATTGGTGATAAAAATAGGATTTTTCTTATAAAACAATTTCTTTCAAAACGAGATTATTTTACACAGTTCATATAGTCGATAAAAGGTGATTTTTTATTATCAAACAATTTATTTCAAAATATGAATACCATTCAACACATGAATCTCAAATCAACGAATGAATATCGATTCAACACATGAAGGTTTTCTATAGTTTCTATATATAGATAGAAATGTGATTTTTATATTTAAAACGCGAATACCATTCACCACATGAATTTCTAATCAACGAATGAATATCAATTCAACACATAAAGGTTTTCTATTCAATGAATAAATATAGTTTAAGCAGATGAAAATAATTCAAACACACGAATATTATTCAAAATTTCGGCAGCATAACGGTAGGGTAGTTGAAACCGGGACCGTCCCTAGTACAGCTCCTCGCTCTACCTTAAAACCTCGCGGTTTTTGACAATGGGGATCATGCATCTAGTTCGCACGCAGGCGGCATGTATATATTTATTTCATTTCCACAAACTAATCCTATGTGGTTTCAACCAAATATTTCTCAACCACAAATGGGTATTTTTCAACCTCAATCAATCAATATCAACCACAAACAATCCCAAACAATCATTCGCTATCAATCAAACAAACAAGCCATCCATGGTCTGTGAATGACGGGTGTCGGGTGCTACTAAACACCGTCTACATCCTAGTATATATATATCACTAGAAAAAGAGAATTTAGAGTGAGGAGTTCTCACCGAAAGCTATCCAATCATCCTGACTTTTCTTTGATAGAAATCTTCATCGTTTTTCAACGAAATCTGCTTCGCGCTGTTTAAATTAAAATCACATTTTTAATACTGCTATTTATATTAAAAAACATATTTTTATATTGCTATTCAATATATAAAAATCGAATTTTTACTTCGCTATTCAATATATAAAAATCTCGCCTTTTCAACTATAAAGATTTTATTATTATAAAAATCACCTCTTTGTTTCAACGTATATATCATAAAAAATCAGATTTTTATTTCGCTACTTATACAAAGATGATATTTTTATATTCTATATCTTGTAAAAATTATATTTTTTTCTTCTCTACCTAAACAAAAATCATATTTTTAATACTTTAAAAACCACTTCTTTTTCCTAGCTAATGAATGAATAAAAATCTTCCTTTTACTTCGATAAAAATCAAAGCTTTGCTTTAAAATAAAAATCATGTTTTTATTTTCACTTCTATATAGAAATCACGCCTTCTTCTATATAAAAATCATATTTTTAATTTCAAACACTAATATACAAAAACTGATTTTTTTTTATCAAGCTATTGCTAATTACCTTAAACGTATAGAAATAAATAATAGGAGGAGACTTACAGGTGGTTTTTCTGGGGCGTGGGATGTCGGAGTACGGTGTTGGGTCGGTGGCGGATCTGTGGTGGTTGTGGAAACAGGTGGCAGGCCACTGGGGTTCGGAGCTGTCGACTTGGGGCTTGGCTTGAGGGGTTTAGAAGGAGGAGAGAGGGGAAACAGGGGTGCTGGAGGTTGCTGATCGGAGGGGTTGCGTGGTGGTGGTCGGTTAAGGTTTAAAAGGGCGACGACTCTTCACGATCATCGAATTGGGCGTGGGGTTCTTTAGCGCGCGATGGAGACGAGGAGCAAGGGAGGCGGTGATGGGGAGGCCGACCTCCGGTGGCGCTGACGTCGGGGTGGCTCGTTCCTGGCGATTCGGCGGCTCCGCCCCTTTTCCCTTTTTTTTTGACTGTCGTTGACCAGAAGGAGAAAAAAAGGGGGGGTTTATAATAATATATATTTATTTAATTTAATTTTCAAAAAGCAACTTTCTATTTTGAACTCGAAACGAAACCCACCGCTTGTCGTCTATAGCGTTTTACCCCCATTCCGAACACAATGGGATATGTATTGTAGGCTGATTCGTTCGTCTCGATCAGTTTCCGTTGAATTTACATTTAAATCTCTATATTGAATTTTAAATGTACATTTCAAATTACCGGGGTCACATAACAACTCTATAAATTCCATAAAAATATTTTCTAGCTTCGTATTGACGATACGGTCCTAACAAAAATAGTTTCGTCGAATTCTGAGACCGTTGAAAAAATGGCCATTTTTCCAGTCGATTTAAATCAACTGAAACCGGTCAAACGCGTTTTCCTTCGCCACGCTCACATATTGATTCGAAAAATTATGAAATTTGGAATCTAACAATAACTTTACAACACGGATCCAACAAAAGTGGTTTCGTCGAAATCCAAGGTCGTTTGCAAAATTTCCATTTTTAAGGGCCTGAATTTCTTAGCGACTATTCAGAATTTTCAACTGGACATATCTTTTGATTCACGCTATCAAATTTCGATTTGTCAGATTCGTTGGAAAGATATCATCAATTAGATCCTAATGTTTTTGGTTTCACTAAAATCCGGATTATTTTGCACCCGGTACATTCAATTGAAGTTTGAAATCGAATTATCGAACTACCGCGCCATTTTCAATTCTATATATAATTATAATTAATTATATTCATTTTCACTCGTTGATTCATACTCACTTTTCATTGCCATTATTTAAAATATTTATTTTAAATATTTAAAATCCATTATTTTAGCCAATTTAAAATTTTTAATTTGGTTCAGATTTTCTGGGTCGTTACACAACTGGGCATATCTTTTGATTCCCGCTATGAAATTTCAATTTTTCTTGCTAAAATCCAGTTTATTTTGAATCCTGCACATTCATTTGAAATTCAAAATCAAAATTTCGAACTTCCGCTCCATTTTCAATTCCTTTTTAATTAAAAATAATTATTTATGTTCTAACGACGATCTATATAAATATATACTTCTAATTCTATTCAAAATAAATTTCTCGTTGCTATTATTTAAAAAAATTCATTTTAAATATTCAAAATTCACTAAAATTGCCAAAATAAAAATTTTTAATTGGCTCAGATTTCCGGGTTGTTACAATCTCCTCCACTTAAAACTTTTCGTCCCCGAAAAGGAACGAAGCTGAAAGTTATTTTACAAACCAACACAACTTCCATTATTTTCTTTACGGCTTAAGTTATTCAACTTTTCAGTTTTTAAGAAATTTTCAAATCTTTCAAAAATTTGGCTAATACCCTAAATTTTCAAAAAAATTCGCCATAACCTCCCATGCACCGGGAGCTTCGGGATATTTCAAATAGCCTCCCATGTCCCTCACCAATCCAAAAGATAAAGAAAAAGCCATGCGGCTAGCCAATCGACTTATAAAATCATCAAATTCCCAAGAAATACATTAAACATATACCTATTTGTCGGGCAAACAATTTTATTCCTCTTCTCTAGCCTCCTTGCTATGACCTGTTCAATGTAAGTACATGTATATGCATGCATTTGTAATAATATTTCAATACAGTTCAATATTCGATTCAATTTGGCATGATGGTTCAAAATTTCGAACCAATAATCAAACAACATAATCAGCAATCAATTAGTGGGTTATCGTTTCAAATTAATAATTTGATATATATCCAAAAAATCAGATTTTTGGAGCCAAATCACAATAATAAGCCCTATCTAGTTATGGTTCTCACACCAGTCAATTGGAAATATATAAATATCACACCTTCGAAACTCGAACACTAATTCTGATGATGTAGCTAAAATCATCAGAATCTTCTCCGGGCGACTAGAGTGTGACTCTATATCTATCCAGCATATTAAAACTTCGAATACACGTGGATCAGACGTATATGCAAAATCTATATATACTTGATTGTCCAAATAAATAAAATAAATTATTCAAATACGAATAATTGAATTAAATTTTTTCAAAACAAAATTTGTTTTCACTTTTATTTCAAAAACACTAATCTTCACACTCGTTCTAGGATAATACTGATCCTATCTCTAACGAGTCATTCTCGTTGGATATTACTAATCCAATCTCTGATGAATTCTTTCGTATGGTTCTAATGTGTCTTTTTCTCCGAGCTCTGTAAACCAAAGCTCCGATACCAAATGTGACAATAAAGAATTTCGCTCTATCCGAATCGATCGCTAAACCGACCAAGACCGTTCGAAACACCTGATTGCTTTGAGAACACGACAAATCGAAACACAAACAGAAGAACATTTCATTGTATATTACAACAATTCCATCAGAATACAAGAATATAAAGAGTATGACTAAATATTACATAGAAAATATCAGAGATTTAAATTACATTACATAGCAGCGGAAAATAATACAAAACACAACTGAAAGAGATATACGGATACAGAGCCTTCCGGATATTGTTCCAGCTGTAAATCAGGATCCTGTGAATATAAATATCTCAAAACCAAAACTACAAGCTGCCCATGTGGAAAATAAGGGCACCCAGAGTTTAGGTTAAAACAATAAACTCCAGGTCAGTCATGTGACTGGTGTGAGAACTAAAACAGTTATTCAACGCTTTACTTTAAATCAGATATATCAAGGGACCACACCGTCTAACACAGAACGGGTTTCCTCCGAAGAATACCAGTGCATATAACAAAATAGCGCAATGCTTTTTGAAAAAATGAAGCTATTATAAGACCCAGGTCCCATCACACAATGCAACACATGCCAGAGGATAGGGTTTTGCCTTATAATAGCCAAACATGCTTGGTACGTTAAAAACAAATCATTTGACACTATTATAAGTGCATAGTGTATAAAACAACTTCAAATATAAATGTATCAATCCTAGACGGCATGGGTACCATATATCATGTCGCCATACTAGGCTCTACAATCAGAACTGCAAAGTCACGTATTTGGAAATTGGATTTCCATCAATGAACCGAGGCCAGGTATCGTCCTCTACCGATTCGAGATTGTCTAGCCCGAGCCTCAGGACTCAGACTCAGGTGGGCCCTTGGATCGTCAGGGCCGGTCCACCGATGTGGATTAAAATGCCTGAACACTGCGTTTCTCTGCCCTTTGGGGCGTAAATGAGTCATATGACTCCATCGGCTCCACATAGTCACTGATATATCCGAGGCGCCTCGCAATCCAACAACTACACAGGTGAAAATAATTTAAATGTCAGGGCTAGTAGTTCACTGGCACCACCCTAGCTAGAAAGAAACGCATGTCCTCCCTGATGTCCTCTCCCGTTTCTGGTTCACAACCGGGGTGTGAGGCTCGCGAATCAACGTTACACAAAGCTATGCCACACAGGCGGTGCTTGGATCATCAACTACAAGACTTTGGTTTTCAACAGAAGCCTTGATCAATTGCCGCTTAGGCATGCTACACAGGCAATTCACTCCATGCGATTGATATCCATCAATATATAACCCATGAGCTCGTACGTCTCAGAGAAGGGCGTTAAGCAAGAGAATAAATTCTCCGCCGCCAAACAGATATATATTTAATAGAAATAAATCACACAGAATAAAATCCAATGTGAGACACACCGTCCATTTACAAGTTCGCTCTGGGTCTGAACGAAACCGGAGGCACCTTGTACCTTGCATATCCATCGATCTCCAAGTACGTCTGGACGATCACCAACTGATTCCCTCCTCCTGGGTGTGCAGCCCAATCAAGATCATCAGTAATCACCCAAACGATGTGAAGACCTCCGGCCTTTGACCACCTTCTTCATCCTCGACACATCGTCGAATCAGTTATTTAGAATGGGATAAACCCGGTCTTTCTGAAAAACCCGCGTATATAATAAACAAGTGTTACACAAACACAACATACGCCTCATTCCTATTCAGAATATTCTTTTATTCAAATATTCTTATACTTTGGGAAAGATTCCCGTCAAATTTATCAAAGATAAATTCTTTAAATTTATTCTTTAATCTTCTTTTGAATATCAATTCAAAAAAAAATTACAGTTTATCCAAACTAGTCGGGATTAACGAACCTTACCGAAGTAATCATTTATTTCAGTTTCCCAATCCCAACCTATTCATCACATGAAGTAAAACTGGTAATACTTCATATCTAACACCACGATGTTATCGGTAAATTCAATAATCATTTCACGTTCAAATCTAATTAAAGATTTAACTATTGTTTGGAGCAAAACTAGTGATACTCCATTCTCGGTCACTATAATCTAATTAGAGATTCATTAAAACTCCACTTAGTTTTAGTCTTCCCAAAAATTAATATCCTGTCTTTAACTGAGTTAAAGAACCAATGTCATCTAAAACACGGTTCACGATAAACCAAAATCCCATTTGATATTAAATTCAAGGCTCTGAATAGTAAATATATCGGCTTATATTCAATATCAAATTCTACGACCAACAAATACCGTATTGAAAATAACGATATAAATATATCTTTCAAATTTCCATAACAATATCTGTATAATAACGAAATCCAACATCGAAATATTCCAAAGACAATTTCGTTTCAAATCCATTTCCACTTTATATATTGGAAATTCTGGTTATTTTCTAAACCATTTCAAATCCACTTTATTTATTTCAAAAATAAATGGATTGTAATTCTAGTTCAAAACTAGTTCATTTCGATAAAAATCTATTTTTATCTTTTCAAATATGGAGTTTTTCATCCCAATTCTTTCCAAACCTTTTCTTACGATTTTACACAAATTATTACTATTTTTAATAATTTTATCAAGGCCCATACAGTCGATTTCCATCAACGGCCATCGAACTACACTTACAGCGACCTTTTCCAAATTTGATTTGGACGTAATTCCAAATCCAACCGTTAGATTTCAAATCTCTTATATTCATTGGAAAGCTCTTCTCGATACAAACCCAATGGTTTCAGTTTCAAGAGAATCCGACGGTCGGATCTCCTGCAACGTCAATTCGAAGTCAATGGTCGAAATTCGCGAACTGCCACTGCGCGTTCTATTCAGGCCATTTAATATATATAATATAATTATATATAATTCATTGATTTCGTTTTTAAAACGTATTTAATAAGTCGTTTTAAATTCGTTTTAGAAACGATTTCAACTTCATATTCAATTTCAAATCAAAATTGAATATTCCATATCATCGATATATAAATGATAGTATTTTCAAAATATTATATTTTGAAATCAATTCCTTTTCGATGTTCATTATAGAATTGAATAAAATCGATATAGATTTCGTTCACATCAAAATGGTGCAAATCAAATCAACACGGCTTTATATATTTCAATAACTTCGTTATTCTATTCAATAAATGAATATTTTCTTCAACACATGAATATATATTTTATTCAACACATGAATTTCCTTTTATTCAACACATGAATGTATATTTTATATCAACACATGAATTTACTTTTATTCGACACATGAATATATATTTTATTCAATACATGAATTTCCTTTTATTCAACACACGAATTTCCTTTTATTCAACACATGAATTTCCTTTTATTCAACACCTGAATATATATTTTATAATCTTCTTTATTTTCCAAATTGGAATGAGGCCCAATCAATTACCATATAATGTTAATTATATGGATTCCATACAACACATGTATATAATAGCAACGATAAATAATCAACCATCATCCAGAGTGCACTACACAACTGCATAAGCATTAAATATGAATAATTAATGTTTACACAGTTTGTCAACCCATTGATTGACATAGAAGTAAACAGTCGAGATTAGTGTACGTCAAATATCATCCCAATACCCGTGTGGGGTTTCAAATCAACAAACATAGATTTTTATTTGTGCAGTTGAGCGATGTGTAAAATTTATCGTCCCAATCAATATCATTCAAATGGGTGTACATAAACAAATCATCCGATTTGTTTATAAATTTTATTTTATATACACATTAAAAATTATATTTTTAACTATAAAATATTCTATTCATTCCACATCACACAATAAAATTTTGCAACACATCAATCAAACAAACAAGTCATCCATGGTCTGTGGACGACGGGTGTCGGGTGCTGCTAAGCACCGTCTGCATCCTAGTATATATTTCAAACTAGAAATCCAAAATAAAAGTGAGGAGTTCTCACCAAGAGCTAAACCAAATGCCACGACTCTTTGTATGCAGGAAATCTTCATCGTGCTCACCTTTTGTCACTTTCGATGTCCTTAGCCAGTACATATATAAAAATCACATTTTTATATTCTCTAGTGTATAAAAATCATATTTTTAAAACGCTACTATATAGATAAAAATTCTATTTTTATACCGCTACTATATAGATAAAAATTCTATTTTTATAATTGTATTCATATAATAAAGATCATATTTTTATCACGCTAACTTCATAATAAAAATTATATTTTTATATCGCTCTTCTTCTAATAAAGATTATATTTTTATATTTCTAAAAATCATAGCCTTTCTATGCTTAAAAATAAAATCAAACCTTTCTTTAAAATATAAATCAAACCTTTCTTTAAAATAAAAATCAAACCTTTCTTTAAAATAAATCAAACCTTTATCACTTCGCTATCGTATATAAATAAAACCCATATTTTTATTCGCTTACAAATCAGGTTTCTAAACATGTTTATAATATAATAAACTGGAAATAAACTAAAATAATTGTAAATAAAAAAATAAAACTAACCTTTAATTCGATTTTTGAGGGGGGAGGGGCTGCTGACGTTTGGGGAGGAGGCGGGGGCGATGGACGAAATTCGCTGGTGGTGGAGGGGGACTAGGGCGGTGGCGGTAGGTTCGATTGGTGGAGGAGGGCGGAGGGTTGCGGTTTTGGGGTTCTTGGAGATGGGGTTTTCGCGATGGAGAGAGGAGGGAGGTGGGTGAGAGGAAGGGGGAGGGGCGGTGCGCCATCATCGGCGTCGAGGGCTTGGCGTCGTGGTTTTCCCCAATGCTTCAATTTTATTTTATTTTCTAATTCCTATTAAAGTGATTTGAAAAGGGGGGGGCAGGAGTTGACTTAGAGGAGAGAGAGGAAGGGGTTATTTTATTTTATTTTTTTATTATTTAATTTCAAAAAGTACCTTTTTATTTTGAATTCGAAATCAAACCCATCGACTGTCGTCCATAGCTAATTACCCCCATTCCGAACACAATGGGATATGTATCGTAGGCTGATTCGATTGTTTCGATCAGTTTGCGTCAAAATCAAAATATAAATATATATATTGAATTTAAACGCACATTTCACTTTAACGGACCACATACGAACTCTAAAAATTCCCAGAAAAATATTTTCTAGCTTCATATTGATGATACGGTTCTAACAAAAATAATTTTGTCAAATTCCGAGACCATTTGAAAAATGGTCATTTTCTGGTCGATCGAAATTGATTAAAACACTTTTTCCTTCGCCACGCTGACATATTGATTCGAAAAATTATGAATTTTGGAATCTAGCAATAATTTGACATCTCGGACCCAACAAAAGTGGTTTCGTCGAAAACCAAGGTCATTTGCAAAATTTCCATTTTTAAGGGCCAGAATTCCATAGCGACTATTCTAAATTTTCAACTAGGCATATCTTTTGATTCCCGCTATGAAATTTCAATTTTTCGGACTCGTTGGAAAGATATTCTTAAATAGATTCTAATATTTTTGGTTTCGCTAAAATCCGGTTTATTTTGAATCCTGCACATTCATTTGAAATTCGAAATCGAAATTTCAAACTACCGCGCCATTTTCTATTCCTTTTATAATTATAAATAATTATTTATATTCTAACGATGATCTATATAAATATATACTTCTAATTATATTCAAAATAAATTTCTCGTCGTTATTATTTAAAATAATTCATTTTAAATATTCAAAATTTACTAAAATTTCCAAAATAAAATTTTAAAATTGGCTCAGATTTCCGGGTTGTTACAAGGTTAGAAGGCTATGAACAAGGAAGAAGGATTTTACTGGAGCGGATAAATGAAAACAAATTAGGCTGGGTTAGTTTGATAAATCCCAAATTCAATTTAAATTAAGTTTAATCTATTTTAATTACGTGTATAACTTGTAAAATGTGTATCTAATTCATACTTAAGCGAAATCGAACCAAAAAGGATCGCTTAGGATCGTACGGACGGTGGCTGTACAATGGAACTGAGTGGGAGTGAATTGGAGCTCGTTACAATTTATAGCGAAATAAATTGTTTGTCTGAATCAACCGACAGTTATCGTTATTTAATGATGATCGTCAATGTGAGTAAAACTCACTAACTCTACCAGTTTATATTTTTATAAATATAATCTAGTATTGGGAAATGATGATTGATTGTTGTGTGATGATTGTTTGGTTGAATTGATGACTTAGTGGTTAAAATTATAGATAACGATATATATATATATATCGTTAATCAAATGTTGATTCTGTCTATCAGAATATTTCATATTGAAATGAAATCGATATTATTTATATTGTTTAACATCTGTGGATGCAAGGAAACAGGTTTGAGGGATCCAAATGGATTCCTCAATTATTATTACTGTTTATTTTCATATATTGTGATATATGATGTGATATATTTTTTGTGATTGATTTTGTACGTGTGGATGACATTGGCACTATGATATGGTATTTCTAAAATACCATAAGTAATACTGGGATGTTAAATGGGAATTTCCAAGGTGTATATTGAAAATAATATATTTATAAAATCAAAGGATTTTATAAAAGGAAATATTTATAAAATCAAAAATTATTATAAAAGGAATATTTATTTAGAAAATAAATAGAATTATAAAAGGAATATTTATTTAGAAAATAATAAAATTATAAAAGGAATATTTATTTAGAAAATAAATAGAATTTTATAAAAGGAAATATTTGGGAAGTGAATTGAATTTTATAAAAGGAAATATGTGGAAAATAAATTTTAAATGGAAATCGGTTTTAAAAGATAAATGGAAAAGATTAATTTAAGGTAGATTTTGCATAGAATCTGTTTTAACATATAAATTGAGAAGATTAATTTATAAATAAGGTTTTATAAATTAAATAAAGTATTTATCATGTAATAAATGGAGTATATAAGTCTGAACTTATATATAGAAGTAGAAATTGGTTTTGACACCGATATTTTATATAAAATGTGAACTCAGCATTTATAAAGGGAATTATAAATGAGATTAAAGTGTTAGAAATAAAAAGGAGATTTCGTATGAATAATTATACAAATAGAAGTATAAATAGAATTTGGAAGTGAGATATTATTTTAAAATATGAAATCAAACTTAATGGATTATATAAAAGAAATATTTTTCACATTCAATGTGAATAATGGGTTAAAATAAACATTTTATAAATTAAAACATTTATATGGAAAATTAGGTTTGGAAATTGAAATTAAAACGGGAATTTGAATGAGATAGGAAAAATAGTTAAATCTAATATTAGTTATTCGAATAGAGTTAATCGAATATTAGTTGTTCGAATAGAGTTACTGGAATAGAGTTAATTGAATTAGAGTTATTCGAATAGAGTTAAATCGAATATAAGTTATTCGAATAGAGTTAATTGAATAGAGTTAATTAAAATAGAGTTAATCGAATATTAGTTATTCGAATAGAGTTAATAGAATTAGAGTTATTCGAATAGAGTTAATCGAATTAGAGTTAATCGAATATTAGTTATTAGAATAGAGTTAAATCGAATATAAGTTATTCGAATAGAGTTAATCGAATAGAGTTAATTGAATTAGAGTTAATTGAATATTACTTACTCGAATTAGAGTTAATTGAGTATTAGTTATTCGAATAGAGTTAATTGAGTTAGAGTTAATCGGATATTAGTTATTCGAATAGAGTTAATCGAATATTAGTTAATCGAATAAGAGTTAATCGAATTAGAGTTAATCGAATATAGTTTATTCGAAGAAAAGAATTATCGAATATAGTTATTCGAAGAAAGAGTTATCGAATATAGTTATTCGAAGAAAGGTTATCGAATATAGTTTATTTGAAAGAGAGATTATCAAATAGAACTTATTCGAAGAAACGAGTTATCGAATAGAGTTTATTTAAAAGAGAGTTATCGAATAGAGATTATTCGAGAGAGAATTATATGTTGAAATTCGATGATATTGAATTCGGGAAAGTACATTCACTTTCCATTTTTAATCAAGATTTATCTATTTAGTAATAAATTAGTTGTTTGTTTATTTATTCATATTAATACATAAAAGTTATATTTAAGTTATTATATTTCGGAAGCATGGAATTATAACACTATTGTTATAATCAAATGATTTCTGTAAAAGTAGTGGATTTGTAAAAAGAATCCAAGAGTTAAATGAGGAAGTTTGTTAAGGATTTAAAATGTGAACTTTGTCTATTTCAAGGTTAGAAATGTTGTTCAGTTAAGGTTGAGTGGTAGTTATACCCCAACTTGATTGACTTCATTTTTAACTAAGGAATGGTTAAGGTTCAACAGTGAAGGTTGGTTAAGTGAATTAAGTTAATGAATACAATGGTTTGAGTTGGCATAGCGATGTTTTATTTAAACATCTGTTTAAATCCAATGAAGGAGTTTTGGAAATGTTTTCCATATAAGAATCAGAAATGTTTCCTAATACAAAAAAATATAATTGAGAGTAAATATGGAAATATTTTCCAATGATTAATAACGTATATTTTCTAAACATAGAAAATAAGAAGTTACGAATATATGGAAACAGGAATAGTGAAATGGATAATTGAATGAAAAATTGAATTAAAGGGGATTAATGGTGATTGATGATTTACTCGGTAAGATTTCCATTTGGAAATACGACCATTGTCACATGTTTTACTTTGATAATTAAATCACCGACTATCAAAATTTTGACCATTTTTCCATCGTCAATACGGAGAGACCAGGATCAAATTTATTATCTGAAAACCACTCTGTATGGGTATTAGCGTTGTGAATCAAATATGATAAAGATGTTGAAGAAAGAGTTTACGCAAGGGCTGTTCTCAAAAATCCTAGGTAGAAATTGCCTAAGATGGGTTTATAGAATAGTGCCTTCGGTCTGTCTAGTCCCAGGACAACCTGTATGGAAGAATGTCTGACAGAGTATATTTAGCAGATTGGGTAAGTTGATCTCTTCAAACATTTTTACGTTTGGTGGCAGAGAAACTCGTTTCTCTTAGATATATACCCATGGTACTACTGGAGAAATCAATTTGTGATTTGGCGGGTATGACGACGTGGCATTCAAAGTGAATAAATGTGTGATTTGTACGTTATGGCCTCTAGCCTCAACAACCGAAAAATGACAAAAATCGGGCAAGCAACATGGCTAAGTGGGTAGCTCCCAATTAGGGTGTATTATCACCTATCTAGAGAAATTCATTTCATTCTTTAATCTATTCGTTGTTGTCCCATTCGGGAAAACGGTTGCTGATCCGAATCGTTGGTGATATACATTCGATACACTCAAGCAAAATGAGTGGTCGGCTGTATGTGGCCGGGTTACAAGATGCTCTTGTTGAACCCATTGTATTCTCCTTTGGAGATACACTATCGGAAGGTGGTTCCATACCTTGTCATAGTTGGAAATTCATTACCCAATAAGTGCTCGCGCTTTTGATTATATATTATATATGTGGAACGTGAGATAAAAGCGTTCCACTAGACTGCTATTTATTTGACTTATTCATTATTATAATATCAGAAGAGTATGGAATTTACAAGATTGTTTTGGGTTATCGTAAGGTAAGAACCATCCGGGTTTATGTGTGAATCAGTCTTACAATTATTCTTTCTTAAAAAAAGGATTTTAAAAGTGTAACGACCCGCATTCTACGCATCGGAAGATCGTATAATATTTATTTCTTTTTCTTGGTAAGTTGTATGGTTGTGTACTTTTGGGAAACGACTAGTGGGGTCATTTCCCATGTTCATGATTTTTGTCGATTTTTAAATGACCGTTTTGCCCCTAGCTGATACTATTTTGGCCATAACTTTTCACTGGAAAGGAATTTTGACCTGAAACCACTTCCATTAGATTCGTTTGATTGTTTTGCCTTTCCATAGAGTGGTCATAATAGCCAAACAGACTTATCGTTTGGGAGATATGGCTGAATTAAGGTTTAGAGGGTTAAAAACAATTAATTGGGCTTAACCGGGTGATTAGCAGCTAGGCCCAATAGGGGATTTCGGGATTAGAGGTATGTAAGGGCTGCAATGGTTAGGATTTTGGTTTTTCACTCATTTTCCAGCTGCCACAAACCTTTCTTCAACCTAACAATGGCCTCCAACATCTAAAAACACCTCTAATCACTTCTTAATCAAGCTTTAGCTTAAACTACATCAAATTAAGGAGAAATAACACCAAAGCAAGGTTAGAGCTGCTGTTAGAGATCCGTATTCGTGCCAAATAGAGATTAATTTCAGATCTAAGTTTTATTTGTGGCAAAGGTGAGTGATTTGCATTATTTTTCACTAATTATAGTTAACTAGGGTAATTAGCGAAGATTAGCGAAATTATAACTCAGAAAAATCTAGAAAATTTTGTAAAATACCAGAATATTATTTTATGCCTCTGATATGAATTTGGGTTAATTTGGACTAATTTTGCTAATCCCGAAATTTGAGGGATTAAGGGGTGATTAGGGACAATTAGCGAAATTATGCATCATAAAAATCTGGAAACTTATTCACAAATTCTGAAATATTGTTTTCGACCACTGTTAGAAAATTTGGCTAATTTGGTTAAGTTCTACTAATTCTATAGTTAGTTGTTCTTAAACATGCTTAAGGGGAAAATATTGGTTTTTGGTTATGTTTGAGCCGTTTTTACATATCATATTGTTGTTTTGCTGTTTGTGGGTGTTTATACATGTTGTTGTGACTGTATGGTATGAATTTTGATTGTTTAAAATAGTTAGAATGGTCGAAAATGTCGTTGAGTGGCGTATAAATAGTCGCTGGAAGTTGTAGGAAAAGTGCAGGCTGTGACCGAAACTGATCGGATCGGACGGGAGCTCGGACCGGACCGGAGCTTGGCATAGGAGGAAGTAAGGCCACACGAACTGAATTGGAACAGAGGATCGGACCAGAGGTAGTAGAGTGGGATTGGACCAGATTATTACGAATGAAGCAACCGAACCAATGGAGCTTGGGCACCGAACCAAACTGATGGAGTTTTGGCACCGAACCGAACCGATGGAGCTTGGCCACCGAACCGAACCGATGGAGCTTGGCCACCGAACCGAACCGATGGAGGCTGAACCAAGATCCGAGGTGGTGAAGCATTCCGAACCGAACCAGTGACGCACCATGAACTTGAAGATGACCACGAGCCGGACCGTGGTGAATTGCACCCGAACCGAACCGAGGGAAGAAGAAGTCGAACCGATCCGGGGAAGAAGACAAATAACCCGAGATGCAAAGGTAGTCCAAATGGGAAGTTAGAGCTCAGGATCCAGTTGGGAACCAATGAGTTCACTTCATGAGTTGGGCTTTGCTGCGGGACGTGTGCAAAGGGGTTATCGATATCCATAACTTTGGTTCACCGCTGAAGAAAAGGGGGGCATGTAGACGAACCAGAGCTAGGCTGGTTAGCCATTTGGGTTATTGACTATGGACCAGTGCAGTAGGGACAGTGTAATACTTGTACGGAGTAGCCATCATAGCCCCAAAAGAGCAAAGTGGGTCGTAGCAATAGTTGTACGGAGTTGCCGTCATGACCCCAAAGATTTGGTGACCAGGGAAATGGATATCATATGCTTTATGCACTGAGTGAGAGATGTGAGGATGGTTGCTATGATTGATTTGTTGTTATCACTATGACATGCACACCCCCTCCCCCATTATCTTTAGACCATGTTTAGTGGCACCTTAGAGTATTGTACGGTATGTAATGCTAACTCTTTGGTTGCAGGTCCAGGTTCAGGTATGGTTTAGTATACCTGTTATTGTTCTATTTAGCTGCTTATCACTCATACCAGACTTTTTGTCTGACCCAGAGTTTTATGTCTCTTCTTATTACTCTGGGTGCTCACACGAGCTGACTAGAGACAGGTTAGGTGGTATGCATGAGTAGTTGATCCGGGGACGAGCAGGAGGCTTCCACGTATGATATATATAGATATTCTCCCTGTGATGTTAAAGATCACTGCTTGGGCATTAGTAGTGCATCTTCTACTTTAGCTTTCTTTTTCTTTAGAGACAGTTTCAAAGTTGTAATAATGATGTTGGATCATAAGCTGTATTTAGATTTCCGCTGCTATGTTGATTTAGTTTTCAGCTTATGCACTGTCTCGCATGTTTTATGTCAAAGTAATATTACTATTAAATTTTATTCCATACGATGTGAGACATTCTATAGGTTCTGTGCAAGTTCTTTATCTTCTTTTCTTCTGACGACCATTATGTGCTAGTTGGACATGTGTACAACGCACTTTCGGAGGAAATGTCGGCTAGTGCAGAGCGGGCCGTCACACTTGGTATCAGAGCTCTAGGTTGCGTAGTTAACTTAGGGAAGTCATCAGGGAGAGATAGTATACGTATATGAGAGTGCGTATTTGTAATTATTTTTGTTTTCGAAAGCTATATGTATATACTACTAGTATATCTAAGGATGAAGTCGCACTGCACTAGCACCACTATAAAGATGCTTAATCGTTTTCTCTTTACAGACTAAACGGTGAGCCGATATACGAGGGGTACTGGTAGAGGAGCCAATAATGGGAATGCTGCTAAGATGAGGACGATGTTTACTAACCTCATAAGAGAGATGCTTAGGGATGATCAGAGAGCAGCTCCTATTGTTGCTAACGGTGGTGGTGCAGCGGTGCAGGCGCCCAGGGCCGATTTCGCCAAGATTAACAAGGATTATACTAGTCTTGGTGGGAAGTCGTTCCACGGAACGGAGTCAGCTACGGATATTCAGGATTGGCTGGATAGCTGCGAGCGTATCTTCGAAGACTTGGGTATCGAGGACGCGACGAAGAGAATGCTAGCGTCCCGTCAACTGCAAGGACGAGCTATGAATTGGTGGAACACTATTAAGGCAGCTACTCCAGGGAATCAAGTTACTTGCACTACAACAAATTGACCATATTAGAACGGTGGAAAACAGTTGTAAAAGACTTTTTACAACGATGGAGCCACCGTCGTCTATTAAGAAGTTGTAATAGACTAAAATCTTTTACAACTTTTTTGCACCGTTGCGACACCGTTGTGAAATGTATATTTTACAACCGTTTTCCACCGTTGTAATAAGCTTTATTACAATGTTATGCACCATTGTTGTTTTAATTTTTACAACTTTTTATAACTGTTGTGGTATATTTTATTATAACTATTATTTTACAATTGTAATATATTCACAAATTATATACATATTACTGATAAAAGAATACATTCCAGAACATATTATCTACAAAATTTAAGATATCAAACAAACTTAAAACATGAACCAGAATAATTTATTAACTTTCATCATTTTTTTACATAGTACGCTTACAAAACACAATACATACAGACTTCAACAGGGTACTCAAGATTAATGGCATCAATCGAAGATGATTCTAACCGAACTTGAACAACAACAATATGAGAATTTTCTAGAGAGGTTACTCTCATCTGTAGTAGCATTGACGAACAACTGAGAAGCTTGGCTATATGCAGGCAGATTATCAAGGAACTCATCATAAAGCTCGCTCAAGGCCTAAAAAAGCAAACCAAATCTAAATCAATCAAAAAATAAACCCTAAATCAGTCCTTCACCCTTTATTATATACTTGTTTTGAGTGCATACTATTTTCAATATACTAAGTATAGCATACAAGTGAGGTTTAAATGTATTTTTTGGTCCAGATCTAAGGGATTTTTCCCAGCTCGTCTTCTGTACATCCTAGATTTTTCTTTATAGCATACATCCATGGTGATTGCTCTCAATGTAAGCAGCGTTGTTCATTTTCTAGTGGCACTGCTCATTTGTTTGTTGTGCTATGTTTTGTATTTTGGAGTCAACGTATTGCTTCTGTATCTCTTTTATGGCATTTCTAGATGCTGGTATTGGCAGCTTCAGTATCTCATTGCTTTATTGGTTCTATAGATTTTTTAATTCTAATGCCTTTGAAATTTTGTATACAAGAATAAATTATTTAACTTATGTTCATCATTGTACAAATAAAAATACATATATGTATATGATAAAAATGTCGGATCTTGGGCCGCTTGATAAACATTGAATATAAGTTTAGAAGGGAAAAGGGAAGGCTCTTTGCATTGATAATAGTGATAGTGTGGACAGGTGATATGGCGCTCATCCAAATCGTTCAATTAGGAAAAGTTCGATCTCTCTTCGCTCAGATGGGGTTAGAAGGAGGAGATGTTAACGTTCTATTTAAGGGTGGGTTTATCAACATTGTTGCGTAAATATTAAATAAGTTTGTTGCTCGATCTGATAGGGTTGAAATTACCTCTATTCTGCTACTTTCAGACTGCATTGGTCCAACTCTTCCCCTCATATTGTGAGAACATAGCCAAGTCTTCCCCAACCAATCCATGTGCTTACTAATGTTGCAGCAGGAACAATGCATATATATTTTGTTGCAAAACAGACAGTCTGAGGAATTGAAAAGCTACAAAATCTGCAATTTGAAAAGGAACGACTCTCATCAATTAGCTGTAGTACTCAATATCATGTCATAAGTCACTGAAATGCTATGTGTTGGTAACAATTAATCTTTTAAAAATTGCTATACCGGACCGCTAACCTAAATGGAAGTCCAACTAACTCATTCCCCAAAATTATAATCTATGTTAAGGTCTAAATCATCGATATTGATGAGTTTACAATGTTTTATGTATTAGAATCAAAACTGGATTACTAAGTGAAATGCAACTATGAAAGAAGAAATATATAACAAACTATCTATTGATAGAAGAAAAAAAATGAATGTGAAATGGAGAGAACGCCATTACTTATAGAAAAGTAAGGAGCAATGTCACTTGTATGGTGGATTCAAACTACACTTCAACACAGCAGATAACACATTAACCTGCAAGATGAGAAAAATAGATAAGTATCAATGGTATCCGTTCATCCGACCAAGTCAGCAAATGTAGGTGTGATTGTGAATTCATTCATTAAGAAGTTGTGTGTAAACACAAGCACAAGGCACAAATCAGCCCAAACTATATGCGGAAGGCACAAAGTTTGATAACCCAGAAAATTTTAAAACATTATCCATAATTGTATATATACTGAGTGTATGTATAAATCCAACTCCAAACTTCATCTACAGGAAGAGCATAAAAACAAACATCAATGTTTCATTAGAAAAAAACAATAGGTTTAATATCTACAGAAATGTATAGTTATACAAACTGCTGATAAGTAACAAAAAAGGGGAAAAAAGAATCTAGGAATGAAGTATCCGTACTTGAACTCAATCAAATATTCCTCTGCAAAGCCCTTGGCTTTCAAGCTCACGATGCATAGGAAGGATAAATCCTGAGGATTCTTCATTATAATTAACATAAACTTTTCAACAATCAATTTCCTCTTCATTGCTCAGTAGTTAATTCAATAATTTAATAATTAGGATATACTTCTTTGTGCATAATTTAACAATTAGGATGCGTAATCCAAATGAACGAATTAAGAAAACTGCCAAAATTTCCAGTAAAAAACAAATACATACAATTAGCATAAAATTAAATTATTCAAATAGTGAATTACTAACCTATGAATAAGATTCTTTGCAGTTTCGTTCAGCCTGCGCCTGGCGTCTGCCTTTCAGCCTTTCCTGCTTGAAGAATGCAATTTGGATCCTCGTCACTTGGAATCGGTTTCGCGATTGGGGGATTTGGTTTCTCCTTTGTTGATTTTACAGATTTGCATGTCACCATTTTATTAATATTAATTCATCGATTACGGTGCCCCTCTCTTTTTGGTGCCCTAAGCGGTGGCTTCTACTGCTTGTCCAAAGGGCCGGGCCTGCAACTACTCGTCGATGACACTAGCAATGTGAGTTCTTTTTCGGAAGTAGCAGTTATACTTTGGTGAGAGGGAATTTCATTTGAGGGAAGAAAGAGATGGATTTTGATTTACGGGGGAGGGATTGATTTTGGAGAAGAGGATAGGAAGGGACTTGCATGGGAAGTGAAAAAATATCACGTGAGAAGTATTTGGAGGCAAATTTTCAGTAATGCCGCCTAAATTTCAGGCAATATTTGCAACCGGTGTAGAACAAATGTTGTAATAGACATTTATTACAACTATCATTTTTTCACAGTTGTAAAATTGCAGTTGTAATATATTGTTTTTGTTGTAGTGTTGAAATCAGTTTATGACTCGTTTCAGCGAAAAATTCATTTCAGACGCTCATAGATCAAAATTGTTCAGGAAGTTTTTGGAGCTTAAGCAGATTGGAAGGGCAGTTTCAGAGTATATTGCATAGTTTGAAACTTTGTCAAAGTATGGATTATCACTTATCGACATTGCCGGGAAGAAGAACGAAAAGTTTATAACCGGTTTGGATGGATACTTGGGGGAAAGGCTTATTAACCACATCGATGAGACATTTGAATTGATTGTGGGGAAAGCTTTAAGGTCAGAGAGTCTTTACCCTAGGTTAAAGACTGAGGTTACATCCACAGGATAGACAAAACCGCAAGCAAGCGGTGGAGGCAAGAATGGTTCTCAGAATAAGAGGAAGCAGAACCAAAATATGGATGGCCAGAAAAAGAGTAAGAAAGATGTTGAGTGCTTCAGCTATGGTAAGAAGGGCCACTATGCCAAGGAGTGTCGGGCCAAGCTAGTGGATAGGAAGTGCTTTAACTCAACCCAAGCGGGACATCACAAGGATAAGTGTCCGCAACCCCCTAAAGAGAAGCAAACCGTAAAAGCATATGCAATCAGTGTTGTTCCTTCTTCGTCAAATGCCACAACTGTGGCGGAGAAGGGAAAGAATGTCGTCATTCAAGGTATGCTTTCTTCTTATAATGTTCCTGTTAGAGTTTTGTTTGATACTGGAGCTTCCAGTTCTTTTATATCTAGTGACCTGGTAGATAGGTCGGAATTGGAGCCCGAGATAGCCAATAGACCTTTAGTAGTGACGAACCCGATTGGTGGTTCGACTAGCCTTAGTATGATTTGTCGTAATGTGGTCATATCGAGTCATGGATGCATGTTTGTTTGTGATTGCTTTGTTTTGAGCTTTACTGGGTTTGGCATTATTTTGGGAGTCGATTGGCTCCAAAGATACGGGGTGGTGGTAGACAATGAGGGCTTTTTGGTGACAGTTAGAGCGGATGATGGGCGGAGGGTAGTGTTTGGTAGCCTGCCTAGTGACGGGGTGATGGCTAGTTTTCTAAATTCCCTCGACATCCCGCATGAGGAGTTGTCAGATGTGCCCATGGTTGGCCAGTATCCGGACGTCTTCGAGGAAGCGACCGGGCTTACACCACACCGAGAGATTGCGTTCCGTATTGATTTAGTAAAAGATGCCAGACCTATAGTGATGCCACTTCATCGTATGGCACTAATGGAGCAGCGAGAGCTCGGGGTGCAAATCGACGATCTTTTGAAGAAGGGATTTATCAGAAGGAGTGTTCTGAATGGGGAGCACAAGTTGTGTTTGCTACCAAGGCGTATGGTTCCCTTCGGTTGTGTGTAGACTACTGCGAGTTGAATAAGCTGACGAGGAAGAACAAGTATCCTCTACCGCGGATAGATGATTTGTTTGATCGGTTGAGTGGCGCAAGAGTATTCTCTCAGTTGGATCTCGTGATAGGTTTTCATCAGCTTAGAGTGGAAGCTGAGAGTATAGCTAAAACGACATTTCGGACGCCGTCTGGATTTTATGAGTGGTTGGTCATGCCATTCGGGCTGACCAATGCACCAGCATATTTTGTGGATCTTATTAATAGGGTATTCAGAGATCAGTTGAATAAGTTTGTTCTTGTATTCGTGGATGATATACTTGTTTATTCGAGGACGGAGGAAGAACATAAAGAACATTTGAGGATAGTGACGGAGGTGTTGGGAAAACACCAGTTGAAAGCGAAGTTTTCTAAGTGTCACTTCTGGAGAAGGCAAGTGAGGTTCTTGGGCCATGTTGTTTCAGAGAATGGTATCGTCGTGGATCCTGCGAAAGTGGCTACGGTGCAAGATTGGTCTATGCCCAAGAATGCAACAGATGTACGAAGTTTCTTGGGGTTAGCTGGATATTATCGTAAGTTTATCCAAGATTTCTCAAAGATAGCAGCACCGTTGACTCAGTTGACAAAGAAGAATCAAGCTTTTTTTGGTTGTTTTGCTAGTATCATCTCACATAGATTTTCTGAATTTGGAGGAGATGTTCCTTGGGTGCTTGTCTGATATTGGTTTAGGCCTTTGGGGATTGTGCTTTGGGAATGTTGAATCAAACTAGGATGGTTTGCTTGAGAGATAAATAGTTGTGGCGATTTTTCATTGGGTGCGGTAATTGGTGCATTGAGTTGGAGACATGCAAGTCTAGGGGCTATGTTTCTAGAATGGAAGCAACTAGAGTACATCGCTGGGTATGATTTCAGACCAAAGTGCGAATTGGATCCAGAAATGTTAGCAAATTTGATGATCAGACCCACTTTGATTGAGCGGATCGGCTCTAGTCAAAGGGACGATCCCAACTTATTGGAAATCATCTCCAAGTTAGAGATGGGTATCGACGAGGAGATGAACAAGTATGGGCTTGATCGAGATGGATGCTTAGAAAGAATGGAAGACTAGTTGTACCCAATGTCAATAGATTGAGAGATGAAGTGCTTAGAGAATGTCATCACTCAAAGTTAACTATACATCGCAGTGGTAACAAGATGTATCGAGATATGAACCCGACCTACTACTGGGAAGGAATGAAAAGAGTTGTTGGGAAGTTTATATCTAAGTGCATGAATTGCCAGCTAGTTAAAGCTGAGCCAAAGAAGCCTAGTGGGTTGCTACAACCATTAGAAATTCCCGAATGGAAATGGGAACAAGTTTCAATGGATTTCATTGATAATTTACCAAGGATTAGATCAGATTATGATGGTATTTGAGTGAATCGTGTATTAGAGGATCTTTTGAGGACTTGTATATTGGATTTTGGAGGGTCATAGGATGACCATTTTGCATTTGGTTGGGTTTGCATATAACAATAGTTATTAGTCCAGTTGGTATGGTTCCAATTGAAACTTTATATGGAAGACTGTGTTACCCACCGACATGTTGGTTGGAAACCGGTGAGAAGTTTGTGCTTGGACCAGATATAATAAGAGAAACTTCAGATAAGATCAAGGTTATTCAACAGCAAATGAAAACCGCTCAAGATAGACAGAAGAATTATGCTGATAAAAGACGAAAAGAACTGAAATTCTCAGTTGGTGACATGGTATTCGTCAAGATCACTCCATTGAAGAGTGTGATTCGTTTTGGTAAGAGAGGTAAGCTAGCACCAAGGTTTGTTGTTCCATTCCCGGTTCTTGAGCAAGTTGAAGCTTAACATATAAGGTTGGATTACCAGACAAGATGGCAGGAGTTCATGACGTATTTCATGTCTCGCAGTTAAGGAAGTTTGTGCATGAACCCGATATGACTATTTCACCGGATCAGTTGGACGATATTGAGATAGCATCTGAGGCAGTATGGAGCCGCAAACCGATGCGTATTGTTGGCAACGATACGAAGCAACTTCGAAGGAAAGCGGTGAAATTAGTCAAATTTCAATGGGGCGAGAATGAGAATGACTGTACTTGGGAGATAGAGAAGAGCATTAGGAAGACGTATCCAGAACTCTTCGCCTGGTAAGATTTTAACTTCGATTTAGTCTTTCCGCATGCTAGGATAGGCTTGTTTTGTTTGTTTTGCATGTTTGATCATTGTTTGTGGCTGGTAGGCATGCGGAATCCTTTGTATGTTTTGGATTAAGGAATTTCGGGGACGAAATTTCTTAAGGTGGGAGAATGTAACGACCTACATTCTACGCTTTGGAAGATCGTAAAATATTTATTTCTTTTTCTTGGTAAGTCGTATGGTTGTGTACTTTTAGGAAACGACTAGTGGGGTCATTTTCCATGTTCATGATTTTTGTCGATTTTTAAATGACCGTTTTGCCCCAAGCTGATACTATTTTGGTCATAACTTTTGACTGAAAAGGAATTTTGACCTGAAACCACTTCCATTAGATTCGTTTGATTGTTTTGCCTTTCCGTAGAGTGGTCATAATAGCCAAACAGACTTACCATTTGGGAGACATGACTGAATTAAGGTTTAGAGGGTTAAAAACAGCTAATTGGGCTTAACCGGGTGATTAGCAGCTAGGCCCAATGGGGGATTTCGGGATTAGAGGTATGTAAGGGCTGCTATGGTTAGGATTTTTGTTTTTCACTCATTTCCACAAAACCTTTCTTCAACCTAATAAAGGCCTCCAACATCTAAAAACACCTCTAATCACTTCTTAATCAAGTTTTAGCTTAAACTACATCAAATTAAGGAGAGATAACACCAAAGCAAGGTTAGAGCTGCTGTTAGACATCCGTATTCATGCCAAATAGAGATTCATTTCAGATCTAAGTTTTATTTGTGGCAAAGGTGAGTGATTTGCATTGTTTTTGGCTAATTATAGCTAATTAGGGTAATTAGCGAAGATTAGCGAAATTATAACTCAGAAAAATCTAGAAAAATTTATAAAATTTCAGAATATTATTTTATGCCTCTGATATGAATTTGGGTAAATTTGGACAAATCTTGCTAATCCCGAAATTTGGGGGATTAAGGGGTGATTAGTGATAATTAGCGAAATAATGCATCATAAAAATCTGGAAAAATATTCATAAATTCTGAAATATTGTTTTTATACATCTATTAGAAAATTTGGCTAATTTGGTTAAGTTTTACTAATCCTATCATTAGTTGTTCTTAAACATGGTTAAGGCGAAAATATGGGTTTTTGGGTATGTCTGATCCATTTTGACATATCATATTGTTGTTTTGCTGTTTGTGGGTGTTTATACATGTTGTTGTGACTGTATGGTATGAATTTTGATTGTTTAAAATAGTTATAATAGTCGAAAACGTCATCCAGTGGCATATAAACAGCCGATGGAAGTTGCAGGAAAAGTGCAGGCTGTGACCGAACTTGATCGGATGGGATGGGAGCACGGACCGGACCAGAGCTTGGCACGGGAGAAAGTAAGGCCACACGAACTGAATTGGAACAGAGGATCGTACCATAGGTAGTAGAGTGGGACTAGAACGGAGTGAAGCAACCGAACTGAATGAGCTTGGGCACCGAACCGAACTGATGGAGCTTGGACACCGAACCGAACCGATGGAGCTTGGCCACCGAAGGAGGCTGAACCACAATCCGAGGTGATGAAGCATTCCGAACCGAACTAGTGACGCACCATGAGCTTGAAGATGACCACAAGCCGGACCGTGGTGAATTGCATCCGAACCGAATCGAGGGAAGAAGAAGTCGAACCGACCCAGGGAAGAAGACAAATAACCTGAGATGCAAAGGTAGTCCAAATGGGAAGTTAGAGCTCAGGATCCAGTTGGGAACCAGCGAGTTCACTTCATGAGTTAGGCTTTGCTGCGGGACATGTGCAAAGGGGTTATCGACATCCATAACTTTGGTTCACCGCTGAAGAAAAGGGGGCATGTAGACGAACCAGAGCTAGGCTGGTTGGCCCATTTGGATTATTGACTATGGAACAGTGCAGTAGCGACGGTGTAATACTTGTACGGAGTTGCCATCATAGCCCCAAAAGAGCAAAGTGGGTCATAGCAATAGTTGTACGGAGTTGCCGTCATGACCTCAAAGATTTGGTGACCGGGGAATTGGATATCATATGCTTTATGCACTGAGTGAGAGATGTGAGGATGGTTGCTATGATTGATTTGTTTGTTATCACTATGACATGCACACCCCCTCCCCGTTATCTTTATACCATGTTTAGTGGCACCTTAGAGTATTGTACGGTATGTAGTGCTAACTCTTTGGTTACAGGTCCAGGTTTAGTATACCTGTTATTGTTCTGTTTAGCTGCTTATCACTCATACCAGACTTTTTGTCTGACCCGGAGTTTTTTGTCTCTTTTTATTACTCTGGGTGCTCACACTAGCTGACTAGAGACAGGTTAGGTGGTATGCACGTGTAGTTGATCCGGAGACGAGCAGGAGGCTTCCACGTATGATATATATAGATATTCTCCCTGTGATGTTAAAGATCACTGCTTGGGCATTAGTAGTGCATCTTCTACTTTAGCTTTCTTTTTCTTTAGAGACAGTTTCAAAGTTGTAATAATGATGTTGGATCATAAGCTGTATTTTGATTTCTGCTGCTATGTTGATTTAGTTTTCAGCTTATGCACTGTCTCGCCTGTTTTATGTCAAAGTAATATTACTATTATATTTTATTCCATGTGATGTGAGACATTCTACAGGTTCTATGCAAGTTCTTTATCTTCCTTCTTTTCTTCTGACGACTGTTCTGTGCTAGTTGGACATGTGTACAGCGCACTTTTGGAGGAAATGTCGGCTAGTGCGGAGCAGGCCGTCACAAAAAGTTAAACAAATGGTTGGAGTTTACTCACATCAGTCACATGACTGACCCAGAGTTTATTTTGTTTTATTTTCCCTAAACTCTTGGGTGCCCAATTTTGTACAGGCAATCAAGTAGTCGGGATTTACAGATACACTAGATGGAGCTTGGAGCAGGAGGCTTCAACACCATTTTCTAGCTATTGTTTATTTCCGCTGTGATGTAAGTGTTGCACTCTAATACACAAGTTCTGGTTTTTTGTTTCAAAGTTATTTTGTGTACTATATTTTATTCCTTCCGTTGTGAGATTCGTGTTTACACTAATGTTGTTGTGTTCTTCTCCTTCTTCTATTCTAATTTTCTATCTTACCTATTCTTACCCTCTAACATTTTTCTATTAACTATCCAGTATTTCCAATGCTTGAATCGTTGACATGGTGTTATGTGTCGATTTTCTAAGTCGAAAATTTTCCGGGCTGTTACAGTTCCTTTGACAGCATTCATAGGTCCAGACTTGTTCTATGAGTGGTTGGTAATCCCATTCGGCTTATGTAACGCTCCTGCTTATTTTGTCGATCTATTGAACAGAGTTTTTCGCGAAGTCTTGAATAAATTCTTTTGGTTTTCATTGACGACATTTTGATCTTCTCTAAGTCAGCTAGCGAACACACGAAGCATTTGGAACAAGTTTTGGAAATTCTGAGAAAGAACGCATTGAAAGCCAAATTTTCTAAGTGTATATTCTGGCTAGAAGAAGTGAAGTTCCTTGGTCACGTAGTATCGAAAGAAGAAATTTCTGTGGATCTAGGAAAAATCACAACCATTCAAGATTGGAAGCAACTTGGCATGCCCACGGAAGTCTGAAGTTTTCTGGGATTGGCTGGCTATTATCGGAAATTCGTTATGGATTTTTCGAAGCTATCTAGTCCAGTGACACAGCTTACTAAGAAGCATGCCAGGTTTAATTGGATGCCTAAATGTGAACCACTTTCCAAGAGCTGAAATTAAAGTTGACCACATCTCCAGTATTAACTATTATCGATGGCAATCAAGATTTGACAGCCTATACAATGCATCTCATGAAGCAGTTGGTGCGGTGTTGATGCAGAGAGGCCAAGTAGTTGCTTATACTAGCTGTCAATTAAAACCGCATGAGAAAAGGTAAGTTACTCATGATCTTGATTTGTTAGCCATCGTGTTTGCTCTGAAATTATGGAGGCACTATCTACTGGGTGAGAAGTTCGAATTATACACAGATCATAAGTTGCTGAAATATTTGTTCACCCAGAAAGATTTGAATTTGAGACAGCAGCGTTGGCTAGAATTTCTTGCAGTGTACGATCTAGATATTTTGTATACTCCAGGGAAAGCCAATGTGGTAGTTGATGCGCTTAGCAGAAAGAATGCAGTTATCACCAATCTAAATATTATGCCTGCATTGATTGACAATATCTCTGTTATTAAGAAAGACGATGAATTTTTCATAGAATTAGCAAGCAAATTCAGGAAGGTAAAGATTCAGATTTCCAGCTTGATAATAAGGAACTCTGCGGTTACAAGGGCGAATTTGTGTTCCAGATATTCCTGAGCTCAGGAGAGAAGTACTGGATTAATGTCACAAGTCCAAGCTTAGTATTCATCCAGGAGTGAGTAAGATGTATAATGATCTCAAGCGAACATTCTGGTGGAAGTCGTTGAAAAGAGACATTTCTATATATGTTAGCATGTGTTCTACTTGCCAACAGATCAAGAGTGATCAACAGAAACTTGCTGGATTGTTACAACCATTGGAGATTCCAGATTGGAAGTGGGATCAAATTTCCATGGATTTCATTGATGGGTTGCCCAGAACCAAGAAAGGAAAGGACAAAATATGAGTGATCGTAGATCGTTTCACAAAAACCGCCCATTTTATTCCTGTTAGGTCAAATAGAAACTCTCAGATTTTGGCGCAGATTTATTTTAAATAAATCATTAGACTACATATAGTGCGCAGTAGTATTGTCAGTGATAGAGACCCGATTTTCCCTGGTAAGTTCTAGGAAGCATTTCAAACAGAATTGGGAACAAAGCTGAATCTTGGCACTGCATAACATCCTCAGACAAATGGCCAAACTGAGAGGGTGAATCGTATATTAGAAGATTTGTTGCGGGCTTGTATTCTTGATTTTGTAGGATCGTGGGAATATCACCTAGCTGAGTTCTCATATAATAACAGCTATCAAGCAAGCTTGAAAATGCCACCATTTGAAGAATTGTACAGTAGACCACGTAGATCTTTTGCATGTTGGGTACCGACTGGTATTGGGTCCTGATATGACCCGTGAAGCTTCGGATAAAGTCGATTTCATTAAGAAGCGACTACGAACAACTCGGAGCCGAAAGAAGAGTTTTACAGATTTTAGAAGAAGAGATTTAGCATTTTCTATTGGTGATCATATACATTTGAGAGTTTCTCCGATGAGAGGAGTAGTCCAATACGGAAAGATAGGGAAGTTGGCACCAAGATATATTGGTCCGTTTCCTCTGCTCAAAAGGATTAGAACTCTTGCTTACAGGGTTCAATTGCCAGACTGGTTGCCTGGAGTACATGACATGTTTCACATTTCTCAACTTTGTAAACATGTTCATGATCCAGATTTGATTGTAGAGGAAGCATCGCAACATCTGAAATAAGCAGTGAAAAGAGAGCCCAAAAGTTATTGGCAAAGAAACCAAGGTTCTGAGAAACAAGAAAGTTCACTTAGTCAAAGTGCAATGGAGCTGATATCCTAGAGACTGTACATGGGAAACAGAAGATAGCATTAAACAGGCTTATCCCAAGTGCAGAGTGGGCATCTCTGATTAGCTCTTGTATTGGGGTACCTTTACAATATATTTTATTTCTGTTTTGTTTCTTACTTTAATATTGTTTCCTTTTCGGGGACGAAAAGTTTTAAGTGGGGCAGATTGTAACAACCCGGAAAACCAGAACCAATTTAAAAATTTTATTTCGAGTAATTTTGTCAAAAAATACATCAGAATTTAAAAATTGATTTTAAATAATAATAAAGCCCTTAAAAATAGCCATTTTGCAAATGATCTCCGTTTTCGACGAAACCACTTTTGATAGATCCGGAATATCAAATTATTGCTTGGTTTAAAATTCCATAATTTATGGAACCAATATAGGATCATGGAAAAAGAAAACGTGTTTTATAAATACAGTGCAAATTAGATTGACCAGAAAAGGGCCCTTTTTCAAACGGTCTCCAAATTTGACGGAGTTAGTTTTGTTAGGACCGTATCATCAAAACAGAGCTAGATATAATTTTTTCAAATTTTTGGAGTCAGATTGTGGCCCCAGCAAATTAAAATGCACATTCAAAATTAATATTGAATGTTATATATTTTATTTTGAAGAAAAACTGACTGAAACAGTCGAATGAGCTTTCAAAACATATTCCATTATGTCCGAAATGGGGGTATTTAGCTACGGATGATAGTCGTTGGGTTTGATTTGGAGTTCGGATGGATAAACACTATTTTTAGATTTAAATGAAAATAAAAATAAAATTTATAAATATGCCAACCAATCAAAAAAACAATGCGTAACCAAATCATTCAAGGAAAAATCCCGATTCGTTCTCGTTCGAACGCCGATAAAGGCTCAGATCTTTCCTCCCTCATAACTTTTAATTTACTCAACGAAATCACGAATTCTTGAGTCAATTCCGTAGAGAATTCCCCTCCCCCCCTCCCCCCCCCCCCCACAAATCCATGCCAGTTTGAAATCCTATCGTTGTGTATTGAAGGCGAAGCACCTCCTCAAAGTCATGTCTCTTTCCTGAAGTTTGCTCCGCCTATCTGAGACTGAGTTCAATGAGTGTAACACCCTAGGAGCGGTTTTTGTAGCTTTAGGTCGTGATATATTTCGATCGTCTTTAAACATCAAGGATCGGAAGAAAAATCAAAACCCTAGTTCGAACCATTAGTGAAAACCGCGGCTGAGATATAACGAGGTATATAATTTAATTAATTACAACATTTAAAAGCGTTGCTAGTTTACTTAATTTATAAAAATTGTATCTTGCTTATACGACGTTGAAATCACATGAACAGGAACCAGTGTGATCATGACAGCGTCCACTGTATTTTAAAAGAGACTAGAACGTATTTGGAGCCCTCT
This sequence comes from Allium sativum, assembly GCA_030737875.1. Classification (NCBI taxonomy): domain Eukaryota; kingdom Viridiplantae; phylum Streptophyta; class Magnoliopsida; order Asparagales; family Amaryllidaceae; genus Allium; species Allium sativum. The sequence goes on along the minus strand of CM060912.1, from coordinate 130,017,119 downwards.
ACAATTTTAGGAGAAGTGGAACCCAATGTGATCAATCTAAATTCAAAAACTATTTGAAATTAAGTAAATAAAAATATATTTTGATATATAAAAATATGTAGATGCTGTATAAAATACATATATGCGTTGTACAACATTGTGGTGTGAGATTGATTTTGATTGTTAATGAATGATTGTGGTTGCAACAAAAATTGATTGTGTTTGTGGTAAATTCATTGTGTTGAGAAAATGAATGGTATTGTGGAAATTATGGAAATGAAATTGTCACAAGGTTGCAAGGCTTAGGTTAGAAGAGGAGCAGTGCTTAAACACTGTGCCAGTGCTACAAAACCCTGCCGTTGTAATGTCGAAATTTTCTAAAATGAACTATATAAAATAGTTGTTGTTTGGAATAAATTATTTGAACTATAAAAATAACATTTTTATTGTATGTATAAACCACTAAAAATAATCATGTGTTGAATAAATTATTTGAACAATAAAAATATCATTTTATTGCATGTATGAACCACTAAAATATTCAAGTGTTGAATAAAATATTTGAACAATAAAAATAACATTTTTATTGTATGTGTGAACCACTAAAAATATTCATGTGTTGAAATAAATATTGTATTGGTGAAAATATTATTTTTGACATGTACATGAAGTGTTAAAAATAACCGTGTGTTAAAATAAATGTTTGTGCATTGAAAATATTGTTATTAACTTGTATATGAAATATTAAAAATAACCATGTGTTAAAATAAATTTTCTTTCATTGAAAATATTATTTTTGACATGTAAATGAAGTGTTAAAAATAGTCATGTGGTGAAATAAATATTTGTTAGTTAAAAATATTATTTTTAACATGTATATGAAGTGTTAAAAATAACTATGTTTTAAATTAAATGTTCCTTCACTGAAAATATTATTTTTGATGTGTATATGAAGTGTTAAAAATATTCATGTATTGAAATAAATATTTGTTAGTTAAAAATATTATTTTTAACATGTTAATGAAGTGAATAAAATTGTCATGTATGTAAATGAATATTTGTTCGCTAAAACTAATATTTTTAGCTTAGATATGCATATATACACACATGCTAAGCAGGTAAATTGATTAGCTATTGAGTAAGAATTTATTTGCGTGCCCGACAAATAAGTACCTTAATGAGTTGGATGCGCAATTTTATTATTATATAAACTCCTATGAATGTCATGGGATGCGGTGTGCTGGTTGTTCTGTGTGAGATTGTAAACTACGCCATAGGATAGCAACAATTAATTTTGAACTACCCTACATGGCATACTAGGTGAAAAGAGCATACTCTATCATATTCCATATAAGCATTTGGAGCTTGTATGACGAGGTTGGAATTGACATACAAGCGAGAGGCTTGTATGGAGATGACTACATTTTAGGTTGAACCGAAGATGAACCATTGATGTCATAGCATATCATATTCCAGCATTTGGAGCTTGTATGACGAGGTTGGGATTACTATACGAGCAAGATGCTTATATGGCAATGATCGAATTATAGGCTGAACTAAGGATTGATATGGACTTAATAAACTATAACAGTAAATTTCAGGAATCACGGGTCTGAAGATGACAATAATTCACGTCTCTCTTGATTTTATATACAGCACATGGATTATTTATTTTCCAACACTAGACAAGGTGACGAGATATAATCTCTACAGATATGATCTTTACACTCTCCTTTGAGCATAGATAGGTTACTAAAAATTGTGTATGATTTTTCTGGATTTACTGGGTGCCTAATACGGCCCAATAAATTTCCAAAACGCTCTCCGAACAAAGGAGGCTATGTCGAAATTTTCCGAAATTTAAAGGCATTAGCCCATTATTTGAAGAGTTAAATGGTTTGGAAATCGTCGAATAGATTATACAATTTATATATAGTATAAATTAAAATTAAATGAATCGCGCGTGGTAGTACGCGTTTTGGAATCGTAACTTTAAACGATTATACCGAGAGATCCGACCATCGGATTTTCTCGAAATTGGAACCTTTGGATTCGCTTTGGAAAGATCTTTCAAATGATATTAAATTTGTTAAGACCCAACGATTAGATTTTGTGAAATGTTTAATTCAAATTCGAATGAAAACAGCGCCAGTGCCGTCGAGTGACCTGAAACATCATTCGACGAAAATGGACTATTTTTATATAAATAAAAAGAGCGGCTAATCATTTTAAATCATTATAAACGATGTGGAGTGGAAATATCCCGATTTTACTTGGTTTATTGTATATATTGATGGTTAGATATATTTGACATGAAATTATAATACTGAATTGAAACGTGAATGTCAAATAATCTAACTAAGGAAAGAATTTTTTTGAATTCTGTATAAACATGGATTATTTGAAAAGGCCGAGTTAATTCTCATTTCAAATTATCAAACGACGACTAGAAGTCGAAGATATTCAAGACGGTGCAAGACAAATAATCTTCACATCGAATGGATTGCTACTGATGCCTTTGATTGGAGTTGCTGCCTTGAAAGGGTTACAGTGGTAGTTGTCCGAACGTATTTGTTGATTGTTCGGATGTACGAGGGCCTCTCTCCTGTATTGGACATATGGGACGAGGAATATGGTGCCTTCGGTTTCGTTCAAACCCGGAACGGACTTATAAATGGATGTGTGTCTGACATTGTACTATGTGTTGTATTCACTGATCTCTCTAAATATATATCTGTTTGGCGGCGGAGAATTTATTCTCTTGCTTAATGCCCTTCTCTAATACGTACGAGCTCAGAGGTTATATATCGGTAGACATCAATGGTATGTTATGGATTAACAATGTGGCATGCAGAGATGCAGTGATGAAGGCTTTTGTTGAAAAGCAGAGCCTTGTGGTTGACAATCAAAGCACAGATTTAAATAGAATAGCTTCGTGTATAGCGTTAATTTGCGAGCCTCACACCCCGGTATGAACCAGAAACGGGAGAGGACTGCAGGGAGAACATGGTTTGTTCCTAGCTAGGAGTGGTGTCATGGTATGGAGCCCAGACATTTTACTTATGTGGTTGTTGGAAAGCGAGGTACCTCGGACATATCGGTCACGACGGAGCCGATGGATGATATGGTCAACATACTGATCGTTATGCCCTTATAGGGCAGGGAAACGTATTGTTCAGTTATAACCAATCCACAAACATAAGAGTAGACTGACCCTAAAGGTCCTAGGTGCAGTTTGGGCTATAGCCTGAGATATGGTAGGCTAGATTGTCTCGAATTCGGTAAGGAAAATCCCTTGCCTTGGTTCATGATGGAAATCCAATTTCCAATATGACATCGTGCAGTTTTGATTGTAAACCTATATGGCGGCATAGTGGCATGGGACGCTCATGTCGTCTATGATTGATACATTTATGTTGAAAGGTGTTTTAAAACATATATGAACTAATGATAATACCAAATGATTTTGTTTTATACGTATTAAGCATATTTTGCCATTACAAGGTAAAACTCTATCTTTCGGTTTGCGTTGCATTGTGTGATGGGACTTGAGTCTTATAATAGCTTCATTTTTTCTAAAAAGCATTGCATTGTTTAAATGATTTATTTTGTTTCATGCACTGGCAATCCAATGGAGTAAACCCGTTCCGCGTTGTTAAATAAGTTATGTAAGATTTCTCATACCAGCCCCATGACTGACTCGTAGTTTGTTTTCACTTGCAAACTTGGGTGCCCCTATTTTCTACACGGGCAACCTTGTATTCAGGTTTTAGCTTGGTTCATTCTGGCTATGGATGGAAGTTGTGGAAGCTGATGATGGTCCTTTATCATTTCTATTGTATTGTTTCAGACACTATTATGTATATTATGTTTGATTCCGCTAAAGACATTGTATATTAAACCGAAACCGTATTTTATACTAAGTATGATCATATTATGTTGTGTAGCTCTGATGTCGATAATATTTCCAGTGTAATTTGACGTGCATTATCTGGTGTAATTCCATATTTCTGTTCTGCTATTATTCTTTATGTGTCATATACCACTGATTATCCTTGCTTCCACGGCACGGGGGTTTGGGTTGTCTCAAATAGAATAGTTAATCCATTTCAAAAGGCTGTTAATATAATAATTAACTTCATCAATAACTATCAACTTGATAGTTATCTTTAAACACAGTTAATTAAAAAATTAATTAACTTCTAAGAATACTCATTTAGTTTAACAACTATTTTTTTCAAAAAACTATTTTAATTAGATTAATTCATTGAAAATAAATTAATCTAATAACTAATTTCAATTCAAAGAGTTGACTTAGTCAACTTGGATACATCAGCTAACTTATTAACTGATTTCCACTAATTTTTCTTCTTAAATTAATTAATAACTTAATAGATTTATAACACCGCTTAATTGTTTCATCAAAAAAAAACTATCCTAAATTATTAACCACAAGGTTAATTTCTAATCTTACTTTCTTATAAAACTCATAGAAACATAAGAATTTTCTAAAAAATATATTTTTATAATATGTCTATAAAATAGGCTTATAAATATTGGTTTATTTATAAAACATATATAAAATATAATTTAAAACCCTTACTTTAGTTTTGAAAGTAATTCTAGTACTAAAATTTCGTCAATTCGCCTAATGGCAAATCGAAGTCTCATAACGATGGTTTTAGGCCATCTGCTGCCAATCACTTAATAATATTATCTGTTGATTAAAAACATAACAATTTTGAATATCAATTCAACAATCAATATTCAAACCATTTTAATTGTTAATGGGGTCAAACAGTTCATATGTGAACAATACGAAATTACTTAACAACATAAATATTTGAGGAATCCAGTTGGATCCCTCAAACATGTTTTCCCTGCATAATAGTTCATACTGACATTTAAATAATGCATATGAAATAGGAATTTTAATTTAATGCATTTAAATGATGGAAATAAAAATAGCATCAATCAATAATAGAAAATAATCATCTAAGGCATCCAAACATCAATTTTATATTAAAGATGGTAGATTCTACCTGTATGAATTTAATCACATCATAGAGTTCCAGAAGTTGTGAGAGTTAATTCACAAGTTGATTTTGATTCGATGGTTCAGGGTTGATTTATCTGATTTCAAACTAGCTTTTACAATCAGATAAAATCCAGGGTAGCTCCAAATTTGTAATAACTCAGATTTTCGGCCATTTGAATTCAAATACTAAAAATATATATTTGGTATATTAATGGATTTTTAACATTGAATTCGTTTAAACGACGATTGAATGTTTATAGTTATATTTAATTTAAAATGAACTCGTAACGTCGTGCTTGTTTGTAATATTGAGTCTTGAATTTCAATTGGATATACACAATCCGTTTTAAGTCGGAATTCTGTGAAACTAGAAATATTAGAATCTATTATATAATAATTTTCTAGTGAAAGAGAAAAATCAAAATTTTAACTTATATATTGCAAGTTATATCCAAATCAAATTTACAAATAGTCACTATGGAAATTGTTTATAGATTATAACGTTTATTTAGTAAATATAAAAGGATTTTTTTATACAAATTGAATATCGTTTAACTCGAAAATGTTGATATTGAGTTATAATTCCATATTGGTTGAATTTGAACTATATATTATTTCATCTAGACATATATGACAGTAATAATTCATTTTCATTGAATTTAATTATTTTGGAAATGGTTTATATTATATCGATATTATATAAGCCGTAAGAATAACTATTTTTCGAACAACCTCCATTTTCTACGAAATGAATTTTATTAGTATGCATATAGCTATTTATTGCTAAATTTCCTGTTTGGAGCCAATCGATGTTGTTTTGTGAATGTGCGATATTTAATTAGGGAACCGATGAATAAATTGAAATTAAAATAACGTTTTGTGCAAATGGAATCAGAATTCAACAATTTCATTGGATCCAAGATGGCAAGACATAGCAATATGTCTATTTTCGTGATTTTTGGAGTTCATGGGTGATGATGCGTTTATTTAACGTGCAACGTTAAATAGCAGTAAAAATTTATTTAACCGGAATTAACTAAAAACTTCTACCCTAAGAAAACAAATGTATACACTTAAGCCTTAGGTGCTGTTCATAGTCAAAAAGTGCCACGATTGTGTTAGCGTTCGCGTCGGACGCGTTGGAGGCATGGCACCTTTTGACCGTTCAAATGCAATGATTCTCGAACATTAGAGAATGAACCGTTGGCATCCAATGCATCCGACACTAATTCGGTTTCTCTCTGTATAAAACATCCCCCCCCCCCCACTTCATTTTCGCCATCTCCAATCAGCATACCCTCTTCCACATTTTTAATTTTTTTCGCGACGAACGAAGTTGCAAAATAGGTTTTTTGTATACCATTGTGTTTAATTTTCTTAATTATATAATATTTGTTTTTATGGGATTTTTCTAAATATTTTCTGTTTGGTAGTATGTCTTCAGATTCTATCTATGCTACTTCCCAGCCTTTTGCTATTTGGACAGAAGATCTGGAGGTTGCTTTTGCTAATGTGTGTATTGATTTTTTGGTGGAGCGAAAAAGTGGCACAACCAATTTTCATGGGACGGTCACAACGACTCTGAATGACCATTTCAATATGGGTTACATAGAAATCTAGATTAAAAACAAATGGATAAATCTAAAATGGTCGTTTCGTGATTGGGATAGACTATTACGGACCCCGGGCGGGGAATGGGATCTGGTGCACGATAGGTTGGACGATCCTGACGAGTGGTGGGCTAGAGGCGTTGGCAGACCATATAGGAGATTCAGAAGAAAACCATCGACGAAGTTCCGATAGCAGTACATACAATTTGGCAGTTGTTTGGGTACGCATACTTGCGTATATCTGATCCCTGCTACTGCACATGCACCAGTTGCTACTTTCATTGCTGCCAACGCAGCTTACTATTTTGATTGAATGACTATCGGTCACCCGCCTTCTGGTCAGCCATCTAGGCGCAGACACATCGAGCGTGGCAGTTCGAGCCGCTCATTGTGGCCCCAACATGTCGGACGTTGCTACCCGCTGCTACAACGTTGTTCGATTAGTGTCATATGTCGAGCGACGGGAGATTATGAAGATTTTCCGCAACGATCCACAGAATCTAGAGTTTATCGACGATATTGACGACATGATGTACGGGGGTCTGCTTTAGCGGAGTTGAGGAGATGGACCATCACTGCCATTTGTAGTATTTTTATCGTTTTATTTTCAGTGTACTAGTTGTATTCATGTTTGTATTTCTGGATGATTACTGAAATGTAGTCAATTGATTTTGTGCAATTAGTATCTAATTAACTCAAAATAAATAAATTAACAATTAAATACCCTGTTCAAATTCCATGCTCAAATAACTCATTTGCAGCAAATAGCGCATTCCTCATTTACAACAATGCCGCGCTCAAATGCTCGGTTATCTTTCGTCAAAAAACACCCTTAAATATAATACAAACCTACCCTAAGACGAACCCACGCACATGTACACCTACCCACACATCTATACGTAGCCTAATGAAGTGAACCAAAATAGCTACCCAATTAATTCAAGCCAACACAATAAATTCCTTCTACCGGGAGCATCAAGCCTATCCACTAACAGTAGCAACGTGCAACAAAGAAGCCTACCCTATTTGCACATGGCTAAAGTGAAAATGTACACCCTAATTTATGTAGCTTCGTAACTACACACATGCGTAATGTGTACCATCCGATAGCATGTTGTTTCTATCCAAACCTTCCCCTTTCCTATATATATTGTGTATGCTTCAAACTTCACTCTTTTCTTCAATGATAAATCTATGCCATTTTCCCTCTCTTCCTCGCTACTGAACATATCAAACCCAATATATAATTAAAAAAAACTTTGAACTCTTAAAACAACAAAGTTTTTTTCATTATGGTGAGTCGCAAGGCTTTAGCTAGAAGCTAGCAGAGGGACAGTGACAGCGAGGTAGCTGAGCAACGGAGCAAAGGCAGTGCGGTTAGTGGAAGTGGAAATTGAAGGAAAAAAGGTGGCAATGGGACGAACGACTGTGGGGAGTCAGGGTTGCGTGGTTTCGAGTTTGCATACAGGAAGGGGGTACGTGGTGAAGGGGGTATGGCACATATTTGGAAACAAAGATCAGAGGGGAAGTAGGAGAGAGAGGAGAAGTTGGGGAGTGATGGCAATCGGTGGACAGAGCAGAGGTGTGGTGAAGTGACGAAGTTGGCGTGGGAGTGGGTACGAGCTAAAGAAGAAGAAATGAAACAGATTGAAATATAAGAGTAGGTGGGAAGGTAAATGTGCCTAATTACAAATTTATATGTTCCTAATTGATATTTAAAACATGCCTAAGTATATTTTAAGTCGTCCTAATCTTAATGTGGCCTGTTTTATATATAAATGAAATTAATGTGCCTAATCTAAATAAATATGGGCCGATCTATATTTCAACGTGAATAAAAACACAGTAGGTGGGGAAGAAACAAATTTATATGTGCCTAACTATCGTTTGGAACTGCTTAAGCTATTTTACAAATGTGGCCGATTTTATAACATATTTCACCATGCATATCCCTTTGTATTTAAAATACCGAAGTATAATAACGTAGCTAGTTTTATACAGTGCCCACTTTTACATATACAAGCCAATTATATAATTTGTGTTGCCTAGCCTTATAATGTGTCCTATATATTTAAATGTAATCGATGTGCCTATCATTTTATTGTGGTCGGTTTTTATAATGAAATGAACGTAATTAACATTGGCTAATATTTTAATGTGTGACGAGTCATTAAATTATAGTTAATTAAGTTATTTATCCATTTAATAAGATGTGTATATATTAGTAGAATGGAACAAAAACCTATGACGTTAGAACCGTATCAGCGTGCACGACCGTATGAAGCTGGTTTGGATAGAGTCCGGTGTAGATGGAAATTTCTATTAAACTAAACATGTAACACCCAGCATTTTATGACAATTAAATTTTTAATAGTGCATATGTGTGTGTATATATATGCATAGACATAAATATTTAAATGAATAATAAAATAATAATAATATATGATTGCATGTAATAAATACATGCATTGAAAAAGAAGAAAAGATTAATGCAAATAACAATGCAGTGTACTCGTTAAAAGAAAGAAGAAATTAGTTTCATGCAGTATAATTATGTTGCATGCAATGATTTACAAATATTATGCATTTATAGGAAAAGAAAAATTAAAGAAAAAGACGCATGCAAATTGATAAGGTTACATGCAATGGTTTAAATGAAATGTTGTAACAAACATGAAAAGGAGGAATAAGAAAAGAACAATGACTACCGTTGTTCTAAGCCTTGTTAGCAAAAGCCTAAGTAGTCCATTTGGTTAGAGCATGTGGCTTTCATGCAAGAGCTACAGAGTTCGATCCCCGTCGGCACGATATTTTAGTTTTAAGGGAACGGCTAAAATAATGCATGCTTTAAAGAGAAAATATGTATAAACGCACATATAAGGAAAATTATACATATAAGGAAAATTATACATATAAGGAAGAACAAAACGATATGTATATGAAAATATATGCATATATACGTACAGAAATATATATATATATATATATATATATATATATATATATATATACAAAGGAGAAATTTTAAATAAGGCCGCAATCAAAGAAATATGGTAAAAATTAAATAACTGTATCACACCATTTGAATTTTGAAAACGAAATAAAAGTTGTGCGTGTACATATATATATATATATATATATATATATATATATATATATATACGTATAAAATGGGCATTTGAAGTTTTGTATACATATAAAAATATTATATGTAAATATAATATTTAAAATAAATCAAAGAGAGTATAATGGGATATTGATTAAATATCTAAAATCAAAAACGTCAAAACGGTAAACATCTGCTCAGAAAAGGCTAGCGGGACCCGGGGGTTGACCCTAGGGTCGACACCAACATAGGCTTGTCGACCCTAGGGTCATCCCCACCCCAGATCTGGCTAGATTCATCAATGAATCTGGACTGTTTTCTTAACTATGTTCATTGCTGACTCAACGCTACGTGTACAATAAGATCCTGAACACATATAAATAGGCTAGCAGAGCCTAGCCTAAATCTCACATTTTCTGAGAAGCCGCCTAAGCTCTTCCATTCTTCTTCCTCCTCAAATCTCTTCAAAAAAATAGAACAATTAGTTTAGGAAAATACTGATTCAAGATCTGGAGGAAAAGAATGAATATCAATAAAGAAGGTGTTCAGAATTCTATTCAAAGTAAGGTAAATTCTTGGATCTGGTCAATTTAAATTTCTCCTTTTTCTTCCCTTTTTCTTTTATTTAAGAATTGTGATCCACGGTTTTTTAGGTTCTAAATTTAGTTAGGAGAAACATGGAATGCTAGATCTGGACCAGATTCATGATTTGGAAAGCAATTATGTGAGTGGATTTAAAATATACCTTTTTGATAATGGTATATTTATCGTTTAACATTTCCCATTAATATGAAATGTAAATCTGCTAGAATGATTAATTTGTTGAAATGTAAACTTGTTAAAAATGTGGGAACAATTACTGTTGCATACATGCATGTTCTAATTACATATTAATCTGTGACATATTATGTACTTGAACACTTAATTGTAAGAATTGGGATAATTACATGCCAGTGACATATCATGTACTTGAACGCTTAACTATAGAAATTGGGATAATTACATGTTAAATTGTTAGATTAGAATAATTACATGATTGGTATTTACATGTTATTATTTTAGAATGGAGTCAATTACATGTTAGGAAGAACATGCGACATGATTATAAGTTAAAACAGAATTAACATGATATTAAGTGTGACATGAAAAAAAAGAATTACAGTAAAAAATTGGAAATGGAACGCCCAAATTATATGGAAAATTTACAGTAAATAGAAAACTGTAACCGCACTTAAACATGAGGTTAAATTTAACTTATGGTACAAGTCTGCTCGGAACCGCCCGGCAAATCTAGTGTCCACAAGTTATTAATTTAATGTGAGGGGTCTAGTATATAAATATACATGTAACAGTGCTAACACATGAGGTTAAGCCCAACTTGTGGTAGAAATCTGCCCGGAACCGCCCGAAAAATACGGCATCCACAAGTGGTCGACTTAATGTGGGAGGTCTAGTGCATATATATATATATATATATATATATATATATATATATATATATATATATATATAGAAAATTGGTTCACTTTTATTAACAACTAGTAAAGTACATAATAAGGTTAGCATACTAACCTAAATAGAAACTAAAAAGCATAAAATAAAATACATACGAAGTACTAAATTAATTCCTAAAAGAGCGTTTTGAACCCATGATGAGGTTACCAACTACATGGTAAGTGCGATCTCGCTACACTTCTAATCCTCTATTACTATCCTTCGAGTCTTTTTCTTCGAGTGGCAGAGATTAAAACTGTTTGCCACCAATCCGTTACTTTATTACTAATCCAGGTCTTCAATGTCTTATGCAATTATCCGCTATCATCATTTGCAGAAACTCTAGTAATAACTGAACTAGTCCATACTTTTATTATTTCACTTAAGTCCTGGGAAACTCATAACTTCCTAACCTGTTTTCTCGCTGCCAGCAAAATGAATAGTCAAGTTGCATTTGTCCTTCAGTACCTAATTCCAAATGGTCCATCCCTTCCACTCATGCATGCGATCTAACTGCCAAATACCATTCATGCTACCCATCTTGGCTTTCAAAAATGGCTTTGAGTCAAAATTAATGCAAATTAAAGAAGATCGGTTTGGGAAAATTTGGAGAAGTGGACGTAGTTGTCGCGGTTTAATCGGTATCACCTGTAACAGCCCGCATTTTATGTATCGGAAGATCATAAAATAATTTTATTTTATTCCCTGAGGGTTGGATCATTCTCATCTTTTAGTATGTTGCTTATGGAGATGTGAGACATGTCCATAAATTTTACCAATTTTGTTTGTGACCATTTTGCCCCTATCAGTCTTGTACAGGGCATAACTTTTGACTCAGGTCGAATCAGAGGGTGAGACCTGTGCCATTGGAAAGGAATTGATGATTCTCTTTCCGTAGAGTGGTTACATTAAGAATTTGGTTCAGCGGTTTGGAAGAAATCGCTGTTTTAAGGTTTTTCAGTTGGCTGTTCAGGTTTTGGAAGGCTAATGGGCTGATTTGGAGAAGGCCCATTAGAGGGTGGGTGGAGACTATAAATAGGGAGTAAGGGGTATGGAGAAAGGTTGGCATTTTCCATTCTCTTATGGGGAGGCTTTGACCTCCTTCTTCCTCTAACATCTTTCCACCATTAAAATTCCAAAATCCAAGGAGGAAAATCGAAGATCTACACCATAAGAGGCTAGATCTACATTGTCTCAAGGGCGAATTCATCGGATTGAAGAGTTTGATTCGAAGTGTTCGCTGTCCGGATTGCGTTTTCATTGCTTTTGCTTAGATTTGGATAATTGGTGTGTGATTTACATCTCTCATTCGGATTCATGCAAGTATATGGGTTTTAGGATGTTAATTTCATCATTTCCATGTTATTTTCCTTAGATCCACACCATGCTAAGTCCATTTTATATATGAATCACCTTAGGATCTGATCTAGATAATTTAAATGGTTAATTTTATGATTTTTCTCAAGATTATGCAAGTTAGATCCGTTTTTATGTTCATATGATTCACTTATCATGTTTTGGGAAATTTATGTGTTTTGATGGAAATTGTTAGATTGATGATATTGTTGGTTGCATAACATGTTTGTGATTGCGTTTTGAAGAATCGGATAAGCTGGTTTCGTCGGATTCGTCGGTTGGTGAAGTTTTGGTCGAAATCGGAGTCGAATTGGAGATGTGCAGGTTTCTGGTCGTCCTAGAGTTGGTCGGGTCGGTCTGGAATGAGGTGGTCGGTCATAGTATGGCTTGGGAAGCAAGTCAGGGAGCTGGTCGGTTTAAGTTGGTCGGTCCAGAAGGAGCAGAAGTGTTTCTGGTCGGTTTCAGATGGTGGCATTCTGGTCGGTTTCAGATGGTGGCATTCTGGTTGGTTTTTACTGGAAGCAAATCCTGGTCGCTCTGAAGGAGCTGGTCGGTCAGGTGGAGCAAAATCTGGTCGGTCTTGACGGGGTCGATCCAAAGCTGGTCGGTCCCAAGGAGGTCGAGTCGATCCAAAGCTGCAAGGAGGTCGAGTCGATCCAAAGCTGCATGGAGGCGGGTCGTTCTGGAGCAAGGCTGGTCGGTTTTTGGCGGGTCGTTCTGGAGCAAGACTGGTCGGTTTTTGGCTGGTCATTCTGGAGCAAGGTTCTGGTCGGTTTTGGCAGGGTCGTTTGCTGAAAAATAAGTTTTCGGGTACGACTCGGGTGCGAACCAAAAAGGTCTGGAAAAAAATATTTTTCGGGGGAAACCCCCCGAACCCTAGCCGCAGCGCAGTGATGTGTTTTGGTTCGGTGATGGCATGACTTCGAGATGATTCAAGTAGGAAGATTCAAAGTGATGAATGTGTTCGTTGATCAAGGTGGAACAACGAATGCGGAAACAACTCAAAGGTCGTGAGTTGGTGGATAATGGCTGCTCGAGAAGGTTGCTTGAGCTATGAAACATCGTCAAGGTTGGACGATTAGAGATGCGAAGGCCGAGAAGTCATCGTTGTCGTAAGTTCTAGCAAGCTCAAAGCAGGGGTACGATGGGTATCGTTGAAAGGCCCAAAAGACCGGTTGTTGGTCGAGTACCCTGGGTCTTTCTGGTTGAGGAAAGGCCTAGTGTCAAGGTTGGACATTGCCAAGGTTGGGCATATGGAGTTCATGCTAGAACTGGGGTTATCATTAGCCCTTGACATATGGCAAGGTTGGCCGTCATACGATAATGATGGTTTCGAAGCAGGATTGGCGGTGATAGCCAGAGTCGGTTATGGATGATTGTTTGTTCTGTTTGTACTATCTCACATAGATTATCCAAAGTCGAGGGAGATGTTCTTTGAGTGCTTAAGTGATATTGGTTTAGGCCTCTGGCGAGGGTACTTGAGGAATGTTAAACTCGATTAGGGTTGTCTGTGTGAGACTTATATAATCTGGATGTTATGTGTGTTCTCTATGATTGAATGGGTGTTCTGGTTTCTATGGATGAATGGTTGAAATGCTTGGTGTAAAGGCTATCACTGTCCGATGTGGGTAAGATAAGGTTGAGTTCTTCTCTGGTGATGTGGGTAGATAAGTTGTTCATTTACCCATTCTCATATGCTTTCTTGTTGAAGTTTGTTAGCTGTATTATCGCTCACTAACACTATTGTCTGACTCAAGGTTTTATGTCTCCTCTTATTACCTTGGGCTGTTCATCCGGTTGTGGATGGGCAGACTAAGTAGCAGGTTACAGGTAATGGAGCTTAGTGATACGAGGAAGCTGAGCGATGACGAGCAGGAGGCTGGCGTACCAGTTTTATTCTATCTAGTATTTCTGTTTCCGCTGTTTGAGTTGCTTGAGAGTTGTAGTGAGGCCTTATGTACAAACTTGGATATCAGTTGGATAATCTTTCTGGATGTTGAAAGAGTTTCAAAAGTTTGCTATATGATACCTCATTACTATCACCTGTTGTATATGTTCTATTATATTTTATCCTTGCGCTGTGAGTTCTACGACAGGTTTCGATGTGTTCACTTACTATGATGATCGTCCATAGCAGCCTGGCACGCCTTTCAGCGCATTATTCCTCTTGTTTAGTGCGGGGGTTATGGGCGGTCGTCACATCACCAGATCTCACTTATCCACTATCGGCTTGATCCTCGGTAGCGTAACTTACAGAAGTGTATCGAAGGTATTCGCGTTGACGAAAATTGCGGGTCGGAGTTATTTGGTTCACTCAGACAACCCTCCTTTTGCAATGGATTCTCCCAAATTTGTAATAGAAATGAAGATCTGGAAAGCGGTTGTAGGATGCTTAAAGAATTGCCATTCCTCTCCCCATGGGAGAGGAAAGCTGTTATTATATATATCGTAAATATATATATATATTAAAGGATATAAATAAATGGCACTAATTGTGATTAATGGAAATAAATATAAATGAATGAAAGTTACAACAAAAGACATGTAATGAACGGGGAATGATAATAACCTATTACGAATAAACTTGAAGGGAAAAGGAAAGATAATAAGTAAGCTTGTCCTACGGACAGGTGGAAATTATAACTTAGGTTATAATAAACAATAGGGGGAATGCGATTACTTATGAAATGCAATAAGTTGTACCTAATTGTAAATTAAGTAATCTTTAACTTGAGAATCTAAAATCTTTCGATAAGAATAATATGTTAAAGACTTGTCCTAGGGACAAGTGGAAATTATAACATTAGTTATAATAAATGAAAATGGAGACTTATCAGCAAACCATAGTTAAGAGAACTAAGTTAATAAGTAAACAACTACAAGTTGTAGTAACAGTGTAAGATGGAATTATGATTAAATAAGAAAGAACGATATGAATATATGAGATGAAATAAGTTATATTTAATCATAAATAACAAGTGACATGTTGAACAGAAAACACGTGAATTGAGATATACTTTATTAAGTAGAGTGTAACACCCCACGTCCATTAATGTCACAAAGGGAATGCATTAAGTTTCGTGGAGCGTTATGAGTAAACAAAACAGAATATTACAAGACAGATACATAAAGTAGTACTTGAAAAATTTATAACTTTATTGCAGCGGAAACAAAAATAAGTTTGGCTACATCTTCAAATACCAAAACCAAGTACATAATATCAGTCTTGTACAAAATCCTTCAGAGTATGTAATTTTAAAGCGATAATCCCCAACAGAAAAGCCATAAAAAGGTAGAATCAAAGCCAAGCAATACTTCAAGAACTTCTAACACTTCAAGCAGAGAGAAATCCTAATCAAACTTGAGTATTTCCTCCCTGAGAACCTGGGGGGAAACGGAAGAAAAGAGGCGAAAACATAGAGAGTCAGACATAAAGTCTGGCGTGTCCAGTAACTTTAACAATATAATCATTAAAGTAACAGGATAAGACATAAACTGGAAAACAAGAAATGACTGTGAAACCGATAGGCATGACGAGGTAAGCAAGATGAATAAGACAACGTTAATTTGTGCTCCTAATCACTATAGGATAATTACTACACTGCACCAATGCTAGTAACACCATATCATTACTAGTTACATCTCACCCTTACTAGTCCCATACTAAAAGTTGATCCTTCTTACTAATCATGATAATGGTAGTTTCGTGTACTCCTAGCTGCTATCGCAGGTGCCCCTTTTTGCTCCTACCCCTACGAGTTGTACCCACTACCTTCCTCGTTCGATCGGCTCCCTAACTCGCTTTATTACTTGTGTCATTCGACCTCGCTTGTATGTACTCATTACTTGTGTCATTTGGCCCCGCTTGTATGTAGATACATGTGTTGGCCCCATCATGGGGTGTATCAATTCCCATGATGGCAACCAAATAGGATTCAAGATGCATAGTGTATACTACTAATGCACAGTGCCTGCTTTTTCCAATCCGGAGCACGAGCATGCCCATATTCCGTCGGAACCGACACTGCTGCACCACCCACCGTTATTTTGACCGCTTATAATCAGCCCAGTAATCGAGCCCTACCCTTCCTAGCTCAGGGTACCATGATACATCTATGTGGGTTACTGCTAAAATGGGTCCCCGATACTATGGTTTCCTAATCAACATGTTATAATGGTTAAGTGTTCTCAATTTAACATAACCCCACCCATTTGCTTAATTAACATGTTGTAATGGATAAGTATTGCCTATTCATATATTACCTAACCTTCTCACTGATTCACGCATGTTTATTTAACGGTTAAGTTTGTGGGCCTATATATATACTAATGTTACCCACTTACCCAAGACTTACTTAACCCTTCCCCTTATCAAGTCCATATGTATAATTGGTTAAGCTTGCCTTAACCGTATCCACTTTGTTCATGTAATATTGGTTACGTTGTCTTCTTGTCCATGTTAACTTAACCCACCCACCTAACATGTTGTATTGGTTAAGTTTCACATGTTCATATGAAACTTAACCTTTCCATTCTTAGCAGGTCTGTTCCTTAGCTTTAATTTATTCATTAAAGCACCAAACTCTCACATTAGAACAGTTGTTTGCAGTTGCTGGATGTGCCGGGCAGTTCACCCTCTCGGTCTGCTCGTCCGTCTGAGGATGATATGCAGTGCTCAAACATAACTGAGTCCCTACCGCCTCTTGCAAGCTCTTCCAAAACTCGCTAGTAAAGATAGGATTGCGATCGCTCACTATGCTAGAAGGAACACCGTGTAACTATCTCTCGAATGTATACGGAGGCTAACCATGGAGCAGTCCTCTTACTCTTCATGGGAATGAAATAGGCACTCTTAGTAAATCTGTCTACCACGACCCAAATTCCCGTATTATCCTTTTTCGATCTCGGTAACCCATCAACAAAGTCCATCGAGACACTCTCCCACTTCTATTGTGGGACCTCCAATGGGTGAAGCAACCCACCGGGCTTCTTTTGCTCTGCTTTTACTTGTTGGCACACCAAGCATCTAGCGACAAACTCGGCCACATCCCTCTTCATACCGGCCCAAAAGTAAACTCGTCTCATGTCCATGTACATCTTGTCCCCGCTGGGATGAATGGTCATCTTCGAACGATGTGCATCATCAAGAATGGTCTTCCTCAAGTTCTCGTCTCGTGGTACACAAAGTCTACCGTCCCTACGTAACCAACCCTTATCATCTACGGTATACCTACTGAGATGGCTCGATGACTCCCCACTTATGAGCTTCTCTACTAACTCAACCAACTGTGGGTCATCCCGTTGTGCCTCACCAATCTGTCTCAAAAGCGTAGGTATGACCTCTAAGGATGCAAGCAAACTGGGTACAAAGTCAACGGGAGGTCTAAAGTCAAACGCAGATATAAACTCTAAGCTTCGCCGCTCAACAAACAATGGACTCAAGGACAACCTTTCCTATTTAAGGCGTCTGCCACCACGTTACCCTTGCCAGGGGTATATGCTATCTCGAAATCGTAGGACGCTAAGAATTCCATCCACCTTTGCTGCCTTAAGTTCAAGTCCTTCTGAGAGTACAACTATTTTAGCGATTTGTGGTCTGTAAACAATTCAAATTTCTCGCCAAGAAGATAATGGCGCCATGACTTAAGCGCGAAAACAATAGCGGCCAACTCTAAGTCATGTATAGGGTAATCTTTCTCATGCACTCTCAACAGCCTTCCTCCATAGGCTATTACCCTCCCCTCTTGCATTAAGACTGAGCCTAGTCCTGTCCCACAAGCATCGGTATAAACGGTAAATGGCTTACTCCCATTTGGCAACACTAAGACTGGGGTTGTGGTCAAAGCTCTTTTTAAATGTTGGAACGCATCATCACAATCTACGTCTCACATGAAAACTAGTTTCTTCTTCGTCAAGCGTGTCAATGGGGCTTATATCTTTGCAAAGTCCTTGATAAACTTCCTACAGTAGCCAGCCAACCCCAAGAAACTCCTCACCTCGATAGCATTTTTAGGGACCTTCCAATCTTGGATGGCCACCACCTTCGCGGGATCCACAGCTACCCCTTCTTTGGAAATAACGTGCCCTAAGAATCGCACTTCCTTCCTCCAAAAGTGACATTTGGAAAATTTAGCTTTAAGATTATGCGCTCGAAGGATCTCCAA
Source organism: Allium sativum (assembly GCA_030737875.1). Lineage (NCBI taxonomy): Eukaryota > Viridiplantae > Streptophyta > Magnoliopsida > Asparagales > Amaryllidaceae > Allium > Allium sativum. Next base: position 129,998,372 of record CM060912.1, on the reverse strand, counting down.
CACTTCCCTAAGATGTAGGGCATGCTCTTCCTCATTCTTAGAAAAGATCAAGATGTCATCCACCAAGACCACCACGAATTTATTAAGGTACTCCCTAAACACCCTACTCATCAAGTCAACAAAGTATGCGGGGGCGTTTGTTAAACCGAAGGGCATCACCGATCCTGTAGGGTCACAAGAAATATCAAGGGTCTTTCCACTACGAGTCAACAATTTTACTACCCTTCGTTCACAATCTAGGATGGCACCATGTCTGGCTAGCCAATCCATCCCTAGCATCAACCCATTGCCCATGAAACCAAGCACAAAAGTATTACATTCAAAACCAACGCCTAAGATAGACAATCTCAAAACCCTACAAACCATGGATAAATGAGCCGACCCACCAATAGGATTTGAGACTATAATGGAATCCACAACGAGACTAGTATTTAAATGCAGTGCTTCAACTAATGATGTAGAGATAAACGAATTTGATGCGCCGGAATCGAATAAAGTATGGATAGGATGATCAAACAAGAAAATCAAACTTTCGACAGAAATTTTTCTACCTTCTTCCTGCCCTTGAGCCATGAGAGCATGAACCTGCCCTCCCAAAGTAGAACCTGCCCTCTACCCTTGCTTCTTAGGACAGTCCTTGACAGCATGACCTGGATCACCATAATGATAACAAGCGAACTACTTTTTCTTCCTACAGTCTTTCTTCAAATGGCCGAGTATCCCACAAATGTGACACTTCCTCTTTTCTTTACCACCATTCTTTTGTTGTTGGGCTTTCTTTGGATCCTCCTTCTTATCTTGCGGCCTAAAGTACTTACACCTTCTCTTCTTCATGCATGTATGCCATATCAACAAACTTTTCATACACAGCCCCCATGGAAATGTGGGACATAGCCAAACTGTGAACGGTTCATTTAGGCCCTTTGCAAACCTCAAGGCCTTCTTGTGAGGCGTATTCACCAACTCTAGCCCAAATCTCGCCAACTTATTAAATTTGGTTACATACTCCTTCACGGTCAAGTTTTTCTGCTTCAATGTCAAGAACCTTTCCATGTACATACTCTCCTCAGCTTGAGAAAGGAATTTCCACTCAAACCTTCCCCTAAAATCTGGCCACGACTCTACAGCACGCTCTCCATTAGTAACCTCCCACCAAAACGAAGCTTCGTCCTTCATCAACCAAGCAGCCAATTGGACCTTCCTACAATCGTCCAAATGGAAAATGCCAAATAGATCCTCCACTTCTTTCAACCAATTTCTAGCTTCAACGTACGTTTCAGACCCACTAAAAGGTTTTCCACCCATCGAACGAAAGTCTTTACAAATCTTAGAGAAAGTATCTCCACGCAGAGGAAAGACTGGAGCTGGGGGAGGAGGAGGAGGAACGTCGGTCGGACCCGTGGCAGCGGCACTAGCCTCGAGATATTGACGAAACCAACCGGGTACATGAACACCCTCTGGTATCTCAGATGCTCCAAACATGCTGAAAAGAAAAGGAATGAGTTTCAAAATAAGGGAAGCGAAAGAGAGATGTATGGCTTGCGGGATTATGCTCTTTAAAGTTAACTTTCCTTGAAAATAGCTTCTTTAAAACAAGTTTTTGAAAATACTTTCTATGAAACTAATACTTTTGAAAACATTTTTCAAAACTTTTTATCTGTTCTTGTAACCATAGCTCTGATACCACGTGTAACACCCCATGTCCATTAATGTCACTCACAAAGGGAATGCATCAATGTCCATGAAGCATTATTCTTGTACAGAACAGATAAATTACAAGAATAAATAAAACAACATAGCGGAAGATAAAACTTATTTGATAGCATCATAACTCAAAACAAGCTTACATAAGTAGTCTCAAAAACCATTACAATAGGATCAATTGTCTTTTCCAAAAACTTCAAAGTACATAAAGAAGCAAATATTTAAATAACATAAATGCAAAAATCCCCACTGAGCATAAGCAAAGCCATAAAGATGAGAGAGTCCAAAGCGATACATCTACTCTTTTCAAGCAACTGAAAGAAATCGGCACTAAGCTGTAGTATTATCTCCTTGCAAACCTGAGGGGGGGAGAGGAAAGAAAAGAGGTGGAAACAAAATGGGTCAGACATAAAGTCTGGCGAGTCCAGTAATTTTAACAAATAATAGGTAAGGTAAATGATCAAGACATAAATAGGCATCATGATATGGCTGTAACATAGATAAGATAGATAAAAAAAGGATGGACAAGATGATTCCGTTCCTAAGTACTAAGACAATCCTACACCTTGGCTACGCGAACAACCCTCCAAGTACTAACCCCGAAGACCGAAGTCAACATCAAACTAGCACCCAAAGGACTATCCAACTCAACCAACATGTATTTCGTTACACCGCACTTTTGCTAAGTTACACCATATTACTTAATTACACTGCACATCTACTAGTCTCTTTTACTTAAGGTTGATCCCTTCCCACTAACTGTACCCACATGACAAACTTGGTAGTTACTTGTACCTAGCTGCTATCGTAGGTGCCGGCTTGCCCCTACCACCACTAAGGTACCCTTACCATACCCATTCGATCGGCTCCCTAAACCTCGTAGGCACCCGTGTTGGCCCCACAATGGGGTGTATCACTCCCCAAAGTGGCAACCCCGATACCAACATAAAATGCACGGCCATACCTACACGATGCAACAACGTCTTACCTACCAGCCCGGACCCATGCACACACATGAACCTGTTGGACACGCGTTGTCATCGCTATTCACGTTTTGACCTCTTACATTCAAGTCCAGTAAGCGTGCCCCAACCCCGGCCTAGTACCGAGCCTAATTAGATACTCAAACGAGTTATTGGTTGAAACGGGTCCCCCATCCGACACAAGCCTCCCACCTATGCTTGGTCCCCACTAGGTTTTTCTCCCACTTAACCATTTTAATTTAAATGTCCATGTCTTACACATGCTATGGTTAAGTCCATACTTACATGTCATAATTTACATGTCTTATCTTATACCGGTTAAGTCCATATTTACATGTCATAATTTACATGTCACCCACTTAACCCTCTAACCATACCCATGTCTTATTATGGTTAGTATTCCTTAATTCATTCCTTATGACAAACGGTGCATGACCTTCCACATTGGGCCGAACGCTTTGTGGCCGCTGGATTTGTCGGGCGGTTCCGTGCAGTCTTACGCCACAAACCGGATCTAACCTTATGTCATTAATCGTTGCGCCTACAATTCATTCCTTTGATCTCTCACATTAGACGTCCAATTGTGGCAGCTAGATTTGTCGAGCGGTTCCGGGCAGTCTTACGCCACAATTGCGCCTAACCTCGTGTCAAAAGTTTATTAATAATCGTATTTCACCCATACCCAATTTTCATGTCATGTATATCCAATTAAACATATAATCATGTTTATAATATTGCCTATTCCAAATTGTCACTAATTACATATTAATTAGCCTCAAATACAAATTTACAATTATAGGCAATTTCATCAATTCCATGTAATTCATACCCAAATATGCCAATTTCACTTATTATCCAATTATCCAAAATATCCTATAATATCGAATTTTCCATATTTCACATATTCCCATGGTTCCGACGTATTTGCATTCGCGCGTATTTTTAACATAAGCTCGAAGGTAGCCTAGATCCAAAAATAAAAGGAATAGGGATAATAAGAGAGAATCAAATCACAGAAAATTGGAATTAACACAATATCATGAAATAAAGGGGCATGTAAACTAGTATAGAGGCATAATGACAGATTCAACATGAATAAATCGATAAAGGTATGAAATTACATAGAAACATAGGCATATGATGACATGAATGAAAGAGGTGAAGACTTGGATGAGATTTAAATTACATACATACATATGAATCCTCTTTACAACTTCATCATGTTACTTTTAATCCCATTATATTGTGAAAATCATTGTACTCACCTTTCATGGTTAAAGAATAGAATTATGCACTGAAATTGGTGTAGAAACGTTGCGGTGTTGTTGATTTATCTTCTTGAATTGTTGTAGAAGCTCTAATCTTTAATTTGAGTTGAAGTTGAACACTTGAATTGTTGCTTATTTATAATTCTTTTTAGCTATCTTCCCAATTAACCATTTTCACACTAAACCACTTTTTGAACTATGTTCACACTAAGCCACTTTTTAGCCATTCCCCTAAAACAAAAATATGGCACTGGCGAGGATCGAACTATGTACCTCTTGTATGCAAGTCACATGTTCTAACCAAATGAGCTACTAAGTCTTTTGCTTACAAACCTTAGAAAAATGCTAAACATTATTCTTTTCTCATTCCTCTTTTTCATGTTTTGCTACAATTTTTAATTTAAAGATATCTTTTTCATCCTAAATCAGTTTTCTGCAAACCATAGGTCTAAACTGACTAGAAAATCGCCACGAACGCAATGAGCTAATTTCGTGACTAAATTCCTGAAGCTCTTTAAATTTTTCTTTTTATTTCTTTTATTCTATTTAATTGTTCGCATGTGTTTCTTCGCATTTCATGTATTGCACTTAATTTTTTCCTTCATTTCACTGCATGAACTTATTACATGAAATATTTATTTTCATTATTTAATTTTTCTCTTAAATATATCTATGTATATAATATATATATATATATATATTTCCACATTTTTAATTTCATTAAAAATGCGGGGTGTTACATTCTCCCCTACTTAAAGGATTTCGTCCTCGAAATCTCTGAGTTAAGAAGAATGTATCCTACCATCCATTCATCAATCTACTCATCCGTCATCCACAAACATCCATTGTCCTTAAAAGATTTCTAATGCTTTTCATGAACATATGCATAGTGTGTTTATATGTTCTTACTCTAATGCAAAATCAAGCGGTCTACTGACTCAGTCGAGCTCCTTAATGCAATTCTTGATAGTGCCATGCGTCTATTATGTATGAAGAAGAATCCTAATGATACATATCATTTTTACATGCGTGCACAATCATTCATTCAAATGCGACATCCATATGATAACACATTCAATAAACATCCATCAAATTAGTTATGCACACTTATTCATATGCAATATGAAAGTGATTGAGTAGATCTAGTGCCTAATATGTGTGCAGATGCATTCATGAACAACCACTAGCAAACACTTGCATCCACCAAACATAACATGTCTCAAACACATGTTTACAACCATAGGATCTTCCTACCTAAAGATCGAAGATGTAATCGAGATGACATACTGAACGATAGAACAAGTATAAATAAAGCGACAGAAAAAGGAGAAGTTAAGAACATATCATCCAAAAGGAAAGGGTACAACGTACGCATTTTGTCTTTTGTCTCCCAAGTCGCGTCTCCTTGATCATCTCCCCATTGGACTTTAACCACTTGACCTCTCGGTTGCGTAAATTCTTGAACTCCGATCCAAGGATGCATGTAGGAACTCGTCTAATCGTGGCATCTTACTCCACTTCCACTTCCCTAAGCATGCAGGCTCCGCTATTTCCACGGTATCATGTAAACACTTCCTCACATGCGATACGTGAAACATGTCATAAACACCACTAAGCTTTTTCAATAACTTCACTCTATTGTCTGTCCAATTCTTTCTGTAATGCAGGATTGCCCTACGAACCTTGGTGCTAATTTCCCCACACTCCCCAAAGCGAACTACGTTTCTCCACGTTGATACTTTAATAAAAACCCTATCTCCAACATCGAACTCAAGGTCGGTTCGTCTCTTACCAGCGTTTGACTTTTGTCAGCCCTATGCTGTCTTCATTCATATTTGAACCAAGTCTATCTCCTCAGAAGTTTCCCTAACCATATCTGGCTCAAGTAAAATCTTATTAGTAAATTCCCACCAACAAGTTGGTGATCGACACGGTCGTCCATAAAAACCCAAATAATAGCTTAATAATTGTTGTTATAAGCGAACTCCACAAATGGAAAGTGCTCTTCTCATGTCCTCCAAAATCTAGGATGCATAACCTCAAAAGATCTTCAAGGATTTTATTCATCCTTTCTGTCCATCCATCCGTCTATGGACGACACGCGATGCTCAAACATAACTGCGTACCTACTGCCTTTTGCATATCACCTTTTCCTCTTGCATTGAAAACTGCTCCAAGCCATACCTCGCAAATACCGGTATATACTGTGAACTGTTTGCTTCCATCTAACAAAGTCAAAAAAGGGGTTGATACCTTCGCAAAGCCCTTAATGAACTTCCTATAGTAGCCCGCCAATCCTAGAAAACTTCTTACTTCTGTTACTTTTCTAGGAACCTTCCAATCTTGGATTGCCACCACCTTTGTAGGATCCACTGTTATCCCTTCCTTAGAGACCACGTGTCCTAAGAGCCTAATTTATTTCCTCCAAAAATGACATTTGGAGAACTTAGCTTTGAGTTGATGTGCTCTAGGGTCTCTAAGACTTCCCTAAGATGTAGGGCATACTCTTCCTCGATTCTAGAGAAAATCAAAATACTATCCACAAAGACTACCACAAACTTATTTAGGGACTCCCTAAACACCCTACTCATCAAGTCTACAAAATATGTGGGTGCATTCGTCAAACCCAAAAAAAAGTATGATGAGCCCTTCAAAGAAATCGTTAGGAGTCCTAAAACCAGTCTTATCTATGCTATCCTCAGCTACCCTCAACATGTGAAATCTTGTAGCTAAGTCCAACTGCGAGAAAACCGAAGCATCGGCTAACTGATAGAACAAATCATCTATCCTCAGCAATGGTTGTCTATTCTTCTTCGTGAGCTTGTTCAGCTCCCTATAGTCCACGCACAATCTAAGCGAACCATCAGTCTTTGTAGCAAAAAAAATTGGAGCACCCCATTCCGAAATGCTTCTTCTTATGAACCCTTTCTCAAGTAGCTCCCATACTTGTTTAACGAGTTCCCTTCTCTCTCTCTCTCGGAGCTATGTGGCGCACAGGCAATGCAACTGACTTTTTATTATCTATAAAGTATATTCGGAGGTCTATCTCGCGCCTCAAGGGTAGACCCCGAACCTCATCAAAGACGTCACCATACTCACGAACTACACGAACAGATTTCAAATCATCGATGAATGCTTCAAGAGATTCTAGGTAGCTAAGCATCTCTGAACCCCTAGGGTCACAAGAAATATCAAGGTTCTTTCCACAATGAGTCAACAGTCTAGCTACCCTCTTTTCAAAGTCTTGGATGGCACCATGCCTGGCAAGCCAATCAATCCCTAGAATCAAGCCATAGCCCGTGAAACCAGGAACGAAGGCGTTGCATACAAACCCAACGCCCAAGATAGACACTCTCAAAACCCGACAAACCATAGATAAGTGAGACGAACCACCAATAGGATTTGAGACTACAATGGGATCCATAACTAGACTAGTATTTAGGTGTAGTGTTTCAACTAATGAAGCAGATAAAAACAATTGTGAAGCGCAAGAGTCAAACAAAGTTCGAACAAGATGACTGAAAAAGGAAAATCAAACTTTCAACAGAAATGCTTCTATACCTCTCATATCCTGGTGCCATGAGAGCATGAACCTGTCCTCCAGAAGTAGGTCATGTCCCCTGTCCATGCCCTTGTCCTTACCTCCTTGGGTAATCTTAAATCATATGTCCTGCCTCGCCGCAATGGTTGTTACCACGCTTCTTCTTCTTCCTACAGTCCTTGATTATATGGCCCGTTATACTGAAATAAAGACACCTTCTTTTGTTATGGGGGTTAATTATTCTTTCCACTTTATCCTTTACCTCCGCCATGGATTAAAGCCATATCAAAAAATTCCTCATCCTTGGGTTGTGTTCCTCATCCTAAACTTCCTCATCGACCAAGCACCTAGCTGAACTTTCCTTCCATTGTCTATCTTCAAGGTACCAAATGAGTCCTTCACTTCTTTGAGCCAATTTATAGCCTCGACAAATGTCTCAGTCCCATGAAAAGGTTTTTCGCCCATCGCACCGAAGTCCATCCATATCTTAGGAAAGGAATCTAAACGCAGAGAAAGAGGCTCAAGAAGGAAAAAGGAAGAGATTCGGAACAAAGAATCAAAAGATAGATATATGGCTTTTGGGGATTATGTTTTTCATAGTAAATCTTTCTCTTGTAAACTCCTCCTTTGAAACATGTTTTTGAAAATAATACTTTTGAAAACAGTTTTCAATTTTTTTGTCTGTTCTGATAACCTTCAGCTCTGATACCAAGTGTAACACCCCACGTCCGCTAATGTCACTCACAAAGGGAATTCATTAAGTTTCATGGAGCGTTATGAGTAAACAGAAAAGAATATTACAAGACAGATACATAAAGTAGTACTTGAAAAATTTATAACTTTATTGCAGCGGAAACAAAAATAAGTTTGGTTACATCTTCAAATACCAAAACCAGGAATATAATATCAGTTTTGTACAAAGGCCATCAGAGTACATAAATTTAAAACCATAATCCCCAACAGAAACGCCATAAATAGGTAGAATCAAAGCTAAGCAATACTTCAAGAAATTCTAGCACTTCAAGCAGAGAGAAATTCAAATCAAAGTTGAGTATTTCCTCCCTGAGAACCTGGGGGGAAACGGAAGAAAAGAGGCGAAAAAAAGAGAGTCGGACATAAAGTCTGGCGAGTCCGGTAACTTCAACAATATAATCATTAAAGTAATAGGATAAGACATAAACTGGAAAAATAAGAAATGACCATGAAACCGACAGGAATGACAAGGTAAGCAAGATGAATAAAACAATGCTAATTTGCACTCCTAATCACTATAGTATAATTACTACACTACACCAATGCTTGTAACACCGTATCATTACTAGTTACACCACACCCTAACTAGTCCCATATTGAAATTTGATCCTTCTTACTAATCATGATAATTGTAGGTTCGTGTACTCCTAGCTGCTATCGTAGGTGCCCCATTTTTCTCCTACCTCCACGAGTTGTATCCACTACCTTCCTCGTTCGATCGGATCCCTAACTCGCATGTATTTATTACTTGTGTCATTCGACCTTGCTTGTATGTATTCATTACTTGTGTCATTCGGACCCGCTTGTATATACTAGTGCACATAACCTATTTTTCGAGGTTATTCAGCCTAGTAAATTTCAAAGGTTAAATAACCTAATTGTATTAGTAAGACCTGTGCTGGCCCCATCATGGGGTGTATCAATTCCCATGATGGCAACCCGATACGATTCAAGATGCACAGTACATACTACTGATGCCCAGTGCCTGCTTTTTCCCTCCGAAGCACGTGCAAGCCCATACTCCGTCAGAACCTACACTACTGCACCACCCGCTGCTATTTGACCGCTTATAATCAGCCCAGTAATCGTGCCCAACCCTGCCTAGCTCAGGGTACCATGATACATCTATGTGGGTTACTGCTGAAATGGGTCACCATTATTAGGGTTTCCAAATCAACATGTTATAATGGTTAAGTGTTCTCAATTTAACTTAACTCCACCCATTTTCTTAATTAACATGTTGTACTGGTTAACTATTGCCTATTCATATGTTACTTAACCTTCTCACTGATTCATGCATGTTTATTTAACGGTTAAGTTTGTGGGCCTATATATACTAATATTACCCACTTACCCAAGATTTACTTAACCCTTTCCCTTATCAAGTCCATATGTATAATTGGTTAAGCTTGCCTTAACCCTATCCACTTTGTTCATGTAATATTGGTTACGTTGTCTTCTTGTCCATGTTAACTTAACCCACCCACCTAACATGTTGTATTGGTTAAGTTTCACATGTCCATATGTTACTTAACCTTTCCATTCTTAGCATGCATGTTCCTTAGCTTTAATTTATTCATTAAAGCACCAAACTCTCACATTAGAATTGTTGTTTGCAGTTGCTGGATGTGTCGGGAGGTTCCGGGCATACTTCTACCGCAAACTCATTCTAACCTCGTGTTTTTGGGCTTAATGCGCTAACCTCTCACATTAGATCTATGTTGTTGCGGTCGCTGGATGTGCCGGGCGGTTCCGGGCAGTCTTACACCGCAAGTCAATCTAACATCGGGTTAGGCACGTTCATCTTTTAGCCAATTTACTTATTTACCATTCATGTCCAAGTTTATATGTAAATTATCCATAAGTGTGTTCAATTCAAGTTATGCCACGTTTTCTAGTTATGCCCAAAATTAATTATACGATTACTGTAACACCCCGTGTATTCTATAACTGTGAAATTCACAAATTAAAGTATAACTAATTTCAAATCAAAGAATTAAGGGAAACGGGATACGCCACTGCGTTCGTCTCGGAATTCTGCTTGAGATAGAGTCTAAGTTTGCGTAAAACGGATACGTATGAAGAAGATACGGACGAACGAAGTTGGGCGAAAAACCAGAAAACGGGTCAGAATGCACTGGCGCACTTGGGAAGTGCGCCAGAACAGAAATGAACTGGCGCACTTGGGAAGTGCGCCAGTACATTTTTAGCCTGGCACACCTACCAAGTGCGCCCAGGTCAGAATAACCTACTGGTCAGGTCTTGGTTGGCCTGATCAGGGTCTGGTCGAATTTCTGAGCCTTGCCTTGTCACTAGGGCTAGATGTCAGCTCCTGATTGGTCTCTCCTTCAAATGAACAGCTAATATTAATCCAAGCTCCATCGACGGTCCTAATCAATTCACAAACTCTATAAAAAGGACCTAAGACTCACCCTAATTCATACAAATAAAAATGAGAATGAGACCGTCATGCTGCTGAGGAGAGACAAAGAGTAGCCGTCAAAATTGAGATACGATTAAGAGATAATTCAAAAGCTTAACGCAACGACAACTAAATCAAAACAACGCCTACAACAAAGGATAGCATCTCCAAATTCAGAATTCAGATTCCTGAATTGAAGATTCGTCATACGTTGTAAGTAGAGTGCTATTCCGATGTGAATAAATAATTGTGTTTTGATTTGTGTAAAATGAGAAATAGAATTGTACTTGATTTTTGGTGATAATAATTCATATTTGTATGTTGCTATGATTCTAATCGATTTGAAATGTTGTGGTATAACGATTGGATATTCGCAAGTATGTAATTCATGTTGAAAACTACATGTTTGTGGTAGTTTATTACAACACCTATTGGATAATTGCAAGTATATGATTCATGTTGAAAGTAACGACTTTATGTTTTGGTAGTTTATTTGAGATTCATGCAAATATATGGTTCACTATTATGCCAACATAATATTTTTTTTATAATCACTTTTAGTGTAGTTGGATCCATTTGGGTATTATGACTCATATGAATTTATGTTGGAATTGGCATCATGTTTTCAAGTGTAAAACCATACTTTTGTATTAGAGACAAAAGTAAGCATCTTTGTGAAATTGTGTTGACTATATGAACACGACTAAACTATGTTTGGTGTTATGCCTAATTGAAAACATGTTTTAGGCCTATGTTGTTATCAAAATCACATGATAATATATGTGACACATAATTAAGTTAGATTTACATTCCACTTGCAAGTTTACATGAATAGATTAAAAACCATGATTTCAGGTTTAGGTATGTTTATGCCATGTTTATATGAATAGATCAAAAACCATGATTTCATGTTTAGGTATGCTTATGCCTTGATTATATGCTATTACAATGCAAGTTCACAAGTGCCTAATTTATGTTAATTAGTTCGCTATGTTGCAAGTTCATGCGTTCACACTCCCCTTTTTATGTTACTTAGAATATATAAACACCATGTTCTAAGCCTCCCCTTTTTCATGTGGCTAAGTTGGGTTTAAATGTTAAACCCAACATATGTTATATTGTAGCGAACGTATAAAACGGGGGTAATGACGCTTGGGTTAAAATATAAAACATATCTGTTGGCATGTTTGACGCATGCCAACGACCTTGAAAAACAATTAAGTGGTGTAAATTAATTTTACCCAATAAAGATGAATTTGAATAATGGGCCGCAAATATTTACATATAAAAAGAAAAGAGACAAAATATGTAAATTTAGAAAATACGATGTGTTTAACCCGAGGTTGGATTGAGTTGTGATGTAAACCTGCACGGAACCGCCCGGCCGTCCAGTAGTCACAACAATACCTATCCAATGTGGGTGGTTAAACACGGAGCCCAATAAGGACCCGAGGTTAGACTGAGTTGTGGCGTAAGACTGCCCGGACCCAACCGGCAACAGGCTGCCACAACAACATCTGTCTAATGTGAGAGGTCGAGGCTTTAATAAGACAATTAAGGCTGAGTCAGGATTGATAGGATTAAGTAAATTGAATTAATACTTAATCAAAATGGAACATGCTAAACTATACAGACTGATTGGGGGTTAGGTTTACAAAACACTTAACCAACTTATCATGTTGGCTAGAAATAGAAAACCTAGTAGCGGAGGGACCCTTTTCTGCAGTTGTAACACCCCGCCTCCGCTAGGGTCACTCACAAAGGAATGCACTAGCTTTAGAGGGGCATTATTGGTAACATGCACAGAAATATCACAAGACAGAACATATAAAATAGCGGAAGTAAAATCAAACTTTCATAACATGAATAAATAAGGTCTAAAGCCTTTTACATCAGAGTACATCAAAACCTGTCTTGCAATAATAAAGAAGCATAAAGACTTTTTCATAAATTATTCCCCAAGTAAAACAGTGAAGTAGCCATAGCCAAGAAAAGTCCAAGCCATCCATGATGACCTTCAAGCAGAAGAAGTCCGAACTAAACAATAGTATTTCCTCCCTGTAACCTGGGGGGAAACGGAAGAAAAGAGGCGAAACAAAACGGGTCAGTCAAAAAGACTGAGTAAGCCCTATCTACTATCAGCATAAAAACTAGTAAAGTTAACTGACATGAAAAACTGAGATGAACATAAGCATGATAACAAGATAGATAAGCTAAATCAAAATAATAGGATGAACTACTGAACTCAGATAAACTAAGGTGTCATGATAAATTACGATGTCAAGATAAAACAAGGTATCACATCGTCAGGTTTCTATCAAGTATAATATCCCAAGACATCTATCAAGTCTAACGTCCCATGGTATCTATCCTGTACATCTGCTCTGCACCTACCGTACTAATATCCCAACCGTATCATGTGTTATCCATGAATGAACCTTACTCAAAAGTCGTATAATGGTCCATGTCAACCTAATATGTCGCATATATAGGTTACTCAACTCGTATATTCCTTTCCATGTAAATGTTCAGTCCCTTGCCGTAGACCATACGGGCTTTCCCATGAGATTCTATATTACTTTAACATAGTTCCATGATCCTTAAGATTGGTTTGGACTGTTACCCTAAACCTAGCTAGGGTCTTCCAACATGAATTATCGTTTGTACAACTAGGACTTATGCTACCTAGGGCTACTAGGGATTATGCTTACCTATTGCACGTTTTCGTATCTCGGTTTTGGTTCAACCACCCAGGGCCACTAGGATTTACGCTAACCGTCAACCGCGCCCTTTTTCCCATGCATTCATCGTGAATCGTTTACCATGACTGTATGCACATGTATCACATCGTGCCATCCGAGTCCTGTCACATGGCAGATCAAGAAATACAGGACTCGGTCGGGAGCTTTTGATTATCTGCCGATGCAGATGCTAAGGTCTGTTTTTCTATACGTGGCTATGGTCCCACGAGACCACTCCCTCAACTAGCGAAAGACAAGATAGGATAAATCCTGTATGAGAACACAACACTGGCCAACCCACATCCAAGCCTTACCGCACTCATAATTAGATAGCAATTATGGTCTTTTGGGTGTTCTCTGCCTTTCCGTACGTACACGCTTGACCAAAGATGGTAGGTAGCCTGACGAAATGCTATCTAGGGTACGATCGTGTATCGTCGACTATCCCCTATCCATCCCCGTCTTTAGGTTGCTCGTATAGCAACCAAGGCATACTCTTGGTTCTTCTAACGCAGACCTTAACCTCTCATGAGCCTAGTATAATCACCTGGCAGCTCACAGAGGGATACCAAGAATATCCTCACGTTCCCCGAAGCCGCTGCTTCGTTACCCAGTTCGTTGGAGCCTTTATCTAAATCAAATAACTTGCTCCTACTCGTGTGCTTAAACGATGACCTACCGTATTAGGTTACTCATCTATCTATGAGCTGGTCTAAATTTTCTTGACTAAGAATTATTACTTAGTTATCCTTCAACTAAGGTTTACCACTTAGCCTTATTCCCGTTATCCTTGTTAACTACGGTTATCCACCTAATCCTCCGAACTAGGGTTTACATAATGGATTAAGTGTCACTTAAGTTCATGACTTAACCCGTCTACAAATCACATCAAAATTGGCTAAGTATCCAAGTCCAAGACTTAACCCTACAAACCATGCTCATGTTGGTTAAGTATGTATTAAGCAATTCACGACTTAACCTCGTCCAATTGTCATTCTAGATTGGTTAAGTATATATTAACTTGACCCTGTCAATTTACTTAGTCAAATCGGTCAAGTGTATTCAAGCGATTCGTGACTTAGCCTTATCATGTTTTCACGTTAGATCGGTTAAGTATAGGTTAACTTAAACTTAACCTCAATAAATTCACGAGTTAGATTGGTTAAGTATAGGTCACTTAACCACCTCCAATCATCATGTTAGATTAGTTAAGTGTTTAACTTAACTCCATTAAACTACCAAGTGGGATTAATTAAGTCCAGGCTAACTTAACCCCATCCGATTTCCACGCTTAGGCTAGTTGAGTCCAATCTTAACCCCATCCATTAACTGCATTTTTCGGTTAAGTGTTATTAAGAAAACTTACTTAACCTTACCAAATTATCGTGTTGGATTGGTTAAGTGTTGGTTAACTTAACCCCGTCCCCTAGTCGTATAAAAATGGTTAAGTGTCATTAGGCAAATCAAATTACTTAACCTACCCAACCTTGTCATGTTTTGTTAAGTATCATTAGCCTAATCAATTTACTTAACCCATTTGTCCATGTCATATTTGGTTAAGCGTCATTAATCAAATTAACTTAACCCTATCATGTGGCATTAATTACTTAATGCACCTCAACCTCTCACATTAGACTTTGTTGCGGTTACTAGTTAAGCCGGTCGGTTCCGGGTAGCTTTACACCACAACTTGGTCTAACCTCGGGTTCAAGCACAACATGACCAACTTCTCACATTGGGTCCTATTGTTTGCAACTACTAGTTAGGCCGGTTGGTTCCGGGTAGTTTTACGTTGCAAACTCAACCCAACCTCGAGTTGGCCACACTTATATTATCTAAGTGTCATGTCCATAATGTTTCCAAAACATGTTACAAGTTTTCAAGCATTTGGGTAGACCTAACTTAATAGGTAAATTCCCAAAGGGTAGACCTAACTTAATAGGTAAATTCCCAAGCTTATGTTTTTATGCATACTTACGTGTCAACTTCCATGTTATATTTCAAGTCATGTTTTCAAGTATAAACACATGTCATATTTAACATTACATGTTGTCATGTTTATACCCATTTACCCAAATCATGTTCATGTTATTATGTTTTCTCATAATGTGACCCCAACGCTTTTAAACTCGCCTAATGGATTCAAAGAAGGAACTTGTCAAAGGCATGACAAAAGGGGGTATAAAGCCACTAGTTGAACATGGTGGCAAATGAGACATAATGTGTTCATTAACTTGCATGTTACCTTCTTAAGCCTCAAAAACATGCATAAACCCAAACTTGGCACATAAGCAAATCATGGTGACAAAAGACATGGAATGATGACTAGTAACTCGCATATATCATCATATAAGGGTTATGACTTCATATGCAAGTTGACATAAAGGTTATGAAGGTTCTCATGTTGCAAAATGCAGCATTTCAACCCAAAGGTTGTAGCTTTTAGCTCACAAGATCTTCATAAACTTGCATGACATGATAGCATGTATCATTCTCAATGATCAAACCCAAACTTGCAACATGAACATTTAACTTCATAGTTAATATCTAAGAGTAGGGAAAGGGCTTACATTGCTATGAAGGCACAAATCGATTAAATGAAAGATTGAGACAAGGCCTATGCATGTCATCATCCTAAAACCCAAAGATGAAAGCTCCAAATCCATCAAAACCCCATCTTTATGAACAAAGATCAAAGCTTTAGCCTTGAAATCAACTTGAGAGGCTCTCATACTAACATAGAAACTCTCTAACACTCTCATGATCATGAAACCTCTCATAGGAATTTACTTAGGATTTTTAGAATGAGGGTAGAGGCCATGAGAGTGAAAATTTTGCCATAGTTTAGTTGCAAGAATGAATAATGAGGGTTTAGGGTAGGCTTAGGGGTGTTTTTATAGAGATTAGGGTAGTTTTAGGCCCTAAGATTAACCTTAGGATGGATCTGAGCCATCAAACCACGTTGGAAGCTTCCAGAACAAGACCAGAGACAAGTGCAGGTGCACCAAGCCAAGATGGCTCGGCCACCATAAGTCGACCCCCAAGTCGACAGGGCTGTCGACTTGGGTGAGGCCCTGTCGACTCCCAAGTCGACACGGCTGTCGACTTGGGGAGCCTGGCGGGAATTTTTCCCGCCTAGCCTTCCAGCCCTAATTTTCGAAATTAGAACTCGTTTTTGAACTTGAATTTTCTGAAAACTTCGTCGGACCATAACTTGGTCATACGGACTCCGATTCTCGAAAACTCAGACTCTAATTCGCGTATTTTTCCGAGACGAACGCAATGGCATAGCCCGTTTTACTTGATTCAGAATTTAAAATTAAATTCTGCCTTGATTCTTGTTTTAACATGTTATCGAAAAATACGGGTTGTTACATTCCCCCCACCTTTTAGGATTTCGTCCCCGAAATCTCCAAGTTAGGAAGAACATATCCTACCATCCATCATTCATCTACTCAAAACATCATCCACAAGCAACCATTGTCCTTAAATGACTTCTAATGCTGTATGAATATATGCAAAACGTGTGTGTACATGTTCCTTAGCTAATGCTAATGATCAAGCCTGAATAATCTTTCTAATGAAAAATATGTATAGTGCCATGAATCCAACATGTATGCAAATAGTCCTACTCATATAGATACTATATGCATGCACAATCATTCATTCATATGCAACAACCGCATGATAATACATTCGATTTCATCCATAAACAAGTATAAATACTCGTGCATATGCAATATGAAATGTGACCGAGTCGAGCTAGTATCTAATGTGTATTCGCGCATCCACGAGCAACCACTTGCAACCATATCAATCATAACATGTTTCAAATACATGTTTACATCCATAGGGTTCTACCTAGGATTCCCTGGAACAGGGTCGAGAAGATAAACAAGACAAACTCTTTACGGAGTTTGTAACAGAAAATAGGACCGAGAGGATGTCCACAAAAGATAGCCTACAAGTAAGCTCTACCGAAAACAGGGATCAAGGATATACTCCCAAAAGAGATATCATGCGCGTATCTAGTCTTTGACCATCAAAGTCGTATTTCCTTGAGCTTAATTCCATTGTGCCTTGACCGTCTTTTAACTTCGCGATTTCGTAGCTTCTTATTTCCTGTTTCCATAACATGAGTCGCCTCTCGTTCCACTTGCACTTATCCTTTTTCTAGAATACTTGGCGCAAGCATGACTGCGTACTCATGATCTCATGCAAGCTTTCCAAAATTCACTAATGAATCTTGGATCTCGTTTATATACTATAAGGTATTCCATGTAGAAGAACTTTCTTTTGAAAGTAAACAGATGTCAACCAGGTTATCGTGCGCACTTACTAGGGTGATCTCTATAACCCATGCATAAATGAAGTAAACCATCCGTCTTATTGGCGAACACCACTCGATCGGGCTTCAAATTTCCAATAAAGGCATCAAGGGATTCTAAGTAACTAGTCATGATAGAACCTCAAAACGGTTACACGGTACTTCGAGGGCATTACCAAGGCTAGTCAAAAGGTCTAACTACCCTCCTATCAAAACCGAGAGTGGCACCCCTTACTGGATAACCACTTCATCCTTAGAATCCATCCATAGCTTATAAACATAAGCATTATTTCCAAGCTCAACACTTGACATAGACATTCTCAAATCCAAACAAGCCATGAATAAATGGACTGATTCTCCAATAGGACTTTGAGACAAAAATGGGATTCTCTATTACGCTAGTACTTAAGGTGCAGAGACTCAACTATCGAAGCAGACTTAAATGATATGATGATCAAAACAAAGTCCTAACGGGATGATAGAGAAGAAGAGCTAAACCTTTAACAAGATCGTTATCCTCCTTCCGAGGTACCCTAGAAATTAGAGCATACTATTACCCTCCCGATGATCTTGTCCTTGTCCCATAATACTTAACTATCCACCCCGTTTACCATGCCAAAGGTACTCTCTCATCATGGGTTTCATTGTTCATCTTTCTCTCTCCTTTGAGGACTAAACTATACCAACAAGTTGCTCATCCTTAAGCTCGTATCCTTTATCCTTTTTCTCACTATCCTTCCTTATTACGCGGCCACTGGTCTCTCGAGAACCACCTCCATCGCATGGAAAGCACTTTCGTAGATAGAAAAGATTAGTCGCAGTTAAAACCACTGTGACTACAGATGGAGGAAAGAAAGGAAAAGAGATTCAATCAAGGAAACAAGGATAGTGCTAATGGCCTTTGGGGAATAGCCTTTTTCTTTTAAAAGAAAATTTTCTTGAAAAATGCTTCTTTGTAAACGGTTTTTCAAATAGTTTTCAGAAGGTCTTTAAGAACTTTTGCCCAGTCTGGTAACCTTCTGCTCTGATACCACGTGTAACACCCCGCCTCCGCTAGGGTCACTCGCAAAGGAATGCACTAGCTTTAGAGGGGCATTATTGGTAACATGCACAGAAATATCACAAGATAGAACATATAAAATAGCAGAAGTAAAATCAAACTTTCATAACATGAATAAATAAGGTCTAAAGCCTTTTACATCAGAGTACATCAAAACCTGTCTTGCAATAATAAAGAAGAATAAAGACTTTTTCATAAATTATTCCCCAAGTAAAACAGTGAAGTAGCCATAGCCAAGAAAAGTCCAAGCCATCCATGATGACCTTCAAGTAGAAGAAGTCCGAACTAAACAACAGTATTTCCTCCCTGTAACCTGGGGGGGAAACGGAAGAAAAGAGGCGAAACAAAACGGGTCAGTCAAAAAGACTGAGTAAGCCCTATCTACTATCAGCATAAAAACTAGTAAAGTTAACTGACATGAGAAACTGAGATGAACATAAGCATGATAACAAGATAGATAAGCTAAATCAAAATAATAGGATGAACTACTGAACTCAGATAAACTAAGGTGTCATGATAAATTACGATGTCAAGATAAAACAAGGTATCACATCGTCAGGTTTCTATCAAGTATAATATCCCAAGACATCTATCAAGTCTAACGTCCCATGGTATCTATCCTGTACATCTGCTCTGCACCTACCGTACTAGTATCCCAACCGTATCATGTGTTATCCATGAATGACCCTTACTCAAAAGTCGTATAATGGTCCATGTCAACCTAATATGTCGCATATATAGGTTACTCAACTCGTATATTCCTTTCCATGTAAATGTTCAGTCCCTTGCCGTAGACCATACGGGCTTTCCCATGAGATTCTATATTACTTTAACATAGTTCCATGATCCTTAAGATCGGTTTGGACTGTTACCCTAAACCTAGCTAGGGTCTTCCAACATGAATTATCGTTTGTACAACTAGGACTTATGCTACCTAGGGCTACTAGGGATTATGCTTACCTATTGCACGTTTTCGTATCTCGGTTTTGGTTCAACCACCCAGGGCCACTAGGATTTACGCTAACCGTCAACCGCGCCCTTTTTCCCACGCATTCATCGTGAATCGTTTACCATGACTGTATGCACATGTATCACATCGTGCCATCCGAGTCCTATCATAGGGCAGATCAAGAAATACAGGACTCGGTCGGGAGCTTTTGATTTATCTGCCGATGCAGATGCTAAGGTCTGTTTTTCTATACGTGGCTATGGTCCCTCGAGACCACTCCCTCAACTAGCGAAAGACAAGACAGGATAAATCCTGTATGAGAACACAACACTGGCCAACCCACATCCAAGCCTTACCGCACCCATAATTAGATAGCAATTATGGTCTTTTGGGTGTTCTCTGCCTTTCCGTACGTACACGCTTGACCAAAGATGGTAGGTAGCCTGACGAAATGCTATCTAGGGTACGATCGTGTATCGTCGACTATCCCCTATCCATCCCCGTCTTTAGGTTACTCGTATAGCAGCCAAGGCATACTCTTGGTTCTTCTAACGCAGACCTTAACCTCTCATGATCCTAGTATAATCACCTGGCAGCTCACAGAGGGATACCAAGAATATCCTCACGTTCCCCGAAGCCGCTGCTTCGTTACCCAGTTCGCTGGAGCCTTTATCTAAATCAGATAACTTGCTCCTACTCGTGTGCTTAAACGATGACCTACCGTATTAGGTTACTCATCTATCTATGAACTGGTCTAAATTTTCTTGACTAAGAATTATTACTTAGTTATCCTTCAACTAAGGTTTACCACTTAGCCTTATTCCCGTTATCCTTGTTAACTACGGTTATCCACCTAATCCTCCTAACTAGGGTTTACATAATGGATTAAGTGTCACTTAAGTTCATGACTTAACCCGTCTACAAATCACGTCAAAATTGGCTAGGTATCCAAGTCCAAGACTTAACCCTACAAACCATGCTCATGTTGGTTAAGTATGTATTAAGCAATTCACGACTTAACCTCGTCCAATTGTCATTCTAGATTGGTTAAGTATATATTAACTTGACCCTGTCAATTTACTTAGTCAAATCGGTCAAGTGTATTCAAGCGATTTGTGACTTAGCCTTATCATGTTTTCACGTTAGATCGGTTAAGTATAGGTTAACTTAAACTTAACCTCAATAAATTCACGAGTTAGATTGGTTAAGTATAGGTCACTTAACCACCTCCAATCATCATGTTAGATTAGTTAAGTGTTTAACTTAACTCCATTAAACTACCAAGTGGGATTAATTAAGTCTAGGCTAACTTAACCCCATCCGATTTCCACGCTTAGACTAGTTGAGTCCAATCTTAACCCCATCCATTAACTGCATTTTTCGGTTAAGTGTTATTAAGAAAACTTACTTAACCTTACCAAATTATCGTGTTGGATTGGTTAAGTGTTGGTTAACTTAACCCCGTCCCCTAGTCGTATAAAAATGGTTAAGTGTCATTAGGCAAATCAAATTACTTAACCTACCCAACCTTGTCATGTTTTGTTAAGTATCATTAGCCTAATCAATTTACTTAACCCATTTGTCCATGTCATATTTGGTTAAGCGTCATTAATCAAATTAACTTAACCCTATCATGTGGCATTAATTACTTAATGCACCTCAACCTCTCACATTAGACTTTGTTGCGGTTACTAGTTAAGCCCGTCGGTTCCGGGTAGCTTTACACCACAACTTGGTCTAACCTCGGGTTCAAGCACAACATGACCAACTTCTCACATTGGGTCCTATTGTTTGCAACTACTAGTTAGGCCGGTTGGTTCCGGGTAGTTTTACGTTGCAAACTCAACCCAACCTCGAGTTGGCCACACTTATATTATCTAAGTGTCATGTCCATCATGTTTCCAAAACATGTTACAAGTTTTCAAGCATTTGGGTAGACCTAACTTAATAGGTAAATTCCCAAAGGGTAGACCTAACTTAATAGGTAAATTCCCAAGCTTATGTTTTTATGCATACTTACGTGTCAACTTCCATGTTATATTTCAAGTCATGTTTTCAAGTATAAACACATGTCATATTTAACGTTACATGTTGTCATGTTTATACCCATTTACCCAAATCATGTTCACGTTATTATGTTTTCTCATAATGTGACCCCAACGCTTTTAAACTCGCCTAATGGATTCAAAGAAGGAACTTGTCAAAGGCATGACAAAAGGGGGTATAAAGCCACTAGTTGAACATGGTGGCAAATGAGACCTAATGTGTTCATTAACTTGCATGTTACCTTCTTAAGCCTCAAAAACATGCATAAACCCAAACTTGGCACATAAGCAAATCATGGTGACAAAAGACATGGAATGATGACTAGTAACTCGCATATATCATCATATAAGGGTTATGACTTCATATGCAAGTTGACATAAAGGTTATGAAGGTTCTCATGTTGCAAAATGCAACATTTCAACCCAAAGGTTGTAGCTTTTAGCTCACAAGATCTTCATAAACTTGCATGACATGATAGCATGTATCATTCTCAATGATCAAACCCAAACTTGCAACATGAACATTTAACTTCATAGTTAATATCTAAGAGTAGGGAAAGGGCTTACATTGCTATGAAGGCACAAATCGATTAAATGAAAGATTGAGACAAAGCCTATGCATGTCATCATCCTAAAACCCAAACATGAAAGCTCCAAATCCATCAAAACCCCATCTTTATGAACAAAGATCAAAGCTTTAGCCTTGAAATCAACTTGAGAGGCTCTCATACTAACATAGAAACTCTCTAACACTCTCATGATCATGAAACCTCTCATAGGAATTTACTTAGGATTTTTAGAATGAGGGTAGAGGCCATGAGAGTGAAAATTTTGCCATAGTTTAGTTGCAAGAATGAATAATGAGGGTTTAGGGTAGGCTTAGGGGTGTTTTTATAGAGATTAGGCTAGTTTTAGGCCCTAAGATTAACCCTAGGATGGATCTGAGCCATCAAACCACGTTGGAAGCTTCCAGAACAAGACCAGAGACAAGTGCAGGTGCACCAAGCCAAGATGGCTCGGCCACCATAAGTCGACCCCCAAGTCGACAGGGCTGTCGACTTGGGTGAGGCCCTGTCGACTCCCAAGTCGACAGGGCTGTCGACTTGGGGAGCCTGGCGGGAATTTTTCCCGCCTAGCCTTCCAGCCCTAATTTTCGAAATTAGAACTCGTTTTTGAACTTGAATTTTCTGAAAACTTCGTCGGACCATAACTTGGTCATACGGACTCCGATTCTCGAAAACTCAGACTCTATTTCGCGTATTTTTCCGAGACGAACGCAATGGCATGGCCCGTTTTACTTGATTCAGAATTTAAAATTAAATTCTGCCTTGATTCTCGTTTTAACATGTTATCGAAAAATACGGGTTGTTACAGCAGTAACCCTACAAGGTTCATCAGGATATCCTGAACTAGGCAGGGTGGGGCACGATTACTGGGCTGACTATAAGAGGTCAAATCGACGGCGATGGTGCGGCAGTGTAGGTTCTAACGTGGTGCGGGCGTGCACACACTCCGGCGCAGAAAAATAAGGCACTGGGCACCAGTAGTATACCTGTGCATTCTAGAATTGTGTCGGGCCACCACCATGGGACTTGATACACCCCATGGTGGGACCAGCATAGGTAACTACAACATCGGGGGCCGTAAGACACATGTAACTATGCGAGTAGGAGTCGATCATTAGAAACAGATCACTTCACCCTGATTATGGGGTGCCTGTTGGGAACTGGTTTATGTGGATGCAGAGATTAATATGGGGTACGATAAGTATATTCGACTCTAGACAACTTAACTTAGTTTATGGTGCTTTCCCATTTCCAGTTTATACTTATCATGCCCCAATTCTTTATTCATAGACTGAATAGTCCTAGACTTACTCAGGCTTTATGTCTGACTCTACTTTTCTTTCGTCTTCTTTTCTTTCGTTCCCCTCCCCCCCCCCCCCCCCCGGGGTCCACAGGGAGGGAATACCGCAGCTTAATCAGTTTTCACATCCAGCTTGAGAGAAAGAATGTATTGCTTGGATCTTTTCGTTTTGGACTATGGCTTTGGACATCAATTATGGGACTTATGCAGTTTACTTATGTTTTTATACTTCTTTAAATAATGTAATCAAGACAGTTATGAAGGTGTTATGTTTTTGGAAGTATTGTAAGACAAATAATGGAATGGTTTATGTAACACGTATTTTAATGAAATAAAAGTTGATGTTGTTTTCCGCTGTTTCAAAAATATATGTTTTTTTTATATATTTGTCTTGTGTATCTGTGACTTATACTTATAAACCTCCACCAAAATTAGGGCATTCCTTTTGAGAGTGACCCTAACGGAGGTGGGGTGTTTCAATTACAACCCCTTTTTATGCCAATTTCATAATATTCAACTTTTACCCAAACTTTTCCCTAACGTTCCCACGTCGTTCGTACGTATAGTTCATGTGATACATTAGGCTCTCAATTAGCCCAACTCATAAAAAAAGGAAAAAGGGAAGAAACACATGACATCATAACTGGCATATACAATATAGATCTAAGACGGCGTAAATCTAGTAAACATATAAAAATAGATCCAATCAACATATTGAGTGCAAACTAGCATGGATCTAAACATAAACTTGCACGGATTTAAACATGTGAACATATAATTCTAAACATATAAACTAATATGGATCTATTCATATAAACATGTAGATCTAAACATATGAACATATAGTTCTAAACATATGGACTGGTATGGAACTAATCATATAAACATGTAGATCTAAACATATGAATATAGTTCTAAACATATGGACTGATATGGATCTAATCATATAAACATGTAGATCTAAACATATGAATATATAAAATATGATCTTACATGTATGAACATGACTTGCATATAATCTTTCGTAACTTGCATAGATCGAGCAAACTTGCATACATAACTTGCATATGTAATTAGGTATATGAATTAACATAGAACATAACTTGCATATAATGAATCAAATCAAGCATAAATCAAAACATAGTTTGCAAAGACATAAACTATATATGATTTACATACATTTTCATACAGTCCACTTCATAACTCATCACAATTACGTTTAAACAATTATCTTGTGAAAGTAACTACACTCACAGAAAACGGATCTTGAATTCTGGGATCCGATTTCTGAAGTTGCTCATCCAATCCGTTGATGTAGGCGTTGATTCATTCATTGTTGTTCTAGAGTTCCTTTTCGCAATTCCTAGGATTTGAATCTTTATCTCTTATCTCTTTATCTTTAATCTAGAATTTGATTTGTTATGGTGGCGGCTAGGTTAGTTTGTAGATGAACAACATGACGACATCATAGTTAAGGGTTATGAGGTTAGGGTTTAGGTTTCACTACAACAACATATGATATACATAGCATTATATCATAGCCTTACGCTAAAGTGCTATAATAAAATAAAATAAGAAAATAATGCATAAATTGTGCTATATAAAGGAAGTAAATAAAATAACAAATAAATTATGCTATAAGCAGGTGTATTCTGCTATATTAACATTCCTGATTGTAAAAGAGGGAGCGAAAGCAAACGCAGGATAAAATAAAACGTAAGGCCGCAAAAAGTAAAAAATCCCTTCATCACTTTCAAACTTATCCCTAAATCCCTAGAAATTTCGATTCACTTTGATCCATTTTCCCTAAAATTCCCATGCGACTTTGCAAAATAATTCATTTTCCCTCTCTTCTTGTCGCTCCATTAATCAATTCTCCCTTTCCCTCTATTTCCTTCAGATTTCTTTCGTTCTTCTGGTTCTATGGTAGACTTGATGTCGCTGCCCCAATTTCTTGCTCAAGTTTCAGTTATTCCTAATTCACTTTTAAGATCTATTCAATTCATCGATTTTTAGATGTGTTTCATTGGTTAATTTTGATTTGGATGTACTTTGCTTATTAGTTTTTGGTAATGTTCACATATGATTTGTGAATGTATCATCGATCATAACTGTAAATACTTATTTCAATGTTAATACGTACATATGTTTGAAAACTTTAATTAGGCAGTAGATATGAGTTCCCAGTTCCACCTCAGTGCATGCTGGCCTTCAGTTCCTATGCTAATCATACAGACAATAGCTATCTTTCTTGCCACCTTTTGGGACATGTTGTTGGTTCTAGGAATCTAAGATTGGAAAAGTCCGACAGTTAAGGCAAAGAGGATATCAAGTCAATGCCTAAAGGTTTATTTTTTTTTCTCTTTCTCGTTCAACTATTGCTATTACAATATTCTTTCAAGACTATGCATCTTTGTACCGTTTTATTGATAATCGTGATGTATGCTAGCTAGATCATCTAACCGTGTCGTGCAAAGTGACAAGAATTTCTATTTTTCATTATAATTAAAAAATTAAAAATATATTCTTCTAAAATGCATATTCGAACTATTGTTTTGTTTTGGTTTTATGAAAACCGTTGATAATTTAACTGTAGATTGGCTACAGTTGATAACATACAGGATGTCCTGTAAATAGATGGTTTATAGACAAATGGTGTTAGAAATCTCTCGTTTGTGATGACATATAATTGAGATTTTGATACTTTGTTGCATGTTGGATTTCCGTTTGTATGGTATTCATATCCACAAACATAGCCTGATCATGTCGACGTTTTATAAGCACGGGTGACATATAACTTTGACGTTCCTTTTATAAACACATGTGTGGCATACTGCCTCAACGACTATAGATCATACGCAGACACATAGAGTTTCCGTGTACACACTGATCTTTTAAGCACTCTGCTAAGATCTATGCATTCATGTGTATACACTATACAAGGGATGCTTTAGGTGCGGATGTTGCTTTAAGTGGGGTTTTTCATGCAAGATAGCTTGGGTGAACGAGTCTGTACGGGTTATAGCATTAAATATTTGTTTATATACCAAATTGTATATGCCTAGATTTGCATTGCTATTGTTTATAGCATAGCTCCTGCTTTTGGTTTATGGAGTCTTCATTTTCGTATGAGGATTTAATTTCTCCTGCGTGCGCTTTTTTCATATACGCAATTAGGTAAGCTTTTATGGCTTTACTTTTTCTTTCTCCATTATTTGCTTTTGCTGCTACTCCCTTCTTTTTAACACTGCACGTTATAAATGGTTACACTGCTTCATTCGGGCACGTGCATTTGTTTTGCGATGGATTGATCTCTGAGGGTATATATGCATTTCATTAAACATTATAACAACGTTCTACATCCTTTTATAAGCATTTGTAAAGCTAAGCTATTTCGTAAATGGCCCCTAGTTTCCTTCTAATGCCTTTCTTTCGTGCACTTTTGCTAGTTGCTGCTTTGTAATTATTGCTGACCACTTCAATAAATGCTTTGCAATTATGCTACTGCACTATTTTGAATTTGATTTATCGTACAACTATAGACTTTATCAAGATAACATAAATATAAAACCTCATGGCTGCGTCTGCCTACGACATACGCACCATCTGCCGCCCCAGTAAGGTGCATCTTATGTTACCTATTTAAAAAGTGATTACAACTTTTGAAATTATTAATATATATATTTCACTGTTCCACAAAATAATTAGACAAAATGTGTAACAAAGTGACTTTCGACTATTGCCCTTTTCTACTTACTAAATTTTCATAACACCTACTTTACACATTATCTATTGTTATATTATATTTCTCATGCTATTCATGATGAATATTAGAAGTGAATTAATCACCTTGTTTCATGATGTACGACTCAAGTACATTCATCACTTGGCTATTGGCCAGATATAAGCTATTTCATCTTTCTTGCACTTCATTATGATATAACTGCTAATTAAACAACTATTTGTCTTTGATTTTGTTGATCCATAAGGTTTTTAAACCATTATTCTTGGCATAGTTCAATTAAACAAGATAGTCAATTCAAACCAAAGAGCATTTATGTTCTCTCTATTTCCCTCTCTCAATATGTGTGTATACATGTGCACGCATGTATGTGTTCCTTTGTTTGTTCACGCATATAAACATACAAATTAAATTGAATATGTACATATAAATATACATTATTTATACGCTCTCTTATCGTAAAATGAATGTCATAAAAGAGTTTGAAATCTATTTGAAGTTCGCTGGTAATATACAAAGAAAGAAGAATCCTACGACACTTGTAGATGAGAAAAACAAGACATTTTAGGACATAGGAAAAAGGGCCAAATATATTCTATTGGTGTCTTGATAATCCAAATCATGGAAGGTAGAAAATTATTGGGCCATTAAAACTCAGTGATTGAATGCGTCGAACAACATAACTATGCATTCGATTATGCAACTCCATTTCTTTGTATATTATCAACAGGGCAAGATTCCCATAAAAGCTCAACGTAGGTTGAAGATAATTGTTCAAATAGGTTTTATACAAGAATATTATGAAGTTACGCTACAAGTGCCTTACCATCATTTTTTCAAGATGATTCATATCCTTAAACATTGTATATGTTGATAATTTATCCAAATATGACTGATATCGTATGATTTTCCAACTCAAGCTCACTAAAAGATATTCTTCATAGTGTTATATGGAACCAAATTTTGACTGATAATTTATCCACTTCAATTCAAACATGCTAATTTTAACTTAGCAATGTATCGCCAAACAAATTGTATTTTCCCTCAGCAATGAATAATCAAGTGTGTAAACTGATGTTAACTAGCAAAATGCAACAAAAGTAGTGGTTTATACAAAAAAATGGTAGGCGTTCACATTTAGTAAGGGTCTGTCAAGACTTTAATCGATAAAGTAGAGAGAGAGAGAGAGAGAGAGAGTGTGTGTGTGTGTGTGTGTGTGTGTGATTATCTAAATGCCATACCCAGAAAAAAAAGTTACCTGCTGACTTCTCATTGTTGATTATATACTAAGATATGAAAGAATTGCTTCTAATCAAAATTAGCCTAAAGTGCTTATTTTTGTGCGATTTCTACACATTTTAATTGGTTATGAAATTCTTTTTATTTATGTAAGCTTCATATTTGTGTTCATGATGCGCAATTTCTAGCAAGCCTCCAAAATAATCACAAAGAAGCTTTATTTTTTTATTTTTTTTGTATAACTGACTATTATATCACTTAATAAAATAATATATTGACGAAAATCTCTAGAACCGTTGGTTCAAATCAGGAAGCTTAATTTATGTAGCGTACTTTATGTCCTGCTACAAAATATTATGATTTCATTTTTAC
Organism: Allium sativum; assembly: GCA_030737875.1. NCBI lineage: Eukaryota > Viridiplantae > Streptophyta > Magnoliopsida > Asparagales > Amaryllidaceae > Allium > Allium sativum. Next base: position 129,969,360 of record CM060912.1, on the reverse strand, counting down.
ATGTAAATTATTTTGCAAGCAGAATATTTAATTCTTCTTTGAGCTTACATAATTAAGTGGCTATTCTATCTGAAGCTTTACTATAAATTACTAGCTTAAAAGGAGTCAAATTGGAAAAAAGGAAAAATATATATTCACAATGCATATTATCTAAACGCTTATGTGAAATAATTTATAAATTAAGCCGGCAATGATCATCCTGTAGATACTGAAGTTACTAAAAATCGGCCTATCCAGCAAGACATTTTTTTTCATTTATCCTCAATGTAGAAATATCGTATTTGTTCCACATTGTTTACATGATTAGACTATATGATAAAAACGATATTTCACACATTATATGTATGTTTTCTATTTGATTTAAGCTTTGGTTTTGTTTTACCCTAACTTACAGCAGTGAGAATTTTTTTTCTTACTGTTGTTAGCTCAATGCCGATTGTTGTTAGGTTCGAATCTCAAACCTGTGACCTTTGATCAATACTACAAGTTTATTATTTGACATCATACCATACATGATTTAGTTCCTATTCTGTCATATGGTCTACCATGAAAATTTTATTTTTGATGTCGAAATTTTCTTTTTACTATAAATTGTATGATGTAACTATAAACAGTAATATTCATTATTAAAAGAAATGCAAATCAATGTTATTCTTCAATGTCGCTACTCATCCTGAGAGCATATGTTTGAGCAAGGGGAAAAAACCAACGAAATAAAAACAAAGAAACACTCCAATTTTATTGCCAAGCAAACACAATTTGGGTTTTCTAAACTTTCAAGTTATGACAAGGCATACAGAATTCTTGTATTATTTTTTTAGAGTAACCTCATTTTTTACTGGACTCCTATAAACAGAAATGGAAGTTTTATTTCTTTTATTATTATTTGTATGTATAGCTTGAAAAATAATTTAAATTATTTCTAAAAAATGGAAGAATATTATTTGCAGTAAATTTAATTTTGTATTAGACAACCAGCAAATGTAATTTTTAATATTGGTTGCCCGATATTTGTCTCCGCTGGATGGTAGGATAGCTGGTTGCTTTATATTTGTCCCTATATATTTCAGTTCTGCTCTTTTAACCATTACATGTCAAGTTTACAACCTATTTTAAGCTCAAACTATGAACATTGCCCCTTATTCACTGCATGATCTGCTGCACACCTGATGCACTAATAGCGATATATGACAGGCTGTAAACTGATGCACAACCTCCACATTCATTTTCACTACACAACCGACTACAACATATTTAGCTGCTACTTTTCTGCTCCTATGCCCATTTCTATTCTCCAGGATCCATTTTTATGCCACAAGTGGTTTATATTCCAAGAAATTTGATCTACATGCTCCTGTTTTCCTAACATAAGGTTCTGTCCCGTGCGATTTTGTTCTAATTATGGTGGATTGCATAAACCAAGTGTAATCAAACATCTCATTACCAATATTTTAGTTGAATAGACAACGCAATCTCTTATATTATTTCTTTACGTTCCTTAAATTTGTTAGCTATTTGGTTTCTTTACTAGGAAGTTTGGTATAATATGAATAAACATAGGTGTGTAGAAAACTAAAGTGACATGTAAAGGCTTCCGCTTACCTTACGACCGACATAACAAACAAAAGTCTGTTCATGCTATACTCTACAAAACATAAGCATTTAGCTTTATATTGTTATTTATACATTTATCTTCCTATAGTGATTAAAAAAATACTCTGAACAAAAGATAGCACTTACTTTTCGGTTTTGTTCCCTAATGCTAATAAATCAAAACATACAAGGTAGCGAATGCAAACATGTTGGTGCTTGCCATTTTTAACTGACATGTGATTTCTAATGCTCAAAACAGTGATATTTGTGTTTTCGACCACAAATATAAATAAAATTACTAAGTGAGACAATTAATAAACATTTCTTGACTAGATTTCCCATTTGAGAAGCACTGGACACAAATAATCATTGAACATGCTTGTTGTATTCAACTTCAGGAAATGCTCATTGTACAATTGCATGATAGTATCATCCAGTCTGACTGGTGTCGGTTCTAAAACTGATTGGATTTTATTAGTTTTGACTGCTCATTTTGAAATCCAGATCCGATGCAATCCGAGGATTGGGTCAGGTTGGCATAGTTCGAGTCAGCTGGGTTTTGTTCGGACTTTCGGAACTAGTATAGAAAACTGCGTAAAAAAAGGTGATGATCATGGTACGTCACATTTCTATATTTTGTTTATGCGCTTGATTATGGTAGGTGATGATTCACATTTAACCTACACAAATACCATATAAGTTGTGGTACATATACTCCAACAAATTCAAATACTATATAAGGTTGCATGGCATTTGTTTTTTTCTTATGTATTCCAGTTACTTTTTTAATGTTAATTTTTCTAAAAATTCCATAAGTTTAGCCTGGGACATTAGGATGTATATGTATACGTATGTAGCATGACATTAGCATGTATTTGAGAACGAATATGGCAAAGTGGAAGGGGTATTTAGCTCCCATTCTGAGGTAACGAGTTCAATTACTAAGAACTGTCATTTTACTGGCATGTATTTTACCTTTTTCTCCTGCTATCGCTGTTATATATGTTCGGGTTTTGGCCTAGGAAGTCATTATTGATCAGTCGTAGGTCATGCATTTTGTTGAAGTAGAAATCTTTGGGTTTAAAGCTTGCTATCATTACGTATGTACTTAAAAGTATAGTTTGTAGTTTATGTGAGTCAACTAACCAAGCCAACTGAACATATATGTGATCAGCCAAGATATGATCTTATAAGGGATAAGTGACAACCACATTAATCTTGCTTTGAATACTGTATGGTGGATGCTTATTTTATTTACTGTATGGCGAATGTTTATTGAATACTGCATGTAGAGTTGTCTCATATTGTTTTCCAAATAAAAACTTCTAAGAAGTTACAGTCTCCATGTCAAACCTGAAAACTTATAATGAATTGATCATGTCACAATTTATTGGTGCATTCCTTTACCGCATTGCTTGCTCAATGGAGATTCTCCTTTCTAACACTCAGTCTATTCATTAAGGTATATTCTCAATAAAAATGGAATTCTATGCCGAGGGGACTGCATCTCTTTTCATGATGAGAAATTGATAATATATTTGGATTGTTGCTTTAAAAGGTATATTATTGATAAATATTTGCTCATCATATTCCAAGTAGCATAACGTGATTGGAAATATGACTTCTGGGTTAAAATAGAGTAAAATATATCCAACCTTTTGGGTTAAAATCGATCTTTAGGTACAGTTGTCATACTTCTATACGAGCAAACTAACATGTATAATGTATTTACTATGTTTGTCGTGGCCCATGCATTCTGTTGAAGGACACTTTCTGCAATTTCTGCAGAGGATCAGTAATAGGTGAATGGCAGTTTCTGCATATTTTCTATTGTACCACCAAAAGCCAATTTTACGTGATTACTACATGCAACATATTTTTTGTTTGTTATGAACTATTAGAGATGTCATCTAAGACTGTTTTATTTTTGAATTTTAATTGTGTTTCTTGCATTTTTTTTGTTATAAAACTATAATTTGTGCTTGTGAATTGAATTACAGGTTCTGGAAGTTAGACGAGCTTGCAAGCCGAAGACTAAGTGATTTTTCATGTGATCTTGTTTTGAAATGATGTTTGAACAATACGTGTGTTAACTGACTTATTTCTATATTTATTAGGAAACTTATTAACTTTGACTTTGTAATTGAATCAAATATGCTTTTGGTGTTAATTTTTTTCTGTTGACAGTTTTGTCTTATGAATTTACTGCTTAATTGTTTAAACTGTGCACAAATTAAATAATAGAGTTGTTGTATAAAGATCATAGCTGATGTTGCAAAGGAAGTCCAAGTAGGAAGTTAGAGCTCAGGATGTAGTTGGGAACCAACGAGTTCACTTCATGATTGGACTCTGCTGCGGGACGTGTGCAAAGGGGTTGTCGGTATTCATAACTTTGGTTCACCGCTGAGAGAGGACTTGTAGTGATAGTCATACGGGGTTGGACTCTGTCATGGCCCAAAGGATTAGGTGACCAAGGTAGTGGATATCGTATGCTTTACGCACCGAGTGAGAGATGCGAGGATGGTTGCTATGCATGATTGTTTGACATCACTATGACATGCACACCCCCACCCCCATTATCTTTACACCATTTGAAATGGCACCTTAGAGTATTGTACGGTATGTAGTGCTAACTCTTTGGTTGCAGGTCCAGGTTCAGGTATGATTAGATTATACCTATTATTGTCCTGTTTAGATGTTTATCGTTCATACCAGACTTTTTGTCTGACCCAGAGTTTTATGTCTCTTCTTATTACTCTAGGTGCTCACACGAGCAGATTAGAGACATGTTAGCTGGGTATGCATGGGTAGCTGATCCAGAGACGAGCAGGAGGCTTCCACGTATGATACATATAGTATTCTCCCTGTGTTGTTAAAGATCACTGCTTGGGCATTAGTTTTGCATCATCTACTGTAGCTTTCTTTTGTTTTAGAGACAGTAAATTTGGAAAGTTGTAATAAGCTGTATTTGAATTTCCGCTGCTATGTTGGTTTAGTTTTCAGCTTATGCACTATCTCGCCTATTTTATGCCAAGATTATGTTATTACTATATTTGTTCCATGCGCTGTGAGACATTCTACAGGTTCCTTGATTCGTTCATTCTCTTCTTTTCTTTCTTTAACGACCGTTCCTTGCTAGTCGGACATGTGTACAGCGCACCTTCGGAGGAAATGCAGGCTAGTGCGGGGCGGGTCGTTACAGTTTGTGACTCTAGTTGAAAATCAGATAAACTGTAATGTCAGAATTATGCAAACAGATGGTGGTGATGAATTCAAGTCTTTAAAGAAATTCTTTGATAATAAAGGCATATTGCATAGAATGGCTTGCCCACGCACTTCAGAGCAGAATGGGCTCTGGTTGAGAGAAAACATAGGCTTATAGTTGAGACTGGGCTTACACTGATATCACAATCCTCAGTACCCTTAAAATTTTGGTCAGAGGCTTTTGTGACATCAGTGTATTTGATAAACAGGATGCCTACTAAAGTTTTAAAATATAAAAGCCCATATGAAATGATATACAATACAAAGCCAGATTATTCTGAACTAAAAACTTTTGGTTGCCTATGTTTTCCCTGCCTCCGACCCTATAATAAGCATAAAATGAGCTTAAGATCAAGTCCTTGCACATTTCTTGGTTACACTGAAAACCAGAAAGTGTACAAGTGCTTAGATAATAGTGGGAGGTTGAACATTTCAAGGCATGTTGTATTTAATGAACATGTATTTCCTTTTGCAGAAAAGGATATTAAAACCACCAAGAAAATAACTAACACTGGAAGGTGTACTCTAGCACCACCAGAATTAATTGAAGATATGGTAGACAACAATAGACAACAAATCAGCAGTAAATAGCAAGTTCATCATAAAGAAAAGGATGAGGAGAGTGTGCCTAGTACCAGATCTAGTTATAGTCCAGCTAATTCTATTATTGGTGAAGGTGATGCTAACCACAATACTGATGAAAATGAAAGCAATGACACAGATTCAGGAAATGGCAACAGCAACACCACAATAAATACAAGCAGTGATGATGAACCACATGATCAGAATAGACATCACATGATGACAAGAGCTAAGCATGGTATATTCAAACCTAAGGTGTATTCTACAGCTATAGAAGACAGAGAGCCTATCAATTATAATGAAGCTGTGAAATGTCAAAAATAGAAAAATGCTATGGATGAAGAATATGGTGCTCTAATCAAGAACAAGACATGGAATTTAGTGACTGCTCCAAAACATAAAAACATCATAGGATGTAAGTGGACCTACAGATTAAAAAAGGCAGCAGATGGTAGCATACTAAAACACAAAGCTAGATTAGTGGCCAAGGGATACACACAGGAATGTGGTTGTGACTTTAAAGAGACATTTCCCCCAGTGGTCAAGCATTCTACTTTAAGAATAATCATCTGTATTGCCTTACACAAACATTGGTGCATTAGACAACTGGATGTCTGTAATGCATTTCTAAATGGGGAACTACAGGAGGATGTATATATGGAGCAACCAGAAGGATATAAAACTGATCACAACATGAATTATGTGTGCAAACTAAACAAGGTCATTTATGGGCTAAAACAAGCATCTAGAGTTTGGTATGACAAACTTAAGGATACATTCATGAGACTGGGGTTCACCACAGCTAAGTCAGATAATTCACTGCATATTAAAAGAAATGGGACTGATGTCACATTTATACTTGTGTATGTTGATGATATTTTAATCACTGGCAGTAATCAGGCAGAAATTAACAAGATAGATCAGTATTTGGATCAAACTTTCTCTATTAAAGACTTGGGAAATCTAAACTACTTCTTAGGAATACAGGTCACTCAGAATTCCAAGGATGAAATTACACTATCTCAAAGCAAATACATCATTGAACTACTTATTCGAGCTAAGATGGACAAAGCCAAACCTATGCCAACTTCCATGACCAGTATCCTAAAGCTATCTAAGCATGATGGAGAAGCTATTCAGAATGTCAAAGAATACAGGAGCATAGTGGGTGCATTACAATACCTAACAGTTACCAGACCTGACATCAGCTACAGTGTGAATAAAATGTGTCAATTCATGCAAACACCACTCAATAAACACTGGACGGTAGTGAAAAGGATTATACGCTATCTAAGTGGAACTATCAATTATGGAATCAAGTTAAAAACCAGCAAAGATTTACATATACAGGCTTACAGTGATTCAGATTGGGCGTCAGACCCAGATGACCGCAGATCGACATCTGGATATTGTGTATTCATGGGATGCAATCCAATCTCTTGGTGCTCGAAGAAGCAGCCAACAATCTCACGATCAAGTACCAAGGCGGAATATCGATCGCTTACAGTGATTCAGATGTGGATAAATTCATTGCTTAGAGAGCTAGGGTTTCTTCCCAGTAAACGACCGGTGGTGTGGTGTGACAATTTGAGCACGCTGTCGTTATCCGCCAACCCAATTCAACATGCTCGTACAAAGCATATTGAAATCGACTTGTATTTTGTACGAGAACAAACTGCATCTGGGAAATTGGACGTAAGCCATGTTCCTGCCCAATTCCAGAGAGCTGATGTACTTACGAAGCCCTTACCACTGAGGAATTTTGCAAGATTCAGAGAAGAGATGAAGATTGAAGAAGGCGGCGACGCTAAAGGAAGAACGAAAACCCTAGATAAAATTGAGAGTGGGTAATAAAACCGCTTGTTATTACCTTAGACATGTTTTGTACAAATATAGTCGGGCTGGGCTTGTGGCCCAGTATATGATTTGTATGATTAGCTTTGGCAAACGTTGCAATTATATAAGTTGCCAACACTGTACACACTAATATTTCATTCGGTTAATACATCAGTTTATTTTACAATCTGATTCCCAATAATCAGCATACTCACCTTGAATACTTTTACATATTACAACACAACCGACTATTTCCTTTTTGATGTTTAAATTACAACAGTAATAGAGCTAAAAACCATATTACATTAAGTATAGCGGTAGTATATGATGCAATCACCCTCCATATGCTGTCTTTTTACTTGCCCAAAAATATTGTTTTTCCTCCCATTACATTCTTCACCATTTCAACCCACAGTAACATTCATTCAGAGAGCAAATTGCATCCTTGAAAGCTTATTTCGAAACGTCCATATTTTCCATTCGGGTACTTGCTTCCAGAGCCTGTAAACATGTATCAAAATTTCATCAGTAAAAAATTTGTCTTTTTTCCTCGTTCAACCTTAGATCTCAATTGCTCGTTTACACATGAGGTTAAGTTTGATTTTTATATTACATAGGCTGAGATTATGATTAAATTTAATAACAAATAAGGAGAATTTGAATATGCATTTTTCTAAAGAAAAAAAAAGGTCTTTTGTGCGAAATGCAGCTATTTCATATGTATTGGCATGTTTTCTTTTTCAGATGACATGAAAGTTCCAAGTTCCTTCCCTCTCTATATGCATCTACACTTCTTTTTTATACCATTTTAAGCGTATGTCGAACATTTAAAAACAAAAACTAAAAACAAAAACAAAAACAGTAGAAGAAACAATCTTACCTCCTTGTTCCAATTGCATCGAAAAGTCAAAAATGCTAATATCAGAGTTTGAACAGCTGTTCCACCTATCATTCCACCCCAAATCCCCTGCATTGCAAATTTCAACAATGTACTCCATTGTGTTTATAGAAGAAAAAAATATATATCACGATAAGATGAGCTTTGATATAATTATGTCAAAAGACGAACCAGAACTCCGAGGTCGAAGTACCGTCCAGAAAGAACTCCAACAGGAACTCCAATTAGATAATACGCTCCAACGTTAACATATGCCACTATCGTTTGCCATCCTGATCCTACCGCAACGCCTGCAATTTATATGATACATGTAAGCCAGTGGTAATATGATAATATCATATCTCTCAGTAACATTGCAAATACTACAACCCAAAGTTCAAAATTTCATCCATATATAAAAAAGACTAAATGTGAGTTATGGTCTCATGTGCTAATTATTTCTCTGTTTCTAGGAATTTACTCATTTTTTAACAGTATTTTTGTATGCATATACATAATAAACCTTTACATATCCGGAAGAAACTGAAATGTAAAATCCACCTAGATTTTGTGGATGTAAAGATTTATCAACATTTAGTTAGTAGCATAAACTGTTAATGATAATTTAGACTATAATTAAAGTAGTTGCAGCCAGCATAAAGCGATAAATAAGGCATGCCGCTTACCAGAAAGAACGGGTTGAACACTATTTAGTAGAATGGTCAAAGCCAGATATCCCGAGAGTTTTTTTACGGCCTTAAATATAACCTCGCTCGTGGTGAAAATGAGAGCGATTTTATCACGAAGAATCATTACAATAACGCAAAAGAAAATTCCAATGATCATGGATGTGGCTACTGAGACTATAGTAGCGAATTTTGCACCCTTTCCATTCCCAGCACCAAGTTCATTCGCCACTCTTACTCTAGCAAAAGCAATAAAACTGATGTGTTTAGGGCTTGTTTGGATCAATTTAAATAAGGCTTTTTTTTTATATACTTTTTCAAACATAAAACTGGTTCATTTTGACTAAAAAAAAAAAAAGGCACAATTATCTATATTGTCATGATAACAAATTAAGCGCTATTGGTATTGTGTATTAACTACTAATAATTGGAAAAAAATCTAAGATAACCCGGTGAATGTAGAAGCAAAAATAATCATAAATAAATTAATATATTTATTGAAGCTTACCCTGTCCCAGCAAAGAATGCTAGAGGAATCATCGTTTGCCATGCATTTATACTCATGCTGTATACAAAAGTTCACAACAAAATTCATATATAGCAAGCACTAAATCATATCGTTTTAAGCTAAGCAGTAAGCATAACAAGCAGAAATTACCATATAGAGAGAGCATCCACGGCAATTTTAGCATTTTCCAAATTGCCAGTCAATATAACTAATATTCTATAGTACCAATTCTCCAAACTGTGGCATCATCCAATCATAATGTTTTTAGCACAAGAATTTAAAGGGAAACTTTGTAGAATTCTTAATTTTCCACAACAACGTACCAAAGCATAACACCAGAAGCAGCAGATAACTTCGTAAAGTCCCAAAGTCCAGCAAATGCTTCCACTGAAAACCCATTCCAAGAATTCGGGCAGCCACCAAAAGAAACATAACCAAACATAAGTAAAAAATTGACCCACCAGGCGATCCCAAGAGTAAGCGATGTTCCCATCAATCCAAACTTCAATTTATACACAAACAACCAACTAACAAAGATATGCACAAGTAGTGAAATTGCAGTGGTCACCGCAATCACAGAGTTTTTCAGCTGGCATTGCAAAAATCTTTGAATTGGAAATACAAACACAAATGAGTAGTGAACAGGAACAAGCCACATCGATATCTTGCCTACTTGTTCTGCTATGTCGGAAGGTTGGCCTAAGAGCTCAAGAATTGGGGTTGAGAAAATGTAAGTGGGAAGGAGAAGACTGGCGCATATAAAAAGCACTATCCATGATCTCTGCATGTACACTCCTAGCATGTGGTATCGTTTAGCACCAAATGCTTGGCCACATAGTGTTTCTAATGCACTTGCCACGCCTAGCTACATTGACCAATATTTTACAACATAAGTTCACAGCATAAAGCTTTTTTGAATATCTAACTAGACAAGACATGCATTATCCTTGAGAAAAAACATAACATGTACTTCAACAAGTATTTAGCAAATAAAATTACTGGCAACGTTAGAATTCTTGTCTTTCGCATCTTAGTCTTCAGAGATTACAGCTGTGTTTTTTTTTTTTTTTTTTTTTTTTTTTTTTTTTAACTGGTTTATTTATATACAAATTTAGGTAGTCAACATATACACTGTAAGTTTGAATCACCTATGTTGTGACCGAGTATGAGTTTGTTGTGTCAACGTGACTCTCGGCCGTTATTGGCTGAAATCAGGGGTTCATATGGGTTCCCTGATTTCAACCAATTAGGGGAAGAGTTTTGTTACACTGTCATCAAACTCATATTGTGTTGTGACCTCTTGCACGACTATGATATTTGCAGTTATGGACAGATTTCAATGTGACAGTATGTCAGTTTCAAAGGCAATGCTTCAAATTCTACCGTATTCAGTGACCAATTTTCATCATACTTCATGACGTATTGCATTGTATACTTTGGCAGAAAACTTGGGATTTCAAACTGCTTTTGATATCCTAAAATAATTATAAAATGTTAAGTTTATTCACAGAGTATTGATTGAGTTGGATTGGACCAAATACTACATCCGACCCGCATAGGTACGAGTTTAAGATATTTCAAGCCTTATCCGACCCTATATAAGGTTGGATATGGGTTGGGTTGAAATATGAGTTGGGTCGGGTTTAGTAGGGTAGGGTTGGATTGCTTGAATGTAATAAAAAGATAGAATATAAGAGAATTTTTTAAAATAATATTAAAATATTCAACATAATATATTAGATTTTTGCTAGCATGATGCATTTAAAGTAACTGATTCCTAATAAAACATATTTTATTAAAATTTCATTGTAAAACACATCATATTAAATCAATTTCTACATAGTATAATAAGTGATTCATTTTAAGATACATTAAATTGCTCTTTAAAATATATTTACTAAATTCTATCCATTTTGAATTGACATGAAATATGTTTTTTTGTATATTTACTATAGAATAGATAAACATTATTCTAGGATTATATTATTCTAATTTTAAGTGGACTGATATTAAATTAGTTTTTTAACATAGGGTTGAGTTGAGTTAGGTTAAAATAAGGTTATGTTGAACAAAGTATCAAACCGACTCGTATATAGTATGGGTTGCAAATTGTAACCCATAACCGACCCGAACTAAGATGAGTTGGATTGGGTTTATGTGGGTTGGATCGGGTTGGTGGGTTGGATCGGATTGTATATGGGTTGTGTGCAGCTCTATTTATTCCAGCAGTTAATCATTTTCAACGTATAAATATGAAACAACTGGCTGACGAATCAACCATTAACATATTTGGTTTTCCTCCTTCTAAGGAACAAGAAGACTCCTAACTCATATCGATATTGATTCAAAGTAAATTTGTCATTAATTCAATTTTGAGAATGGACTTGTCCTAATTCACTTTAAATTGGGACAAATTGGTAAAACTGGGTTTCTCCGTTGAGTTAAATTGGTAAAAGTTTTTCGGCAAATTCTATTTTCAACCCAACAATAAGCAATATGTTGAGTAGTCCCCCAAAAACATGAAAAAACAGGTAAGGTATACCCCCAATTTTGCTGAGTAGCCCCCCGCTAATTTAAAAAAAAAAAATCCAAAAATACCCTTCCACGTAGAGGGAATGCATGGAGTGTACCTCGTCGCAGCCCTACGTGGTTACTTAGTGTACCTCGTAGCAGCTCTCCGTGGTATTTTCAAAGACCACGTAGGGGTACTACGAGATACACTGATGAACTGCGTAAGAGAATTAGGAGGTGTTCAAAAAACTGGAAAAAAATATAACACAGAAAGGGCATTTTCATCATCGTATTTTTTTATATAACGGGGGGCTACTCAGCATATTTCTGGGTTCAAATAGAATTTGCCAAGTTTTTCCAATAGGCTAACTTTTTAAACATTAAAATCCAAACATCGCTATACGGTAATATAATCAAAAGGTGGTCGATAGCAAAAAAGGGTCTGGCTATTCACACCCCATGGTTTACTCTTCACCCCCGATTAAAATTTCAGAATTTTATTTCCAACTTTACCTTTTAACAACTGATTATATAACTTGGCTAATTTTGATATATTGTATAGTAATTAAAAAATATATCAGTCATATACATATATAGATGTTCGAGGCTAAATTGCAAACAATAATTTAAAATTTTAAAATCAGAATTGTACATGATCATTAAAAAAAATATTAAAGATAGAAGTTATAAATAATGATTAAAAAGTTAAAACAATGATTAAAAATTTAAAAACAGTACAATTAGCGATGAGTACCATTATGTGTTTTAAGAACGAGACGTTAACAGTATATTGGAATTGCAAAAACCTAAACAGTAAGTAGATAAATCATCACTATAAATGGTGTTGTTCAAATAAATCGATGTTTAGATAAAGCGTTGATCACGCTAACCAACATTAGGGATGCACGTCGGTTTATTTCAACCAAAGATGCCGTGTATAAATGTTAATTAATTAAATCAAAATTTTAAAGGGTAGAGTAGTAGAAAAATTGCAAGTTGGAAACTAGAAAAAGAATAAAAAGTATTGAGAACGAAAATGCAATAAGGGCATTTTTGGATTAAACGGGGTGGGAAGAGAAAATCATAGGACGCATATTTTATATTCTAATTAGAGGGAGAGGGGGTGAAGAGAAAATACTGGAGTGTTAATAGACGCACCCAACAAAAAATAAAACATACCAGAAGGCCAAAACTAAATCCAACAATAACAATGTTAGCAATGGTCATGGAGGCAAGCTCAAGATCACCCAGATGTCCAGCGCACGCTTGCGTGATAACATTCATGCTATACGAAACTAATCGACTGAATATAGCAGGTCCTACTATTTTCCACAGTTTTTTCGATTCGACCCAGACACTGTTTCCCAGTTGTACTAAACCTAGTTTTCCTCCTCCATTGTCGTAGCGTTCTTGAAGAAGAGGTTCCAGTATCTCTTCTTCTCCATTGTTTTCCGCCATTCGTGTCATTTGGGGTGATAGGAATTGGTTGTTTGAAATACATGTAAATGAATCTTCATTTATAAATGGATATTTGTACTTATATCCATTACTTGGTATGTTATTCCACAACTTTTTTTATTTAGTACATCCACATGTTTTTATTTTGTATTTAGGTGGATATTAATTAATAGTACAAACATTTGTTTTGTTTCCAGTTGAATAAGCTCCCTGTCAATTTCAAAATAAGCAAAACATTACTATTAATAAAGATATGTAAATTAAGTCACTAGAATTAAGTTAAATAATAATTGTATAAATTCATGCAATTATTCAGTGAATAATTGCATGATCTTGTGCAATTATATAGTAATTAAATTTTAGATACCTAATTTACAATCTTTTTTTGGGACGAAGTTGTTATGTATTATAGTTTGATTTTAATGATCTATGTCTAATATTCACTAATTTGTATACATTATTGTTTGCGTTTTCGTCAAGAGCAGAGATAATTTTCAAACTAGATATAATTTTCTTTTCTTTCTCTTATAGATGAGAGAATGGTATTAACAGTGTCATGCCTAACTGTATTCGTGCATTTGAGGTAAAACTGTATGTTGTGATGATTTACTTAATTTCAAATATTGATTAAATAGTAGCATTCAAACCAGAGTTACATAACAAGGTACATGTAGTTGTTCCAACACTACAAAAGAACACGTTTATTCCAATGGCTGATAGTCGTTAGCGGCCGTTTGAAGCCGTTGGAATAGGAACAAGAGAGTCTAACGGTTTGCAACGGGACCCATGGATCTTTTCCACAGGCTATTCCAACAGCCTTCAATGGTGGCGAGCCGTTGGAAACCATTTCAAATGAAGAACCAATAAGTCGTTGCTAGTCATTACAAGCCACTGGAAAAACTGGGTTACTTTTTTTATAACAGCAAGCCTATTACCTTCCAGCCACCACATTTCCAAGCCATTCCATTTCCAATCAATTCCACACATGTTTAACAAATATACATCAATAACAATATAAAAATCAACATAAATCAAATAAACATCAATATAAACAAAACACACTATCCAAACATCTCAAAAACCAACTTATATATCAACATCATATGTATACAAATCAAGTACAAACTATCAAAATATATCCAAAGTATCATCTTTACCCACTCCATACCAATATATACAATATCAAAATATAATCCTCACCTTCTCCACTACACCATACAGGCAATTTCGCAACCCCCAAAAGCGGATAATTTGCAATGGCTTTGGACCGTTGCTATTTAGCAACAGTTTTGGTTTGTTGTAAATGAGTGTACAACGATTAATTCCCACACTACTTTTTAGAATGGCTCCAACCCATTCTTCAATTTTAAACACCCTACATACACCCCCCGTTCCCAATACGTACGCCTTCATTTCTCTCATACGTATGTTCTTCCATCAAAGAAAGTTTCACACCTCAGAAAGCAGATCTTGATCAAATCAAAGAAATCTCGATTGAATCAAAGAAATCTTGATTAAATCTCGATTGACACCAATCAAAAACAATTCTACTTACATCTGGATCAATTCTCAGGTGCATTTTCCAAAATGGATAACTCACGAGTTCTCGATTCGACGTCAATCTACTCTCGGTATGGAAAAAATGATTTTGGTTGTTTTATTGTTAATTTAATGTCGTAGAAATAGAAAGCATTGATTAGATTTTCATGGTGAATGATTGTTTGTCAATCTTGTATGAATTCAAAATACATTAGTCGATGATGCCTCATATTCAATGTACAATAGTCGATGATGGATTTGGTATTTTTTATCGATATTTTTGTACTCCATTTACACTTTCATAATATCAAAAGTGATTTTATCATACGGAAAACAGCAAATGTAAAAGTATTCTTTGGAGATAAGATCAAATTTTCAAAGTTAATTTATTCTCCTTCACATTTTTTTCATATAACAAAAACATTGTTAATATAGAATAGTCAGACTTATAGTCCATAGTTCAAAATTTATATTGCATAAGCACTTTCTGAAATTAAAATGTGTTGATGATTTTGGTTTTCACCTTGACTTTTTCAATTCATTAGTTGAGATATGTTGGGTGGCTTCACTGTAGTAGGTAGCTTGTTAATTATTGTTTACAATAGTGTAGAAGATGGCATTTGGTTGCCTAGTGTCAAAGCTACATATGTTGTCTGACAGTAGGTGCTTTGAGATGCCTTCAATCAGTGAACATTTTATTTGTCTGATGACTCTTCCTTGTGCCTGAATTTTGACCATAATATCATGTTTTATTATGACTGAGTTAGTAAATGTTCTGGTTAACGACAAAGATGGCCAGTTTCATTCTTATTGGTTGGGTGTGATTACTGTTCCTTAGGTTGTAAATGTGATCTTCATGTCTGTCCTTACTAAAGTCATTTTGTGCTTGTGTATTGATATGCACACATCCAATTGCTAATTGCTTGTATGGTTAAACGTCCTTCACTTGTATATATATACACCCACTTGTTCATGCTCCATATTTTCTTCATATAACAAAAACAAAGTTTGAAACGAGTGAATATAATTAAATTTTAATTTATTCTGAATGCTTAGGGTTAAAGTCAAACTTAGACTCCAGATTTGTTGATTTGTTTTATAAGATAATGGGTTATATTAATCTTTTTACATTAAACCTGCTTGAGTGTTAAAAGATGCTTGAGAAAGTCTAAGAACATCTCTGTTGAGAGTGGGGGAGAGCACCACATGACAAAGGGAAAAATATAAGTCGATAATTGAACCATGTACACCCAGTATAATGAATGCAATTGTGTGAATGTAAGAGGTGAAGAATTGAAAAACGAGAGAGTCCGTTTGTTGTACAACACCTTATAATATATTAGCATATATCCTTGTGTGATGTATATCAAATTTGTCTCATATAAAAATTTTCCTTAATACTTTTGCTTCCCATTACCAATTTTTTTTATTGTTGTGACCACATTTTTTATATGTTAGGATTGGATTCTTGGGATGCAAATTAAGAAAGAGATCAAAGCTAAGATATAGAGCCAACTACCACACCAGAACACCTGCAAGGTTACCATCAACTTCGGGGGACCCACATTTGCAACCCTGATTTAAATTATCTTCTATCGTTTTCCTTAAAGGGGGGTTTCAAGTTTATTTTGTTTATTATCATTTGTAGCAGTAGTGTCCACCCAATATATCTTGTTTCCTTAGCCGAAAAATTAAAAAACCGATGAGGCAAAATGCAAAACCACTAAATTAGGGGCAGCTATGAGAGTTGAACTTATATAGATAAAACATTCATTTCAATAGAAACAACTATGTTACACTTAACTTAGCATTATTTGTTGCCCCCATAATGTAATGCTTTTTCTTTAATTTTGATGTGGGATGAGAAAATGAAATTTTATTAACTGCATCTGCATGTACCTCCTCCGATTAGTTTTTGGGATAATCCTACTAATTTTACATTTCTCTGCTCTTTTCCGTCTACATGTGTGTATTTGTCGCTACTTGATCACAATCACTCATTTCAACAACATTGATTCAATTTAGGGTAAGCAATATTAGGTTCAAACCGAATTAACCGACCAAACCGGTTTATTTCGGTCGGTTCGGTTCGGTTTTAAAACTAAATCGGTTTGTAAAATATATATTTTTTATTATCAGTTTAACCGAATTAACCGAACTTTTAATTTATCGTCTAATTCTACGGTATTGTACTACTTAAAATAATAAGTTTAATTTTATAATACAAAGACATTTGTTGCAAATAAATCAAATCTTATCATAAACATAAAATTAGTATGTAAGATTTCTCCAAACATGAATTTATGTTTTACTTTGAGTGAATCCATTATTTCAATAATAATACATCCTTCAAGTTCGATTAAATCGGTTACTGATCGAATTAATCGAAATTATTTCGGTTCGGTTAGGTTCGGTTTGGAAAATTTTCGGTTCTATTTCGGTTTGAGTTTTTTTACGTCCAAAACAACCGAACCGACTGAACGCTCACCCTAAATTCAATTAACTTTTTGAAAAGGAATGATGATGTTGATTTCTAAAGAACCACTCAAGATTTAACCATTCATTTATATTTATCATTGTTATAATGACAAGATCTTAGTCAGTAAACTACCTAGAATATTTCATGAACTTATATACTAACTTCTTGAAACAATTACACATACGATATTATCATGCCAAAGCATCATGAAATGTATGTCAACAAAGAGAGAATTATATCGTTTAAATTTAACATTTGGATATGCAAAAAAGACAGTGAAAATGGTTATAGATTGTAGATGGTAAAATGATTTACGTAAGCATCATAGGTCATATTCTTGTATCATAAACATTAATTTATATATTATTAATAATCATTAAATGATTACTAATAGGATGATCCTAAACACGTTCTCTTACAAGGATAAGGTAAGCATACCTCTCTTTGATTGGCAAAGATAAAAACAATTATTGTTTTTGTTGAAGATTGGTTGATGATGTAGATTTATTAGTATATAATTTTCCATGAAGCATTCTCATCGGTTTATATTCACTGGTACATAGTTGAATTTGATTGACTTCATATGTTGATACAAAGTGTTCAATAATTCATTGTCATTTGTATGATGATATTAAAAGAATTCTATGGATGTTTAATTTGACTTGTCTGATTAGTATCGTATATGATCGTTATATAGATAAAAGAATAATGCATAATATTAGGATAACACGTAGAAGGGACACTTCCATGTTTGTGTATGTGATAGGGTAATATATTAAAACAATTGAAAAATAATGAAGCCATAGCATATATATATAGCAGGTTAATATGTCTTCCAGTATGGAAAAAGAGTTGATGAAAGAATCCAATCGAAGAACCGCATGATATGTGGAAGGAGTGCAGAAATTTATTGATTTTGTTGTAGAGAATGGTGGTAATAAGGAAATATATTATTGTCCATGTACACGGTGCAACCATATGAAAACAAGATGAAATTAGATGAAATTTATTATCATCTGCTTTGATATGGAATTGTCCAATCATATACGTTTTGGCATTCCCATGGGGAAGAGTCGGCGAGGAAGCAAAAACAACCCGTTAGTTAAGCCATAAGTACCAATGAATCTAAATGTCGTAGGATGGAAGATCTGGTCAATGATGCTGATTGATTTCATCATTTTCAAACAACAATTGTTGTCATATAATAGTGGGGAATTACCTACAGTTGATGTTGATTGGCAGGCTAATCAAAATAAGAAGTATAAATCACTTTTTGATCATGCAAAAGAGCCATTTTATCCTTCATGTCCAAAAATGATAATAAAATTATATTTCATCGTCAAGCTGAATAGCCTGAAAACCTAGTAGGGCTTTTCCAACAACGACGTGACTGCACTCCTTGAATTTATAAAGGAATTACTCTTTGAAGGTAACACAATACCAACAAAGTATCACGACATGAAGAAGATGATTAAATAAGTTGAGATAGATTACAAAACATATGATGTTTGCATTAATGACTACATTTTATACTGGAAAGATGATGCAAACAGATTTTTTTGTCTAGCTTGCAAAGATCCAAGATATAGAATAACATTCGACGAAAAGAAAATAGCTACCAAGTACCTCAAAAGGCATTGAGACATTTCCCTCTATTCCTAGGTTAAGGAGATTGCATACTATACCATGGATAACAGATGCTATGAATTGGTATGCTCTTGCCAAGTCTAATTCAAATGTAATGCATCACCTATGTGACACTTCTCAATGGCGAGTTGCAGATTCTTTTGATAAAACATTTCCTATGGAATTACGAAATGTCACGCTTGGATTAGCAACGAATGGTTTTAATCCAAATGCATCTCTGAGTAGCCGTTATAGTTATTGGCTAGTAATTGTAGCACCTATAATCTTCCTCCATCCATGTGCTTGAAAAGAGAGTTTTCAATGTTGACATTTTTTATTTATGGGCCAAAACAACTAGGGAAGGATATTGATGTCTATTCGCAACCACTGATAGATGAGTTACAACAGTTACGGAAAGGGATCGTTGCATTTGAATCATTTAATAAATCTGAGTTCACAATGAGAGCTAGTTTGCTGTGGGCAATCCATGATCCTCCTACACTTGGGACTTTATCGGGGTGCACAACTCATGGCTATTTTGCATGTCCTACATGTGGGGAGGACACTTGTTCTTACTATTTTCCAGAAAGTAAGTAGATGTGTTTCAAGGACATCTAAGATTTCTTCCTTTCAAATACAAGTTTCAAGACGATAAAACAAACTTTGATAACAAACAAGAATATCGTCGTCCTTCATGACCGTTGACTGGTTATCAAGTTAAAGAGAAGGTAGCTAAAATCAAAATGAAAGTTGGTAAAAATAAACTATAAATCGGTCGAGAATGAAAAGCAAAAACCGGTGAAGAAGAATCCCGAATGGAAAGCAAATGTGATCCGACATAATATTGACGTTATGCATATGGAGAAAAATGTCACTAAACATCTCATCAGCACAATATTGGGTCATAAAGACAAGTCAAAAGACGGCATCAATGCACGTAAGGAATTGAAAATCATAGGCATAAAACAAAAATCGTGGATGATGGAAGATCCTGAAACAAATAAAGTAATAATACAAAAGGCAGCTTTCACCTTGAGAAAAGATGAAAGATTATGATTTTGCGCCATTTTGAAAAAACCCGAAAGTGCTTAGTAAATTCTCTTCTAACTTCAATAACAATGTGAGCATCAATTGTCCTGAATTAACAAATATGAAGTCACATGATTATGACGTCATCATGCAACAATTCTTTCCAGTATTGTTCAGCATTCTTATCCACAACATAAGGATTTGCTTAATGTTGTACATCGTATAAGTCTATTCTTCAACATTTTATGCTCAAAGTTGATCAATAGAGAACATCTTTTAAAAGAAAAAACTAGTTTGGTAGTAGCAATTTGTGTGTTTAAAAAATATTTTCCACCTGCATTTTTTGTCGTTAGCTTCTTCCTTATGGTTCATTTAGCGGATGAAGCATTGATTTGCAATAAAAGATATATTGAAGGATATATTGCAGAAGTATATATCATACATGAAGCTAGTCTTCATTGCATGTAGTATATGCCAAAAGGAGGTGATGACACACATAAACATACTCGTGAGGTTATTTTTAGATGAGGATGATGAGTTTGTTGGTGAGATGCCTCTAAATAATGGTAAAGACATAACCTTAACCTTAGTGCAGTTTGAACAAGTTCGTAGATGAGTCCTCAATAAGTATGATGGATTGGATGAGTGAGAGAAGTAAGTTCATGAATAACTCCTAAATCTTCACTACCGTATATCAGCTCATATAAATGTTTTGAAATGTGTTTGTCGCAGGAGGTATAACATTTATGTGAAAAGTAATAAATCTCAACCTCGAGTGGGGTTTCATCCACGGAAGCATGTCTAAGTTTTACTCTGTGGTTACGTGGCGAGGTATATTAAAAGTTATTTAATATTTCGCGCATACTTAGATGAATCGTATACCTTATTAATAATATTTCCAAAAAATTTATTTTTCTAGTTGGAGAAAACAAATGATGTTTATTCAACTCTTTGGCGGCTTGTGAATGGGCCGAAGTTCAAGGCACGTAGTTATATGAAGTACCAAGTAAATGGGTTTACATTTTCCCCAAAAAGTTATGAAGAGCGGATGGTAACACAAGTCAATGTGTATGCATGAGAGAAATTACAAAATTTAGAGCCAGTGAAAAAGATAAAAATTATAAAGAAGCGGAAGCAATGTATTATGGACTTATTCAGGAGATAATTGAGTTAGATTATATAGATTTCAAACAAGCAGTCTTTTATTGTAATTGGGTGAAGATCAAAGTCAAGGTCAATGGTTGCAAGTTTGATTCAGTTTCAAACTCGATTACATAAAATTAGGAAAATTAAAGACCAAAGATAGTATGAATGATGAGCCATTTATTCTAGCGTTGGAAGCGAGTCAAGTGTTCTACTTAGAAGATCTAAAAAATAGTGGATGATTTGTAGTTTTACACACACCTAAGCGGTTAACTACAACTGTGGATGACGTTGAGTTTCCTATTGCTTATCAATCAGTCTTTGAAGATAACCAAAAATTAGAAGATCTTACCACATGCATTTGTTAATATAAGATGTATTTCTTAATTGAAATGAATTGAATTTCAAATGTGGCTAATTTTTTTTTTGACTATGAATATTATTATCATTTGTAATGTTTGTTGTGTATGAATTTGTTTGTTATGTTTCTTGTGTGTGTTTCTTAATTGAATTGAGTTTCCTCCTTGAATTTAAAATTCTTAGAGAAATTCGTTGTGTATCTTTATTAATTGAATTGAGTTTTTTCGTTTGTAATGTTTGCATCATAGTCAGATATGTACATGGTGCAAGGCTAGTAAGTAAGATCGTTTTCCACTTATACATCATTTGGTTGTAACTTTTATACTTCTTTTTAGTTTGCCTATTGGGTGTAATGTATAGATGATATTTATAGATAATGCATGGCTAGCTACATATGATTTACTAGTTAGACCTACTCATATCATTATGATTAGGGAATAGGTAAACTTATTATATTTTGTATTCAGAAAAGCATTCTACTCAATCCAAACGGTAAATATTAATATCTAAACCAGAGTAGAAGCAGCCATTAGCTTGAATGTGTGTGTTATTCTCACTCTTAGATAGTGACACTTGATGTATTTAGCTTGTTTATGCCACCATTATATGTCAGTAACTGTATCACACACTATTAAGTTAAATTCCGTATATCATATGTGTAAGTTGCTGCCTTTGTTTGTTGACAGCTAAATTTTTAATTCATATGAACTACTAATCAAAATTAATGAAAATTATAGGCAGGCTATCACC
Organism: Allium sativum; assembly: GCA_030737875.1. NCBI lineage: Eukaryota > Viridiplantae > Streptophyta > Magnoliopsida > Asparagales > Amaryllidaceae > Allium > Allium sativum. The sequence continues at coordinate 129,947,119 of CM060912.1, read as the reverse complement.
GAGCCAACAACAACAAGAGATTGCAGTTGAGATTTCTTTATTCTAGCAGGTAATATGTTTATTTAATGATTTTATGTTACCCTATGCATGTTGATTTTGAATTGGCATTAGTGGTATAAAAAAATCCATCACATTTTTCCATTGAATTTTGAATCTGGATTTAATAATCGAATTACAACTAAATAGTATTTTTATTCAAACCAGTATTCAAATTGTAAGTTTTAAATATTTTGTTGTAATATACCATAATTATTGATGGTGCACTCATAATCAGATAAATCCATGTTCTGGGAAGATATTTCATCATATGTAATAATTTCTTATAATATAATTTAAGCTCTTTAGACGGTGAATCATGTGTGTTGCTCGCATATGTAGTAAGACTTCATGGGATTCTGCAACATTAACAACCTAATTTAAAGAATATAATAGATTGCAAATACCATAGTGCTGACTTCTTGTTTTCTCTCTAGTTTTAACATGAGGAAAAAAAGCAAGAACTCAACACAAAACATGACTTCAACTTTTGTCTCTTAATTCTTCCCATGGTAGTGTTTTTGTTGTAATACGTGCTTTGTGACAATTTAGTTATGAGAGAATACAAAAGAACATTCAAACTTGAATACCGACATTTCCATTTTTTCTTAACTTCTCTTCGGAAAAGCATTATATGCAGGCATATATGTCAAGTATAGCTAAACATTTTGTATGTATATCACATCAAAAGCTTGACGAGATGGGCTGGGAAAGTTCTGAAACTAGATGCCTAGATAGTGAATCCGATGGATGATCTATTAACGAGTGGTTTGTAATCTTCCTAAAACACATGCCAAATAATAATGCAACTGATAAAAATCAATTGCTCACATTAGGTACTTCGGAAATGACGCTGATTAACTGTTCACATTGAAGTCACACTTGATGTTAATGATCCGATAAATATTAACTATTCATGTAAGTGTTATTTTCTCTATAACTCTATTACAGATTATTGATTTAAAGTATGCCAAACTCAATGTTGATGCAACTGGTAACAATGAGATGATTCACATTGAATTTAGTTTTATTAAAAGCAGTAACAATATGTATTAACATAAAACGGGATGTTAGGGATTGCAGAATGCAGATATTAAGGAAAAACAAATACTAGAGAGGGGTGAATAGTGTTTATGTGGAATTGATGAAAATCTTAAAATTAAATGATCTACTATATGAATCACACACACCAGAGATGATCATAGACACAAAATCAAACCCAAACACAAACACAGAAACAAATAAATATAAAATGCAGAAAAAGGAAAGAACACACCGGATTTTATATTGGTTCAGATTACTCCTACGTCCAGTCCCACGCAATGCTAGATTGAGCAGAGTTTCATTATTATTATCAATATCCAAGTACAACCCTTGATTTCATGGCTACAAGGTTAATACCGCTCCAAACACCCTTGATTCTATGGCTACAAGGTTAAAACATCTCCCTTTTTTTGATTTCAAGGATACAAGGAACACACCCTTTCCCAAACCTTTCCCAATTGATTACAAAGCCCTATAACTCTTTAATAGCACTTCAATACATAGAGTAGTAGACAGAGATTGAGAAAAGATGAGTTTTATTTAATTTGAGTAGAAATCAACAAAGTTAAGTACTGAAATCAAGAAAATATGAAATATTAATGGTGGTATGAAGAGGGGCGAAAATGGAGAAGAAGAACTATGAAAAAATTCGAAATCAGCCCCTTTTTATAGCGTGTGAAAGGTTGCAACAACTCAGACACGTTTCAAATGGTGAAAAGACACTTCCTTTGAAAATTAAAAAAAAAATGATAGTTGTGTGTCGACATATGTATGTTATATTTATTTTTTAAACTATTTTTCAAGTGCTTAAACACATATATTATTCTGGAAATTCTTGAATCAAAACTTAATAATATAAATGAATATTCTAAAGTGTAAAATCATATGAATATATTATATAAACATATTTATAAAGTTATAAGGTTTGAAACTATAAAATCCATATAACTATATACAAACATATGTATATTAAAACTTTAAACTTATATGTTTGAAATAATAAGTAATATAATAGTTTGAAACTGATTTGAAATCATAATTTGAAATTTGAAAATCAGAATTTGAAATTAGAAATTCAAAATTTGAAATTTGAAATTTGAAGAATAGAATTTGAACCTGGAGTATTATTCAGAGTCTTACATATTAACTAGACTTTATTACTATATTTTTTTGAACTCTTGACTTTTAATATCTTGATAACTCACGAGTTTTGAATCTCTTCTGAATTATGAATATCTTGAAACTCTCAAACTGTACACTCTTTATTATTTAAATCCTATATTCCTAAATATATATGTATACATATTATATATATAGAAATTTTAGTATATATTTTATAATCAATTAATAATAATATTTGAAATAAGATTGCTGTCATAAAAACTCCATTCTTCAATAATCTCCCCTTTTTTAATGATGACAACCTTGATTTATAATATATTCATACATGTTGATTCTTTTTGATCTGGTCCTTCAAATATTCCCCCTGTGATCCTGAATCCTACATACTCCCCCTTAAACTAAGCCTGACTTGTTCTTATTTTATAATTTCTCCCCCTTTGTCATCAACGAAAAGAAATTCTAATATACTCCCCCTAAATTCATGAACAACTATAACCTGTACCTATCTATATATCTAAGATTGTAATACTTGATATTCTACTAAAGTACTTAATATACATGGCTCCCTCTAAATTTATGCCTATGTTATTCTAAAGGTATAAACAAATCAATATATCCAAGTATTATAGTTAATATTTACAATTGTTTCAATCAATATATACAAGTTTCAAATCCAAGCAATATTTACGATCAAATTCAAAGATATTCAAACATATCCAAATCAAACAAACCAATCAAATCATACCAAACAATTCAAATCAAACGTCCCTTGGAACTTTTACCTATCTTTCTCCTCCAAAAAATGGATCCTTCTTGATGACTTCCCAATCTTCATCTTCTTTTCTGGGTGGTGCTTTAGCGAGATTTTTGTCTTTATCTCTGAAAAGAGAAGATATTAGCCATCGGATGGCATCAAATTGCTTCT